>CM075979.1:56589941-56942794 GCA_038087875.1 Malacoraja senta
TTTAAATGGGAATTATTTGGACAAATGTTTGAAATGAAGCTTTTCCACGACAATATAGACAAAGTAGGTGATTGTCCCTATTCTACTCCAAGCTGCAAGATTCTTTTTTTCTTTCTATGACCTGATAGATTCACTATTCAGTGTGTCAGAATTTAATTAGAGATATTTACAAAGCTCGCAATGTAAACGGTAATGGAATATTCACTCTAGTTTTATAAAACTTGTTGCGGGTGTAATATAAATATCACAGCAACGCATACTTAGCTCCTAGTCATGCTTCCGGTCGGGAGCTAAATGTCGTGTTAAACTGGCAGCAGCGTGGTCAGATATTTGCACTTTGTTTACAGATCTCCTTCGCCAGATACACTATTTCTCCGACGTGGAGGGGAGGGGGGAGGGGGTGTATTTTATGCATAGCAGAGAATATTTTCCAACGTAAATATAATGACTCGGTGGCTTTTTAACCACTGGGTTCTATGCATACTTACATTGCAAAGTGAAAATTCACTCTCGCCAAGAAAGATGAGAAAACGATAGGGTAAGATTGGGCACAAAAAGCTGTAGTAGCTCAGCGGGTCAGGGTTGCCTTCCGAAACCATTTAAAACTGTCTCACATGATTTTAGTTAACAGTACATCACAACTTCAGGTTACATTTGTTAACCGGAAAATATATCTATCGAAATTTAGCTAAGTGCAATAAATCAACGTCAACTTTTGGTTAACTGATCTTCTGTGCGGCATATTTATAGTGCATCTTACATTGCAACAGCGCCTACACTTCAAACGTGTGTAACTGGTTGTAAACCACTGTGGGGCGTTCGGAAGGAAAGTGAAGGGGGTGTTGTATAATTACATTCCCAAAAAGAAGAAGCAAACCAGGGCAATTGTTAATCATTAATTTTTTGTTCGGTTTTCATTATTTCAATTGCAAATCGCTAATTTACTTGTCACAGCAATGCTGTTTACTTTCATAGAAAACTCAAATTGATATTTGTTAATTATGTTTACAGCTAATAATGACCGTTCTCCTTTGTACATTGCCTTATAAAACGATTTATTAAAATAATAACAAAAAAAGCAATATCGCCTGACGGAAGTTAGTCTCAAATGCAATAATATTGGATACCGCGCATATTACTCGCAACAAATGAATACAACCATTTCACAGTTGTGAATACAATAACTTTACTGAGTATAATCTGTCGAAAGCATTATTTTAACGTTATCGTTGATGAAACGTGAGAGCATTGGTATTGTTTATGTCTGAAAATAATGATGATGATTATTGCCTTTGCATGTGAACAAATACATCTCAGGTATGCTAAGACCAGTAACTTTCTCCAGATCAGAAGATGTGATTTAATCAATGCTATTTCCAGGGGGATTTGGTTGCAAAATGGCCAGCTCAAGATCTAATGAAAGTGCATTAGAGATCTTATCTGATATGTACACGGTATTTTAAAAAAATAATGAAAGTTCCGTTTTCCCAATTCAACCTTTAATGTTTGAGTCAAAATGAGTGCGTGGTTATGATTGTGTCATGTTAAACAACTAAAGGCAATTTATTGTAAAACTTGAAGCATTAATAATTAACAAAAGTAATTAAACAGTAACAGTGACAAAAACAAAAATCACGGATTTGGGCTTACGTTTTTCAATGGTATTTTCAGTTGTTGGGGACAGGCATCTATCTCTGGGTCAGGTATTTTGTCAGCGTTGACTGCATAAATCAGCAAACCCGTGGAACAGAACAGCGCCATTACTACCACAAAACCCATGTGATGGATTTTCAGATAGTGATTTGCTAAGAGGGACAGTGCTCCAACCAGGCACTCTTTTGTGGCATGTCGAAACGTTTAGCTAGAAGCAGAAGTTGTTGTTTTTTTACATTTTAGCAATGAGCGGTCATATTTATTCATAAAGATTTCCTCGTAAAAGATTATCCGAATTAGTTTTTACCTTAATTGGCTGATGCACATTGCCAGATCCAGCAGTTATCGCCCATGCCATAGAACTTTCAGAGAGTCCAGGTCCGCTCCGATTACGGGCACTGTCAAAGTCAAGATAGAGTGCTGCACAAGTCTTCTTGTATAGTGACAAGAGAGCTCGGATTAAAGATATTGGTTGCATGCTTTAGGTGCAATGTGATTCTTTATTGGTTTGTTAGCACTAAAAATGCACACAACGCCTCCTGTCAACATTGCAGTAGTTATGCTACTTTGGCTAAATATGTTACTTGTACAGAACCAGTTCCAATCTGTGCCATCTGCATGGCTACCCCAGCACTTCAAATGGGAAAAAAAACCCCTGCTAAAACGCATCCTTATAGGGGACTTGGAAAATTAGTTCACTTTGATCTCTCTTGGAAGACGATGAGAACAGCATAGCTCAATGTCTTCTTCAGCTGTCCTTTTTCTGGTATCGTCCACACTGAGCTGAAAGTGGCTGGCATGAGTGTACCTCGGAGAAACATGAAAAAGGGGTCGAAAATCCGAGCATTCAAATGTTTTGACAGATGTAACAGAACTTTGCCGTATGTTCCCCAAGGCAGGTTGGAGCTAACACTGCAACAACTCTCTCACGTTTGCAAAATTAGCCAACAGTTAGAAGAGTTTAAGTAGGTGCCAATTTAGACCCAGAGTGAATATACTTCGTGAGACTCGATGCCGATGTGTTTTATAATACAAAGGATTGACAACCAATTTGGGAAAATCAGATTGCAAACGTTAAGAGAATGAAGAAAGTATCAAGTTTAGAATTTTAGTTCTTTTATGTATAACACATTTATAATAAACATAATTGCAAAAATATATCAGCTGGAAACAATAGATTGTCGAATTTAATAATGAGTCGGATTGTCTTTGGGGGTGGGGGGGGGGGAGGCGTGTAAAAGTAAAGAAATGCGTTTGTTGACTTGGCTGGAGTTTTAGCACCTCAGTCCACAGAACAGCAAATAACAGGAGTCGGTTCCTCAATGCTTTCTTCGCTTTGCACACTCTGGCTTCACGCTCGGAGTTCTATTGCCATTGCCCGCTTGTTTTTAGCAGTTGTTTTGATAAGCACTTTCGAAAAACATACCAAGTAGATGCAGTAAAGAGGTGCTTCCTTCAAAGCTAAGGCAACGTGTCCGAACGGAATTTAAAGTGTGCTTTAGGGATTTTGTACACATTTACTTTACAAAATAAAGGAACTAATTACTTCATGCCAGAATAATGCCAATTGTAGTAACCAACTTTCATTGCAATCATTTTATTTTTCTCTGTGATCGTTTATTTATCTGCATTCTGTTTGGTGATTATCTTTGAGTTTCCAATATCACTTTTGAAATTGGGATGTAGAAATGAGTTTGTTTTCACAATGAAGTGTTTAAAATTAGATTAGGGAGAATGTTAATAAACCAAATCAGTAAATCCCACGGAAGGTTATCCAAATAAAACTATATTACACGCAAAGGAAATCTATCCCTTTGGGGCTAAATGGCTTTTCACTTTCATTTCACTTTCAGCTAATCTAACAAATGGCCACTAATACGCTCCATTACCGATTTGATGACCACTTAAGAGATTCTCTTTAGTGGTCTGGTCAACCTACTCGGTGTGTGAATTTTCCCGGCACATTTTTGCAGAGGAATTTTGCACCTTCTAAAGATTTGGCGAACTTGCAGCTGGGACGCATCCGTAACGGTGCGAATTCGTTTCAACCATAAAATCAGCAAACCCGAAAGAGCAGTAAAAATGCTGTTTTACAGTCTGCAGCCTGAAAAGCAACATGTCAGGGCTTTCGACAAGTTTGATCTGACAACATTTTAAAGTTGCTACACTGCTAATGGAACATATTCTGGCTTGCGGTCAAAGCTTAAAACATAGTCATCCTAACAGTTGAAATTAACCGTCGATATTCTTTGATTTAATCATAATAACATATTTTGACGATTTATGTGTGTGTGTGTGTGTGTGTGTGTGTGTGTGTGTGTGTGTGTGTGTGTGTGTGTGTGTGTGTGTGTGTGTGTGTGTGTGTGTGTGTGTGTGTGTGTGTGTGTGTGTGTGTGTGTGTCGGGGGTGGGGGGGGGGGGTGCATTAATTCAGTTACATATTTTCCCAGTGTATTTACAACAATCTGACCCATACCACACATGATATGGATATTGCAAACATTACTCCAGCCACCTTGCGTCTATTGGTGTTTGAACCATGATAATCAGAAGTTAACAGGAACCGGTAGGAAACCAAAGTCAGTAAAACCCCAGATAATTCACGTAACAAATGTCTTTGAAACGAAATGCCTTGCACCGCAGCGGCGAACCGAGATGGCACGGATACTTACATTTAGTTTAGTTCAGTTCAGTTTAGTTTATTGTTGCGTGTACCGAGGTACAGGTGAAAAGCTTTTGTTACATGATAACCAGTCAGCGGAAAGACCATACAGTACATGATTACAATCGAGCAGTTCACAGTCCACAGATACATGGTAAAGGGAATACAGACACAAAAAGCTGGAGTAACTCAGCGGGACAGTCAGCATCTCTTGAGAGAAGGAATGGGTGACGTTTCGGATCGAGACCCTTCCCCAGACGGAAGGAAGAGTCTTGACCCAAAACGCCGCTCATTCCTTCTCTCCAGAGATGCTGCCTGACCCGCTGAGTTACTCCAGCTTTTTGTGTCTATCTTCGGTTTAAACCAGCATCTGCAGTTTCTTCCTACACGTGATACAGGGAATAACGTTTAGTGAATTCGTTTAGTACAAGATAAAGTGAATAACGTTTAGTACAAGATATAGTCCAGTAAAGTTCGATCAAAGATAGTCCGAGGGTCTCCAATGAGGTAGATAGTAGCTCAGAACCACTTTGGAAACTGGATGGAGATTATTTGCATTTCTCTATAAAACTTTTTTTCAAAAAATAAATACAAGGGAACACCTATATTTTAGGGATTCATGCAAACAGAATTTCGTTTGAACTTAGGTTCTAACGACAACAAATAAATATCTAAAATTATCTAAATCTAAATCCAAACGACGACTGCCTGCCAACTGGAGGCTTTCTTCTCACTGCGGAGATTCTCTGGAAAATCCTGGTTTTCTGGAAAATCCTTCCTCGCAGAATGTTGTGCTTGAATTGTGGGAGGAGACCCTCCCGACCCAACAAACGTTAATGAGACCCCCCCTGGGACAGATCTAGGGTTAGTGACATATGGGAAGGACTGGATGTTCGCCGGTGTGACCGACCTCATCGGGTGTATATAAAGTTCGCTCAGTGCTGAGCTGAACCACTTCACTGACTCCAGCCCATGTTTGTCTTTGAACTCCATCGCCTGGTGCAGTTACACCGGAACGTTGTGCAAGTGTTGAGTTTCACTTAAACCCTTTGTTTCGCTGTTATTACAAATGGATATCATGGTCGAGTGCCACTTTTCTCCATCCGATCTGTTCTACGATAATTCTTGTCTGTCATCGCCCGAGGAAGCAGACTTTGCGGATGATTCCGAGCACGGCGCAGTGGTATTTGGGGACCACAAGCTGGAGTCCCGCGGAACCGACGAAGAGGAACACATTAAAGCACCGAACGGCCACCACCAGGCTGGTTGCCTTGCGTGGGCTTGCAAAGCTTGCAAGCGCAAAAGCTCCAACACCGACAGGAGAAAAGCGGCCACCATGAGGGAGAGGAGGAGACTTAAGAAAGTTAATCAGGCTTTCGAGACTCTGAAGAGATGCACAAGCGCCAACCCGAACCAGAGACTGCCCAAGGTAGAGATACTGAGGAACGCCATCAGCTATATTGAGAGTCTCCAGGATCTTCTCAGGGAACAGGTGGCGAACTACTACAGCCTCCCGGGCAATGGCAACTCGGAGCCGGGCAGCCCCACGTCCAATTGTTCAGACGGAATGGTGAGCACTAATCTACTGAATCCGTATATGCGCCCCCTCCCCGTGTCCCCTCTTCAATTACACACCCACACACACACACACGCGCGCACACACACACACACACACACACACACACACACACACACACACACACACACACACACACACACACACACACACACACACACACACACACACACACACACACACACACACCGACCTATTACGATAATATGTGATAATATTTGCTGGAATTGTGAAAAACTCCAAATATAATCCGTAATGGTAGTGACACGGTGGCATCTGAATAGGAACGTTTTGTGATTTTCAGGCTGGAGAGGATGGGCCGAATAGCCTGCGTCGTAAAGTTTTTATTCTGTGACACCCCCCCCCCCCTATTTGCCGTAGGAAGAGGCATCTCCCTTACTGGACGGGAATGTATTCTGCCCATTAACAAGCAGCGTGTCCAACTATTACTTTGGGTCCATGTATAACTTTGTATAACTAATGCAAAACGAAAACTTCTGGTTAACGTAATCAATCCTTACTTAAAACATCTGTCCATAAAGCTTTCTTCTTCGTGCCTTGAAAGAAAACCTGATATTCATGAGTTCGTATCGTAAATATCGATTACAAGATTATTCACAAAACTGTTTCAACTGATCTTATAACAACGCCTTGAAGTTAACAGCTAATTACATTTGCTGTGGAGAAATGAATAGATTATAAACGGTGTTCATACACTTTTCGTGTGTGAAGGGAACATTTTCCCGGTTTCAATCTTTAAAATTGCCTCGAGTTTGTTTATTAATAAGTCTCAGTAGTTATAAAACATACCTCCACGTAACATCCACCACGGATTAAAGCCAAGAAGATTGATCCGGCCATATATTTTCCAATTGCATATATATATAGTGCATAATTGCATATTTAATAAAATTGGGGATTCGGGCATTAAATTGCCAATGTTTCGTTTCAAGTCTAGTTGAGTTTATTGGCATTTGTACAAGTACAGGAACAGTGGAAATCGGCTTGCTGCCGCATCACGGCCATGTAGACTCGGATAATGCACAAATACATAAATAATACACAGATTACGCGCAAATTCTTCAAGACAGTGAACAGAAAAAGACTGCAAAAACAAGGCGTTAGTGAAAAACACGATTAGAAAACAAGTACATGGTAGCCTGGGGTAGACACAAAATGCTGGAGTAACTCAGCGGGACAGGCAGCATCTCTGGAGAGAAAGAATGGGTGACATTTCGGGTCGAGATCCTTCTTCAGTCCAAGGGGTGGTCCACAGTGTCTCATGTTGAGACAGGGTTATATTGAGGCAGGGTTAGGATTGTGCAGGTCCGTTCAAGAATCTGATTGTAGAAAAGTAGCTGTCGCTGAACCTGGTGGTCTTCAAGCTGCTACCGGATTGTAGCAGCGAAAAGAGGGCATGGCCCGGATGATGATGGATGCCTCATGCAGGTGCTTTCAGTGGCGGGGAAGGCTGTGCCTTTGATGGATCAGGTTGAATCCACCACTCTCTGCAGTCCTTTGTGTTACGAGGCCACGAGGTAACCAGTCAGGGTAGTTTCCAAGATGCATCTGTAGAAGTTTGCTAAAGTATTCTGTGACATGGCCAACAATCTCGTTAAACTTCTAAACAAAATAGAAGCGCTGGCGCGTCTTTTTCCTGAGTACATTGATGTGTTGAGCCCAGGACAGATTGACCAGATGTGAACACCTCCGAATTTGAAGCTGTTAACTCTCTCCAGCGCTGATCCAGTAATGAAAACAGGCACCACGTCTCCCGACTCTCCCTTTTCTGAAGTTAACTTTTAATTCCTTGGCCTTGTGGACTTTGGAGGTTATTGATGTGTACCGTTCAACTCTTGTACTGACTCACCATCTGCGATTCGGCCAACAGTGCTGTCATCGGCGTATCCACTCATTAGGATTTTGATTTCTGTAATTAAAAAAAAAAATCAATATAATTCCGCTGAAAACCGCTCCCGAAGAACATCGATCCATTTCCACGTTTTAAATCGAGCTACCAGGAAGTTTTTGCTTTGACACTGTCCAAAAGCCGTGTTGAAACTCAAGAGGACAGCTGTGCGAATGGGCAAAACTTTGCATTCACAGCTGTCGGGCATTCATTTCAACGAAATATTTCCTGAACTAACTTGGGAGAGCTATAGTTAAACATCTTCATTAGCACATTGGAAATTAGGCGGAATGTTCGGCGTAGCTCAGGACTTGGCGTAGATGATATCTGGGTCTCATTAAGTGTGACCGAGTGTGTCTTCTTGCTACTTCACTGCGAGATGCTGCCACACACATTGATCCCTTTGGATACGGGGATGATGACATTCTCACCTCTCCACCTATTGCTATCCACAGGAGTCTGAAAGAGTGTTATTTTAAACAACAATCACTGAAGCATTCTTACAGAACGGAGTTTTTTCACAATTGGAGCCGGGCTTTGATATGAATTTAATATGCGAAAACCTGACCCGGCGCAATTAAACTTTCTCGGTCAACTGCAGAGACATGCAATCCATTTTCCATGGATAACACAACGCACATTTCTGTGCAAGAATATTGACATATCTTGTGAGAAAACCATGGTGTGGCGAGGTAACTGACTATGTCTAATTAACAGATGGGCTTGTTTCCGTCCAAGAATAATCAGGCTCATGACATTTTATGTTTAAAGAGAGGCTTTACCGTCGCATCTTTATAAAGGCTTAAGTGAAACTCTCACAAGTTGCTGTATTTTGATTTCCCTGTGTTTTGTTTCTGCAGATGGGGTGTAATAGTCCCGTTTGGTCCAGAAGAAACATCAATTGTGATCGCATTTACTGTTCGGACTTACAGAACGGTACGTCCTATAGTTATCTTGAATGCAGTTTGCCCTTCTTCCCAATTCTGTCTTAAAGTTGGCGGGTCGAGCTTGTGAAAGCGGCAAATCAGAGGGAAATTGTAAGCGATGGCGGAGCAGTCATCTTGTTTTGAACTCTCGCCCATTTGCCCTCAGCCAGCTCACCCAGCACGTTTTGAAGTAATAAACGACTTAAAAAAAAACATTTTCAATGATCAGCGAATTAGCGGAACACTTTCAAACAAAATACAAGCAGTGCCATAGCGTTTTTGAATTCTGAGTTTGAGTTAAAGTTGAGGAACACGTGGTTCAATTAAACAAAGTTTTTGAGAAGCGACCAAGGAGTCAGATACATTTCCGTTTAAATCCTTTAGACATACTTCATTAACTCTAAGCATAATTTACTCACTAGCAATAAACAGGGACACATAGCAGACATAAACCAATCTTCTTGCGTATGGCGTGCGCAGTCTAAAGTTGTAGGACAACTTGTAATTAAACCAATAAAGACAAATTATAGAAATACTGATTAGAGGGCGGTTGTACAATTTACTTTTTTTAAATTAAACATTGAAGAACATTAGTCGATTTTGAAATTCTGGCGTATTTCAGCATTAAAGATACCGACAAAACACTTTAGAGTGAATCTCCTAAAGAGAGTGAACACTAATTTGCCACCGATCAATTTCCCACTGTTAGTAACATGAGAATGACAAAATATAGGCGGAATTAGATGAACAATCAGTATTGGCCCCGAGACCAGGGAGAATTCTCATATTCCTCTTTGAAATAAATGTATGGAATGTTAATATCACCTAAGTACAGATGGAGCACCGCTTCAATGTCTCCCAGAGATATCCTTCTCTATAATACAGCATGTTCTCAATACTGCATTGGCAAATCCGTTTCAATGTTACACATCACGATGGAACAGCCACCGACTTCCCATTAAGTCCCGACTTCAGAACCAGCGGGATAACGAAATATACATTAAAGAAAATAAAGGCAACAAATACCGGCAAAATAGATTCATCAGTGTTTCCCCCCAAGATTGCAACGTATAATTGAAGGGAATTAAAGGTTTTATGTCGCCCATATGTATTGTTCGGAGCATTCTTTGCCGTATGGTATTATTATTTTAATGTACTTTGATGCATATGTGGTTTAGGAAGCAATAATTGAACATTACAGAATGAATAAAGATGAGAAATTATGTATTTCTATACAACATGGGGCGCTTTAGCCTTGGGAAGCCACATTACGCTTCCCAAAGATCACAGCAAATAATGCATAGATGTTTGCAGGAGCATATCCTGCTTTAGGACTACGGTCTGTGGAGCCAGTTCGGGTCTATAAAAAGCTTCGTAGAGCTGTGGATTGTAGTTTATTTCTGTGATATGAACTTCTCTTCTTCCATAATATGTGCTTTAGACATCTATTCCAATGCTAACGAGGATTGTTTTTGCATTGTATATTTGGTCATCACACGCCTATTTCGTTTCTTCCCATGCAGTCTGTTCCAGCGGTCGAGGCCTTGGTATTTCCAGCTTGGATTACCTGTCCAATATAGTGGAACGGATCTCACCGTCCCCCGAGCGTTGTCTCCTTTCAGGACCGGACGGAAGGATCTCGTCGCCGCTTGTCAGCGACTTGTCCCAGCCGACCACTCCCAGCCAGCCAGTCTATCACGTCCTTTAGACCGTCCAACAAAGCCACCGCAAAATACAGCGTGTAACTATCAAGGTCAAACGTATCGAGTTCCATACATAGGAAAATGTTCACTGTATATTTGTAAATAACGTTATATTCATTAGCCGTCATTAAAATAATTGTATTTAAGAATTAAATAAAATCATGAACGATTCTTTATATATCTCATTATTTCAAATTCTGGCTTTTTTGTTTGAGGTAGTTGCTTTTTTAGCTCTGAAAACACTTCGAGAGAGACACAAAAGGCCGGAGTAACTCAGCGGGACAGGCAGCATCTCTGGAGAGAAGGAATGGGTGACGTTTCGGATCGAGACCCTTCTTCAGACTGAGAGTCAGGGGAAAGGGAAACGAGAGATATAGACGGTGCTATAGAGAAATATAGGACGGATGAATGAAAAATATGTTAAAAAAGTAACGTTGATAAAGGAAACTGGCCATTGTTCCTTCCTACACGTCGAGAAGTGCAATGTTTGCACCTATTAAGGGGAGAACACAGGTGATTTGCGAGCGGGCGCGCATTAATTATACAGCAGAAAACAGCGCCAATTCTATTTTCATGAGCGACCACCGTCCCGGAACCGTTAATTCTTCCCCTCTCTACTCAGAAGCTGCGCGGTCGGCTGAGTTTTCGGTTTTCATGGCAAAAAAACAAACATTTGACAGGACGACTATGAGTCCTCGCGGTTTCATTATCACCGTGGAATAAACATTTGTCGAGCGCGCAGCTTCTTGCCAGAATTCGACGTGTGAATCTTTTGAATTTCAATTCCTTGATTGCATTTTAAGGACAAAGGACAAAAGGACATTTATTGTCGCATGATTTACAGGCCCAAACACTTGCAGGATTGATCTGAATTCATCCACGACGTGGACTGTATCATTTTAATTTTGCCCCAGAGAGTTCATTGTGTCTCCCATATTGTTTTAGGACTGAGATTAATGAAATGTCTCAATGCGCATCTTCCTTCTATCCAGACATGGTCCCTGTCCTTCCATTCCTTCTATCCAGAGAAGCTGCCTGTCCCAATGAGTTACTCCAGCATTTTGTGTCTATCTCACGTTTTAAGGATTTGACCCACACTCGGAGCATTGTTCTCCAATTACGTTTACTCTACAAAACTGAAATACTTCATTCTTATACTTTGCACTTAGAAATATAAACAATAAAAAAAACATGTCAGTTTGCCCGACCCAGCTGCGGTTCCCAGTTGCCTTGGGAACAGGGATATTATTCATCAGCTGCGCTTCTCCCCAGAGTTTGAAGGGCAGTAGCAGATGGTGGAGGAAGGGGCGCTCGTGAAATCAGAATGGTAAAATAGTGATTCAGTAGCAGCTGACGGCAATGCATTACTGCACATGGCATCCCAATGAAGCAGTCTCTGAGCCGCAACAGGGACCTAACCAGTTTGGCAGTGAGTTAGGCATCTTTATATTAAGTGGAAGACCTCCGGGCGGCGAGAACCACACATTGTTTCTGTCTTTCCACGGGTCATAGAAGTGCAAGTGGTGTGACCCAATCGTTTCAGGCTTTAAGTAAAACAATGCAGGTGGTGATCTGAAATGCCTTCACATTTTTAAATTTGAGAATCTATTTACAGTGAGGTGTTCACCTACCCGTTAATGCTGATGAGCAATTGTTTCCATGTGTTTAGTTTGGTCAGTAATGCAAATGAGGTTATGCATCTTGCTCACCACCATCCAAGTCGTACTAGCTTCAAAGTCGTCTTGTTGAGTCTCATTTTCTGTAACTCGTTTTCACCTAGTCCCTAGCCTGTTTCCTTTATCATCTTAACTTTTTTGCATATCTTTCATTCAGTGATCCTATATTTCTCTATATCACGGTCTATATTGCTCGTTTCCTTTTCCCTTGATTCTTAGTCTGAAGAAACCTGAAACATCACCTATTATTTTTCTTCAGAGATGTAGTCTAACCTGCTGAGTTACTCCAGCTTTTTGCGTCTACTACTGACAACAATTGGAAGAATATAACTGTGTATCTTATCCTCACGGTCCCAATGCATCATCATCACCAAATCAGCACTGATTTATTCAGGATCCTTAGTTACAATTATTTGGTTCAGTTCATAGTAGGAAAGTGAAAGAAAATATGAACCTAAAAATATATATTTTTTAAACAGGAGCAGGTGAAGGCGAATTGGTCCCTGTAGCCAATTCTATTATTCAGTAGCATCCGGGCTAATTAAATTTTGGCCTCACACCAATTTCTGGCTTTCTTCCCACATGTAGTTGAAATATCTGATTGTGCTAGCCTTGCATATATACAGTACAATTGCAAAGATTCATCATCGCCTGAGGGAAGATATTGTTCAAGCCATCTGAATTGGTGATCCCTTATTCTAAAACTATTCTCCCCACTTCTAGAGACCTTCCACTTGGGCAAACACCTTCTCAGCAGCCACTTTGTCAATCACCCTAAGTAATTATGGGTTTCAATATGATTACCTCTCAATGAGTGCAGGGCTGGTCTACCCAAACTTTGGAGAACATGACCAGGCAATGTTTTGGCATTGGACCCTCCTCCATCTCTGCTGCCTGACCCAGTGAATTACTCCAGCACTTTTTTTTTTGCTCAAGATTCAGGCATTTGCAGTTCCTTGTGTCCACTCAACCTTTCTTTGCTTCATGCAGATAAACTCAGGTAAACTTTCTCTGCAATGCCTTCAATGATCCTTCATTCTTAATGATCTTTGATTCCTTAATTATGGAGATAAAAAATGGAAAGTAGTGTTCCAGGTACGATGACGCCAACTCTCTGTGATGTTGTACCAAAACAACTTTATTTTTAAACTTCATACCACTTGCAATAATGGTAATTATGCATTTGCTTTCAAATGACATTCTGTACCTGGTTGCTTATTTTTTTGTATACAATAAGGTCATAAGGGCTTAAGTGATGGGAGCAGAATTTAAATTATTCGGCCCATCAAGTCTACTCTGCCATTCAATCATGGCTGATCTATCTCTCTGTCCTAACCCCATTCTCCTACCTTCTCCCCATAACCCCTGACACCCACACTAATAAAGAATTTATCTATCTCCGCCTTTAAAATATCCATTGACGGCCTGCATAGCCTACTGTGGCAAAGAATTCCACAGATTTGCCACCCTCTGACTAGAGAAATTCCTTCCTAAAGGAAAGTCCTTTAATTCTGTGGCTATGACCTCTAGTCCTAGACTCTACCACTAGTGGAAACATCCTCTCCACATCCACTCTGTCCAAGCCTTTCACTATTCGGTACATTTCAATCTTCTTCTTCTTGCGTTTGAGGCAGCAGAGGTTATGTGACGCGCTCCAGGCATTGTAGCCAGTTCAATGTGCTGTTGTCGAGGGCAGTGGGGTCTACCCCTCCACCAGGGGGGCGGAGGACATCACAAAAATGATGTGCTGCACTGTTGCTGGTCTGCTCCACACACGCAGGCTGCTGATGGACGCAGCCCCCAGCAATGCATGTTGGCGTTGAACAGGCCAACCCCTGTCCGGAGCCGGTTCAGGGTCACCCACTCTTTGCGGGGCAGGTCCGAGCCGGGTGGGGCTGTGGTGTTCGGTGCAACAATGAATTGCAGACGTCGCGAAGTCTGTTCCCAGCTGGTTCTCCATGCTCCTAGTGTGTTGAAACCGGAACCACAGAGGGTCGCTGTGTGATGGGAGAAGGGGCACCGAGATGACAGGTGTTGAAGTCCCAGTTGCTGTGAGTCCTGGGCGAGGTGGTGCAAAGGATGTTTGGCGTCTGATGGGGCCTTGCACACCAGCCTATGAGTGAAGTACTCTCTGCGCAGCTTGGCGGGTGCAATATCCGCGAGCACCGGCAGAAGATCCGTTGGAGTAGGGCGTAGGCAGCCGGTGATGATCTGCATGGTGTCGTTGAGGATGGCGTCTAGTTTGCTAGTATGAGCGCTGCGGCACCATGCTGGGGCAGCGTACTTAGCAGCGTTGTATACGAGTGCAAGTCCACTGGTTCGGAGAGTAGATGTCCTGGCGCCCCATGATGACGCAGGAGGTTGTTCCGCGCCGAGACTTTAGGTTGTTCCGCGCCGGAGAGCTTCAAGATGTTGCTTGCAGGTCAGCTGCCGATCTAGTTTCACCCCGAGGTATGTAGGAAATGGGTTATAAGGTAGGGGTGACCCATTGAGGGTGACGGTTAGCTGGCTTTGAGCTTCCTTGTTGTTCAGGTGAAAGGCCGTTGTGGTGGTTTTTGCCACACACAGTTTTAGTCTCCAGGTCTTAAGGTTTCAATGAGGCCCCCCTCACTCTTCTAAACTCCAGGAAGTACAGGCCCAGTGCATCAAACGCTCATCATATGTTAGCCCGCTCATTCCTGGGATCATTCTTGTAAACCTTCTCTGGACCCTCTCCAGGGCAATGATCCCAAGACCCACTTATACTGCAACATTTTATAGTTTTATCCATTCTTTCAATTTCCCTCCCAACTTGAATAACCTCTCATTTCTCCACATTAAACTTTTTTGCAAAATTCTTGTCCAGATTCATATTAGTTCATTGTCAAAAACATCAGAGTATGTAATGAGATTCATTGTGCACTTGATCCTCACAAAGATAAATGTGCCAAAAACACAATGACGTGCAAAACAGAAGAATAAAATATTGTAGTGCAATTTGAATAGTTATAGAGTCATACAGCACTGAAACAGATCCCTCAACCTGCCAACCAAGATGCCACTCCAAACTAGCCCTATTTGCCTGCATCTTGCCTATATTCTGCTAAACCTCATTTATCCATATACTTGCCCAAATGGTGTTTATATGTTGGTCTTACCTGCCTCAACTATTTCACCTGGCAGCTCATTCCTAATACCCACCATCCACTATGTGAAAAACTTACCCCTCGAGTTCCTAATAATTTTTGATCCTCTCAACGTAAGCCCGTGCCCTCTAGTTCTTGACTCCCCTAGCCTAGAGGAAATGCATTCTCCTATCTATTGCCCCCATGATTTTATAACCTCTATAAGATCAGTCTCCTACTCTCCGATAAAGAAAGTGCTAGCATGCTTAACTTTTCCCTATGGCTCGGGTCATTGAATCCTGGCAATGTCCTTGTAAAACTTCTCAGCACTCTTTCCAGCTTAATGCCTTTTTTCTTATAGCAGGGTGACCAAAACTGATTATAATACTCCAAATGCTGTCTCAATACTATCCTGTACATCTTTAACATAACATGCCAACTTCTATACTAATTTCCCAGACTGATGAAGGCCAATGTGTCAAAAGCCAACTTCACCACCTAATCTACTTGCACAGCCAATTTCAGAGAACTATGTGCATACTCCCGGCTCCCTTGGCTCTACAGCACACACCAGGGCAGCATGTCCACTGTGAAGATCCTGCCCTTGTTTGACTTCCCAAAATTCTACACTCACACTTACCTGCATAAACTCCATTTGCTATTCCTTGCCTCACTTACCTAGCTGATCAAGATCCCACCATCTTCACAGTCTACAATATCACCAATTTTGATGTGATCTGCAAATTTACTAATCATGTCTTGTACATTCTCATCCAAACCATTGATATAAATGACAAACAGCAATGGACCCGGAGGCACACTGCTAGCCACAGGCCTCCAATTGTTAAAGTACAATAATGGAAGAACTCATAGAAGAGCTAGAATTAAGAGTAAGAGTACGTGGCAGCACCTCCGTAAACAGATTGTGAAAGAGGGGATTGTTTCAGAAATCTGATGGCAGTGGGGAAGATGCTGCTATTAAGTCTGGACATCCAAGCTTTCATGCTCCTCAATCATCTGCCAGGGTGGCAGACATCCTTGATGATTCTGCCAGCATTCCTGATGCAGCACATCTTGAAGATGGACTGGATGGAAGGAAGATCCAACAACTGACAAATTCATTGTGCTGACGTTAAGGTCTAGGTAAGTTCTTGATCTCCTTCCACAATATTTCAACTCACTTAACCTATCAATATCTCTTGCTGCCTCTTTGTGCCCTCTTCATAACTTGTTAACCACCTTTGATTGTAACATCAGTCTCTGCATTCGAGTCATGTATATAAATAGTGAGGCTCCAGCACTGATGAATGTGGTGCTTCACCCATTACTGATTGCTGGTCTGAAAGAGACCCATTACCCCACCTCTGTTTTCTGTTGGCCAGCCAATCTCCTTTCTAAGTCAATATCTTACCCCATTCCCATGTGCTTCTACCTTGATAATTTCAAAGTAACATGGGCGGCACAGTGGTGCAGCAGTAGAGTTGCTGCCTTACAGCACCAGAGACCCAGGTTCGATGCTGTCTGTACGGAATTTGTATGTTCTGCCCGTGACCTGCCTGGGTTTGCTCCCGGTACTCCGGTTTCCTCCCACACATCAAAGACGTACAGGTTTGTAGGTTAATTGGCTTTGGTAAAATTGTAAATTGTAAATTGTCCCTAGTGTGTAGGATAGTGTTAGTATGCGGGGATCACTGGTCAGTGCGGACTCAGGCTGAAGGGCCTGTTTTCTGTGCTGTATCTCTAAACTAAACTAAACTAAAATGAAACACTATTTTGAATGCCTTCTGAAAATCCAAGTGCACTACATCCACCCTAGATTGAAAAAAACTTGGGCAGATTTGTCACACAAGGTTTCCTTTGTAGAAAATCACATTGATTCAACTTGACTGTCTTATGATTTTGCCAATGTCTCACTGCTAGCTTCTTAGTGGATTCCTACACTTTCCCAAGGACATACAGTATATACGATCAATTGTTGTAGTTCCCTGCATTCTTTTTTTTTTTTTCTTTTTTAAGATATTTTTTATTGGAGGTAGATACATATCATATTAAAATCGATACCAGTCTTACATTTTTAAATTACAAATATCGTCCATTATTATTACAATGTCTCCAATACTTTTTTCTTTTTTTTTAAACTAAATAGAACTAAAAAGATATAGATGAAATAAAGAAAGAAAGAGAAAAAAGAGAAGAAACAAGAAAAAAACCACAAAAAAACAACCAAAAACAAAACAAAACAAAAAAACCAAAAAAAAAAAAAAAAAAAAAAGATAATAAAGAAGAATGGAATAATTTACTATGATAAAAAACTTCATTCGAGATATATTCGTACATTTCAGAGTATAACCTTTCATCTATTCCTTGGCACGGGTGTTAGTCCTGTGCTGAACCATTCTGACCCTTTAAATAGTCAATAAAGGGAGACCTAGTTCCCTGCATTCTTGAAGAGCACTGTTAGTTTTGTGATTTCCAAATCCTCTGGAATATCTCTAAAATGCAGTACATTTTGGAAGATTAGAGGCAATACATTCACTTTGGGACCATGGGCACTTCCATTAAGACCACAGGAGTTTGTTAGCAGTTGCATGGAACTTGTCATCCTTGAGCGCATTAAATTGTCTAGTGGTGGAGATTATTTTAAGTCACTTGCTTACACATTGAAGCTTATGGATCAAATGAAAGATCACTCCTGAATAGGCAGAAGTATTTTAGTGATCAACAATTTTATTATAAATCATCTTTTTTTCTAGTAAATTGTCAACAGTCTTTCTTGACTTAAAGGAGCTGAAAGATAATGGGTGAAGCTGTGATTCATGGGAAGCATTGCATTGTCTAAGAACTATTCAAATCATATCACAAATGCAAATTAATGAACAAATAAATTGTGTCTTGGTAATAATGTTCATGAAATTTGCAATAAAAATCCTAACTGGTTCTAACGTCAGTCAGACAAAGAAGTTGGACATTTGTATCTGGTTTACCCTGTAAGTTACTCCAGACCCACTGCAACACGGTTACTGTTAGTCCACCTGAAATGGTCTAGAAAATCAATCAATTGTGCAAAATAGCTGTGTTCAAATTCAGTGACTGGACTGGCAATATAGCATTGACTTTGGCACAAAATTTGGACATGGCAAATTACCAGCGCAATCAACTTACCAAAGTTTTCCTCATTAACATGATAAGTTGAGATCTTAGATTTTCAATTTCAATTTTAAAATCTGACAATTTCTAGCAATTTGATCTTATGATCTGGCAATTTTAGATCTGACGTCTAAATTTGGAGAACTTTCCAAAAGGCAGTGAGCAAAACATGTTTCATACTCACACAATGATACCTTACAATCTCAAGGTTCCAGACTCCCCTTGGTTCTTTCTGTCCTCTGGCAGCTGAACAGCAAAGGCAGGAATTAATGGCCGAACTTCGCAATAATAAAATACCCAGTTGTGAACAGTAGCTTTCAGTTAATCAGAAAGCAAAGAGAAGAACATATTAAAAATATCCCCAACCTCAATGATGACACAGCCAAAGATGAAGTGAAACATCTTCAACCAAAAGTGCTGAGTGAACACATAGATTTAATTTCCTGTCCAGATCCCTGTCATTACCCAGTCTTCAGTCAGTGAAAAGGAAATACAAGGAATCAGTCTGAAGAAGGGTCCCAACCTGAACAAGAATGATCCCAGGAATGAGTAGGTTAACCTATGATAAGCATTTGTCGGCATTGTGCCTGTACTCGCTGGAGTTTTGAAGAATGAGGGAGGACCTCATTGAAACACACAGAATAGTGAAAGGCTTGGATGTGGAGAGGATGTTTCCAGTGGTGGGAGAGTCTAGGACTAGCGGTCACAGCCTCAGAATTAAAGAACGTTCTTTTAGGAAGGCAAGGCAAGGCAAATTTATTTGTATAGCACCATTCGTGCAAACAGCAATTCAAGGTGCTTTACAGGAAAGAAAAAATAAAATAGTCAATAATTAAAAATTGCAAAATAAGCAATACGACAAATGTATGAATAATAAAACAACGTCAATGAAGCAATAAAACAATTTTAAAAAGCACATAAAAGGGTTAAAATTAGACAGTTAAGATTACCTGCATGTCAGGTTATGGAAAAGCTATAGTAAACAACAGTGTTTTAAGGCCTGATTTAAATGCGCTTACAGTCTGTACACACTTCAGGTGTTCAGGGAGCTTGTTCCACAGGTGTGGAGCATAAAAACCCAATGCTGCTTCAGCCTTTTTAGTTCTAACCCTGGGAACACAGAGTAAACCTGGCCCTGAAGACCTGAGGAGTCTAGGCGCCTCATATACAACAAGTAGGTCAGAGATGTATTTTGGACATAGACCATTCAGTGCCTTGTAGGTCAGTAACAGAATTTTAAAATCTATCCTCTTACACACAGGGAGCCAGTGCAAAGATTTAAGGACAGGTGTAATGTGGTCCATTTTCTTGGAGTTGGTCAAGACTCTGGCAGCGGCATTTTGGATAAGCTGCAGTTGTTTAATTGATTTTTTATTGAGACCTGTAAAGATGCCATTACAATAATCTAACCTACTAAAAATATATGCATGAACAAGTTTTTCAGTGTCTTCTTTGGACAGAAATCCCTTGATTCTTGCAATATTTTTTAGATGGTAATAGGCAGATGAGGATAAATGTATTTAGTCAGAGGGTGGTGAATCTGTGGAATTCTTTGCCACAGAGGCTGTAGAGGGCATCAATGGATATTTTTAAGGCTGAGATAGATAGATTTTTGATTGGTATAGGTGTCAGAGGTTATGGGGAGAATAAAGGAGAGATAGATCAGCCATGATTGAATGGCAGACTTGATGGGCTGAATGGCCTCATTCTACACCTATCACTTATGACCTTATGAAACATCACCCATGCTCCCCAGAGATGTTGCCTGACCCACATAGTTACTACAGCACTTTGTGTATTCTTCAATCAGTAAAGAAGGGTCCCGACCCAAATCACCACCTATTAATGTTCTCCAGAGAGCTGTCTGACCCTCTGAGTTACTCCAACACTTTGTGTCTTCTTTAGTCAGTACAATTTAGTGTGAAAGTAAGGGATGGCTGAGAGCACTGGGAAGAGACAACTTTTCAGTTGTGATGCTGAAGACTTGTACTCCAGAATCATCTTTGTCTTTTGCTCAGCTGCTACATTACAATTACAACCATGCCCCAAGTTGGCATAATGTTTCAACAATCCCCCAAGTACGTCCTGCTTACAAACCAGTCTGGCAATTAATACTCCGTCAACTTGCTCTCAAACATCAGTACGCGATGAAAGCAGCACCTACTCACTACTCCCCACTCACCAATTCTCAAGTTGCATTTCTGCTGGGATGACTCAAGATTCAGAATTCATAACCGTTTTCAAGACAATCTAGAGGAGTCCTCAGGATTTACGAGAGGGAAACAAGGTTTGGAACTGTATATGTGTTCTTTGAGCATGGGGCAGGGAGGAGCAACAGATGTAATTTCTTTGTATTCTCAAAGAGAATTCAATAAATTATCATGGAAAAAGTTGCTACGTAAATAAAGAGCACATGACTTTGATGCTATTTCAGAACATTTCAGAATGTAAAGCAGATGGGCCAACCAGTGGCAAATGGAAAGCCTGAATAATTAGTTATTTACAGATCGGCAAGCTGTAAATAGAGAGTGATAAGGATCTTTGCCGAGACCACGACGATTTATACTCATGATTTAAGCAAAAAGGATTAAGTGCATTGTAGCATGATTGCTGATGACATAAACAAATGCATATCAGATTGCTTTATAGTCACATACATCAAATGTAATACCATTCCTTGTTCACATGAATACGATACGATATGATACGATATTACTTTATTGTCAGAGCAAGTCTGAAATTTGTTTTGCATCGCAGCAGCTCCATTTACAGCATCAAGGAAAAGAAAAAAGAGACGAGAGAAGACAAGCATCAAGACAGGACCCAAAAATACATACATTCAACATAACATTACAATAACAGAAGACATCATTTAAGGCCCATCAGCGTGCATTTGATCTGGGATTAAGCGCCGTATTTAGTTCGAGGATTGACTGGTGCACAAAAGAGTGCTTCAGTCTAACCTTATTAAATTCTGGAACCCTATATCTCCGGTTTGATGGTAACAAATTGTACTCACTGTTCAGAACGTGGTTGGGGTCAGAAGAAATGTTGTTGGCCGTCCTTAGTATGTTTTTATGGTAGGATGATTCATACAATTTCTGAAATGGTTGACCTACAATCTTTGAGCAGATTTTTATTTGTTGGAGCAGTTTTGATTTAGAAGTAGCAGACAAACTATTGTACCATGTAGTGTTACAGTACTGTTAAACACTCATTATCACAGCGGTAACAAATAATAAAAGGATTTGTCTACTCGCGCCGAAAGATCTAAGTTGACGGTGAAACCAGATTCTTTATTTTGTCTTATAGCAAATCTTATCAATGTGGTCATTCCATGATAACTGATGGTCTATCGTTACCCCCAAGTATTTAAATGAAAATACCTGCTTGATTTTTTCATAATGGATAACAAGAGAAACTTTATGAGAGTCAGATGGTGAGCCAAATACAATCTATTCCGTTTTGTTTGTGTAAATCTCAAGAGCATTATTATCAGTCCACTCGACCAGTTTGTTCACGCCGAGTTGGTGCAGCCCAGGGTTGTCTGAGTTAAGGGCCTGTCCCTCTTGGCTGTCTTTCGCTCGCCATTTACGCGACCTGCTAGCATGTGGGTAGCGTGTGGGTAGCGCGTGGGTAGCATGTGGGTAGCGCGGGGACGGGCGCATGGAGTAGTGCGGAGGAGTGTGGACTTCGTCCTGCACAAAATCTTCGCGGGCCACCAGCCTGTCGCGTAACTGACGGCCAAAGTGGGACAGGCCCAAGACCCTGGCGCAATGCAACATCTCACCTCCAACAGCAGCACAAGCAGGCAAACGATCATCGAACTCAGCCTGGGGCTCATGGCCATTGCTGATCCGGATCCACCCCCACTCCTACTCCCAGAGCGGGGCCAAGAAAATTGAAGATAGTCACAAAATGCAGGAGATATACTCAGCACGACCGGCAACATCTCTGGAGAGAAGGAATGGGTGATGTTTCCGGTCAAGACCCTTCTTTCAGACTGAAGAAGAGTCTCGACCCGAAACATCATCCATTGCTTCTCTCCAGAGATGCTGCCGGTCCCGCTGAGTTAATCCAGCATTTTGTGTCCATCTTCAAATGACGTCACACGCTCCAGACGGCTGTGGGGGCGCATGATGACGCGCGCAACTCTCGCGGGACCGTCGCGCGACCATCTCTACCGGCCTGTTGTGTAAGTGACGGCCCAAGTGGGACAGGCCCTTTACTTAACAGAGATAATAGAACTGTATCATCTGAGTACTTTAGAATATATTGATTCGGTGTATCTGTACAACAATCATCAGTGTAAAAGGTAAACAGCATATCTGATCTCACACAACCCTGGGGGGCACCAACATTGGTCGTGATGGCAGATGAAAGGGTTTTATTCACCTTTACAATCTGTACTCTGTTAGTGAGAAAGGAAGCATACCAATGAATCAGATAGGGATTCAGTTCCTGCTGGACCATTTTTGACACCAAAATGTCTGCTTGTATTGTGTTGAAAGCTGACGAAAAATCTAGAAAGAGGGCTCTTGCATAGGTGTTGGGTTTGTCTAAATGTTTAGAAATAATATGAACTAAGGAGGCAACAGCGTCTTCAGTGCCACAGCCCTGCCTATAGGCAAATTGATATGGATCGAGTTTATTGTTTGTTGTACTGATGAAATGTCGGAGCTAAATTCTTTCTAGAGATTTCATAATCACCGAGGTAAGGGCTATGGGTCTGAAATCCTTATGTTCTTTCGGACATGGAATCTTGGGCAAAGGTTTTATATGCGAAGTTTTCCATGACAGAGGGACAGTGTGTCCATCCACAGAAGCCTGAAAGATTTGTTGCCACACTGGAGCCAGCTGTGTTGCAAAGTTCCTCAAGAGAAAAGCGCTGCATCCATCCGGCCCAGCAGCTTTCCTTGTATTTGTACACTGAAATGTTTTCCTGACTTCTTGTACAGTGATGACAATTCTGTCGGAGACAGCAGGTATAACAGATGTAAGGATGTCGGTGAACTTAGTAGAATTATCTAGAGATTCAAATCTGGCAAAAAATGTGAGTTCGTTGGAAAGAGAAAGTTTGTTATCTGTCACAATAGATATCTTCTCACAATAGAAGCACATAGAGTATACAGTATGAATGATAATAATTGATATAACAATAGACACAGTGGCGCAAGGTAGAGTTGCTGCCTTACAGCGAATGCAGCGCCTGGATCCTGACTACGGGTGCTGTCCGTACGGAGTTTGTATGCTCCCCCCGTTACCGCGTGGGTTTTCTCCAAGATCTTCGGTTTCCTCCCACATTCCAAAGACATACAGGTATGTCTTGGCTTGGTAAATATAAAATAAATTATCCGTAGTGTGTATAAGATAGTGTTAGTGTGCGGGGATTGCTGGTCGGCATGGACCCGGTCGACCGAAGGACCTGTTTCCATGCTGTATCTGTAAACTAAACGAAGCTAAATGCAAAATCGCAGATTGGTACAATGATTGTCATGTAATCTGAAATAGTGCATAATAATACTCAAATGCAGTAGTGGAATAACTGGCAGAGTCAAGAACACAGAAACAAGGAACTGCAGATGCTGTTTGACACAAAGTGCTGGAGTAACTCAGTGGGTCAGGCAGCTGAGGAAAGATTCCGACCAAAACCATCTATCATTGGTCTCCAGGGATGCTGCCTATCCTGCTGATTTACTGCAGCACTTTGTGTCTTTTATTAAAGTCAAAATTAGGTGGCAGCACCTCTGGAAAAGGGGGTAGGAAAGAGTTGATTGGTTCAGCAGTTTGATAGCAGTGGGGAAAAAGCTATTCTTAAATCTGGACATCTGGGTCTTCAAGTTCCTGTATCTTCTCCCAGAAAGTAGAAAAGAGAAAAGCGAATGGCTAGAAATATATCCAGCCGTCCTGACGCACCTTGAAAATGGACTGGGTGGAAGGAAGTAGCAGCTATGATGGATAGGGCTGAGTTCACACTCTTTGTACATTCAGGTGGTTAACAGCAGAACAGTTCCCATACCAGGCTGAAATGCATCCTGACAGGATATTATTTATACCACATCTCTGGAAGTTCAAGAGATTGTTGTGAACATGTTGAATCTTTTCAGATACCCAAGGAAGTAAATACATTTTTGATCTCTGTCAGTGCAAATGTGGCTGATGGTATTGATGCCAATGAATATGAAGATTTTGACCATCACTGTAGCATTTCTGTTGATAAGAACAGGGATGTTTTCAAGCTCCCAGCCTCCTTGGGTCAACAGCAAATTCTTGACATTAAGAGTTGTTTGTTCTGTTATTCTGATACCACGCCACGAGGTTCTGACAATAGTTGTATCATCACTGAAATAAAAGATTGAGTTGGCATTATCCTTGGGCACACAGTCATGAGTGTACAGGAAGTAGCGGAAGAGACTCTGCTAACAACGTTGAGGAGCATTAGTGTTGATAGGTTTCAATGGTTCAATGGTAATTTATTGTCACAGGTAACTAGATACAATGAAATTTTATGCTTTGCATAAAATTCAGTAAAATCATACTACATAATCACAATCATAAATAAATACAATTGTGCAATGTGCATCAATTGAAC
Organism: Malacoraja senta; assembly: GCA_038087875.1. Lineage (NCBI taxonomy): Eukaryota > Metazoa > Chordata > Chondrichthyes > Rajiformes > Rajidae > Malacoraja > Malacoraja senta. The sequence continues at coordinate 56,614,889 of CM075979.1, forward strand.
TAAGAATAGTAGACTTATCTGAGGCAGTGCACAAAAAGTCACCGTGTTTCTTGTGCCCCTTAAGTTTTAAGTTCTGAAAATACAGTCTCATCTTAGCCTTAAAGGTTCATTGTCCATGAGATGGCAGTGGGTTGGTGTTGCAGGAGTTGGCCTGCCAATACTGTCCATACCTCCACTACTGCTTCATGTTGCAGCAGGCTGCATCAGATCCATATGCTCGGCCTCTGCGAGGCTTCTGGCGAGGTCTTATGGCACGATACCCTGACTGCTGCAGGGTCTCCAGTGGCCCACTCTGCCGACACCTCGACCCACAAATGTTTTTTTGTTTTTGTTTTTTTTTGAAATTATTTTATTAGAAGCAATTGTACAGGGATAAGGCAATCGACATAACATTTACACAATTATTGTACAGCTTCATTTTTAACATTGAAACCTAAATTTAAAAAAAGAAAAAAAAAGAGAGAAAAAAGAAGATAATGAAGAAAGAGAAGTAAAATAAAAGAAAGCAAGAAAAAGACCCCTAAGCTACCAAAGAAGTGCAAGAGGAAAGAAAAGAAATAAGAAAAGAGAACTATAAATTATCTACTCTCCCATCAGCTGGACGACACAGCAAAAAGATATGAAACTCCGGTTAATTGTGTCCTACTGAAAGTGCCGGCGGTTAACTATGTAATATGGGGCCATATGGGTGTTGGTATTCGGGCACAAGAATTAAAGCTCCAGAGGGTGCTGAAGTTGCTCGCCACAGGCATTACTGCGTTCGCCAGATCGGTGGATGAGGGGCACCTGTCTGAATCACAGCAGGATGCCTTAGCCCTTATGTGCAGTGCACACTTTGAAATAAACTGTTTGCGGAAAAGTGCTATACGCCCTACTATCCACCCTAAATTTGCAGCGTTGTGTAAGCCCAGCAACATTCAACCGCCAAATCTGCTGTTTGGGGAGGACATCGCAAGGAGAGTGAAGGAGCTCGACGATGAGGTAAAAACAGTGAGGCTAATTAAAGCGCCGATGGTTCGCAGAATGGTTCGGAGGCAGTTCCCCTACCGACGGGGTGCAATGACTGGGGCCGGTGAAGGAACGAGCCGGTCATTTCCGAATATGCGCAGCTGGCGCACTTCTGGGACACGGCCAAATGTGAATTTTCCTACCAGGAACCGGGAGCAACAAATTCCACCTGTAACCATGGAGGTAGGTGGGTCTGGTCCTGATAGAAACATAGTAAGTGAAAAACACCTACAAGTTGGGGGGAGATTACACTTGTTTCTAAAAGAATGGTATGAGATAACATCAGATCCGTTTGTACTGTGCAGTATAGAGGGTTTTCGAATTGAATTCTATCCCAATTTGGGTCCACCCACTCAACATGTTCCAAGCCGGAAACTCATTTTCTCACAGAAAGAGAATATGGAGATACAGGCAGAACTTGAAAAATTATGCGAAAAAGGGGTAATTGAGAAGTCGGTTCACCAACTCCACCAATTTGTGTCAAATATTTTTCCTAGGTCAAAAAAGGATGGAGGATGTAGAATCATCCTCGACCTGACGAGCCTTAACCCCTTTGTACAGTATAAACATTTCAAAATGGAAACTTTTGCTACTGCTAAACAACTGTTTTCCAGAAGATGTTATATGGCAAGCATAGACCTTAACGATGCATATTACTCAGTGTCTGTTCATTGCGAGGATAGGAGATATTTGAAATTTAGCTGGATAAGTCAATTATGGCAATTCAAAGCACTGCCTAATGGATTCATCTCAGCTCCTAGATTGTTTACGAAATTGTTAAAACCAGTCCTAGGGCTACTTCGAGCTCAGGGTCATATTGTAATGGCCTATTTGGACGATATTTTGATTGTAGGAGACTCGTGAGGCAGCTGAATCTTCCATTTCAGTTGTTAAGCTCACTTTTGAAAATTTGGGGTTCATCATTCATCCAGTTAAGTCCAAATTAACACCAGTCAGAGATATTGATTATTTGGGTTTCACTATTAACTCAGATCACATGTTAGTGACTGCCCAGGGACAAAAGGCTGCAGTTAATTGAAGGCTGTATCAAGCTCTTAACGAGCAACGACCTTCAATTAGGCAGGTGGCCAGCTTGATAGGCAAATTAGTGGCTTCATTGCAGGCTGTGCAGTTTGGACCTCTGCCATACCAACAATTACAATGAGCAAAGGAACAAGCACTGAGGACACATTTAGGTCATTATGACAGGCACATGGAATTACCAGCAGCAGCAATTGCTGAAGTGCAATGGTGGGTCATGAATGTCTCAAGTAGTTCCAGCAAAATTCTGGTTGATGTCAGTGCTCTAGGTTGGGGCACTACTGATACTATTTCCAGCTGTGGAGGCAGATGGAATATGGATGAGGCACCTGCAATCACGAGGCATCAATTATTTAGAGCTTTTGGGAACATTTTATGGGCTTAAAGCTTATTGCTCTACTAAGTCTCACTTGCATGTTCAGGTTCAGATTGACAACACTATGGCAGTGGCGTATGTTACTCATATGGGTGGAATCGTCGGAATCTTGTGATAGATTGGCAAATCTGATTTGGAGCTGGTGTATTACCAGAGACATTTGGCTTTCAGCAATCTACCTACCAGGTAGATTCAACATAGTGGCAGACACAAGGTCACGCAAATTCAATGACAACACAGAATGGATGTTGAATCATGATATATTTAATGGTGTTGTTGCTCTGTTTGGGATGCCAGATATCAATTTGTTTGCATCCAGACTAAACCACCAGTTACCAAAATATGTTTCATGGGAACCAGATCCTGGGGCAGCAGCAGTCGATGCATTCTCGCTGCATTGGGGTGGAATGTTTTTGTATGCATTTCCTCCATTTTGCCTCATCAGTCGGTGTCTGCAAAAAATCAAGCAGGATTCCGCCAGGAGTATTGGTGGTACCCGACTGGCCTACTCAGCCATGGTTCCCTCTCGTTTTGCAGATAATCACACAGCCCTTTATGACTGTTTCCAAACATAGAAACCTACTGGTGCACCCTGTAACTGGCGATCAACACCCTTTACATGATCGTATTGATCTATTAATTTGCAGATTCTAAGAAGGCTATACCTGGGGAGAGGACTATCCGATCGCACCGTGGATGTTATTACTGCGGCCTGGAGGGATAGTACACAAAAGCAGTACATCTTTTATATAAAGAAATGGGAGGTGTTCTGCTTACGGCAAAATATTTCATATCACACGGCAGGCATCCCAGACGTGCTGGAGTTCTTGTCCACTCTCTATTTCGATCAAAGGTTAAGCTATAGTGCGATAAATACAGCCAGAAGTGCCCTATCTTCATACTTATGGATGGGGTCAGAACAATATTCTGTGGGGTCACACCCTCTAGTTTCTAGGTTTATGAAGGGAATTTTTAATTCCAATCCTCCCAGGCCCAGGTATTTGATAATCTGGAATGTAACCAAAGTACGTATGCTCCTTCGTCAGTGGGCTCCTGTAACAGCCATGTCTTTGGCCAAAGTCACCATGAAGGTAGTTATGCTCATGGCACTGGTTTCAGCCCAACGAGTGCAGACTTTGCAGAAGCTGCAACTAGACAGGATGGAGGTATCTGCAGATGCCATTACTTTTTACATCTATGATCTACTCAAGCAGAGCAGACCAGGGGTGATTGGGTTTAAGATTATCTTTGCGGCATACCCTACGGATTCAAGCCTATGTGTGGTGTCACACTTACTATATTACATCAAGGCTACCAGAACCCTAAGAGGTGCAGAATCAGCATTGTTTATTAGCTATAAAAAAACACATAGTAAGGTATCGGTTCAAACTTTTTCAAGGTGGCTGAAGCAGTTTCTGGTTTATGCAGGTATTGATACTGGCAATTTTAAATCTCATTCCACCAGGGCGGCATCAACATCAGCGGCCAGGGCAGTGGACGTCCCCATAGACCACATCCTCACGGCCGCAGGGTGGTCAAGTGAATTGATGTTTCAAAAATATTATCATAAGCCGATTGCCGAACTAGGGGTATTTGCCCATTCTGTTTTGAGTTCAGTTTTATAGTTTCCCCCTGGGACAGAAGGGGTTGCTATTGTTTTCTTTATAAAAATAAACCGTTAATACGTTGAAATCAATATTATGGTTTAATGCATTGTTGATTATTTACTCATTCTGAGTCAATCGATGCAGTGAGACACCTGGATTTGAATCTACGGCATGAAATCACAGAGCTTTGAAATCTTCACGTAGTCACTCACGTGACTCCGAAGTAAAATAGTAAGATTAAATGAGAACTTACCAGTTTGAAGTTTGATCTTTATTTTATGAGGAGTTACGATGAGGGATTACGTGCCCTCCGCTCCCACCCTCATATCAGAAAGGTCGTCTGGTAGTTTTAGATTTCTGGTCTTACTATTATACTTCAATTATTATTACCTGTGATTTCACACCGCTGCTTTGAAGATCGACGCACATGCGGCTGGACGGGGTCTTCTTCACGTAATCCCTCATCGTAACTCCTGATAAAATAAAGATCAAACTGGTAAGTTCTCGTTTAATCTTACTATTTTCTTTTGATTCTCATCACTTGGGTATTGTTGGTCTACCATCCAAAGTTGAACATTGCCCAAGTCCCATCCCCTTGAAAAGCTCCATTAATTCTTTATCCTTTGTCAAAAGGTGTTCCAAAATCTGCCCTTTCAAATAGGTCAATGATGATATTGTCTAAATATTACTCTTTAATGGGGAACTGTTACATCATCCAGTGCTTTGGAATGGGTTTAATATGTCAAAGGTATTACAAAAATCATTGCTAAGCTTAAATAAAAACAGCATATATAAAAAGTATCAACATCACAAAAAATAAAACAGGTTAATAGTTTTGACACTTTTATTATCTTGGTCTTTGATGGTGTACTGGTGTACTATTTTGATCAGACAATATGATTGTACTTCAAAGTTGATATCTGATGTGTTGGGCTTGAGGGAGAAGGTAGAAGGTCCAAACCTTGGCAGGATGTGGCTTTTTTGGACTCATCTGAGTGTTACCCATCAGTTTCCCCAGTTGAAATGATGGGAAGTTTTCAGCTGCTGGCAGAGTTCAAGGGCAGCTGGGGAACATGCAAGATAAAAACTAAGGAACCCATCTTGGCCAATTCAGAAACCTGTAGAAGATCCCAGGAGAATCTTGCAATTTCTGGGGGAATGCTAACAGCAGGTAAGATGTAAAAACACCTGAATTAATAATTTAACTGCCTGAATGAACAGTTAAAATTGCATATTAGGTCTGCATATTAAACTGGACAAAAAGGAAAAAAAAATAGTCAAGCAAACAAATAAAGTAAGTTTTAAATTATTTTTTTTAATCAGTTTTTTTACGCAGTTCTACCAAACAGAAGTTTTTAAATGTCGCTTTTCATAGATTGTGCGAATTGTCTGATCATAGTTGCAACAGTTCTTTTGAAATGTTATATACAACAATCTTTTCCGATCTATAGTTTGTTCCAGTGAGTTATTTTAAGATTTAGTGCTGGTTAGCAATGTGAATTGTTGCAGAAGGAGAACATGATCATCAGTGTCCACATAATAACTGTCAGATTATCATCAGTATTAGATATCGTCTGACACTGCATAGCTGAAAAGCAAAAATAGAAGTACTATATGCTAAACTACACAAGAGGAGTAATCATCCTCATCGGCGTTTACAACAGGGATGAGGCCGTAAAAGACGTTCATGAAAATTAAGTGTAGGAAGGAACTGCAGGTGCTGACTTAAACCGAAGACAGATACAAAAAGCTAGAGTAACTCAGCGGGACAGGCAGCATCTCTGGAGAGAACGAATGGGTGACGTTTCGGGTCAAGACTCTTCGACCCGATAAGTCACCCATTCCTTCTCACCAGAGATGCTGCCTGTCCTGCTGAGTTAGTCCAGCTTTTTGTGTCTATCTTCAGGAAAATTAAGTTACCTGCTGAAACATGGCTTTGCTTTTATACTTAACAAACAGGTTTGTGTACAAGGAGTTGTTCTAAGCAGGATTATAAGTCCAAAGTCAGTATCCGCATTGCAATCGATGAGGTTGCATGGCTGGAATGTTACTCTACAGCAGACAGTAAAATAAATCTGGTATTTCCAAGATACAAATCATCTGTATTAAAACAGGCAGAATGCTGGCTCCTGATGTGACCGCTCAATTAATGGCAGAGATGATTTGTCTGAAAGTTATCTATGAGGAAAGCTGGTTCTCCAAATTTCTTTTCATTCACATATGGAAATTGCATCTCTCCAAGTCAGTGCGGATGAAATAATTGCCTCCAACCTTGAAATAAATCATTGCGCCATCATCTACCTGATGTTCTGTAACTTCATTCATAAATCTGAATCACAAACCACGGAGATTGTTGTTACTAAAGTTGCTGAGAACAAATGAAACAAATAAATGTGTACAGTGCAGTAGACTTACAAGAGCTTATGTAGGCAAAGGTTAAAGAGTCATAAAGTAATACAGCGAGGAAACAGGTCCTTCAGCCCAATTTGTCTATGCTGACCAAGATTCCCCAAGGTGGGCGAGCTCCCATTTGCCCACTTGCCAAATCCCTTCAAAGTCTTCCTATTAATTTACCTGTCCAAATGTCTTTTAAATATTGCTATTGGTCCTGCTTCCACTACTTCCTTTGGCAGCTCCTTCCATAAATGTGCACATTCTGTGTGAAAAGTTGCCTCTGAGGATCCTATTAAATTTTTCTCTTCTCATCGTGAACGTTTTGCTTTCTAGCTCTTGATTACCCCAAACCAGTGAAAAGACTGTGTGCATTTACCCTCTCTATACTCGTCATGACTTCATACTCCTCTACTATATTTCAAGAAATGAAATCCAAGCCTGTTCAACCTCTCCCTATAACTCAGTCTCTCAAGTTCTGATAACATACTTTTATAATCTTTTTTTTGCACTTTTCCAGGTTAATGGCATCTTTCCTATAACACCATATCCCTCGTGCAGCCTCACTAATGTCTTGTACACCTGTAACATAATGTCCCAACTTCAATGCTCAATGCCCTGAATGACGAAGGCCAGCATGCCAAAAGCCTTCTTCATCACCCTGTCTGCCTGTGTTGCCACTTTCAGGGAACTATATACCTGTTGTCCAAGGTCCCTTTGTTCTACATCACTTTCAGGTCCTTATCTTTCACTGTGTCCTACCCTGGTTTGACTTCCCAAAATACAACGTCTCGCAGCATAAGGTTTATGAATCTAAATAAATGACCTGGAAGTAATTCTGGGCAGAATCACTGCCAAAACCTTCCTAGGCTGAAATAGTCAATTAATTTCCAATATCTCTTTGTAAACAATCAAATATAATATATTTTGCTTTCTTGAGATTTACAGTATCTTAATTATCATGAATCAACATTTCATTAGACCCTTCTTCAAACCAGTATCCTTTTGTGTATTAACCTTGTTTTTGTGTATGTCCTTTCATGTATTGCAGTTCCTTGTTTCTATTCTTTAAAATCAAATTCCTGGATTTACATGCATATGGTGTGAGTCCAGGGCTCATGCTGAGGGTGAGTCTAACAGCTCTTCCCACCACTGACTGCACATGGTGGTGAGGACCAGTTCTGTTGCAATTCCCAGCACTTCACTGGAGAAATCCCACTTTGACCTGAAGCTCCATTGATACCAATGGAGATTCTAGACCTGTGACGTAGGAAGCAAAGGAAAAAGCATTTCATTTTATCTTTAATTTAGTTTGATGTTATTGATCTTTTCAATTTATTTTCATGTATTTTGATTCTTTATTTCAAAAGTATGTAAGGTTTAAAAAAACCCAGTTCTTATAGTTTCTGAATGTCTCTAATAAAATCATTGATGAATTTCACAGAAAACAGAGCTCCGAACTCAGCTTTGCTTTTTGCCAATGGCTTCAGGTGAATTCAGGGTCTCATTCTCAACAAAGATAGACACAAAGTGCTGGAATAACTCAACAGGTCAGGCAGCATCTCAAGGGAAAAAGGCAAGGTGCCGTTTCGGGCTGGGACCCTGCTTCAATAGCACTTTGTGTCTATCTTTGGTAGAACTTGCATCATCAGAAATCAAGACATCTATAAATTAATTTAGAGTTTAGATACAGCATGGAAATAAGACCCTTTGGCGCACCGAGTACACTCCGAAAATCGATCACCTGTTCACACTAGTTTCATACTATCCCACTTTCGCTTCCACTCCCGACACACTAGCAACAATTTACAGCAGCCAAGTAACCTACAAACCACATGTCTTTGGGATGTGGGAGGAAACCGGAGCATCCGGAGGAAACCCACGCGGTCACGGGGAGAACGTGCAAACTCCACAAAGACAGCACCCGAGGTCAGGATCGAGCCTGCGGTCTCTGGCTCTGTGATGCCACAGCTACACCAGCTGTGCCACTGCGTTTCACAAACAAATAACTGTAAATATTTCAGTGACAAATACTCAATATTGCTAACATGAAACAATATTGCTAACATATTGCTAAACTGAAAATATTCAACCATGATTGGAACAATATCGATATATCATAAAAAATAAAAACATGGAGTTTTATTTCTACTCATCAATGTAATTATCACCTAAACATGGCAGGAAATAGAATTCCACTTGTATGTCACAATTAATTCTTTCAGCATGTACATAGAACAATCATTACTCTTGCTGGTGCACTAATGATATTTAGCGTAATGATGGACAATGAGTTTCTATTACCTTAAACAAGTGGATTTGTTCCATGGTGTGAAAAGATTTGTTTGCTCACAAGATGGTTCTGTGTAAGTTGGGTAATAGAGACATCATCTGGACAATATCATCATAACAAGATGATCATAATTAAAATTTCTATTTGAAACAGAAGGGTATTTAAGGGTATATAAAACTACTAATACCATAAGAAAAAATATATAGTATCTGTTATAGTAACTCTGAAGCATTTTTGATATTCCTTGAAGTTGCGATTGGATGAGAATTTAGATAAATTAATGCACTGGAATCTCTCCAAATATTTAAATATTTTGAGAGTGCACTCAGGGTTTAACACATGATGTGCTGATAACATTTTGCAGCTATTAAAGTTAACCAGCACAGTTACCTTGTGTAATAAAATGGCTATGAGCAATGTAACCACATTTCTGATACAGGGATTGTTTTACTGCTGGAAGTCAACCCTGGATAATGGCCCTATTTGAAGGGGATGGATAACCAGTACTAAAGAGTCTATCAGTATTGATTAGCACATAGCACAACCAGATGATGTTTCTATTACCCAGCTCAAGTTGCACCCTGGTCACTCCCTCTTCTCCCTTCTCCCATCAGCAAAAGGCGTAGAAGTGTAAAAACACACACCTCCAGATTCAGGGACAGTTTCTTCCCAGCTGTTGTCAGGCAACTAAATCATCCTACCACAACCAGAGAGCAATGCTGAACTACTTTCTACCTCATTGGTGACCCTCAGACTATCCTTGATCAGACTTTGCTGGCTTTACCTTGCACTAAACGTTATTCCCTTAACATGTATCAAAACACTGGAAATGGCTCAATTGTAATCATGTTTTGTTTTTCTGCTGACTGGTTAGCATGCAACAAAATCTTTTCACTGTACCTCGGTACACGTGACAATAAACTGAACTGAACTGAACCCTAGGAGTATGGTAAGATTTTTTTTAACCCATGCAAACCTAATATGGAAAATACACAAGTGCGGAACAGCATTTTAAAGGAATGCCCTTCAGTTTTTTACCTTAACGAAAAGCTCTTTCAGTTTGGTTTGATGTCTTTTCTACATTTATGACATTATATATTCATATCTAACTTTTGACTATGTTGACCTTTAAATGAAAGGAATGAGTAGAATATCAGAACATATTCACATACCCAGGGATAAAGCAAGATTAATTGTTGGCTGCTTCTTAGTTTTTTAACATGGAAAAGAATATTTTATACAGTCCATGCATAGTTTTGACTTTATGGAATGACAGAAATTTATAACACATCCAGCTCATTCAACCACTAGTGCCTCATAGGTTTGCAAGTTGCTATTCAAGTGCTGAAGGTTTCTTCCACCAAAGTGTTTTCAGATAGTGAACAATCAAATGAATTTCTGAGGCAGGGTGTCATGTACTGTCATGACTTTACATCGCATTGAGCATTAAAATCCATTGTTTTTCTTCTATTGCCGTGGGAAACATTGCATATTCACCTGAAAGCTGCAGAGATCAAGTGACCTCAGAACCAAAGTTAGATGGAGGGTGCATCATCATCAGTTCTGAGCCCAGTAGCCCAACCCAGCCCGCCCATGAGTTCACTGTGGTTGAAGAGGGAGGGCAAGATCTTGAGGCAGAGCTGGCAATTATGCACCTGTTTGGGTTAGTCCAGTTTCATAATTTGCAAGTGAATTTACAGTATAATATGGCCAGGCAGCTGAAAACCTGCTTGGTGCCTTTGAGGTAGGTGTTGGTGATGTTGGACACAGAAGTGTATCCCATGGTATCCATGGATGTGTGTTGGTAGCTCCTTTGCATTATTTATGTTTTGGTATTGTTCATGTGGGCAGTGCCCTCTGTTAGCCTGACAACTACATTTATACCCACTTCACCTGCAAGTGTGTTCACAGATAACCAGTTTTGTTGTTGTGTTGGAAGGAATTACAGATGCTGGTTTAAACCAAAGATAGACACAAAGTACTGGAGTAACTCAGCAGGACAGGCAGCATCTCTGGAGAGAAGGAACGGGTGACGTTTCGGGTCGAGAACATTTCTTCTGTTGTACCATTCATGAAAAGAGACAACAGAGTTAATGTTTCAGTTCAATAATCTTTCAACCTGAAACATGAACACTAGTTTTCTTCCCACAGATACTGATTGATCTGGTGAGTGTTTCTGGCATTTTCTGGTTTTATTTCAGATTTCCAGCATCTGCAGTATTTCCAATTTTAATTCTTGATCCGAATAATCTATTAATAGATTTGATTCTTGCATTATGGTAATATTTCCTTTGAAAAGGTGAAGGTTGTCATGTTGAAAAGGAATTTACAGGCTGAAGTGAAACTAGAGCAGATTCTATCATGATTCACTGTGACACCCCTAGGGGGCACGATGGAGATCTACTGCAGCGTGACTGAAAAACATGTAGATCTTCACCATCAAACAGACTGGATTATTTTAATCAATGGACACAATCTGCCAATAAAACTGAGGAAACAAAATGAACATGATTTAAATTAAAAGTTGATTTTATTTAATTGATGACAATACCTCCCATGACAACGTGTTACCTTTTTACTCATGAGCTTCATGAGCTAAAGTGTTTCATGAGCTTCACCTTTTACTCATAAGTTCCCCATATAATAAAACTCCTTTAATGTGGTACACACATTTGGGCTGACAGAATTCCCAGACTATTCGATGTTAATCCAATTAATAATCGAACACACTTTTGATTCACATTATTGGATATTACACTGCAATATAAAAGTTTGATTGTGGGAAAGAGGGGTCCCGCTGAAGAACACAGGAAACAGAAATGGAAACGGGATTAGAATGTGGAAACAGGTGAGTCTGAAGGGGGAAGAGGAATCATGGCTCTACTGAGGTGTAAATGGAGTGCAAGAGCTGGGACTCCAGCGTATTAACGGGAGGGAGGGAACCAGGGCCCCGGTAAATTGAGAAGAACCTGGGAGCCTGGCCCCAGTGTGTTAAAGAGAGCATGGAAACCAAGGTCCAGTATGTTAATGGAAATGCAGGAGCTAGAGCTGTAGTGTGTTAAACATTAAATAGCAAATTAAATATAACATTAAAAACAAATGAAATTGAGTCAGTCACAGAGCATAGAAATATATCAAGAAAAGGTGACATGGAATCATAAAAGTGAAGACAACATTTTGCACATATGTGAAATTTAATAGCAACATGCTCATGTTGAGGATATGACTGGTTATGTTTACTATAGCTTGGATGGGAGAACACCTCAGTACTTAGTTCTCTGTTATCTCTATCAGATTCATGGCCCTTACTTCATAGTTAAGATGTATACAATATATTCTTCATCAGACAATGCATATTTTAATATTTACATAGTTTGACTATGTATAAATTCCCGTGTCACAAATCTCTTTCCCATTAAATTATGTGTGCATTCATTGTTTTATTCTCTTTAATCTATTTGTTATTTTTTATCTACCTATCTGTTATTTCCATGTTGATCACTGTTTGAAAATCTTTTCTTCTCTACTTGCCTATGTTCATAGTACAGGAACAGGCCCTTCAGCCCACAGTGTCTGTGCCAAGCATAATTCCAAGTTCAACTACTCTCCTCTGCCTGCATGTGATCCAAATTCCTCTTTTTCCCACATTTCCAGAATCTATTACTTTTCCCTCTTTGATTTAGTTTTTCTCTCTTTTCCTCTTTGAACTTTTATTCTCACCCCCTTTCCACAGTAATTATATAAAAATGCGACACAGGAAAAATACATGGTTTATAAACAGGGGCATGATGTAGTATGATTACATCCAAATTAAATTAGTTTCAGATGGGGCTGTTCGACAAGAGAAATAAAGTATTCACACTTTAGACTTTACAGAAACAGCATGGAAACAAGCCCATCAACCCACCTAGTCTGCGCTGACCAGTGATCACCCCGTACGCTCGCACTATCCTACACACTAGGGAATATTTACAATTTTTACCAAAGCCAATTAACATACAAACCTGTACGACTTTGGAGTGTGGGCTGAAACCGGAGCACCTGGAGAAACCCCACCTGGTCATAAGAGGAACGTAAAAACTCTGTACAGACAGCATCGTAGTTGGGATTGAACCTTGGTCGTACCTGGGCCTCTGGCGCTGTAAGGCAGCAACTCTACTGTTGTGCTACTCTGCCGCCTCACACACTTATCATGTTTACAACAATTCAAGCATTTTGTGGTTATTGAGGAACGGTTGCAGTTTAATCCGTGGTGTAAAATAGACAAACACAGTAGCCAATTCTAGACACAGTATAATCTTGCAAACAAGACAAGGAGTTTTCTTTTGGTTTGGTCCATAGCATCTGACCAGTGAGATCATTCTTTCTTGCCTGTCCAGGAACCACAAACACAGTAGCGAAGATTAATTGACTAGATGATCCCACTGGCAAACCTTCTTCCCTGTGACTGAGAAATCTTTAGGACTCCAAGTTAACTGCTTAAATTGGGATTGTTCATCTACGAAGTTATACAACTATCTACAAAGTAGGTGCATGGGTCATCTTATCATTAAGTAAACACAGCATTAAAGCTTGCAAATGCCACTGTGACATTATTGATCAGAAGCACTTAAAACATTCCAGACCATTTAACTTTGCATCCCTCACTGATTCAGTGATCACGTTGATAATTGCTCGTTTCTAAGCTTCCCCCCAGTCTAGTTTCAGTAAAAACACTGAATCAAGCACTTGAAACAACTACATTTTATTTTAACAAAAGCGCGTCACAGTTCAACTACTGTACCTATCCCACCGCGGGTTCCATCCTTGTGTCTGCCTGTTCAAGCCCTCTAGGCCTCACTCAGACAGAGACACTTCAGACATTCACGCAGTCCCAAGCACTCTTCCAGAAGATCGACGCTGATAGTGGACTTTTATATGTCCTGGGACCTCGAGGGGCCGAACCACATGGGGGTGGTCTCTTAATAACCCAATTACAGATATTGATTAACCCCATACATAACAGGCATTCCCCTAACCCAATGATACAACATTGTATCAACAGTGAGTGTGGCGGCGCCTAACGGCAGTGGCTTGACTACAGTCGTCTGTCTTTTTAAAAATTGTTGTCTTGTTAAATGTATGTTTTGAGCCTAGTTTTTATTATTTTTTTAGCTGTGTATATGTGGGGGGTGGAGGGGGGGATGTGGGGGATGTGGGTGAAACCGTTAATCTCTTCCATGTACGGAGACCCGACTTTTTCCCTGTCGGGTCTCTGGTGTCGTTGGGCCTAACATCGTGGAGCCGGTGGCGGCCTCCGGCCGGGACCAATCTGAGGGCTCCAGTCGCGGAGCCTGCGGACCTGCCATTGCGGAGCTGGCCGACTTTGGAGCGGGAAGAGCTGTAGTGGCGGGCGGCTGCAACCCGACTTCGGAGCTTCATAGGCTCCGGCCGCGGGCCCGGTGGACAGGAACATCGGGAGCTCGCAGGTCCCTGGTGGGATGCCGCTCTTCGAAGCTCCGCAACGGCAACTTCTCCCGCTGTAATCGCAGGGTTTAAAGGACATGGAGCCGGGGCCTAACATCGCCCGGCGTGGATTAATGGCCACAGGACTTACCATCGTCCGCCGGGGGCTTTAACATCGGGAGCCCCAGTCGCCTAGACGCTGCAGTTGGACTGCTGGACCGTGGGAGAAGAACAAAGGGAAGAGATAAGACTTTGCCTTCAATCACAGTGAGGAGGTGTTGGAGACTCACTGTGATGGATGTTTATGTAAACTGTGTTAAGTGTGGGTCTTGGGTTTTTTTGTAATGTAAAAACTGTAGAAAATGCAATTTCGTTTAAACCAAGTTGTTTGAATGACAATAAAAGGCATTCTATTCTATTCTTCCATTCTATTCTATTCTATTCAATACGTTGTATTCAAAACGGACTTCGTAAGGAAGCCAACTTAGAAACATTTACCCTGATTTACAGAAAACCCAGACAAGGCTCAACACCTCATCCAATCAACACTTGGCAAAGTCAAACTCTGCAACATTATTTACAATTATTTACAAGGTGTATGTTTGGTTTGCAGCCATCCAATCAATTCTATGCATTTTGCACCTAATTGACATGGTTTGCAGATATTCCCATTCTTTGCTTGCAAATTGTATCTAAGCTCCAGACACTCTGGCACCTCTTCGCAGCTTGTCCCAGCTCTGCAGAGAGCAACTCCAAATTGACCAAATCTCCCCAGCAACCCTGAAACTTTACCCCATTTTGAAGTCCTAGCTTCTCCAATTTAGCCAGGATTAACAACTTTATATCTGTAGCTTTTTCTGCTTTTCCAAATTTCAACAGCAGGATATAACAATGAATAAAGAATAACAAGGCAGGGGTTTTCAGAGCTGTTTTGAGAATGGCACAAGTGAAGGTTAGGATGAGATTTCTCACTCATTTGCCATGAAATAGAAGATAAACGTGTGATGCTTATAAGTCTGTCATATTGATTGGATTCTCAGCAGATGAACACGATATTGAAAATTTGCAAATGTGCAAAGAGTTAAAGAAGCAATATTAAGATCAATTAAATATTCCCTTTAAAATAATTTCCAATAATATTGAACATGGGCAATTAGATTTGGAGCTTTGAGAGGACCTTCTCTGTTATACTGTACTGGGTAATGGTGCCAATGCTGCAGGGAATTATTATCCAAAAGGGGAAGGGAAATAGTGAAAGGCTGGTAGGATACTCTTTTGTGTCTGTAGAAAATCAATTTAGGCAATGCCCAGGAAGCCCCCGGCAGAAATTCATGATTTGTTTCAAGGAAATTAATCACTACCAGATTCTACAATAAGTGCCTTATGGGCCTTCAGGTGCACTGCTGAGATAAGTTGTTTTGCTTTTGTTCATTCATCAGGTAACAGTCCATATAATCTTCATAACTTTGGTGGACCAGAACTCTACTGTCAACCTATTTGTAAATTGGAGAAAAAAACAAATGGCTGAGTGTTGATGCAGGGTCTTGACCTAGAAAGTCAACATAGATGCTACGTTCTTCAATCTGAAGAAGGGTCCTACCCCAAAATGTCACCTATCCATATTCTTCAGAGATGCTGCCTGATCCTTTGAATTATTCAAGCATTTTTGGTCTTTTTTTTGTAAACCAGCATCTGCTGTTCTTGGTTTCTATGAGGTGCTACCTCCCTGAGTTTCTCCATCAGTTTGTGTTTTGCTCCAGATTCCAGCATCCGCACTCATGTTTTTTGTATTTATTACTTTACTCAATTACATGTTGTAAAAGTCCAACTGTGAATTGGGGTGGGGTTAGGGAATGAGGGAAGGAGATATTTACACCATATCTGACAAAATAAAAATTCAGATTATTGGAAGCAACTGAAGATTAATGGTCCAGAACCAAATGGACAAAACAAATCAGTCAAAGCCAAAACAAATTAATGCCAGGCATGGGGCTAGGAGGAGGAAGTCTGTTAATAATTAATATTAAACTTAATTTATAAGATACAGATTTTTTTAAATTAATGATACGTTCTTTTTGGACGTAGTTCAATTGATATTAACTCCCCACGCCCAATAATGACCAAAGGAGATTTCAGGCAACTTGTTCTAACAAACATAGAAAACCATACAGAGACACAAAATGCTGGAGTAACTCATCAGCACAGGCAGCATCTCTGGGGAGAGGAATGGGTGACACCTCGGGTTGAGACCCTTCTTCAGAAAACCATACGTTGTAATTTCCCTAATTTTAAAGAAGACTAGACCAAATGCAGACCCGTTGGGTCTGTTCCCCCAACATGCGGTTGCGGGGAGGGGGGGGGGGGCAGCATGCGGCATCACACACACTAACTACACCCCCCCCCCCGCACACATGCTAACTACCCCCTTGATATTATATTAATATTATTAATTTGCTCCTTTTACCCCATAACGGCCCTATCTACTGACGCATAGCCCCCAACTCGCAGGCACTTCTAGATAGGGGGGGGGGGTAGAGAGTGAGGGCAGAAAGAGAAGGGGCAGAGACAGAGAGAGAGGGGCAGAGACAGAGAGAGGGGCAAGAGACAGAGGGAGAGGGGGGTGGAGGGGAGGAGAGGGAGGGTGGGAAGGGAGGGGGAGAGGTGGGGGGAAGGGAGGGGGAGAGGTGGGGGAAGGGAGGGGGAGAGGTGGGGGGAAGGGAGGGGGAGAGGTGGGGGGAAGGGAGGGTGAGAGGTGGGGGGAAGGGAGGGGGAGGGGTTGATAGCGTGTGAGAGGGGGGAGGGCTGAGAGGGGGGAGGGGGTAAGAGGGGGGAGGGGTGAGAGTGGGGTATGGATGGGAGGAGCAAAGGGGTGAGGGGGGGAGAGAGGGGGGAGAAGAAGAGTGGGGGAGAAGGGGGGGAGAAGGGTGGGTGGAGAAGGGGGCTTGTTACCAAACTGAACTCACTGTGGAATGAATCCATTAATGGAGCCACTCTGCTGCTGGATTCTAAGTTGTCCCTGCCTTCCCTCTGGAAGCCTCCTCGTCCCCATCAGATGCCGAGTTCCCAGGGCCCTGGTTAAACACGGGGGCCTCTCACGGTTAAGTCTGTGAAAGCGGCCCCATCACAGACTGTGAGCAGCAGCAGGGTTCACTATAGGAAGGACCATTGCGCCTATTGTAGCGGGTGGCTGCTCGTTCCCTGACACTCCGGCCTTTACCCCGCCTGCCCGTCGCCTTATCTCTTCTCCCCTGAAGCAGGTCGGTCGGGCTCAGTTGCCAGAAGCTGAAAACTAAATATTGCAGTGGGAAAATGGCGGCTGTGGTTCTGGCAACAGCCGGCGTTCTGCTCTGTCTGGGGGGAGAGGGCGAGTGGGGGTGAAGTGGGGGTGAAGGGGAGGAGAGGAGGGGGAGAGGAAGGGGAGGATGGGGGAGAGAGGTGAAGTGGGGGGGGAGGGGGTTGCAGTGAGCGGGAAGGCAGGCGGGCGGGAGTCGAGCTGCGGGAGGCGTGGCGCGAGCGTACTTGGAGGCATACTGGAGGCAGGTGGGCTTGGATTGGTCGGCATGTGGGCATTGTGACGTCAGCAGCTGCTGATGTAAAGAAAACAGTAAGTTTTGTGAAGGATTTTATTAAAAATGTGTACAGAAAAATGACCAAATTTAATGAGTGGATATGCGAATGTAAAAGTAAAATCGCTAGTGAAATGGTAAAAATCTCGGCGTTTTTGCATCTGGTTTTCGTGGACTAACGAATCAAAGGCAAAAATCAAAGGCAAAAAAAGGCAAAATGACATACACCCACACACTCACACACACACAGAGTTTTAAAAGTATATAGATTATTGATTTCTTGTCACTTCATAGTAAACTCACCAAATCCAGGCCATAGAGTATAGAAGAGAGATCGAGCAACTGTCCATATGGTGCCAGCACAATAACATGGCCCTCAACACCAGCAAAACCAAGGAACTGATTGTGGACTTTGGAAGGAGTAGGATGGGGACCCACAGTCCCATTTATATCAACGGGTCGATGGTTGAAAGGGTCAAGAGCTTCAAATTCCTGGGCGTGCACATCTCTGAAGATCTTTCCTGGTCCGAGAACACTGATGCCATTATTAAGAAAGCACATCAGCGCCTCTACTTCCTGAGAAGATTACGGAGAGTCGGTTTGTCAAGGAGGACTCTCTCTATCTTCTACAGGTGCACAGTAGAGAGCATGCTGACCGTTTGCATCGTGGCTTGGTTTGGCAACTTGAGCGCCCTGGAGAGGAAAAGACTACAAAAAGTAGTAAACACTGTCCAGTCTATCATCGGCTCTGACCTCCCTTCCATCGAGGGGATCTATCGCAGTCGCTGCCTGAAAAAAGGCTGGCAGTATCATTAGGGACCCACACCATCCTGGTCACACACTCATCCCCTACTACCTTTAGGTAGAAGGTACAGGAGCCTGAAGACTGCAACGACAAGGTTCAGGAATAGCTACTTCCCCACAGCATCAGGCTATTATACCTGGCTCGGACAAAACTCTGAACTTTAATAGCCCATTAACTGTTATTTGCACTTTATCAGTTTATTTATTCATGTGTGTATATATTTATAGAATGGTATATGGACACACTGATCTGTTTTGTAGTCAATGCCTACTATGTTCTGTTGTGCTGAAGCAAAGCAAGAATTTAATTGTCCTATCAGGGGCACATGACAATAAACTCACTTGAACTTGAACATAGATAATTTTAATTATTGATGATTTATCTTCCATAATTTAACTCCCAGTACCTAATTATGAGGTATTACATGTGAAAGGCCCTCATGTGTTATTCTGGTCCTCCCCCTAAAACAATGCACCATTGATATGGAACATGACATTAGGATTAATGTCATGGGGGAATTGTGTTCACCAGGTTTCAATTTATATCGTTATCCAAAAGATGGAATATTGCAAATAAAGGATGTTACCTTCATCAATGCAGCACTCCCTCAAATATGGGATTGTTAGCCTAGATTGTGTGCTCTATTGTGTATGAAGAAACTGCAGATATTGGTTTAAACCGATGATAGACACAAAAAGCTGGAGTAACTCAGTGGGTCAGGCAGCATCTCTGGAGAAAAGGAATAGGTGACGCTTCGGGTCGGGATTCTTTTTCAGACTTCTTCAGAATCTGAAGAAGGGCCTCGACACAAAATGTTGCCCATTCCTTTTCTCCAGAGACGTTGCCTGACCCGCTGTTTACTTCAGTTTTTTGCGTCTATCTTATGTGCTCTATTCTTGGATTGACTGAGTTGAGAATCCTTTCACATTTTCACCTGTAGGTGGCACTGGATTCCCAATAATATCCGGCCTGAACCTTCATAAGAAGAGTCAAGAGCCAAGAGTGTTTTATTGTCATATGTCCCGGATGGGACAATGAAATTATTACTTGCTGCAGCATTATAGAATATGTGAATATGTAAACATAGTACATAATGGGGGAAGAGAAAAAAAAGCAAAAGTTCAATAAATAACAAATATAGAGCAAATAACAAATAATAACAGTCTTTTGCAGTTCAGAGCTCAGAGCTTATTTGTTGTTGTGTTTAATAGCCTGATGGCTGTAGGGAAAAAGCTGTTCCTGAACCTGGACGTTACAGTTTTCAGGCTCCTGTACCTTCTTCCTGATGGCAATGGTGAGATGAGTTTGTGGCCAGGATGGTGTGGGTCCTTGATGATTTTGGCTGCCCTTTTGAGGTAGCGACTACGATAGATCCCTTCGATGGGGGGAAGGTCAAAGCCGGTGATGGACTGGGCAGAGGTCACAACTTTTTGTAGTCTTTTTCGCTCCTGGACATTCAAGTTGCCAAACCAGGCCACGATGCAACCAGTAAGAATGCTTTCTACCGTGCAATCTTTAGGAGAATCCTCTTCGACATGCCGAATCTCCGTAATCTTCTCAGGAAGTAGAGTCGCTGATGTGCCTTCTTTATAATTGCATCGGTGTGCTGGGTCCAGGAAAGATCTTCTGATATATGAACGTCCAGAAAAAGTTATTGACCCTCTCCATCATCGTCCCATTCATGTGAACAGGATTGTGGGTTCTCATCCTACCCCTACCAAAGTCCACAATCAGTTCCTTGGTCTTACTGATGTTGAGAGCCAGGTTATTGTGCTGGCACCATTTGGTCAGTCGGTCGATCTCACTTCTATACTCTGACTCGTCCCCATCTGTGATTCATCCAACAACAGTGGTGTCGTCAGCAAACTTGATGATGGAGTTTGCATTATGTCCGGCTACGCAGTCATTGGTATAGAGTGAGTAAAGCAAGGGGCTGAGCACGCAGCCTTGAGGTGCTCCCGTACTAATTGTTACTGAGGATGAAGTGTTTCCGCCAATTCGAACAGACTGTGGTGTGTGGATGAGGAAGTCGAGGATCCAATTGCAGAGGGATACGCAGAGGCCCAGTTCCGTGAGCTTGGTAATCAGCTTGGAAGGGATGTTTGTTTTAAACGCCGAGCTGTATTCTATAAACAACAGCGTGACGTAAGTATTTTTATTGTCCATGTGGTCAAGTGCAGAGTGGAGAGCCAGTGAAATTGTATCCTCCGTTGACCTGTAGTGGCGGTATGCGAACTGTAGTGGATCTAGGTTCTTGTCGAGGTAGGAGTTGATGCGCACCATAACCAACCTCTCAAAGCACTCATCACCACAGACGTTAGTGCCAGAAATCAGTAACTTTCAATAAAAAGTGAACGTAAATCTTTCAAAGTCAAATATAATAGCATATGTAGTTCCCAAGAGACCTTGTAATCCATGCTAACAAAATGCTTTGACTCTACCAATGTATTTAGGGCTAAATTAAAAAAATACATTTCAACCATTACTAATTTCTTACAGCTTCTTTAAAATTAGCTGAATCTCACAGAAAAAATGATTATTGGCGGTACAGTGGTGAAGCATAGTGCATCGGCAGCAAATACGATTGGTTTACAGTTCAGTTCAGTTCTGGCCTCAGGCACTGGGTATGTGGAGTTTGTGTGTTCTTCCCATGATCACAGTGGCTCCTGTTTCTTCCCCTCGTCCCAAGGATGTCCTGGTTGGGGTCGGGTAATTCCTGCTCCAAATGAGTTCTTAATCTAAATAAATGGCAAAACAATTTAAGGATGTGTGTGAGAGCGAATAAGTTGTAGAAACAAAGAACTGCAAAAGCTGCTTTTTACCAAAGATAGACATAAAGTGCTGGAGTAACCGGCGGGTCGGGCAGCATCTGTGGAGAAAAAGGGATGGGTGGCGTTTCAGATAGTGACCCTTCTTCAGACTAAGTTGTAGGGCTAGACAGAAACAAAGAGAAAGGGAATGCATCAAAAAGGGTTTAGTTGGAAATTACAATGGACCCAATAGACTCCTACAATGTAGTGATAGGTATCAGAGATTATTAAATTATTTCAATGTGAAATTAAAGTCAAAACTTTATTATCCATTTCACTGAAACTCAGACCAGCGATTAACTCAATTGAGACTTCCACATGGGGACATTGTGAGATCAGGAAGTCTGAAGAATGTGCTTCTTGAATGTCCAGCAGTTTTGAACTGCAGGGCTTCTTTAAGGGTTGTTTTTCTTACCAGTTTCACACATTCAAGGACAGCCTGATTTACAGACTGATAGCTTGGTGAATTAGGACATGTGGAGCACAAAGCAGCCTAGCAGTTGGGTTCCAAATGTAGAGTTGGAGAGAAGTGAGATTAGTGAGGGAATCGCGTTCAATTGTAAACAAGGTATCCCAATAGCTGTTAAAATTCTTGATAATAAGCAACATGCCCAGACACTCAGCCGACTCTGAGACCTTGCAGGCTGCAGGCCACAGACTCTGACCAAGCCCTTGTGACTCTGGGGTTGTGGGCTGGGGAGGGAAGGGTGGGCCAATTTGACTGGAGCGAGTTCACTAAATATCCATAAATTCCTTTGTAGTGGAATGACTGATGGTGCTGGAAGAGGTATCTGATCTTGTGGGGATTTGGTAGGAAAGGGTTGGTGATGGGGGTTGGGGGTCTTGGGATCGCATTGTCCGTTGGACAGGGATGAAGTACTTCTGTTCCTGATCTTTAAGCAGAGCTAAGATGAGTTAAAAACAGAATTATTTAAAAAAAAACAGTCTCAGTATAATACGTTTAATTGAACAATCAACTCCCACAAGGATATTGGTCACCCGGTTCAATTATAACCATAATTAGAAGGATTTAAGAGACAATTTCTAATTACCAGGACCTTAAACTATAATATGAGAGTATAATTTGAAGATTAAAATGCAGCCCAGTGTCTGCTGTGAGGTGTTAATGATAAATTTCCTATTCTCATTCACCCTCCACCATGGAAATCCTGCTGAGATAATGGCAGGGGTTAGGATTAACATACAGGTCATCATCTTTAATTATCATTAGTACCAACTCATCCTGGTGATAAGGACATTTTTGAGGACAGTTTCATTGTTGGCCTGCAATGACCTAATTCTTTTCAAAGGGCTGATGTTAAGGCTTGTGATTCATGAGCACAGACACAAAATCCATGACACCTCAATGTTAATCAGCAGGTTTCAACCTGATATAAAAGCACTGAGCCCCAGCTACACACACTGCCCCTATAGAATGGATATAGGGATACAGAGAAATATATAGTTGGAACAAAGAAATTACAGAGGAAAATGAGAATGAGATAATGAATGGATAATGTTTACGCAATGAAAAGCTGTCCACTGATAAATTAAATGTTTTCAAATAGAATTTGTCATTACATGTGAAGGGAGGAGAAATTAAAGTGTGAACTCAAGCAGAAAATAAATTATTGGGGGGGAAAAAAAAATCTCAGGAAAAGCTGATAAATCCTGAGTTGAGAATGTTCACTCCTCATGAAAATAGAAGAAAAAAACGAAGAATGAGACGGCTCTAGTTCAACATTGTGTTCACTGAAATAAACTCCCAGCCACCCACGATCACCATCTGTTCCAACAGGAGTGTGAAACAGCACAAACAGCATATGTCACTGTAAAGAGTGATTGCATCCCCCAGCTTCTGACCCACAGCTTCCTGTGTTTGTACGTGGGTGTCCGTATATGCAAATAGATCTTCACACGTGAAATATTAAATAAGCAAATGAAGCAAGGAACAGTCCCAACAACAAAACCCTTTGATCACTAACATCTTGTGCCTGGAAATCACCTGGCCCTCCCTCACTCTCTTTTTTCTATGATTTATTGTGGTTGAAATGAGGACGTGGTGGACATCGCCTTCAGGAAAAGCTCCTTCACATTCCAGTGGGGACAGAAGGCCTTTAGAGATATCTCCAATGGCACAGTTAAGTAAACACCACAGCCCTCTCTGCCTTTGTTATAATATGGAGTAAACCTTCATTATAACGGACCATGTAAAGGGGACTGATGTTTGTTATTGCCGATTGTCCACTATAACCGGGTAAGGGATTATCATTGTGTAGGTGGTAGAAACAAAAACTGCAGTTGCTGGTTAATACACAGAAGGACACAAAGTGCTGGAGTTACTCAGCGGGTCAGGCAGCATCTCTGGAAAAACATGGATTGATGAGGTTTGGGTCGAGACCCTTCTTCAGACTTGGTCTTGAACTAGGCCTGGAATCCAGGTGAGTTGACAAACCTGGCCTGCTGGCAGCCAACGGAGAGGCGAGGATCGGCGGAATCATTGATCGCGGTCCAGGGGCAGCTGGAGTGCAGGTAAGGGTCAGCGGTGGCGGAGGCAGCAGCAGCAATGCAGCCTGGAAGAATCCAAGGAGGTAGTGTTGGCCAGTGGTGGTGAAGGTCTGCAGCACCGCCTGGAAGTGGCCGGGGAGGTGGTGCGGGCCAGGAGTGGCATTGGCAAACTGGCCTTGGCGGTGAAGGTCGGTCGGTCTGTCCGCTATAACCAAAATCCGTTAAAAGAAGTCCGTAATAACTAGGTTTGACTGTATTTTAAATATATTCTTTGCATCAATTCAGCATAAAAACCATAAGGTGCCCATGTTAACAAAATAAATGCATTTAAAATTAAGCACTTCTCTGCCGCAGTAAAGGTGCAATTCATGGAAAGGTGATATGGACTTTGCTTTGCTTTTTTTTATTTAGTAAAATAATCCATACATTTTCTAACAATTTGGCACCATGAAGATGCCACCATTGTTTGTGCAGAATAGAACTGTCTGATGGTAATGAAAGAGTTGTCTGGTGGAATGGGTGTCGAATAGGGATGGGGAGTGGGGCATGTGATGCGGATTATGAGATGCCTATTGGTGATATTGTCCGATGCTGACGGAAGAAAGTTCTAACGGTGGGGGAGGGTACCGTCATGATGAAAAGAATATATCTGATAATATTCAAGGGAGTAGATAGACTCTTGCAGGTCTGAAGAAGGATCTCGACCCAAAACATCACCCATTCCTCCTTTCCAGAGCTGCCTATCCCACCGAGTTACTCCAGCATTTTGTGTCTATCTTCGGTTTAAACCAGCATCCTGCGGTTCCTTCCTACACAATATTCAAGGGTGTGTCTGATGGTGGTGAAGGGGGTGCCTATGATGTTGTAGATGGTATCAAATGGTAATGCAGGGGCTAACTGCAGTTGATGTCCGTTGGTGTTGGAGGAGCTGCCTGAAGCTGGTGAAGGGGAGTCTGTCAATGATGGAAGTGTCTGATGGTTGTGGAGGAGGTACATGATAGTTATGGAGAGGTTTCTGATGGTGATGGAGGAGATGTCTGATGATGGAAGAGGAGGCATCTGATGATGATGGAGGAGGTTCCTGATGGTGATGGTGATGGAAACGTGTATGATGGTGATGGAGGAGGCGTCTGATGGTGATGAAGGTGGTGTCTGATGGAGATGGAGGTGACCATCAGTAATGCAGGGAGCGCTATTTGATAATAAGGTCAAAATCAGATGATTGCGGTGTTTCTAGGAAGTGTACAACATCATCATTGTTAAGGAGAGAACTGCAGATGCTGGTTTAGATTGAAGATAGACACAACATGCTGGAGTAACTCAGCGGGACAGGCAGCATCTCTGGAGAGAAGGAATGGGTGACCCTTCTTCAGACTGATGTCAGCGGAGTGGGGGTACAGAGATAAAATGTAGTCGGAGACAGTAAGACTGGTTGAAGAACTGGGAAGTGAGAGGGGATCGAGAGAGAGGGAAAGCAAGGGCTACTTGAAGTTAGAGAAGTCAATGTTCATACCAATGTGGTGTAAGCTACCCAAGCGAAATATGAGGTGCTGTTCCTCCAATTTGTGCTGAGCCTCACTCTGACAATAGAGGAGGCCCAGGACTGAAAGTCACGCTGATATACAGAAGTCCACACCTGGAACAGCAGATACAGTAGATAAGGTTGAAGGAGGTGCAAGTGAACATCTGCCTCAACTGAAAAGACGGTTGGGGTCCTTAGACGGAGTCGAGGGGGGAGGTATAGGGACAGTGTTGCATCTCTTGTGGTTGCATGGAAAGTACCTGGGGAGGGGGTGGTTTGGGTGGGAAGGGATGAGGTGACCTGGGAGTTTCGGAGGGAGCGATCTCTGCGGAAAGCAGAAAGGGGTGGAGATGGGAGACATGGCGAAAATGTCGGAGGATTATGTGCGGTATGCGACAGCTGATGGGGTGGAAGGTATCCTTGTTATGAATGGGGGGAGGGAGAACAAGCTGTAGGATATCAAGGAGACCCCAGTGAGAGCATCATCAATAATGGAAGAGGGGAAGCCCCCTTCCCTAAAGAATGAGGACATCTCCGATGACCTCGTATGGAACATCTAATCCGGGGTGCAGATGCGGCGTAGCCAGAGTAATTGGGAGTAGGGGTAGGGTCGTTACAGGAAGCAGGGTGGGAAGAAATGTAGTCTAGATAGCTATGGGAGTCAGTGGGTTTGTAATAGATGTCAGTCAATAGTCTGTCTCCCATGATGGAGATAGTGAGTTCTAGAAATGGTCGGGAGATGTCGGAGATTGTCCAAGTGAATTTTTTGTGCAGGATGGAAATTAGTCGTGAAGTTGATGAAGTCAGTGAGTTCTGCATGGGTGCAGGTGGTAGCACCGATGTAGTTGTCAATGTAGCGGAGGTAGAGTTCGCGGATAGGGCCAGTGTATGCCTTGAACAGTGATTGTTCGACGTACCCTACAAAGAGGCAGGCATAGCAGGGCCCCATGCGAGTGTCCATAGCTACGCCATGGATTTGGAAGAAGTGGGAGGAGTTGAAGGAGAAGTTGTCAAGAGTAAGGACCAGCTCTGCTAGGTGGAGTAGAGTGTTAGTAGACGGAAATTGGCTGTTTCTGCGGTTGAGGAAGAAATGGAGGGCTTTAAGACCTTCCTGGTGGGGGAATCATCATTGTTAATCCTACTTTTGCAAGATCCAGTTTTGAAACAAAGGAAATGATACTATATCATCATTGATTATGCCCACATTTACTAAGATGCAGATAAGTGAGTGTTTCGCATGAATAGCCCTGTTTACTTGGATTCCATTGATTGGGTAATGTACTTCACCTGATACAACCTCACAAGTCCCTCCACCACCATCAGTCATCCCTCCAACAATAACAGACACTATCATGTGAGATAATATTCAACCTTTCATTGATTTTCAATTCCTTATTTAATTTTCTGTTTAGTCTGGCATGAAAATCATTTTGATACAAGTTAAGACCTTCAAACATAATCCAGTCAAGAAGTAAAAGATGAGAATAAGCAACATGATTTCTAATGCCTGAACATAATATTTATTTTAAGATCGTAATTGAAACGTGTAGAATTAGGCCATTCGGCCCATCACGTCCACTCCGCCATTCAATCATGGGTGATCTATCTCTCCTTCCTAACCCCATTGTCCTGCCTTCTCCCCATAACCTCTGACACCCGTACTAATCAAGAATCTGTCTATCCCTGCCTTAAATATATCCACTGACTTTGTCTCCACAGCCTTCTGTGGCAAATAATTCCACAGATTCACCACCCTCTGACTAAATATATTTGTCTTCCTTCCTAAAAGAACGTCCTT
The DNA here is from genome assembly GCA_038087875.1 of Malacoraja senta. Classification (NCBI taxonomy): domain Eukaryota; kingdom Metazoa; phylum Chordata; class Chondrichthyes; order Rajiformes; family Rajidae; genus Malacoraja; species Malacoraja senta. Next base: position 56,642,059 of record CM075979.1, read on the forward strand.
CAAATCTGAGGCTATGACCTCTAGTCCTAGATTCTCCCACTAGTGGAAACATGCTCTCCATTTAAAACAGGACAGTCTTTAAAATGTGATGAAAGTTAATCTAAAACTGAAATAGGTTTGTTCACGTTTATTAGATCCTTAATGTTTTCCAAACTTTCCACCTTCAATTAAATACTTTTGGAATGTTGTTACGGGCAGGTAATTTGCATTGAGCAAAATCCATAAATGATTGTCCAATCTATTTTTGATGTCCTTGACTGAAGGCTGAATGGCCTGAGTCCCTGCTGTCTGACTCAATACGAGACAAACTATATGACAAACTGATATACTGTATGTCATACTGAAATAATAAGTCAGATCATTAACTCAAATATTCCAACACAGATCACGGCTAACATTAAAGAAAATATTGTGAGCAGAAACTTAAAACTTGTCAATGAAATATCTTAACAATAGTTCAAAGTTATTGCATCATAGAACATAGTAAAACACAGCACAGGAACATGCCCTTCAGCTCACAATGTCAGTGCCGAACATGATGCCAAGACCAACACTTACACATAACCTATATTTCTTTAGTCAGAGGGTGGTGAATCTGTGGAATTCTTTGCCACTGAAGGCTGTGGAGGCCGTTAGTGGATATTTTTTAAGGCAGAGATACCTGCTCCCTGTGTTACATCATTTATAACAATATCTTTACTGGTGTCCTAATTTTCCCATAAAATAACTGGAATGTAAAATGTATGAGGTAAACTAACATTGTTATTTATGCCTCTAATAAATAGATTCCCTCAAAATTCACGCACTCACACTCAATAGCATAAGGTCATATTTCACAAGATATAAACAGCATTTCAATCAGGCAAGTTACAATGACCTTGAAACATCAAGATTAAATCTAAAGCTCAGCTATTTTACATTGTTTACAATTGATACAAAACTACGCAGCACTATTTAATGTAATAAAATTTCTTAAGAGATTATAAAACAAAATTGGGGATCGTACACAGTGAAGATACTAAAGAAAGATATGCATTAGTAAAGCACCTTTCACACTCAATGGATATTACAAAACATTTTGTAATATTGGAAAAATTGTAGCAAATTTTGTACCAACAAATTCCTTCAACTGCAATATAATAAACTGAAGTTTTGTGCTGACTGGGTCAGAGAGGAATATTGGCCACATGCCACATATGATTCTCTGTTTTCCTTTGAAATAATGTCACTGTGCATTATTGTGCACTGTGCATGACACAAATAATGTCTCCACTCTGCACTGGACCACTTGGAGAATAAAAGCACATATGGCAGGCTGTTGTTTATAGACTACAGCTTGGCGTTCAATGCCATCATCTCCTCCAAGCTGGTTACCTCCCCTTTTCTGCGGTTACGTTCGTGCCCGGGTGGTGTTAGAGAGGGACTACGCGTGTCCACGGGCACCCTGGGGGATATCCGGGATCGCTGGGCACCGTGGAGTGTCGAATGCATCCTGGACAAGGATTGTAACATAGCTGTATAGTAGTTTATTTAGTATATTTGTTTGTCGTGTATTATTGTCATTTGTCCCGGATAGAACAATGAAATACTTACTTGCAGCAGCACAACAGAATATGTAAACATAGTACACTGAACAATATAATAAATGAGATTTTAAAAAAGTTCTGTGTGTATATACACTCACAGACACAAACGCATACATACACATAAAAAATAAACAAACAATAAAAGTTCTGGTTTGTTTTATTGTAAAGTAAATATTATTTTAAATAATTAAATACATTTTAGATTTTTTTAAAAGCTGGTTACCTCCCATTTTCCAGGGTTACGTCCATGCCCAGATGGTGTTAGAGAGGGACTATGCGCTGTCCACGCAACTGGATCCTCAACTGGATCCTCAACTTCCTCACCAACAGACCACAGTCTGTTCGAATTGGCAAAAACACTTCTTCCTCAATAACAATCAGTACGGGAGCACCTCAAGGCTGTGTGCTCAGTCCCCTGCTCTACTCACTCTATACTCATGACTGTGTAGCCAGACACAAAACGAACTCCATCCTCAAGTTCGCCAATGACACCACCGTGTTGGACAAATTACAAATGGTGATGAGTCAGAGTATAGAAGTGAGATCGATTGACTGAAAACAACCTGCTGCCAGAAAACACCCTGGGTCACAATGTCAGTAAGACCAAGGAACTGATTGTGGACTTTGGAAGAGGAAGAATGAGGACCCACAAATCTGTCTATATCGATAGGACGATGGTGGAGAGAGTCAAAAGCTTCAAATTTCTGGGTGTGCATATTTCTGAAGATCTTTCCTGGACCCAGCACACTGAAGAATTATAAAGTGTGCCCACATTATAAAGAAAGCACATCAACACCTCTACTTCCTGCGAAGATTACGGAGATTCGATATGTCAGAGGATTCTCTGGAAATACTACAGGCGTACAGTAGAGAGCATATTGACTGGTTGCATCATGGCCTGGTTCAGCAACTTGAATGCCCAGGGACGAAGAAAACTGCAAAAAGTTGTGAACACTGCCCAGTCCATCACGGGTTCTGACCTCCCCATCATTGAAGGGATTTACTGGAATCGCTGCCTCATAAAGGCAGCCAGCATCCATCAGAGACCCACAACACCCTGGCTACACACTCATTTCACCCCCACCATCAGGAAGAAGGTACAAGAGCCTGAAAACTGTAATGTCCAGGTTTAGGAACAGCTTCTTCCCTACAACCATTAGGCTATTAAACACTACAACCTCAAATAAGTTTTGAACTACATAGAACCATAGAAAATAGGTGCAGGAGTAGGCCATTCAGCCCTTCGGGCCAGCACTGCCATTCAATATGATCATGGCTAATCATCCAAAATCAGTATCCCGTTCCTGCTTTCTCCCCATATCCCTTGATTCCATTAGCCCTAAGAGCTGAATCTAACTCTCTCTTGAAAACATCCAGTGAATTGCCCTCCACTGCCTTCTGTGGCAGAGAATTCCAGATTCACAACTCTATGGGTGTAAAGGTTTTTACTCATCTCAGTCCTAAATGGCCTATCCCTTATTCTTAAACTTGAACTGTGACCTCTGGTTCTGCACTCCCCCAACATCAGAAACATTTTTCCTGCATCTGGCCTGTCCAATCCCTTAAGAATGTTATATGTTTCGATAAGATCCCCGCTCATCCTTCTAAATTCCAGTGAATATAAGCCTAGTCGATCCATTCTTTCATCATATGTCAGTCCGGCCATCCTGGGAATTAACGTGGTGAAGCTATGCTGCACTCGCTCAATAGCAAGAATGTCCTTCCACAAATTAGGAGACCAAAACTGCACACAATATTCCAGGTGTGGTCTCACGAGGGCCCTGTACACCTGCAGTAGGACCTCTTTGCTCCTATACACAAATCCTCTCGTAATGAAGGCCATCATGTCATTTGCTTTCTTCACTGCCTGCTGTACCTGCATGCTTACTTTCAGTGACTGATGTATAAGGATAAGGTAGACAAAAATGCTGGAGAAACTCAGCGGGTGAGGCAGCATCTATGGAGCGAAGGAATAGGTGTAGTTTCGGGTCGAGACCCTTCTTCAGACGTATAAACCCTTCTTCAGATGTATAAGGACACCTAGGTCTCGTTGCACCTCCCCTTTTCCTCATCTGATATAATTCAGATCATAATCTGCCTTCAGTCACTGAAAGTAAGCATGCAGGTCCAGCAGGCAGTGAAGAAAGCAAAGGGCATGTTGGCCTTCACAGCGAGAGGATTTGAGTATAGGAGCAAGGAGTATGGGAGCACCTACATTGACTATCATTGTTATTCTTGCACGTTTATTCTTTGTTTGTTTTTTATGTGTTTGTGTGTGTGAGTGTATATACACACAGAACGTTTAAAAATCTCATTTATTATATTGTTTGCAATGTACTATGTTTACATATTCTGTTGTGCTGCTGCAAGTAAGTATTTCATTGTTCTATCTGGGATAAATGACAATAAACTCTTGACTTTTGACTTGCCTAATTCTTTTTGTACATCTGTAAAGGTAAAGAGGGCCTGGGTTTTCCTGATGAGCCAAAGGCAAAAGAGGTTTTATGGAATATATCAAATGAGGAAAGAGAGGCAAAAAAGTAAAGAGATTAGGGAAAACATTTGCAGACTTGACATAGCCTTCAGTGGAGGGAAAATCATTTTTTAGATTTGGATGGGCACAGACATCTAATAGAGTTGTGAGGATGGAGGCCATTATGGACATAAGAATGAAGGAGGCCATGAGGTGTTTGAGTAAAAATGAAAATGTTTAATTCAAGCCATTTCTTGGCTTGGAACCGACCCATGAAGGACAGCAAGCACAGAATAAATATATGGTGCAAATTAAGACAGGTTTGTAGGTTAATTGGCTTGGTGTATGTGTAAATTGTTCCTAGTGTGTGTAGGACCCAGTGGGCCGAAGGGCCTGGTTCCGCCCTGTATCTCTAAACTAAACATGGATACAGCTCTTTAACCTGCCCCATCTGCATTAGACGCCCCATACCCCTCTAAACCTATCCTATCTATGTGCCTGGTCAAATGTCTCTTAAACATTATGACATTATGACCAAGCAGGACAAAGCAACTCAGTGACTTGGAACCACATCTACCAACCAAAACATTAATTCCTTTCACCACTGTGATGGCAGCAGTGCATACTCTCTACTTGCCTAGGCCACTCGAACAGCACCCCCAAACCCCTTGACTGCTACCACCACAAAGAACATGGGCGTCATGTGCATGGGACCATTAGTAGTTCCATATTCCTTTCCAAGATGCATTCCATTCTTGTGGGGAAATACATCAATAATCTTTCATCACTGCTGTGTCTAAATCCTAAAACTCCTTACCTTATAGTATGTGGGAGTACCTAGTTTTGCCAATAATGTCCAGGCCTTTAAAGTCATGAATAAATTAAAAAGAAATTTGAATTCTGGTTGAACCATGTTTAATTACTACTTTATGAGCTATTTGCAAAGAATAACAACCATAAATTATTTTCTGTGAAAGGATTAACGGTGCCTAGAAATGCTTGGTCCAATTAGTGAAGGACACATGTAAAATGGGCCGTCTTGGGACCAATTTCTAAGAATATGTCTGACAGTGAGAAAAATACTCCAGTATAAATCAACAGTTAAAAGATGACAAGAATGATAGCTGAGAGAGAATTAACAATGTTTGATGATAAATGCTGGGCTTTTAATTCCTTTGGTAAAACTTCCTGTGTCAGTTTCCCCTTTCAAGCTGCTCTTTAAAAACATATTTTTTTGGTCATCAGCCTTAAAATATCTATTTGTCTTGGTGTCAAATTTGGGAGCACTCCAGCATAGCTCTTGAGAGTATTTTACTAAAGTGGCTTTTTAAATCCAATTATCACTGCTGTTGCTCATCTAAACACAGTCCTAAGTGTGATTGATAGCTTGTCCAAGTATCCCGAATAAAATTCTGATTGGTTCATGATCCACCCAATTCTCAGTTGTGCTGAGTTTACTGAAGTGAAAGATTCATCTCCTGTGCATATTTGTGAACAAATTGGGAGATCAAGCGAGGAAATAATTTTCTGTATTCTTTTGCCAAAATGTACAAAGATAGTGAAGCAACCATTTGTTATAAAAGAGAAGAAAAATATAGGTCTGAAGTTTCTTTTTGTAATTAAATTTTTTAAATTAAAGGTTTCAAAGGTATTTTATTGTCACATATACCAATTAAGGTACAGTGATATATGAATTACCATACAGCCATAAGAAAAAAAGCAACAAGACACACAACTCCATAAAAGTTAACATAAACATCCACCACAGCAGATTCCACATTCCACACTGTGACGGAAGGCAAAAAAGTCCAATCTTCTTCCTCTTTATTCTCCCGTGGACGGGCTGTTGACCATCCGTCAGGGCGATCGAAGCTCCCGCAGCCGGTGGTCGAATCTCCCGCGTCGGGGCAATCGAAACTCCCACGTCAGGGCGGTCGAAGCTCCTGCTGCCTCGAGTTCCCGATGTCGATCTCTGACCAGAGACCGCGAGCTCCATGATGTTGAGTCCGCAAGCATCCACGGTTGGAGCTCTGAGGTCGATCCCTGGCAAAGGGATCACGGGCTCTGCGATGTTAAAGTCCCGTAGGCTCCTCGCGGTGGTGCTCTCAAACGTCGGTCTCCAGCAAAGGCATCCAACTCCTCGATGTTAGGCCTCAGTGTGGACAGAGATACGATACGGGAGAAAATCACATCTCCGTCGAGGTAAGAGATTAGAAAAAATTTCCCCCAACCTCCCCCCCCCCACATAAAACAAGCTAATGAACACTAAAAACATACATTTAACCCATAGTATTAAAACACAAAGAAGGAAGGGACAGACAGACTGTTGGCATCAGAATGCCACATGAGAGATGTTTTTTGTGATTATATTAGTTCAAAGCAGGTGTAGAATTTAATCCGATATTTTAGTCACTGCTAAAACAAAATAACAACTGCTATTTTCTAATTTATCCTCAAGATGTAAATACAATGGTGGTAACGTACATCTATTATTAATATTTTTACTTTCTTTTTCCACGATAAAAGGGTTAAAAGTTTATTTCCTGGATGACTTTTAGTTGACACTTTAGTTAATTATGAACACACATGCATGGGATTTATTGCATCACATTAGTGTAATTGTTGCAGGTAGTCTAGTTAGAGTGTGTAAGATAAATGATGGAAGAAAGCTAACATAGAATGAAAGCAGTCAGCCTCAGTTGATTTGAAACTGGTGGATTACATCTGATGTGAACTAATAATTTAGACATCAAAAGTAAATTTATATAGATGGGGAGCTTAGGCAAGTTTCTATAACAAAAAGATAGAAATTAAAGATTCTTAAATTATCGCTGATTGAAGATGATGAACTGTGCACCTATTTTAAGGCCAGATTTTCACCAACCTAGTCATAGGAATGTTGATTAGATGAGTGGTTGATTATTGTGTCACCAAGGGGTCTATTCACCCATGTAATGTCAAACACATAGTGTGTGTTTCCGATTCAGAAATTCAAGACCTACATGGTATTTTGTTTCATTTAATGTATTTGTAATGCTATAGTATGCTCTATTAAACCCTGAAAAGCTTAAATAATTGCATGTTCTTAAACATGCTGTGCCTAATATGTGGGAATGAACAATGGATGAAATTTTAATTTTCACACGTAATATATGCTATGAATTTGGCTCTTTTCTCATGGTCCTGATCATTCGCAGTGATTTTTATTTTGCAGCGTAACCTAACAAGGCAGGTGTAAATAGACAATGGGGAAATAAACACAGAGATGGGGTAACATTGGTTGCAACATTCATGGGAAACTCTACAGTGGAAATGTATATTTTACCATTCACTGTTTGTGCCTGTGAACCTTCCTATTGAAACTACCCAGCTCTTCGCTTCAAAAGTGGAAGGGGCCACTTTCATCCTTATAAATGTGAATCTAGTTTTATTTGCCAGAGTGTTGGCAGCTTTACAGTGCTTCTGCCTGCACGTAACAAGCATCATAAGTTGCAACAGTTTGGAAACATGGCCATTCGGAATAATCATTCCAATGCACTTTTTGCCAAACTTGAAGTGGAGCCTGAACAGAATAGTGTGCCTATAGCTTTAAGTAAGAGATTAGAATCTCAAGTAGCATCACACATCCTCAAAGCTTATGGTGTCTAAAATGTCTTTGAATCCTGAAAACATCCTCCAAGGCCTCTCCAAATAAATCCCTAAAAGGATCAGGGACAAGATATATCTGGGTCTTAACATTTTTTCTCTGCCAGAAGCAACTGGAATATCTAACTCTGAAACAATTGGCATAAAACTTCTACAGGTGCACATTAGAGAGCATGCTGACCAGTTGCATCGTGGCTTGGTTCGGCAACTTGTGCGCCCAGGAGCGGAAAAGACTGCAAAAAGTTGTAAACACTGCCCAGTCCATCACCGGCTCTGACCTCCCTACCATCGAGGGGATCTATCACAGTCGCTGCCTCAAAAAGGCTGGCAGCATCATTAAGGACCCACACCATCCTGGCCACACACTCATCTTTCCGCTGCCTTCGGGTAGAAGGTACAGGAGCCTGAAATCTGCAACATCCAGGTTCAGGAACAGCTACTTCCCCATGGCCATCAGACTAATAAACTCAACTCAAACAAAAATCTGAACTTTAATAGCCTATTGCACTTTATATGCTTATTTATGTGTATATATATTCAATGGTATATGGACACACGGATCTGTTCTGTATTTATTTATGCCTACAATATTCTGTTGTGCTGAAGCAAAGCAAGAATTTCATTGTCCTATCTGGGACACATGACAATAAACTCTTGAATCTCTTGAATCTTAAAATAAATCCCAGTGCAGCTTGAGTATTGGGCATGTTAATGTTACAAATACAAGCATTTGATTATGTTCATGGCAATACAAACAATTTCCCCATTTCCTCCTTTTCTGAGTACGCTTAACCCTGTGTAGGAAGGAACTGGAGATGCTGGTTTAAATTGAAAAAAGACACAAAAAGCTGGAGTAATTCAGCGGGACATGCAGCATCTCTGAAGAGAAGGAATGGCCGATGTTTCTGGTTGAGACCCTTCAGACTAGTTAGGGATAAGAGAAACGAGAGATATAGGCGATGATGTGAAGAGATAAAGAACATTGAATGAAAGATACGTAAAAAAGTAATAATGATAAAGGAAACAGGCCACTGTTAGCTGTTTGTTAGGTGAAAAAGAGAAACTAGTGTGACTTGGGTGGGGGAGGGATGGAGAGAAAGGGAATGCCGGTGTTACCTGAAGTTAGAGAAATCAATATTTATACCTCTGGGCTGTAAGCTGCCCAAGTGAAATATGAGATGCTGTTCCTCCAATTTGCATTTAGCCTCACTCTGACAATGGAGGAGACCTAGGACAGAAAGGTATGTGTGGGAATGGGAAGGAGAATTAAAGTGTTTAGCAACTGGGAGATCAGGTAGGTTCAGGCAGACTGAGCAAAGGTGTTCAGCGAAACAATTGCCCAATCGAGACTAAACGCCTGATCTACACAATAGATTTTTTCATCCTATTAAAATGGAGTCCTTATATACCTCTCAATTCTATAAGTAGTACGTGATTTGGTTTATTAGCAGTCAATTATTTTCTATGAGGAATCTTGAGTAATTAAATAACTCTTAAATAATTAAATAACTATAAACAATAATTTTGCCAGCTATAAAAAGTTGCAGACTCCTGAACTTTTCACTCAAAGCTATGGGAGTCAATTATGTGTGAAGTGGCAGCTATTCTGAGAATCAAGCAGATTAGAACTGTAAACTATTTAAATCATTTTATAGCACACTGTTTTGCAATTTGTGTATGATTGGCTGTGCACTGTTTCACACAATGTTCTCAAAATGTTAAAACCTTGACGCACAAACACTGGTGAGAATTTCTTCAGAAATTATGTTTTGGCATTGCAGAATGCAATCTGATGTGTCAGACATTGGCTCAAATATATAGTTAAGCCAATCTCTGGTAATGGTTGGTGCAATACACAGTGATGAATTGGTCTTCCCTAATGGTTAAACAAACTTTGTATATCACCATTGTACACTTTAAAACAGAATTTGACATTGATTTTATAGGTATTAGTATTTCTGAGTGCTTCTGATACAAGCAAAAATGCAGTGTTATTTTGTGCAGTGCAATTTCTAAGTTATTATGATAACGGAAACAAATGGCTCTTTGCAAAACAGGAATCAAAAAAGCAAATAGACACAGGCATACCAATGGAGCCACCAAAATTTATATTTCATTTTAGAAATTAATAGTTATTTTAAACTAGCTAAAGTTTTATCATACACTGAAAATGAAATAATAAAAACACTACAAAATTAGATTTTTTATTTGAGATACACATCACACATTTGCATCAAACACTTTATGGATTACATAAAACAACAGAGAACTCTAATGATTCACATACACATTGATAGACCAGTACCAGGTTAGGAATATTCATTTCTAACTAAATCCAAATTTGGAAAGGAAAACCAAATGGGAAAAAATGAAGCACAATTGTTCATCTTCATCACGTGAATTTAAACAATTCTGTACAATCAAAATGAAATGCAAATTTCAAACGGATAGAATTGTACATATATTTTGCGATTTGCACAGATATCTCTCTATATGCTATCAGTAAATGTATGAATCTTTTTCTGCCTAACTGTAGGACCATGCAGAAATAAAAATGTCACACTTTACAGCAGATTCCATCCACAACAAAATTAATGCTTTCTTCTTTCTGAAGGTTGAATGCTGCAGTAAAAATGTGTGTAACGTCAGGTCTGTAGGTGATGTAGCTGTGGGAAAATTGCTTTGGTCCTTAATTGGGCTTGTACAGGAGGGAGGAGAACAAACTTCCTTTTGGAAACATAGTGATTGATATTAATCAAAGGAACCTAGAATTAGATCCATTAACAAAAAAAACATCTCACATTAAATACGTCTGTCCTGCAGGATTTATCTTTAAGTAGGGTGTGAAGTAGGATCTCAATCTGAAATGTCACCAACGCTTGTGCTCCAGAGATGCTGCCTGACTCGCTGTGTAACTCCATCACGCTGTCTTTTTAAATCTTTGAGTAGGTTTTTTGACACATATTTATTCTCCTTCATAAAACAGCGGCATTGTTTAGTTTAGTTTAGAGATACAGCGTGGAAACAGGCCCTTTGGCCTACTGAGTCCGCACTGACCAGTGATCCCCGCACATTAACACAAGCCTACACACACTAGGGACAATTTACACTTATACCAAGTAAACAAACCCAAGCCAATTAACCGACAAACCTGTACGTCTCTGGAGTGTGGGAGGAAAGCAAAGATCTCGGAGAAAACCCACGAGGTCACGAGGAGAACATACAAACTCCGTACAGACAACACCCCAAGTCGGCATCGAACCCGGTCTCTGGCGCTGAAAGCGCTGTAAGGCAGCAACACTACCACTGGGCCACCGTGCCACCATACTTTCGAGAAATGTTCTTTTCAAAGCTGTTTTTTTAAATCTTTTTTTTAAATATTGCTGAATAAGCTATTAGCTAATAGCAACACAACTAGCTAATTAAATCTGCCAGTGTAGATGCCACTAACACATTAAACAGCCCAAATTATTAAGTTTAACAGAAATGCAATTTTTCAGGATAGGCATCTGCTTGTTCTCAATTGGCAGCCCAGAAGAAAATAACAAAGGAATGCATCTGTGGAATGCTAGTTCAATTGATTCTGTGCACCTTTCAATTTAGTGAACAGTGAATCCATTCAATTCGAGCAATCTAATATATAAAGAAGATTTTTGTGTGGTTACATTTGTATTTCTGCACGTGATGAATGCTTTCTTTATTTATGTTCAATATTCTTTGTGAATATATTTTTTTCAATTCAGTATCCCACGAATCAGTGAACACTTGATGTTTTGATTTGGTTCCTTGGTTACATAAACCCAAATATGTAAACTTTCCATTACACATCTAGCAATGATAAATGTTTCTATAAAAAGCTGTATAGTCTCTACATAACATTTGCAGTAATGAGATATAGGCCCAACTTCACAAACTGGTAAACTGAGGCTCAAAGGGACATGAAGAAAGAGAACTGCTTCGAATGGAGTTTTGCAATATTTGTTGTTGAAAATGGTAATCAGGCCAAAGGGAAGGAATCTCGTTTAAGGGCGATTTATCATTTGTATTTCACATCTTTCAATTGAAGAGGTGGAGGAATTGGAGAGAGTTGGTTGAGTAATCAATACAACTTGGACTTACTTTATTGAGACAATCAACGTGTTAACTCATACTTCCGTTAAACAACATTAAAATGGCATGTCCAAATATGTTTCACAAGATAGCTTGAACTTGGCTTTTACGATTAGGCACAAGACTTTTAATAAACTGGAGACTGATTGGAAAAATAAAATCTTACATTAATATGTGAAAAATAATTATAATTTCAAAATCTGATATTTCTTTGGAATTCTCTTAAGAAATATTATTTGAAAACAAGCTTATTTTATAGCATTGTAATTATATCCAAGACAAAAATTTACACGCCAATATAGATGCCTTTAAATGGAGAAAATCTCTGTCCATATTCTGTTTGCCAAGTTAGAATCTCTCATTTAAAAGAAGAATTCTAACTTGTAACAGTTACTATGACTCGCAACAGATTATTGTATTGTGTTGTATTATTGTATTGTATTGTATTTAATTACTTGTCAAAAAAACCTTGTGCCATTTTGTTCTAAGCTACGCTAAGCTTAGCTAAAACTTCACAATCATTTACAGCATGATGTACACCATATATCAGGGTTTGAAGAATTTATATACACATCTTCACAAAGAATCTACTGTATCTGAAGGTTTTTGTTCTTCCCACAGCATTACTATCAACTGCAGTATCATCTGTTAAATTGGCAGCTTTCATCACCAAGAAATGGGAAATTCCTTCTTCACAAATCTGAAAGCGTAAATAAAAGAACAGTCATATTGTCGTAGTGTATGGAAATAGGTCCTTCGGCCTAACTGGCTTAAGCCAACCAAGACGCCTCAACTATAATAATAGTCCCACCTACCCGTGTTTGGCCCATATCCTTCTAAACATTTCCTATCCATGTGCCTGTCAACATGTCTTTTAAATGTTGTTATAGTACTTGCCTCAACTACCTCCTCTGGCCTTGAGTAAAGTGCTGGATTAATTATTTTTCTGCAAGATTATTTAATTTTAATTTTAATGTAGCCAAACAAAATTTAACTTTTCAAAAGTGTTTATTTTTTAGAAACTATGTGTGTTTTTTAGAAAAATATCTTGAGTTCTGAAACAGTACTTTCATTTATCGTGTAAATTTAGTTTATTCTCCCTCCTTGAAAGCTGTGGTGTGCTTGCATGTTGAAAACTCCAATAATCCAGAATCCCATTGTTTGTACATCCTTATGGTATGGCATTTGTCTTAACTCGTGACTATACTATGTGTTCACAGGCCTACTCTGTGCATACTCATGACTTCAGCCATGTATTCCTGGGTGTGTGCACAGAAGCTGAGGTCAGGGTTGAGAACACCGGGGTCAGGAACATGGGTCGGTCTGCTTATGGACTAGAGTGCTTATATATTTAAGATAGATTGCCAAATTGAAACCTGCATGTTGAAATTCACCAGTCCCTCCTGTGCTCCCTTAACATTCACCAGATAGATTCCCACTGTTACACTCACTGGGTTAACTCAAAAAATGTATTAAGCACTATGCTATATGTTTTTTTTAATTTGAAATATAAATTGGTTAACATCCAATAGACTGGCAAATCTGTTAACCTGGCATCACCACCAAGAATGCCAGATTATCAGAGTTTTATGACACACCACTAACCTGAATATTTTAAGGTCAATACATGGACAATTGTTACAGATCTCTACGCTGTGCAAGATCTCAGACAAACCTGATTTTGACTCAAATTACTGTTCACATCCAAATATATATCCAAAGTAATGTTATGGGGTGGGACAATTTTAACCTAACCAACAGAAAATGAGTAGATTAGAAGCATCTCACCAAGACATAGTTTGTTTTGGAGGAGGTTTTACCATTGTATGTCTGACCTGGATTAGGTTCATTATCTTGGATGTTAAAAGACAATAGAAAAAGGAGCAGGAGGTAACAAAACCTTGGCGCCTATTTGCTGTCAGCAAAATCATAACCATTGACATTAATTCCACTGTCCTGACCTTTTCACTCCCCTGAATCCCTGACAGCTCAAAGCTCTATTGGTCTCACTTTTATTAACTGAGTTCCCTCAGCCTCTGAAGTAGAGAATGCCAAGGATTTATAGCCTCTTGAATTAAGACATTTCTCCTCATCTCAGTCATAGAGTCATACAGTGCGGAAACAGGCCCCTCAGCCCAACTGGCCCACACCAACCAACATGTCCCATCTACACTACTCCCTCTTGCCTGTGATTGACTCATACCCTTCTAAACCTGTCCTATCTATGTACCTGTCTAATTGCTTCTTAAACATTGCCATAGTCCCTGTCTCAACTATCTCTTCCGGCAGCTTGTTCCATATACCCACCACCCTCTGCATGAACATTTTACCCCTCAGTTTCCTATAAAGTCATCCCTCCTTTACCTTAAATCTGGTTCTCGATTCCCCTACTCTGGGCAAGAGACTCTGTGCGTCCATCTGATCTATTCCTCTCATGATTTTACATATCTCTGTAAGATCATCCCTCATCCCCCTGCGCTTCAGGGAATAAAATCCCAGCCTGCGCAACCTCTCCCTAAAGCTCAGACCCTCGGGTCCTGGCAACATCCTTCTCAATCTTGTCTACACCCTTTCCAACATAATAGCATCTTTCTTATAACATGGCGCCCAGAACTGAACACAATACTCTAAATGCGGCTTCACCAACATCTTATATAATTTCAATATCACCTCCCAACTTCTATACTCAATACTCTGACTGATGAAGGCCAATGTGCCAAGAACTTTTCTGACCACCCCATCTACCTGTGACGCCACCTTCAAGGAACTATATAACTGCACTCCTAGATCCCTCCGCTATACACTTTCCTGAGCCCGTCCATTCTACTTAATCTATTCTCATGGCCTAGAACTCATATCTAATAAATCAATCGGTTAACATTTGTTCCACCATCTCTAAGGCAAATATAAGTTTCAGTTCTGACTAGGTTATTGACCTGAAACAACTTTGTTTCTGTCTTCACGGTGCCCTCCACTTAAGCTGAGTATATCCAAGTTTAGCTTTTATTTCAGATTGGCAGTACTTTGCAAGTACGTTCTTTCTTTAGTAAGGAAATATTATCATTAATTCCAACAATATTTTCCTGTCCTTCTACTCCCTTGCTTGTTATTAGGTCTAATACACCATTTGCGTTTCCAAATTTGTTGCTGTTTTTAAAATCTTTTTGGTTTGTGCATAAAGGCAAAAAGAAAACAGACCACCCCCAAATCTTCTCGCTATGATTAAACCCACTTCAATAATCACATTCTTTAAAGAAACGTTTGTTTTGCTTCACGATAATCTTTTGGTACATACACACTGTGGAATGTAATTAAAACAGCCATTAAGTTGCACACTTCATCTCCTGCTCTTGATCCCTTTCAAATGATTTAAGATACCTCATTAATTCTATTGGATTGATTTCACTATGGAAACAGTTTCTGAAACCATAACACATTTTCAAGGCTTTATAAAATGACCTTATAAAATATGGAAGCTTGAAGTCACATTGTCGAAGCACCAATCTTCCACAAATAAGATAACGCATGTAAAAGTCACAACATTAATTACAAACTAGTAATAACATAACATTATTATTGAATATAATAATAATAATAATAATTCATATAATCTAGCATTAATAATCTAGAGAAAGATATTAGAAAATACTCCAACTTTAAAATAAGACAAATATTAATTTGAGCTTCATATAATTCTGCTCAACTGACCATACAAATACAAAACGACACAATATAATTTAGACACAGTACTGGAATAACAATGGGCCAGGCAGCATTTGGTATAATCCAGCACTATGTGTCTATCTTTGGTATAAACCAGCAAAAGACTTAAGATGCTGCCAGACCCGCTGAATTACTCCAGCACTATGTGTGTGTTTATCTTTGGTGCAGTTCTTTGTTTCTACCAAAAGAGTATGTTGTACAAAATAAGTATATATTCACTGGAATTTAAAAGGATGGGAGGGGATCTTATGGAAACATATACAATTATAAAAGGACTGGACAAGCTAGATGCAGGAAAAATGTTCCCAATGTTGGGGGAGTCCAGAAACAGGGGGCCATAGTCTAAGAATAAAGGGGAGGCCATTTAAAATTGAGATGAGAAAAAACTTTTTGTGGAATTTGTGGAATTCTCTGCCACAGAAGGCAGTAGAGGCCAATTCACTGGATGAATTTAAAAGAGAGTTAGATAGAGCTCTAGGGGCTAGCGGAATCAAGGGATATATATGGAGAAGGCAGGCCTGGGTTACTAATTGTGTATGATCAGCCATGATCACAATGAATGGCGGTGCAATCTCAACGGGCCAAATGGTCTACTCCTGCACATATTTTCTATGTTTCTATGTTGTTTTACACAACTGAACTTGACCACTTGAGATTGCTCCAATGGTCACTACTATGTGCAGAATATGTATTTATAAACTGTACGTGTGTGTGTGTGTGCGCGCACGTGTGTGTGTGTGTGTGCAAATATTCTTAATTTATATTATGACTTTGTATTCACATTAAAGTCGTTTTGAGATTGGCAGATTTGGCTGACTTCCTAAATATTATTCCACACATCATCAGCTAGAAATGTTATAAATAACAATTTATGTTGGTAACACAGGGCTTGCAGTACAGAAGTATGAATATATTTGAATGAGATTTAATCCACTTCTGACAGTGGAAGTATATATTTTCTTTCCCAGTGCTTGGAATGAATCAAGATACCGGAATTCTTCGATTACCAGATAAGGTGGCTACTGAAGTATTTTGTTGTTCATAAACAAATGAGGAATTAATTGAAATGCAATGTGCCAGATTTTTTTTAGATTAAAATTGGTGGAAAATATCTTAATTTTGAAGATGCTTTGAAGTTTAAAGTTGAAAATCTATTTGCAAGGAATCTGCTTTGAAAAAGCAATGTAGTGGAAGTCATTAAAATATTTTCAAAATAGAAATTAAAAGAGAATGCATGAATATTATTAACATTTTAAACATAGAACAGAATTGGTCCCTGATATTCATCAGATGGATACCTCCCAACATGGAATATTTGGAATAATTGGGTCCAATGTTATAGTGTGGACCAAGCCATGCAATTTGTTTCTTGCCAAAAGTTCTCAACTCTACTCCCTGTTTAGTTGCTAACTATAGCTAAATTAGATTTTTTGTTCTTGTCCAACCATTCATCCTTGATCGGTTGCTTTAGATTGCCCATTTTCACATTCAAAACATCAATAGCATTTGTTACTATCATTATGTGCTGAAATTTTAATCTTGCTTTTATTACATTTGACTTCAATTTCTCCCATGCTTTTCTGGTTCTTTTGGAGATAACTTTCAACCTTCTCAGTCTACTTCCCCGGTTTAGTTTAGAGATACAGTGCGGAAACAGAACCTTTGGCCCACCGAGTCCACACTGACCAGCGATCCCCGTACATTAACACTATCCCACACAGACTAGTGACAATTTACATTTACACAAAGCCAATTAACCTACAAACCTGTACGTCATTGGAGTGTGGAAGGAAACGGAAGATCTCTGAGAAAATGGGGAGAACGTACAAATTCTGTACAGAGAGCACGCATAGTAAGGCAGCAACTCTACCACAGGTGCCACATACCACACACCGCTCAGGTCTCTTCAGAGCGTGCATTTGCTGACCTCCATTATCTCTTTATCTCATTACAGATGCTGTATCACTTACGAAGCATTTTTACATTTTCTGATTTCCAATCCACTAGCTCTTCCTTATCCTAATCCATTCATCCTTCCAGAGTTCCTTCCTCCTTATTTTCTTTGATCTGTCATGGATTGTCCAATAATACAGCAATCATTAATATTAAGAACTTTTGACTCACAGCTGCATACTACAAAATTTGTTCTAAAACCTGATGGCTTCCTCTCTGTCTACCTTCCATGGGGAAAGGAAATTCCCTTTCCAGTCACTTACCACTGGCTTTCATTTCCTGCCTGGTGTTCAATTTACTGCTCATTCTTTCTGTGAAATAGCCACGGGTGTTTTGTTACATAAAATGCAAATGCATGTAAGATTTTAAAACATTCTGCTTATAAAATATCATAAGATGTTGAAGATTATTGAGCACTGAGATTCAACTCCACTCCCAGACCTACTTAAGGATGGTGAGATGCTAAAAGGAAATAGATCAGACAACAGAGGAAGACAGAAAACCCGGCACAGTGCCATAGCGGTAGAGCTGCTGCCTTAAAGGGCCAGTGACACAAGTTCGATCCTAACCACGGGTGCTGTTTATATGGAGTTTGTATGTTCTCCCTGTGACAGCGTGGGTTTTCGCCGGGTGCTCTGGTTTCCTCACAAACTCCAAAGACGTACAGGTTTGTAGGTTAATTGGCTTCAGTAAAATTGTAAATTGTCCCAAATGTGTAGGTTAGTGCTAGTATACAGTGTGATCGCTGGTGTGGTGGGCCCAAGGGCCTGTTTCTGCACTGTATCTCTAAAGTCTAAATGCGTCAAACATGGACTGCAAATAAACCTTGCCCTTTCAAAATTTGGGTATTGCTTCTTTACTCTTGTGTTTTATCCTTCCTTTTCCAAGGTAATTCCTAAAGGTCTTTGATGATGTCTCCATTCCAGATTTACAGACTCTACTATGGAAAGGGCAAGAGGTGCTTGAGGGACAGATCTGTGGGTTACATGGAAAGTTATTCCATCGGCCTCTTTTTCAGGTGTCTGCGTGCTCCCTACAATAGGATTCTAGTCAGTCCAGACCTGCATAATGACTTCCTGATGGTTATTGGCTGCAACCTTCCCTCCATTGATGAACTGTACACTGCAAGGGCCAGGAAGCAAGCGGGCAAGATCATCTCTGACCCCTCTCACCCTGGCTACAAACTCTTTGAATCACTTCCACCTGGAAGGCGACTCCGGACTGTCAAAGCTGCCACAGCCAGACATAAAAACAGTTTTTATCCACGAGTAGTTGCTCTACTCAACAGCCAAAAATCTGTTACCTCCCTTTGATCTGGTATTTTATTGGTTCACATGTTTGATCAATGGTGTTTTATCATTAATGTTTTATTATTATTAATGTTTAGTGTTTTCTGAGTCATTCGTAACTGTCACTGAATGTCATGTTGTTACTTGTGGGTGGTGCACCAAGGCAAATTCCTTGTATGTGAATACTTGGCCAATAAACTTACTTGACTTGTATTCAATGCCCTTAGCAATGAAGGCAAGCATCCCATATGCATTCTTTACCACCCTAACTACCTGTGTTGTCCATCTTCAGTGTGCTATGAACTTAGACTCCAAGATCCCTCTACATGTCAATGCTGTTTTGGGGTCTTACCATTAACCATATACTCTCACCTTATATTCATCCTCCCAAAGTGGAACACCTCAAACTTGCTCGGGTTAAACCAACTGCCATTTCCCCATCCATTTCTGCAGCTAATCTATATCCCACTGTATCTTCTGACAGCCTTCCTCACCGTCTGCAACTCCTCCAATTTTTGTGTCATCAGCAAAATTATTCACCAACACATCTACATTTATGTCTAGGTCATATACTAAATATATATATATATATATACGAGTGTGTGTGTCACACTCGACAGATGGCTCCTGAGATTTGTAAAGAGATCCACATTTTTCAGTTTTAAATCATGAATCTATGTTAGCAGGGGTCGGTGTTGTTCAGGGAGATGTGGTAGCTACATGGTTCTTACAGATGTTGTATTCTTCAGTGCAATCATTGACAACCCAGAGCTCAGGCCCACACCACGTATATCCACAAGTTAGTTTTTTCACACAGAGGATGATGAAAATCTGGAAGGAGTAGAGTAATTGACGCTGCTCTATGCATTTTCTTTTGACATTGCTTCTTGGTAAATATCCATCAGATATCTAGATGATTCAAAGAATCACTCTCCAGTCACTGGGTGAAGACAGCCGAAAATGATCCTTGCGATAATATTCACTGTACCAGGCAGCAGGAAGAACTAAAAGTTATTTTTTGCTCTAATATTTTAGATGGTTCAGCATTAAATTTTAAAAAAGCTGATGGACTTCTTATGGGTTTGCACCACAATTAGATGAAATCAAGTCCTTGAACTTTCCTCCTTCACCTGTGTCCACCTATCACTCGTCAGGCTTTGTCCTGCCCCTCCACCCCCCTTTCCCAGTTTTTGCACCTCCGTCTCGTGACTATAATCAGTCTGAAGAAGGATCCCGACCCGAAACGTCACCTATCCATGTCGTCCCGAGATACTGCCTGACCTGTTGAGTTACTCCAGCACATTGTGTTCCGTGCTTGAACTTTGAGCTTAGGATAAAATATAAATAGTCTCACCTATGACATATGGTTTTGTTGAACCTGCTGCTGCTGCTGTTGTTGCTGGAGCAGAAGCTGTTGTTGTTGCCTGCGTCGGGCAGTTCGCAGTTTCTCAAATCTCGCCTCCATTTCTTCCAGCACCTTGGGAGTGTAACGCACCACCAGTTTCACACTGTCCTGAGCAGCCTTCAGCAATTCTACTGCCTTTTCATGGTGCTCCCCTTCCACACTCTGAAAG
Source organism: Malacoraja senta (assembly GCA_038087875.1). Lineage (NCBI taxonomy): Eukaryota > Metazoa > Chordata > Chondrichthyes > Rajiformes > Rajidae > Malacoraja > Malacoraja senta. Next base: position 56,662,412 of record CM075979.1, read on the forward strand.
TCAGATTAGATTCTGAGTTCACACATTTAAGAAGGCAAGTGTGTACTTAAGAACTGTTCATCTCTAACATCTCATCCTAAATTTCAGGCCAATGTAATATTGATTATCCTGAAATTACTGACACTTAAGTCTAAAATTCCCTCCACAGACAATCACTTACCACTCCATTGACGGACAACAATTGATCACCGCGCTTTAGGCCCCCGTGTCGATCCGCGACACCTCCAGGAATTATGCGAGAGATGTAAATGGGTGAATTTTGTTCTTTTCCACCCATTACGTTAAATCCGAGGCCTTCTTCCGTTTTTGGTAATTCCACCACACGAGGATGAGAATGGCCTTCACTGGCGGCGAAAGCAGCGACAGTGGCCTGAAACAAAAGAAAATTCCCATTTGTAGCAATTCTATTGTTAATGACATTGTGGTTGATAATTAGAGCACAATATAACATCTACAGTTTCTTTTCCTCGCAGTGTTTTGCTTCCATGAGACATTTCTAAGAGAATGAAAGTGCTCACTTTTCACCACAATGTCTCATGTGCATTTTACAATAACACCCAAATAATCAGAAAGCCTATCAACACCACATGTTTAAGCCTGAAATTTAAAATGGGTTCTGGGTTTCATAGCAAACAGGGAATTCATGACTCTGGCCTAGATATTTGTATAGATGGCTTTGTTTGTGTGTTAACTTCTGGAGTGGTTTAGTGGTTTCAACTGGACAGTGCCAGTCATGAATTACACTTGCACTGGTGATATAATTGCCATGTCAGAGGAGCATGGAATGTGCCTACAACCAGTGAATGACAGTACTGAGCAGAACCCAGACCAGGACTGATTTATCTGCACTGTTGATCCTCCCCTCCCACCGAACTTCATCACTGATGAGCCATATACTGACCTTGACCTCTGATTGACCTTTGAGCTGGCCTCTAATTGACATCCCAATCTGACTCAGAATAAAAGGATGCACCTTGAGAAAGGAGATGAGGAGGAATGTCTTAAATCAGATGGTGGTGAATCTGTGGAATTCATTGCCACAGTTGGCTGTGGAGGCCAAGTCACTGGGTATTTTTAAGGTGGACATTGACAAATTCCTGATTAGTACAGGGTGTCTGGGGGTTATGGGGAGAAGACAGGAGACTGGGGTTGCGAGGGGAAAGATGGATCAGTCATGATTGAACGGCGGAGTAGACTCGAAGGGCCGAATGGCCTAATTCTGCTCCTATCACTTATGACACTGTTACATTTCTTATTCTGGCTCATAATCCTTTTCTCATACTTCCCCACACAAACCCACACCCTCACCAACCTCACCCTCCCTCACTTGTAACCCCTAGTCAGCGCACACTCCCTGTCTTAGCCACAACTTTGCTGGCATTCTCCACAATCGTGTGTAGTGCGGAGTTTGGAGTGTCAGTGACGTTCAACAGCACCTGTGGCCTTGGGAGTTGTCAAGCCTCAGAAGCTGCTGATTGCTGCCGCTATGAAGCCATGCCTAAAATAATCCTGTCCCCATTGCACTAATTTAATTTCCAAGCCTATGTTTTTTTCTTAATACATTGTTTTGAAGGAACTAAAATTAAGATATGCATTATTTTTCTTTGAATTACAGTATAAGATAACTTGGCTGTCTCAGATGTCAGATTTCTCTTCAATCTGTTACTAATTGGCAAGTTGGCCGAAGGGACTGTTTCTGCACCATAGGACTCTATGACTCGATGTTATGTAGAATGCAATAGGTGTTCGATAATGTTTAGTTTAGTTTAGCCCACCAAGTCCGTACCGACCAGCGATCCCTGCACATTAACACTACCGTATACACACTGGGAACAATTTCACATATACACCAAGCCAATTAACCTACAAACCTGTACATCTTTGGAGTTTGGGAGGAAACCGAAGATCTCGGAGAAATCCAACGCAGGTCACGGGGAGAACGAAAAAATCTCGTACAGACAGCACTGTAGTCGGGGTCGAGCCTGGGTTTCTGGTGCTGTAAGGCATTAGCTCTACCGCTACGCCATTGTGTTGCCCTAGTCGAGTTGTAGATATTCTAAGGCACTCTGGGCTTTGTTCATAGGTCATAGGAGCAGAAGTAGGAGCAAATAAGTTTTATACATGAATAAAATAAAAACAGAATGTCTTCCCAAAGATGTGGCCTGACCTGCTGAGTATTTTCAGCAGTTTCTGTTTTATTTTACATTTTCAACATCCACAGTTTATTTATACTTGTTCTTACTTGTTTAATATATGAACTCCAATTGGTATTTAATCTCAAAGATGAGTTTTTGCTTGTCGGAACGTGTGAGCTTACAGGTAATTTAATTGTATCTGAAGTCACAGAGTCATTGCACTAAGACTAAGTTCATTGTTTAGGTCAGAGATACAGCGCGGAAACACGCCCTTTCGGCCCACCGGGTACATGCCAACCAGCGATCCCTGCACATTAACACTATCCTATACCCACTAGGGACAATTTTTAAAAACATTTACCAATCCAATTAACCTACAAACCTGTACGTCTTTGGAGTGTGGGAGAAAACCGAAGATTTCAGAGAAAACCCATGCAGGTCACGGGGAGAACGTAAAACTCCGTACAGACAGCACCCGTAGTCAGGATCGAACCCGGGTCTCCGGCGTTGCATTCGCTGTATATGAATTGTTTAATAACATTGACTGGTATGCATAAGCTGGTGAGAACGCATTTTCAAAAAACAATTATATTGAGTGGAAAATGTCAGAGGCCAGAGTGGGAATTTAAGAATGGCAAAAAGAAAGCAATACACTAAGGATTTAAGTGTACAATAATGGTACTCAAATCATTCTAATTGAAATTTGATGAATAAAATGATTTACTCCAACATTTTTCAGCACTTAAAAATGCAGTTAAATGGTGCTCACATGGAACAGAGGGCAGAAACATCAATATACGTACATGATTTGCGAAATAGCTTTCTGTATGCTGAAGCAAACAACAATGACGGAGGAACTCAGCAGGTCAGGTAGTATTTGTGCAGGGAAATGGACAGTTGACATTTTGGGTCACGTTCCTTCTTCAGACTGAATGCCTTTGCTCCAAACAACGCCCCTTCCCAGGTAGTTTACCCTCCAATGGCAGGAGATGTAACACTTGTCCTTACACCTTCTTCCCCACATCCATACAAGGACCTCTGTCTTCCAGGTGCATTCCACCTCATCTAACCTTATCTATTGCATCTGGTGTTCCCGATGTGGCCTCCATTACATCGGTGAGACCAAGCATAGACTCAGCCACCGTCACACTTAACACTTGCGCTTGGTCCGCCAAGCCTACTGGATCGCTCCAATTGTTAACTCCTTTAACTCCTCTTCCCATTCCCATGCTGACCTTTCTGTCCTGGGTCTCCTCCATTGCCAGAGTGAGGCCACACGCAAACTGGAGGAACAGCACCTCATATTCCACTTGGGTACCTTACAATCCAAAGGTATGAACATCAAATTCACCTATTTTTGGTAACTTACCAAACCCTCCAACCCCCTCCTTCTTCCCCTCCACTTCCTCCCTTGCTCCCCTCTTCCCTGTGCTCCACCAGGATTTGTACCTATTTTTTCCATTCCCCTTTCCTTCCACCAACATTCTTTCACCTGGCTTCAAAATTTGCATCTCTTCTATCCTTATCTCACACCTGTTGTCATTTCATCTCCGGCATTTGTCCAGCCATCTGCTTATCAACACCCACCTCTCCCCATCATCTGTATCTACCTATTACTTGCCGGGCTTTGTTCTGCCCCTCCTCTCTCTCCCCCAATATTCTTCTCCCCTCCACACCTCAACCAGTCTGAAGAAGGGTCCAAAATGTAAACCCATGTTCTCCAGAGATACGGCCTGCCCTACTGAGTTACACCAGCACTTTGTGTCTTATTCTGCTTTTGATTCTTACTTGGGTAAGCCACCCCCCCCCCCCCCCCCACCCGTTCTCCATGCATTTGTTGCTAAGTTGAGAAGTGGAAAGAATGCCATGCAGTCTCCTTTGAGGTACTGGTGGCCACTCTGAGACAGTTTTCCTCTGAAGTTGTTGATTGGTGTTGGGACATAGTGTCACCAGAGATGAGCAACCGATGCAAGAACCATCAGTGTCAGGATCTCTGCCAAGGAAGAAGTAGAAGGTCTTGGAAATGGAGAACATTGGGACCATCTTAGAATATTCCTGGGTTTGCATCACCGCCAAACTTCATGATAATCGCTGACATGGAGTTTCCCCTTCATCTTCCATAGGAGGAGATCTTTACCCTCTGGTGAATCACACATGCAGAGGATTTCTCAGCAACTCTGCCCATCAGGAGTTTGGTTTTAGATGAAAGTTATCGCATCGTGCATGAAATATTGCTCCACCAGACAGAGTTTTAAGCTCATTGTCTATTAAAGGCAATTCATTCAGCAGAATTCTCAAGTTATTGAAAAAAACGCAGCATTGCATTTAGAAACACATTTCAGTAAAATTAACATCAGGTTCATTTTCCCTCCAGAATTTGAATTTAAAACAATTATTGTATATCCAGAGTTTTTATTTCATTTCTTACTTTATACTTTCCTTGAAGTGGTCATATAACCTTCCTCCTCAGGCAAGTTATGAAACAAACTTACCATTGGACCACATTTTTAACCACAAATATCGCCAATAATACCTATAATACATCTCTCTTCATGGTTTTCAGTTCCCTTCTTTGGCGACTATCAGGTCTCATTTAATATCTGGTCAGGCGACTACTGAAGAATGGGGAGATTGTTTTACAGTTATTTTTAATATGCTGGGAAGCATAGGTAATGTCAGAGGACCAGGAAGAGAAGGACATTGTAAGTAATTCTCTGGCTATGGTTGGAAAAAAAATGGGATTCAGGAAGAGCTGCCCCATCCAGTTGGTGATAGTGGAATTGATGGAATTAGTAGAATATGTCAGGGGAAATTGGCATATTTTTGTCACAATTAGATGGGATGCATCTGTAATTTTGTTAGGGGCGTTTCAGTACTGTCCAAGTGTGGGAACAATGAAAGGATTCAACGCTTGAGTTCCAGGAAAGACAAGCAAATATTTGTAAGTTGCTACTAAGTACCAAGACATATGAAAGTAGACGGGGCAATAATTTGCAAGAACAGAGACGGCAGGCATTTGTTCTTTGGGGGGAGGGTGAAAATGTCCAAGTTATAGGCGTAGTTTTGGCTGGAGGCGATGAGAGAGAACAATTTAGCAGCGTATAAGTAAGGTGGGAAATCTGGGCGGTCATCAGGATAGTAGGAACAGTGGTTGTTGGGGGTGGGACCTATGGACAAGAAGAGCTCAGAACGAGCAGGTGGTAGTTCAGGAGAACACTGGACAATGCTGGGAGTACTGAACAATGGCAGGGAAACATCATGGAGGAATTCTGACCTGGTGGGTGACAGGCAAAGGTGGTAGGAACAGGGGCTGGCTGGTTATAATTTTTATAGCAAGCAAACTTATAAAGTCTTTGTGCTTGGTGATGAAAGGGGGATGGAGGTGACTGGAGAGTTATGTTAAAGGAAGGAATCATCTAAAAGTCAATAAGCTGCATCAGATACAACTCACAAACAGAACTCAGTGCTACCAAGTCCAACAATCTCAACCCGATGAAGTGTTACACTCAGACAAAAACATGTTAAAAGAAAAGCACATTAAAACAGTTCAAATAATAACTTTATTCCCATTGATAATTATTATCATGACAAATTTCTGATTTTCGTAAACTTCCCACAATAATAATAAAGCCATATTTATATTTCCAAACATGCACGTAGGCTAAAAGATTTCATCTCTTAATTAAACCAATACATTTATTGATCCTAATTTCCATGCAGAAAATGTTCAGGTCATGCCGTCTTTGAAATGAAGGTAATCGGATAAGTTTCAATAAACACATTCTCATTAAAGGTAACTGTTGCCTCTCAATAATGACTGCATTCACTTTACAATGAGATTATAGAAGGTAAAGCTAAATTCTCCAAAACTGGAACAAGATCATTGAAGAAATATCCGGAGAGCCCAGAAGTGACCAGATCAAATTTAGTGCATTCAGATAAAAAGTGTGAAATGGTTTTTATGGCCTTTTCATTACAGTTAATATGCATTAAATTCTGTTTTGGTTCAGCACTATGCTGAATTGCAAGTAGTTTAGCACAAATGCTGAATTGCAAGTAGTTTAGCACAATTGATAATGAAATAATTTTCTTAATCTAATCAGAAAATATCATTATGAACACTGACTCCAGTCAATGAGATTACCTGGGTAGTAGCACTGGCTCTACCTTCTGGGCTGCCATTGATGTCTAAATTCTCATATATACTCTCGAACACCTGAAATACACATGTACACAGAATTAAAACACACAATTACAACACATCCACCAGTACTTCTGCAAAGCATACCTTGGCCGTTGCACGAGCTCTGAATTCTGGACAGCCACTGATGGTTATTGTCTCATGCATGTACTGATAAACCTGGAAAATTATTAGCAAATTAGGCGAGAATAAATTACTCATGACTTACTGCTGTACAAATCATATTCAAGAAAGTTTTGACATTACATGTAAATAATGAATGTTAACTAGACCAAGTGGAACCCGTTGGGTCCCATCCCCTCAACGCACGGTTGCGGGGTGGGGGGGCGGCCTGCGGCATCACACACACACTAACCACCCCCCTTGATATTATATTATTATTAATTCGCTCCTTTTACCCCATCCCCCGCCCTACCCACTCATGCATAACCCCTAACTCGCTGGCGCGGCCAGAGAGGGGAGGGGGCCAGGGGCAGAGAGAGGGCAGGGGCTGAGAGAGGGCAGGGGCAGGGCAGGGGCAGAGGGAGGGCAGGGGCAGAGAGCAGACAGAGGGCAGAGACAGAGACAGAGGGGCCAGGGGGGCAGAGAGGGAGCGGGGGAGAGGCAGAGGGGGAGCTGGGAGGCAGAGAGGGAGGGGGTGGGCAGAGAGGGAGTAGGGGAGTGGGGGCACAGAGGGAGCTGGGGTGGCAGAGAGGGGGCGTGGGGGCAGAGAGGGAGCAGGGAGTGGGCAGAGAGGGAGCGACGGGTGGCGGGCTGCCAACCGGCGAACAAAGGACTGCGAGTTCGGCGGCTTCAGTGCAGGGCCCGACCATCTCCGGCAGCGTCTTTTGAATAACAGGGGGGGGGGGGGGGGAGATGACGTCAGTCGCAGCGCGAGCAGAAGACAGGCAGGCAGATCCATTGTCACATCATCAGCGAAATAAAACAGGCGTTTCGAATTCAAAGTTTGATCGGATTTGTGAACATTTTAATTAATAACTCAAGAAATAAAGCACAACATTTTCAGGTAAGCCGATTTCGGACTCCAGGGGGTGAATCTCTACCAGAATATGTAAAAAAATTCCCGTTCGCACGCCATTTTTTCGAGAAGATGTGAAAACATTAAAAATTTAAAAAAAACACACACACACATCTAAGATCAGAGTTTTAACAGTAATAAAATATGATATGCTCTCCATTGAATTCCCTTTGTGAAAAACAGTATTTCAACACCATTTGTGCTACTGAATGTGGACTATTCGTTGCTTACGGCACTTTCTAAGAGATATAGCACAGGAACAGGCCCTTAGCGAGTCCGTGCCAACCAGCGATCACCCCGTGCCCTAACCTACACACACTAGGGACAATTTTACAGCTTACTGAAGCCAATTAACCTACAAACCTGTACGTCTTTGGAGTGTGGGAGGAAACCGGAGCACCTGGGAAAAACCCACATGGTCACAGGGAGAACATACAAACTCCATACAGACAAGCACCAGAAGTGAGGATCGAACTGGTGTTTCTGGCACTGTTAGGCAGAAACTCTACCATTGTCTACCCCTGTGCCACCCAGAATGCCGCACATCTTTTATTTGCAATTTCGCGTTAGCTGTAAGATCATATTCTGAACTCTGTTTATTTTCTTATGTTGTACTCGTGTATGGGATGATCAATCTGCCTGGGTAGTACACAAAACAAAAAAATTCATTGCATCTAAGAACACATTAGGCAAAGTCACCTCCCATCTCTGAACAAACAAGGGAAATTGAGTTGATGGGTATTTGACTGAGAAAGAAAGACTGAAAGAGAGACACTGAGAAAGAGGGAGAAACCTTAGATGGATGGTAATGAAACATGAAAGTAGAATTAAGTAAAAAACAGAGAAAGAGATGAAAGTGAGAATGAGTACAGTGGGAGAAAATGCATTCATTGCTGTTTCATATCTAAGCACAGAGGTACAAGAGACTGCAGTTGCTGGAATTTGGCACAAAGATTCAGATGAACAATCTTGAAACGTTGACTGTCCATTTCCCTCCACAAATGCTGTGTGATCAGCTCTTCCAGCAGCTTTCCATGTTTTACTCTGTTTGATATACATTGCTAAATCTCCCTTTATGTTGAGAAGAACAATTGGTGCCAGCACAGTACACCCTCGTTTTAATGGATCTCTTTATAACAGATATAGCTTATAGAGGACGGACCTGCCGACGCCATCCCGACTCGCATGGCTTCTCCAGCCCAGCTACTGATGCTACCCCTGGGTTGCAAGGTGCACCAGCGAGCCCTTCTTCATTCATCCCCTGGTCCGATTGACACGGCTGTTGTTGCAGCTCATGTTGCTGCCCCTGGGGACAGCGCTTTCTTCGGGCCATGATCACCAGCGGACACACACGACTCCCTCCACTCTCACCGGCTGCTACTTCTTCCTGTTGGCCGTCACTCTATCCGCACTCCACTGCAGCTCCCTCATCCTTCTCCCGTCGCTCAGTACACTCAGCTTCTCTTTTCCCCCTCCACTGCCTCCTCCCACTTCTCCTGCTCCCCTGGAGTTGGCGATATACTCCACCCTGGAGCGTGTCTGCAGCTGCGGGGGAGAGGTAGGGAGGGAGGGGGAGTTTTACAAATTGTCATTGGGGAATGTGAGAGGAGTTGACGGCCAGGAGCTGTGATGGCGGGAGGGTAGGGCAGCTGATGGTAAGAAGCTCACTGGTACAGACCAGCGGCACCAGCACCTCGGCTTAAGGTGAAACGACACGGGGTGCTGGAGTAACTCAGCAGACTGAATCAGCCTGAAGAAAGGTCCCGATGACAGCTCTCCAAGTTCTCCAGAGATGCTGCCGGACCCGCTGAGTTACTCCAGCACTTTATGTCCTTCTGTGTATTAACCATCATCTGCAGTTCTTTGTTTCAACTTCATGCAATGATAATACCTTTCTCGGTTATAATGTACCATCTGCAATAATGGACACCACCCTATCCCCCACCTGCCCCCCATGGTCCATTTTAATGAGGTTTTACTCCATATACCAATTCTCGCAGCATATTGTTGGTGTTTCCATTGCAGTCCTAGTTTAAGTCACTCACACATAAAAGTAATGTTGTGTTTTAATGTGACAATGCATATTTCCAGTGGAAATCTTGTTCATCAGAAATTTCGACCAGGCTATTCTGGGTGCTATTTACTTATTTAGGCCAACATGTCACCAGCATAATTTGTGCGCATTAGGGCGAAAGTGGTATGGAGTATAAAAATAAGAACGTTTTAATGTAACTGTACAAAATGCTGGTGAGACAGATTTAGTTTAGAGATTATGGACAGAGGCTCTCAGGCCACCAAGTGCAAGACAACTATCGATCACCAGTTCACACTAGTTTTATGTTATCCCACTATCGGATCCACTCTCTACACACAAGTTATTTAGATAAAGCTACAACCTGTACACCTTTGGGATATGGGAGGAAACCAGAGCACCCGGAGAAAGCCCATGTGGTCACAGGGAGAATGTACAAACTCCGTACAGACAGCACCCATTTTCAGGATCTCAGAGGTCATGGCAAAGAATGCATATATTCAAAAGAGTCGAAAGAAATGGGAAGAGAGTAAGAAAGTAGTGCTGAGGCCTAGAATGGATCAGCCGCAATCTTACTTGGACCAAATGGCCTATTCCTGCTTTCTTTCCTTTATGCTGCTACTTTTACAATGTCATCGACGGCATTTTGCACATCTTATCATATCATATATCAGCCGAAACTGGAACATTATTTTGCAACCTTCATGCTTGATTCCCCAAAAAACAAGAAGCAAATCCTGACAAACAGACAAGAAGTCAAAGAGGCAATGTGAATTTAAGGGTCCTAACTAAGGGACTAATATTGCCATTGCATGTGTTTGCCTCAGATTTCATTGCTGTCCACATTTGCTATGTAATTTCCGGAATCATTGCAGACTTGGTTAAATTCATTCACAGCACAGATACCCGGCCTTAATAAATAGCCTGCACTCATATTGCTTGGGGGACACTCACAGTGCTAGACACAATCTATGAGGACCAATATCTTGAGGTTTGTGAAGGAAGGAAGGAACTGCAGATGTTGGTTTAAACCTGTTCTGAAGAAGGGTCTCGACCGGAAACACCATCACCTTTTCCTTTTCTCCAGAGATGCTGCCTGAGTTACTCCAGTTTTTGCGATTACCTTGAGATTGATCAATGGTCGGCATTTTCCTTCAATTTTATAGCATATTTTGAACATCTATTCTACGCTCGTGTGGAGCCACTACTTCAGGTGGGAATTCCTTCCCATTCTTTCTATTAGTGAAGATGCTGCAATACAAACTCTGCAGTCAGCTGTTGTCAGGCACTGCAAATGCCACATGTTACTGCTGTAAAGAGGATGAAACATTATTAAATTTTTTTAAAGGTAGACAAAATGCTGGAGAAACTCAGCGGGTGAGGCAGCATCTATGGAGCGAAGGAATAGGTGTCGTTTCAGGTCAATAAATAAAAGTATGTCTTTAATTTTTTCAAAGGTAAATGTTCCCATCTATGTGATTTTTTTTGTAAGCGTCAATTGGGTAACAATGAGCAAAAACAGTATCAGTTTAGTGTAGCAGATAAGGATGAAATTTCCTGAGAAATTGTTAAGAAAATTCAAGCACAGGATTTTGCTCCCTTTTAAAAAAAATAATTAATTAGCAGAATTGAAAACTAGACAATTATAGATTGCTTTTTTCCTTACATGTAATCCTCCAAGTGATTTATTCTGTTGTGTTAAAATGGAAAATTATGTACTTACTCATGACAAAACAGATGGTGCATTATAATAGTACAATCATGGTTCACATTGAAGATTTAAGTAAAAATAAATAATTTCTGCAGAGGTGTTTATTTATGATATTTTGAACAGGTTTTGTAAGATGCATTTTTTTTTCAACAAAACAAGTGGCCTTCTATATTTAACACTAACCCGATCAATTTACAGTATTGTTGGATTTGCACCGATTATTTAGTTCAGAGATACAGCATGCTAACATGCCCTTCAGCCCACTGAGTCCATGCCGACCATTGATCACCCATTCATACTTGATATTCCACTACACACGAGGGACAATTTACAGAGGCCAATTAAACTACAAACCACATGTCTTTGTGATGTGGGAGGAAACCAGAGCACATGGAGGGAACCCACGTGGTCACAGGGAGAACATGCAAACTCCACACTGATAGCACTGAAGTCAGAATCAAACCCAGGTCTCTGGCGTTTACCGCTGTGCCACTGTGCCACCCTATAATTATGGTGTAAGTGGGTTTTTTTCCAGCAACTTATTCGCAATTCATGAATTAACCAAGGTATTATTGTTAAATCAAAGTAGAAACTGCTGCTCAAAGAATGTTAGAATGTTAGAAACATCAAAAGGCAAAATTATAGAGTCATACAGCACAGGACCTGGTCCTTCAGCCCAGTATCATCGCAGGAACTGGTCCTTCATCCCCATGGCCTGATGGTCTGCATCCCAGAGTACTCAGGGAGGTGGCCCTCGAAATTGTGGATGCATTGTTCTCTCGACTCTGGATCAGTTCCTGTGGATTGGAGGGTAGCCAATGTAACTCAACTTTTTAAGAAAGGAGGGAGAGAATCTTCTGGAATTTTTTGAGGATGTAACAAGTAGAAGGGGTAAGGGAGAACCAATGGATGTGGTGTATCTGGACTCAAAAAGACTTTGACAAGGTCCCATACAAGAGATTAGTATGCAAAATTGGAGCACATGGTATTGGGGGTAGTGTATTGACATGGATAGAGAACTGGTTGGCAGACAAAAAGCAAAGAGTAGGAATTCACGGGTCCTTTTCAGAATGACAGGCAGTGACTAGTGGGGTGCCGCAAGGCACTGGGACCCCAGTTATTTACAACATATATTAATGATTTAGTCAAAGAAATTAAATGTGACATCTCCAAGTTTGCGGAGGACACAAAGCTGGGTGGCAGTGTGGGCTGCGATGAGTATGCTATGAGGCTGTAGGGTGACTTCAATAGGTTGATTGAGTGGGCAGATGCATGGCAGATGCAGTATAATGTGGATAAATGTGAGGATATCCACTTTGGTGGCAAGAACAGGAAGGCAGATTATTATCTGAATGGTGTCAGATTAGGAAAAGGGGAGGTGGAACGAGAACTGGGAGTGCTTGTACATCAGCAGGGCTGCCAACTCTCACGCTTTCAGCGTGAGAATCACGCCTTGGAGCAAATTCTCACGCCCTCACGCTCATGACCGAGTTCTCACGCTGAGTTCAGTCCCTGCACAGTTTGTCCCTTTGCGCCGCGTGCCAGGGATCTGCACGGTCTGAGGAAGCGCGTCGGTTGGCGGCTGTGAGTGACGTCGCGTCTCTTCTCTCTTGGTTGGATGTGCAGCCGCCGGGTGTCAGCAGCACTATGTGCCGGCTGTGAGCGCTGCGCTGCCGGCCGCTGCTGCAGCCTCGCTCCCTCCCTCCCTCCCTCCTGCCCTTCAACTCACACGGCAGCGCCAGCGCCGCCAATCCACGCTGCACCGTGCCCGCCAGACTCCCCATTGGGCGGCCGGGGAGAGAGAGGGAGGGGGGGGAGAGAGAGAGAGAGAGAGGGAAAGAAAAAAAGGGAGGGAGGCAAAGCGAGACAAGGGGAGGGAATGTAGAAAGGGGATGAAGGAAGGAAAGGAGAAAGTGGAGAAAGAGGGAGGGGGAGGAAAGAGGGAAGGATGGGAGCAGGAAGGAGGAAGGGGTGGATGGAGGGAGGGGGAAGAAAAGGTGTGTGCTTGTGTGTCTGTCTCCCTGTGTGTGTCTCCTTGTGTGTGTGTGTGTGCCTCCCTGTGTGTCTCCCTGTGTGTGTGTATGCGTGTCTGTGTGTCTCCCTGTGTGTGTGCGTGTCTGTGTGTCTCCCTGTGTGTGTGTCTCCCTGTGTGTGTGCGTGTCTGTGTGTCTCCCTGTGTGTGTGTCTCCCTGTGTGTGTGTGCGTGTCTGTGTGTCTCCCTGTGTGTGTCTCCCCATGTTTGTTGTTTGTCTCCGTGTGTGTGTGCGTGTCTGTGTGTCTACCTGTGTGTGTGTGTGTCTCCCGTGTGTGTGTGTGTCTGTCTCCGTGTGTGTGTGTGTGTGTGTGTGTGTGTGTGTGTGTGTGTGTGTGTGTGTGTGTATGTGTGTCCCTTTGTGTGTGTGTGTGTGTGTGTGTGTGTGTGTGTGTGTGTGTCCCTTTGTGTGTGTGTGTGTGTGTGTGTGTGTGTGTCCCTTTGTGTATGTGTCTCCCTGTGTGTCTGTTGTCACATCCTGGCCTTAGACAGGGCTGCCAACTCTCACGCTTGAGAGTGAGAGTCACGCATTTCAGCCAATGCTCAAGCTGATGACAGAATTCTCACGCTGTCTTCAGTCCCTGCACAGTTTGTCTCTTTTGCGCCACATCACAGCGATCTGTGCAGTCTGGGGAAGCGCGTCAGTTGGTGCTGTGAGTGACGTCACATCTCTTCTCTTCTCTTCTTTCTTGGTTAGATTTGCAGCCGCCGACAACATGAAGCAGCCGGAGATAGAACTAACCAGGTGAATTGGTTGTAAAACATGGGGGGGACCACAATGAGGCCAAACATCTAGGACAGGGTTCAGCATCCTATGGCACATGGGCCGAATTGGGCCCGTAACCCGAAAAACAGCGGGGGGGTTTTCAATTCGTTTTCACGGGGTCGGGGCAGGCAAGCCGACCTGAGAACTGCAGCCAGTCCCTGGGCACGCAGAATGCCAACTTGATCATTATGGACAAATTGGGCCAGCCATGTACATGTTGTATAACTCTGACTCTATGCAGATCTGAATGGGCTTAGAATGACAATTTAATCAAAATTGCCCTCACTTTCCCCATTTTGATTCTTGAGATTAATATCCCTGCTCTGTTAACAGCGTTAAAGTACTTATGAGGTAGAGTCAGGAAAGGGAACATGTTATTTTCTTTTGGTTTGCTTTAATTTGTTAGTTGATTTTTGTTGACTGCCATAATTTCTGAAATGGTCTTAAAGTAACTTAACTGTTATAAAGCAGTAATAAAGTGATTTTTGTCCAAACAATTGGAACTTGCATAAAAATGTTTGCATTATTAGCAGGGCTGCCAACTCTCACGCATTGAGCGTGAGACTCACGCATTTCACAAAACTCTCATGCTCTCACGCTGATCACAAAATTATATAATGAGAATAGGACCTGTTTTGCTTAACAAATAGTGAGGAAGTAATTGCAGATGCTGGTTTAAACTGAAGATAGACACTAAAAACTAGAAAAACTCAGGAGGACAGGCAGCATCTCTGGAGAGAAAGAATGGGTGATGTTTCGAGTCGAGACCTTCAGCCTGAAGAGGTTGAAAACCAGCCATAAAACACAATGACTGGACATGTGTGTTATCCAACTAAGGGCAGAAATCAGAATCATGTGTTCATCTTTATTCACGTGACACCATAATAAATATATTACAGAAAAAATAATTTAATGGGGTGGCACGGTGGCGCAGTGGTAGAGTTGCTGCCTTACTACCACATGGGTTTTCTCTGGATATTCCGGTTTCTCCCATATCCGAAAGAAGTGCAGGTTTGTAGGTTAATTGGCTGCTGTAAATGGTCCTGGCGTGATGGATGGAATTGGTGTATGATAGATTGCTGGTCGGTGTGGACTTTGTGGGCGGAAGGGCCTGTTTCCATATATATTTTACATATATATCTTAATTTCATTGAACCATATATGATTGAATATGTGGCGCTATTTTCATCTTGTTTCTATATTCAAAGGGTAAGGTTGAAACCGTCTGAAGGACTAAGAGGAAGCAGCTGATTGGTGGAAGAGGACTAAGAGGAAGCAGCTGATTGGGAGTCAGATCCCTGCTGATTTCCTCCACCAGTTTGTATTGTATCCAGGGTAAGGGGGGAGAATGAGGGCCAGGGCAGTTTACTGTTCTGGATGTCAGATGTGGGAGGTCATGGAGTCTAATACCCCTCCAGACGTCCACATCTGTGCCAGGTGCGTCGAGATGGGGTTCCTAAGGGACCGTGTTAGGAACCTGGAGCAGCAGCTCGATGACCTCTGTCTGATCAGGGAGAGTGAGGAGGTCATAGAAAGGAGTTATAGGGAGGTGGCCACTCCAAGACCACGGGAGGCAGACAAGTGGGTCACGGTTAGGAGGGGCAAGGGGCAGAGGCAGGGACTAGTGAGTACCCCGGTGGCTGTACACCTTGAAAATAAGTACTCCTGTTTGAGTACTGTTGGGGGGGACAGCCATCCTGGGGGTAGCGACAGCGGCCGGGCCTCTGGCACAGAGACCTATTCCTCAGAAGGATAGGGAAAAGAAGAGGAGGGCAATATTAATAGGGGACTCTATGGTTAGGGGGTTGGATAAGCGATTCTGTGGACGCAGTCAGGAGTCCCGGATGGTAGTTTGCCTCCCTGGTGCCAGGGTCAGGGATGTGTCTGAACGCGTCCAAGATATCCTGAAATCGGAGGGAGAGGAGCCTAAGGTTGTGGTACATATAGGTACCAATGACATAGGCAGAAAAAGAGAAGAGGTCCTGAAAGGAGAATTTAGGGAGTTGGGAGGAGAGTTAGGAGAAGGACCGCAAAGGTAACAATCTCAGGATTACTACCTGTGCCACGCGACAGTGAGAGTAGGAATGGAATGAGGTGGAGGATAAATGCGTGGCTGAAGAACTGGTGCAGCGGGCAGGGATTCAAATTTCTGGATCATTGGGACCTCTTTTGGGGAAGGTGTGACCTGTACAGAAAGGACGGGTTGCACTTGAACCCGAGGGGGACCAATATCCTGGCGGGGAGATTTGCAAAGGCTACTGGGGAGACTTTAAACTAGAATGGTTGGGGGGAGGGACTCAAATAGCGAAAGCTAGTAGAAAATGTGGGAGGCAGGAGGCAGAGAAGGGAAGCACTCGGACCCAAAATGTAGGGGAGAAAGAAGAAAAAGATAATAAACAGAGAATAAGTGGTGGTGGGTTTCTTAAATGTGTATATTTTAATGCTAGGAGCATTGTAAGAAAGGTGGATGAGCTTAGAGCCTGGATTGACACCTGGAAGTATGATGTTGTGGCGATCAGTGAAACATGGTTGCAGGAGGGCTGTGATTGGAAACTAATTATTCCAGGATTTCGTTGCTTCAGGGGTGATAGAATTGGAGGGGCAAGAGGTGGGGGTGTTGCATTGCTTGTCAAGGAAGATATTACAGCAGTGCTTTGGCAGGATAGATTAGAGGGCTCGTCTAGGGAGGCTATTTGGGTGAAACTGAGAAATGGGAAAGGTGTAGCAACACTTATGGGGGTGTATTATAGACCGCCAAATGGGGAGCGAGAATTGGAAGAGCAAATATGTAAGGAGATAGCAGATATTAGTAGTAAGCACAAGGTAGTGATTGTGGGAGATTTCAATTTTCCACACATAGACTGGGAAACACATTCTGTAAAAGGGCTGGATGGTTTGGAGTTTGTAAAATGTGTGCAGGATAGTTTTTTGCAGCAATACATAGAGGTACCTACTAGAGAAAGGGCAGTGCTGGACCTCCTGTTAGGAAATGAGACAGGGCAGGTGGTGGAGGTATGCGTTGGGGAGCACTTCGGGTCCAGTGATCACAATACCATTAGTTTCAATATAATTATGGAGAGGGTCAGAACTGGACCTAGGGTTGAGATTTTTGATTGGAGAAAGGCTAACTTTGAGGAGATGCGAAAGGATTTAAAAGGAGTGAATTGGGACATGTTGTTTTATAGGAAGGATGTAGAAGAGAAATGGAGGACATTTAAAGGTGAAATTTTAAGAGTACAGAATCTTTATGTTCCTGTTCGGTTGAAAGGAAATAGTAAAAAATTGGAAAGAGCCATGGTTTTCAAGGGAAATTGGACATTTGGTTCGGAAAAAGAGAGAGATCTACAATAATTATAGGCAGCATGGAATAAATGAGGTGCTTGAGGAGTATAAAGAATGTAAAAAGAATATTAAGAAAGAAATTAGAAAAGCTAAAAGAAGATAGGAGGTTGCTTTGGCAAGTAAGGTGAAAGTAAATCCAAAGGGTTTCTACAGCTATATTAATAGCACAAGGATAACAAGGAATAAAATTGGTCCATTAGAGAGTCAGAGTGGACAGCTATCTGCAGAGCCAAAAGAGATGGGGGAGTTATTGAACAATTTCTTTTCTTTGGTATTCACCAAGGAAAAGGATATGGAATTATGTGAGGTAAGGGAAACAAGCAGAGTAGCAATGGAAACTATGAGATTCAAAGAAGAGGAGGTGCGGACACTTTTGAAAAATATGAAAACGGATAAGTCTCCAGGTCCTGACAGGATATTCCCCAGGACATTGAGGGAAGTTAGTGTAGAAATAGCAGGGGCTATGACAGAAATATTTCAAATGTCATTAGAAACGGGAATAGTGCCGGAGGATTGGCGTACTGCGCATGTTGTTCCGTTGTTTAAAAAGGGTTCTAAGAGTAAACCTAGCAATTATAGACCTGTTAGTTTGATGTCAGTGGTGGGCAAATTAATGGAAAGGATACTTAGAGATAATATATATAAGCATCTGGATAAGCAGGGTCTGATTAGGAACAGTCAACATGGATTTGTGCCTGGAAGGTCATGTTTGACTAATCTTCTTGAATTTTTCGAAGAGGTTACTAGGGAAATTGATGAGGGTAAAGCAGTGGATGTTGACTATATGGACTTCAGTAAGGCCTTTGACAAGGTTCCTCATGGAAGGTTGGTTAAGAAGATTCAATTGTTGGGTATTAATGGTGGAGTAGCAAGATGGATTCAACAGTGGCTGAATGGGAGATGCCAGAGAGTAATGGTGGATGGCTGTTTGTCAGGCTGGAGGCCGGTGACTAGTGGGGTGCCTCAGGGATCTGTGTTGGGTCCACTGTTGTTTGTCATGTACATCAATGATCTGGATGATGGTGTGGAAAATTGGATTAGTAAGTATGCAGATGATACTAAGATAGATGATGTTGTGGATAATGAAGTAGATTTTCAAAGTCTAGAGAGATTTAGGCCATTTGGAAGAGTGGGCTGAAATATGGCAGATGGAGTTTAATGCTGATAAATGTGAGGTGCTACATCTCGGCAGGACAAATCAAAATAGGACGTACATGGTAAATGGCAGCGAATTGTGGAATGCAGTTGAACAGAGGGATCTAGGAATAACTGTGCATAGTTCCCTGAAGGTGGAATCTCATGTAGATAGGGTGGTAAAGAAAGCTTTTGGTGTGCTGGCCTTTATAAATCAGAGCATTGAATATAGAAGTTGGGATGTAATGTTAAAATTGTACAAGGCATTGGTGAGGCCAATTCTGGAGTATGGAGTACAATTTTGGTCGCCTAATTATAGGAAGGATGTCAACAAAATAGAGAGAGTACAGAGGAGATTTACTAGAATGTTGCCTGGGTTTCAGCAACTAAGTTACAGAGAAAGGTTGAACAAGTTAGGTCTTTATTCTTTGGAGCGCAGAAGGTTAAGAGGGGACTTGATAGAGGTCTTTAAAATTATGAGCGGGTTAGACAGAGTTGACGTGGATAAGCTTTTCCCATTGAGAGTAGGGAAGATTCAAACACGGGGACATGACTTGAGAATTAAGGGACAGAAGTTTAGGGGTAACATTAGGGGGAACTTCTTTACTCGGAGAGTGGTAGCTGTGTGGAATGAGCTTCCAGTGGAAGTGGTGGAGGCAGGTTCGATTTTATCCTTTAAAAATAGATTGGATGGGTATATGGACAGGAAAGGAATGGAGGGTGATGGTCTGAGTGCAGGTAGATGGGACTAGGGGGAAGTTTAAAAAAAAAAGAAAAGTGTTCGGCACAGACTTGAAGGGCCGAGATGGCCTGTTTCCGTGCTGTAATGGTTATATGGTTATATGGTTTCGGCCCGAAACGTTGCCCATTTCCTTCGCTCCATAGATGCTGCCGCACCCGCTGAGTTTCTCCAGCAATTTTGTCTACCTTCGATTCACCAGCATCTGTAGTTCCTTCTTGAACAAGGTTGATTGATTTATTTGTGCAGAACAGTGATGGAAGTCCGACTTTTGCTTTGTTTCTCTGAGTTTTTCTCTATATATTTACATAACAGCATGAATATAATCTGATTTCCATATATGAATAGTCATTCATGTGCTGCACCTGTTGATCAGAGCCTGGCTCTATTGTGGAATGTAATTAGGAATGTAATTTAGCCTAACCTTATTCATACCTAATCCAATTTAAAGCATAAATGTTGCATTCAAATGCAAGTTAAAAGACTCGCTACAGTATGCACCAGATTGCACAATCCCCCCCCTCCCCTCCCCCCCCCCCCCCCCCCCCCGGTCACTGCGCTCCCTCGCATTTTCTCAATCTCAACTCTCACCCAATGTTGGCAGCCCCTGCAGCAGTCACTGAAAGTAAACATGCAGGAAATGGAATGTTGGCCTTCATTGCGAGAGGGTTTGAGTTTAGAAGCAAGGAGGTCCTACTGCAGTTGTACAGGCCCCTGGTGAGATCGCACCTGGAGTATTGTGTGCAATTTTTTATTCCCGGGACTGACATATGATGAAAGAATGGATTGTATTCACTGGAATTTAGAAGGATGAGAGGACATCTTATAGAAACATATAAAATTCTTAAGGGATTGGACAGGCTAGATGCAGGAAAAATGTTCCCGATGTTAGGGAATCCAGAACCAGGGGTCATAGTTTAAGAATAGGACTGAGATGAGGATTTTTTTTCACCCAGCCAGTTATGAATCTGTGGAATTCTCTGCCACAGAAGGCAGTGGAGGCCAGTTCCTGGGATATTTTCAAGAGGGAGTTAGATTTAGCTCTTCAGGCTAAAGAAATCAAGGGATATGGGGAAAAAGCAGGAATGAGATACTGATTTTAGATGATCAGCCATGATCATATTGAATGGCAGTGCTGGCTCATAGGGCCGAATGGCCTACTCTTGCACCTATTTTTCTGTTTCTCTGTAGTCCAAAAGTCTACATTTCCAGTGTGTCTCACAACAGCCATGATATCTGAGGGAAGTTCATAAGAGATTTGTTATAGGGCATATCAAAAGATCTCAAATTGCTCAAAATGAATTTTTTGCATTCTGTTTTCTCATTTAATTCAAATCATGTAAGATAAATATAAACAAAAATGGCTAAAACAGTTCAAATGCAATGAGCATTTCCCCCAGATAACCAGCTGTGATGTTTGTACATAAATGGACTGAAAATTGAAAAACAAAATGAGATAAATTAGACTGCAAGTACCAACATTCACAGCAGCTTATCGTTATCAAAGCTAACAATACCGCCACCAAACTTGTTAACCATGATCGTGCAAATTATAGCTCAGAATGAGGCCACATGGCATATCCTATCCTTGATGGTACATGGTTTTCAACTGGAAGAACCTTATGTGAATATAATGTACAATGACCCAAAAGCAAATTATGGCAGATCCTGGATATTAGACATAAACCATATGCTTCACATATTTTTTCTTTCAGATTCCATCATCTACAATCACGTGCCAGCCTCTGACACAATTTCCACCCCAACCTGACCCCATCTGTTAATCACCTAGATCCACCTATTGCTTGCCAGCTCTTGTCCCACCCCTGCCCTTCGCCTCCATTCTACCTATATTGGCTAATATATGTTAATTGGCTTTGGTAAATATTGTAAATTGTCCCTAGTGTGTAGGATAATGCCAGTATGGGGTGCTCACTTGTCAGCGTGGACTCGGTGGGCCGAAGGGCATGGTTCCATGCATGGTTTATTCTTAATTTTCGTGCTGTTTCTCTAAAGTCTAACCTCTTCTACGCTCCTCCCAATGTCCCAACCCAAAACACTGACTATCCATTTTCCCCTTCAGATGCTGCCTGACCTGCTATGGTTCTCTAGCTGATGTGTTTTGCATAAAGCAGAGACTCCTGGAAATGCTAGGCAAGTCAGATTTGATGAAAGGCCATTGACTTAAAACATTAGTTCTGTTCCTCTCACCATAGATATCAACATAAACAAAGAACTGTCTCTGGAAGGAGTCAGCATAAATTCCTCATGCAACATTAAGATTAAACCATGGAATCTTAATGAACAGAATGGAAAAATAAGTAACATTAAACCATGGACCATGGCATTCTCCAAAACTAGTTGATCTAGTTCAGTATCTGTGTTCTATCCCACTTCAATCTCATATGTGCACTTCCTGTTTTTTGTTTTCACATTTATTTCCTCCAATTAGACTTCCAGCTGCAAACTAACTAGAATGTGTAGGATGGAACTGCAGATGCTGGTTTAAATCGAAGATAGACACAAAATGATTGGACAAGTGCAAAATTAAGTGGGAAAAACTACATGTTAAAAACAGCAAACACGGATCTGTTGAGGAGTTCTGAATGTAATCATTGACGACAAGTTAAAAGTAAATTTAGAATCAAAGGAGAAGGGACTGACGGACAGAGGCAAAACAGGAAGCAACTAATTATCCCAGCTAACAAAGAAAATAAGTGACATTAGGAAATAGTGAAAAAAATCAGTTTGTTTATTTTTCAGAAAGGAAAGATCTTTTCATGTTACTTTCTTCTCAGAAACATTTTAATGCTTTCATTATTTTCAGTGTAGGCTTCAGCTGGATTCATCTCAGAATGCCTGGAAATGTATCAACAATGTCTACGTGCAACAGTGGAGTTCTAAACTGAGTACTAAGTTCTGCTTGGATTTGTGAGTTTCTAGTCTTTGTCGGAAAAAAATGAAGCAAAGTGTAAATTGGATTCACAATGAATTAATGTAAACAACATTTTCCCAATAATAAAAATGACTTTTTTTCCATTTGGAGATGATTGCATATAGGCATAGCTGATCTTTTTTTTTGCTGGTGATTTAAAGCAAATTAATTCTTTCTTTGTTAATTTTGCAAGTGATAACCTTAGCTGAAAGATGAATAAAATAATTATGTCCCTCCCATTTTCTGCTGTTCACGACAGTGATCATAAATCTCTTGCCCCAACTTCATTACAATATTTAAAAATATACATATCTTTGTGTAAGGCTGAGATTGGAGCTGCCAATGATTAGAGCTATCAATGTCATTGATAGGAATGTGAAGATGGCTGAGAGGAAGCACTAAGAGTTGAACAGGGTAAATATTGACCCAACTCACTTGACAAGATGGCTCCATCTTTCACCCACCTCATAATGCTGCAAAATTCCAGAAATCCACCAAATATTGCCTCTTTCCTCATCTCCCTCGTCTTTCATCCATGTTTCTCAGATATTCCTTGCTCAGACCCTCAAACCCATCACTGATCTTGGATCACATAAATCGCTCTAAAGCCTCGGAAACTCTCTTCCAATACTCAAAGGTCTAAAAAATCTGCTCTTCCAACTTAAGAGCGTTGAAATAAACTTGCATGATGAGCAACACTTTTTAAAAGTTTAGTTTAGTTTATTATTGTCACGAGCACCAAGGTTCAGTGAAAAGCTTTCTGTTGCGTGCAGTTCAGTCAGTGAAAAGACCATACACGATTGCAATCAAGCTGTCCACAGTGTACAGATACAAGATAAAGGAATAACGTTTATTGCAAGATAAAGCCTGTAAAGTCCGATTAAAAATAGTTTGAAGGTCTACAAAGAGGTAGATGGAAGGTCAGGATCACTCTCTCATTGGTGATAGTCAAGTCAAGTCAAGTCATATTTATTTATATAGCACGTTTAAAAAACAACTCTCGTTGGCCAAAGTGCTTTACATTTGTTATAAGTATAGTATAAACAAACAAACTACATACATATATACATATAGCCCTCGCTCAGAGGACGTCAAGAAAAGGCTTGGGAGTATAGATAAGTTTTTAGTCTTGACTTAAAGGAGTCGATGGAGGGGGCAGTTCTGATGGGAAGGGGGATGCTGTTCCACAGTCTAGGAGCTGAAACCCCAAAGGCGCGGTCGCTCTTGAGCTTATGCCTAGACCGCGGGATATTCAGCAACCCCAAGTCGGCCGATCTGAGGGACCTGGAGGTGGAGTGGTGGGTAAGAAGACTTTTGATGTAGGTGGGGGCAAGCCCATTGAGGGCTTTGTAGACATAGAGGAGGATCTTGAAATGTATACGGAACCGCACAGGGAGCCAGTGGAGAGAGGCCAGGATCGGGGTGATGTGGTCCCTTTTTCGGGTGCCCGTCAGGAGTCTCGCTGCGGCGTTTTGGACCAGTTGCAGGCGGGACAGGTAAGATTGGCTGATGCCAGTGTAAAGGGAGTTGCAGTAATCTAGGCGGGAGGAGATAAATGTGTGGATGATCTTTTCGAGGTCATCAAAGTGGAGGAATTGTTTTATTTTAGCTATCGTCCGAAGCTGAAAGCAGCTAGCTTTTACCACGGCATTGACGTTTGTCAAATTTCAGTGCTGAGTCAAATATCACGCCAAGGTTTTTGATGTGAGGTTTGAGTAGTGGGGTAAGGCTTCCAAGGCTGCCTGCTATCATTTTGATTGAGTCCGAGGGGCCGAGAAGGATGACCTCAGACTTACTCTCGTTTAGTTGGAGGAAGTTCTGGGCCATCCAACACTTTATATCCTCGAGGCAGTGGGTAAGGTTAAGCAGATTTGATTGTTTTTTGGGCTTCAGGGGGATTATAGAGTTGTGTATCGTCTGCATAGCAATGGAAGGAAATGCCGTGCCTTTCAATGACTTGGCCTAAGGGGAGCATATACAGGGAGAAGAGAATGGGGCCAAGGATGGAACCTTGTGGAACCCCACAGCAGAGATTAGCTGGGGAGGAGAAAGAGTTGCCTATGTTAGTCGAGAAACTCCTACCTTTGAGGTAGGAGATGAACCAGCTCAGGGCAGTGCCATCAATACCAACCCCGTACCGGAGACGGTCAATTAGGATGGTGTGGTCGACAGTATCAAATGCTGCGCTGAGGTCAAGAAGGAGCAGGATTGCACCGGAGTCGCCGGAGTCAACAGTGAGCAGTAGGTCATTATGTACCTTCAACAAGGCAGACTGTGCTGTGGTGAGCCCTGAAATCTGATTGGAAAGTTTCCAAGATAGTGTTTTGGTGAAGGTAAGGCATAAGTTGACTTAAAATTACCTTTTCAAGGGCTTTTGAGAGGGCTTTTGGTAAGATGGTTCAGTTGCCTGACAGCAGCTGGGATGAAACCGTTTTCACACTTCTGTATCTCTTGCCTAATGGGAGAGGGGAGAAGATGGTGTGACCAGTAAAATACCATTCTGGTGAAACACTGTTATTGGATTTAATTGTGCAATGTCGTGCTTCAGTAGCCCCTACATGTACTAATAAGCTGGTGAGCTGCAGTAATGCAGCTGCGTACCTGTAGCCACACGGCTGTAACCTTGATAACCAACACTTAAAAGCACCAGAGCTGGATACCAGTGGACTGTATGCTGCAATATTAGGAGGTTGGTGGAACACATTACCGATAGGAGAAATTGAGTCTGCTCTTGGAGCCATGGAAGAGCACCAAGGCTGTAGTCTGCTGCACCTGGCAGGTACTAACCCAGGGGCTCTCTGCCAGTAATGAAGGTCCAAGGGCTGCGATGAACTGCTGCAAAACAAAACTGCAACCAGCTCTCCACTCTCAAGTGCTTACAACCTAATACCTTGTAACAACCTGTTACACGGTATCAAGATACGTGGACCTGAAATACATGGGGATGATGAGAATTGTAGCACAGGACACGTGGAGGTAAGTCCTTACAGTCAATAAGATCATCTACAACCTTATAAATCTGCCATATTATCACTTTGCTTCCAGATCCCTCTCCAACGCATACTCACCCAAACACACTGGCAACTTCACAATCCTCCTGCATCCGCTCATCCAACACCCCCTACACATAAACATTTTTCCCCCAGTTAGCCGATGGTTCATTGATTCCCTCATTCCATTGCTTTCACTTTCACCATCATCAAAGATGGTAATGGCATAAAGTGCTGGAATAACTCAGTGGGTCACGCATCATCTCTGGAGAACATGGATAGGTGACGATTTGGGTCGAGACCGTTCTTCAGTCTGACGTGTGAAGAAGGGTCTCAACCCAAAACGTCACCTCTCCATGTTCTCCAGAGATGCTGCCTGACCTGCTGAGTTACTCCAGCACTTTGTGTCCTTTGTGTACTAACCAGCATCCGGAGTTCTTTGTTTCTAACTCAAAGATGGTTAGAATGTCTTCAACAGTTCTCATGATCTCAATGTATTTCAGGTCAAGGTATCTATGAAGGTAAACATTTCAGACTGGATGGATAGATGTTGTCAGGATCGCTCTATTGTGGCCACAAGCTTGTGGAGAGAGGCTACTGGACCTGGTTGGTACTGGTGCAAATGAATTCCTGGCACCAGGAGTTGCTGAGCAAGTCGGTCAAATCATGGATATTCATTCATTTCAACATTTATGACCTCACTCAACATGATTGACTGGCAGAGTAGACTTGATGGGCTGAATGGCATAATTCTGCTCCTATCATTTATGAACTTATGAGTGTCTGGGTTGCAAAGAGTACACCGACATAGAGGTGAGGTCTGACTAACAAATTGAATCCTTTGAAAAAACGCTTAAAGGTTATGCAGATATTAATGAAATGGCAAAAATGGCTCATTACACACATAGCTAAGCTGCAATTGTCTGTAGACACCATATCAGTGTGAAAGTTTAATGCATTACAGCATTACATAAATGCACATATTGGTACTTCATTCAGGAGTCTGCCAGCCACGTAAAGATGTCAGTAGGACAGATGCGATTTTTAGGCAAACTCATATTTTTCAATCCATCTATAACATACAGTATGGTCACATATAACACAGAGTGCATCCTAGCAATTCACTTAATACAGTATTCAAACAAAACTACCATTATGGAGCAATCACAAACAATTTTCCTTCCATCATGCACCTATGATAATGTGGATCACTTCTGGAGGTGCCCCGGCCAATTTCCAGGTTGCTGCTAATGTGCACAAAACAGCTTTTATGTGCAAATTGTAAGTAGAAATGTGCGGAAATGGGTCAAATTTCTTGGCAGTAAGGAAATGATATACGCAGCAGCATAATGGCAAAGCTCGGGGAGCTGCTGGCTAAAGGCTCTAACAACCTGTTTGCACAGCACAGTGGCATTGCTAGTGGAGCTGCTGCCTCACAGCATCAGTGTTCCTGAGTTCGATCCTGACCTTGAGTGCTATCTGTGCGGAGTTTGCATGTTCTCTCTGTGACTGCGTGAGTTTCATCTGGGTGCTCCGGTTTCCTCCTACATCTCAAAGGCGTGGATTTGTAGGTTAATTGACCTCTGTAAATTGCTCCTAGTGTGTAGGGAGTGGTTGCAAATGTTGGATAACAGAGAACTAGTGTGAACGGCTGATCAATGGTCAGCGTGGACAGTGGGCCTAAGGGACTGTTTTCATGCGGTATCTCTAAACCAAACTAAACCTCTGGAGGAATTTGCTCCATCTCTGTGAACACCTCTCCGATTTCCTCCCATTCCGAAAAGAAGTGCGGGTTGGTAGATCAATTAGCCAACAAAGAGCACTTCCAGTGTGTGTGACTGGTAGAATTTGGGAGGATTTGATGGGAATGTGGGAAGAATAAAATGGGATTAATATAGAGGGATACGTGATAATCATCACAGTCTTGGTGGGCTGAAATACCTGTTTATGTGTTATGTGACCCGATGATTCCTATGTCATCCATTGGCAGTGCTCTAGAAACATATCAGATATACTGTCTCAGTGTACTACTGCTATACACTTAAGATAGACACAAAATGCTGGAGTAACTCAGCGGGACAGGCAGCATCTCTGGAGAGAAGGAATGGGTAAAGCTTCGGGTCGAGACCCTTCGTCAGTCTGAGGAAGGGCCTCGACTCGAAACGTCACCTATTCCTTATCTCCAGAGATACCTCCTGTCCCGCTGAGTTACTCGTGCATTTTGTGTCTCTCTTCGGTTTAAACCAGCATCTGCAGTTCCTTCATACACTGCTATACACTTGTACTATATCAGAGATGCTTATCTAATATGAAACTAAGTGCTTATGTACAGTGATATGTACTGGAGTTTACACAAAAAATGAATTTAACTGTACCTTGCTACATGTGATAAATAAAGTGACACACCATACCATAAATGGAAGAGATTTCTGCCTCCATGCAGGCACCATCTAATCCCACGGCACCTCTGCCAACCATGAGCCCAGCAGCGTTGACGACTGGCACTTCTTCAGACAATGAGAATACTTGAATGAATTTCATTGCCACTTTTTCCATGCGATATTGGCTGGAGGCTTTGTTGACTGTGATGTGATGCAAATACTGTTGTCAGGCCATTTTCGCATTTTAAAGGTTTGATATTTCTGCCAAAGAGGATATCACAAACTCTTGTGCAACCACTGACTTTCAGCAACCACTGACTTGTCTCTAACTAAGGTAAAACAAAAAGACTATGCTGGAGTGCTGGAGTAACTCAATGGGTCAGGCACGTTCTTAGGTGAACATGGATGGGAGACGTTTTGGGCTGGTACCCTTCTTCAAACTGATTTTAGTGGGGTGAAGTGGGAAGCGATGTTGGGGAAGAAGCGAAAAGATAGGTGGGGGGTTAGGATAAAATCTGGCAAGTGATAGTGGATACAGGTGAGGAGAGTTTTAGGACTGGCAGATGGTTGGACAAAGGCCAGAGATAAAAAGATAAAAAGTATGAGATAATGAGAAGGATAGAGGAGGTGCGATTGTGCAGCTAGAGAATGGAATACGGGTGGAAGGGGCTGCCGGGAGGCAAGAAAAATGGGTGTACATCCAGGGAGGCCAAAGGGTAGAGAGGGGGAAAAAGCTGGGGGGGGGGGGGGGGAGAAAGGGGGAGGGGTGGTATTTGTAGGTTAGTTACCTAATATTTGAGAATTCTATGTTCACACTGTTAGAGTTACCCAAGCAGAATGTGAGGTGTTGTTCCTCCAGTTGAACTAAAGCAATTTGCTGGCACCACACTTGTGATGCTGCAGTCTGTGCCTGGTCCATTCAAGACACAAGCTTAATGTTCATATCTTCAGAAGATATCTGTATCCCTTAGCCTGGAGGAGGAACAACCAGACATTAGACACAACACTGCACCACGCCGTAGTCATCATCTTCCAAAGACAACATGGAAACCCACAAAAGAGGCAGATAATGAGCTATTTAATAAGTAGGTTTATTCTACTTACATAATACTCCAACAACCAAGTGCTGTACTGCACATAGACCATTCAAGCAGTTGTTTAAGGATAAAACAAGTCTGCCAAGGTTCCATTCGCAGTGCCCACAATATAGACCACAGCAATGCAATATGAACATTGAACTTCGGAAGATGGATGATGAATACAAAATAACTGAACGGAACAATTCAATAAAACCTCAACAAAAATCATACCTTGAGAATAGAAAATCACAATGAACTTGCTTAAAACAAATGGGTTTTAACCAGATTTTTGTTTGAAATAAAGGCATCTGAAATGTCAAAATGAATAACGTATTTTATAACAGGACTTGATCCAGATAACTACAGTGCTAATGCAAAAATGGATAAGCATCAACAGAATGCATCAATGCTTTACCACTTGATTAAGTGATTCTAGGGAAAAATAATTCCCTATTAGAAAGGCAGGATTCCCTATTAGAGAGCAATAAATTGGATCATACTGTTGAAAGTACTTTGGTGTGAAATACTATTCATTAAATGATTGAAATGTCAGAATTCCATGACACTGCAATCAATGATCTCTATTAGATTTGTTTTATTCAGTATTTTTGTTATTGTATATAGTGCTTTTGAATTCTCAGGTGCTGGAAGACAAACAACACCAAGATAAGGTGAAACAAAATAAAAAAGCATTTATGCATGTAAGCTCTCACCTACAGATAAAATGTACTGAACTCCAGTACTTCCTTGAAATGTATCCAATTTATTGCTAGATCCTCATATTTGTCAAACTGACTTTGATAAAATGGGATGTAATTCAATCACAGAACCATTACAGAAACATGAGTTCAGCTGGCAGCATTTCAAAGCAATGTTCTATGCCTGAGGCCAGACATTTAGAAATCTCAAAAGTGTCCAATTATTAAAGCGGATATATTTAGACTATTGCAGTGAAAAGAAGGAAAAATAGACTGGTTGCACTAGAATAAATATTTGGGACATAAGTTTCTCTGGGAGCCAATTTAGGTATCTGGTTTACAATATTTTGTTCTCCATTTCAAATTACATCTTACATGTCATAATTCTTTAAAGGAGATGGGAGTTGACAGCACAATAACATTGGCTATAGATTGAACAATGCTGTAACATTTATACCCACCTCTTTATATGACATAAGAACTTGGATTAAATATATTAAAATAATAAGATGGAGTGCTTTTTTTTGTGATGTTACGTGGTGGTAGTGTGCCATCAATTCAAAAAAGTTAAATACTAAGTTTTCATATTTTTCAGTACAGTTCATTGTCACGTGTACCGAGGTACAGTGAAAAACTTTTTGTTGCGCGCTAACCAGTCAGCAGAAAGACAATACATGATTACAATCAAACTATTTACAGTGCATACAGTAGATACATGATAAGGGAATATTTGAAAGGAGTTTAAGAAGATCATAGCCAAAGTAAGAAATGGTGCTGTAGGAATACAGATTTAAGAGTGTGGACCAATTGTAATATGAGTTTATAGATCTGCCTCTGTGGGTAGCATGCAAATAGTCGCCTGTGTTGGGCACCAGCTGTTTTAATATTACAAAAAGATTGCTGGAGTTTTCAAAATAGAATTTATTCATTGAATTTGGTGGTCTGGCCCTTAAACAGCTTAAGCAGTTTATTGCATGATGGTTTGCATAGATACCAACAGCAAGGAACATTATCGTAACCAGCATCTTTTTATCTACTAAAACAGCACTGATAAAACCTGTCCACGCCATCATGGTATAAATAGTTCCGAGCCTCTCTTCCTTCTTCATGCTTCATTTTGGCCAATTCAGTTTCATCATTGAATGATGTCTTCTCTAATTTTGCATACAATCCATTTCAAAAACACTGGTCATATTTCCTCCATGTGCAATTCTTCCTTCACCATCACCAAAAGCAAACACAATGCTAGCATTTATTTAGAGAGGGCTTGTATACAAAAACAGTGGTGTAATGTTGAGGCTCTATAAGGCGCTGGTCAAGCTGCATTTGGAATATATTGTGAGCACCATATCTGAGGATGTGCTGGCTATGGAGAGGGTCCAGAGGAGGTTTACAAGAATGATCCCAGGAGTGAGTAGGTTAACATATGATGAGTGTTGGACGGCACTGGGCCTGTACGCCCTAGAGTTTAGAAGAATGGGGGGGGGGGGGGGGAAGAACCTCATTAAAATGGACAGAATAGTGAAAGGCTTGGATAGAGTGACTGTGGAGAGGATGTTTTCACTAGTGGGATAGTCTAGGCCTCAGAATTAAGGGATGTTCTTTTAGGAAGGAGATTAGGAGGAATTTCTCTAGTCAGAGGGTGGTGAATTTATGGAATTCTTTGCCATGGAAGGCAAAGTCAGTGGATATATTTAAGGCAGAGATCAATAGATTCTTGATCAGTACGGGTGTCAGAGGTTATGGGAAGAAGTCAGGAGAATGGGGTTAGGAGGGAGAGATAGATCAGCCATGATTGAATGGAAGAGTAGACTTGATGGTCCGAATGGCCTAATTCTGCTCAAATCACTTATGATCTTATGATCTAATGCCAGAGGGAACCAGACTGCCAATTCATATAAACAGTAGACAAATATCTTGCATGGTTTCAGGCATGGGTTGGCATTGCACAGAATAGGAGGTTTAGAACTAGAACATGAGGAGGAGAACACATTCATGATACCAATGGGGAAGAGCTACAACTAGTAACATATTTTCTTGGCTGAGTGGAATTGCTCAACAAATGATCTAAAACGTACTTGTCTTCTGCCTGAACTACTATCTACCTCATCAGGGACCCTCGGACTATCTTTGATCGGACTTTACTGGCTTTACCTTGCTCTACATGTTATTCCCTTATCGTGTATCTATACACTGTGAATGGCTCGATTGTAATCATGTATTGTCTTTCCGTTGGCTTGTTGGCACATGATAAAAGCTTTTCACTGTACACGTGACAATAAACTAAACTAAACTAAATTAAACTAAACTCATCTCGATTTGCAGGAAAGAAAAGTAGAATAGCTGGAGGAATTTGGCAGATCAAGCAGCATCGCTGGAAGGAAATGGACAGTCGATGTCTTGGATCCCACATTTTTTTGCTCACAATTTCAGCATTTACAGTTTCTCGTGTCTCTGACCCTCCATTCCTGCAATGACTTTAGAATTGTATCCATTTTATTATCTCTCTTCCAAGCCTTTCTATCCATCTATCTGCAATATGTGTATATTCTCCCAGGCGGACTGTGTTTGTCTTAATCCTCATCCTTTGCTATAATTGCACGCTTAACATAATTTCTATTGTTTGAAGTTGTCCCGAGAGTTTTCCATCTAAATCATTTTGATCCTTCATTACATGTTGCAAAATGTAGTTATTGTCAGCCGTGGCTCAGTAGTTGGTAGTTTTCTTGTCTCTGACTGGAAGGGGCAGGTGCATGTTCCAATCCAGAAACTTGAGTGAGTCGGCACTCCAACGGAAGGAGTGAAGAGTACCTTCTATGGAATTCTTTGGCAGGTTAGGAGGGAGAGATAAATCAGCCATGATTGAATGGTGGGGTAGACGATGGGCTGAATTGCCTAATTCTATTCCTATCACATGACCATGACTACATTATTGTGTTATCAGTTGAGATGTTGAATTGGAGAGCAGGCAATTATCCTCAGTATTTCAGCCACTATTTTCCTTTCAGTCAAGATAAAGGAAGCAGGTGATCAAGCCATTATTACACCATTGTCTGCAGGAATTGGCTATTTGCTAATTCACCGCTGTAATTATTACATTACAGTAATTACTACATTTCA
Source organism: Malacoraja senta (assembly GCA_038087875.1). NCBI lineage: Eukaryota > Metazoa > Chordata > Chondrichthyes > Rajiformes > Rajidae > Malacoraja > Malacoraja senta. Next base: position 56,694,725 of record CM075979.1, read on the forward strand.
AACAAAGTTTCATTTTCTTAAAAAACATGTTGAGCATCCTATGATTCTGAAAGGCTCTATATAAATGTTTCGTTTCTTAGTTTAGCAATAAAGCATGGAAACAGGCCCTGCAGCCTACCAAGTCCATGCCGACCATTAATCACCGATTAACACTAGTTCTATATGACCTCACTTTCTCATTGACTCCCTTTGCACTTGGGGCAATTTTACAGAGTCTAATTAACCTACAAATCTGCATGACTTTGGGATGTGGGAAGATACGGAAGCACCGAGGGGAGATCCACGCAGTCACATGGCGAATGTGCAAACTCCACACAGACAACACCCGAGGTCAGGATCGAACCTGGGTCTCAGGTGCTGTGAGGCAGCGGGCCTACGAGTTATGCCACAGGCAGCACCTGTAGATGGAATGGGCAGACGACGATTCAGGTCAGGACAGTTCATCAGACTGAAGATGGGTCCCGACCTAAAGCATTGTCTGTCCATTCTCTCCACAGATGCAGCCTGACCTGCTGCTTTTTGACAGCATCAATTACATTAAGTAATAAGACACTTTTTTTAACAGCAACAATTTATATTACGTAGGAAGACACATTTAGTATGGCCTTTGGTACCAAGATTGAAGTGGACTTCTTCAGATACAGAAACATTAAAAGATCACAAAATGTGGAGTTCAACTCCTACAAGCAGCAACGTTACAAAATTTTGAGATTTTAAAAATCAAGTCTGCAATTTATCCCATAAAGCATAAAAAGAAGTCTAATTTGACACCTAATTCATTTTCATATCTTCAGTATTAAAAAAGTTATGGCCATTTTCATACTCGGAAATTAGCATCTTGTTCCCTATTGCTTTTCCATTGACTTAACACAAAAGCTGTGATCGAGGACAGTCAAAAGCCCATAACTTCTTAAAAATTACGAGAACTGAATGAAATTTTCAGTTATTATAGATTGAAGCATTCTGAAACAAATATGAAACAATCTTACTTGGATGACCTGAAATTAAAGCATATAATTAGCTAGTTACCTAATTGTACCTAATTACAAAATTCTATTACTAGATCTAAACATCTATCAATTTCTTAAGAAAAGATTAACATTTTTAAATAGCCTAAGTGTCCAAATAACATTCACACAAGAATTCACAATATAACATGATTTTTAAATCTCATTGTCATGAATTTATAGGCCAAATGGAAGGAATTTAGTGTTTAATTCCCATAAATTAATGGCCATTTAAATCATCTTGCGAGTGGTTTTTGTGGACGCGATCAATTGGAACGTTGCGTTGCAGTGAATTTAAACCCCATATCGGCAGGAAAAATACTGCCGGTTCGTATATTTACATAGTCACCTTTTCGCAACGTAAAATTTTGATTAAAGGCATCCTTAGAAGCACGTTTATATGTAAAAATAACGGGGGGGTTTTACCTGTCCCGTACGTGAAATCCGTCCCCGTTGTCGGCTTTAGAAGATGCTTTTTAATTTACTCCAGTTATTAAATTATCCTGTGCAGTTTAAATAAATTTAATAAACCGATGTGGAAGCGATTTTTCTTCAGCATCTGAACCCGAGAGCTGTTGGAGAGGTCGCAGAAGGAGCAGCTACACCCGAGCGGTAGGAGTTAAAGAGGAGCGCGGGGCTTGTTCCTTACAGAGGCCCGAGAGCCGTTGGAGAGGTCGCAGAGGGAGGAGCTACACCCGAGCGGTAGGAGTTAAAGAGGAGTACCGAAATCTGTAACGTTCCAAGTTCCACTTCAAAAACAAGTGGGTTTGAGGAAGCCGCTGATTGGGAGTCGGATCCCAGCTGATTGGGAGTCAGATCCCAGCTGATTGGGAGTCAGATCCCAGCTGATTGGGAGTCAGATCCCAGCTGATTGGGAGTTAGATCCCTGCTGATTGGAGTCAGATCCCTGCTGATTGGGAGTCAGATCCCTGCTGATTGGGAGTCAGATCCCTGCTGATTGTACTGTATTGTAGCAGTTTGTTTTGTATTGTATCAGTTTGTTTTGTATTCTAGCAGTTTGTTTTGTATTCTATCCAGGGTAAGGGGAGTATGAGGGCCAGGGCAGTTTACTGTTCTGGATGTCAGATGTGGGAAGTCATGGAGTCTGATAGCCCTCCAGACATCCACATCTGTGCCAGGTGTATCGAGATGGGGCTCCTAATGGACCGTATTAGGAACCTGGAGCAGCAGCTCGATGACCTCCGTCTGGTCAGGGAGAGCGAGGAAGTCATTGAGAGGAGTTACAGGGATGTGGTCACTCCAACACCACAGGAGGCAGGCAAGTGGATCACGGTTGGGAGGGGCAAGGGGCACAGGCAGGGACTAGAGAGTACCCTGGTGGCTGTACACCTTGACAATAAGTACTCCTGTTTGAGCACTGTTGGGGTGGACAGCCTACCTGGGGGTAGCGACAGCGGCCGGGCCTCCGGTATAGAGACTGGTCCTGTTGCTCAGAAGGGTAAGGAAAAGAAGAGGGCAATACTAATAGGGGACTCTATAGTTAGGGGGTCAGACAGGCGATTCTGTGGACGCAGTCGGGAGACCCGGATGGTAGTTTGCCTCCCTGGTGCCAGGGTCTGTGATGTGTCTCAACATGTCCAAGATATCCTGAAAGGGCAGGGAGAGGAGCCCGAGGTCGTACCAATGACATAGGTAAAAAAAGAGAAGAGGTCCTGAAAGGAGAATTTAGGGAGTTAGGAGAGGAGTTAAAGAGAAGGACAGCAAAGGTAACAATCTCGGGATTACTGCCTGTGCCACGCGACAGTGAGAGTAGAGAATGGAGCGAGGTGGAGGATAAATGCGTGGCTGAAGGACTGGTGCAGAAGGCAGGGATTCAAATTTCTGGATCATTGGGACCTCTTTTGTGGAAGGTTCGACCTGTACAAAAAGGATGGGTTGCACTTGAACCTGAGGGGGACCGATATCCTGGCTGGGAGATCTGCAAAGGCTACTGGGGAGACTTTAAACTAGAATGGTTGGGGGGAGGGACTCAAATAGAGAATGCTATTAGACAGTGTGTGAGGCAGGAGGCAGAGAAGGAAAGCACTCAGACCCAACATGTAGGGGGTAAAGAAGAAAACAATAATAAACAGAGAATAAGAGGTGGTGGGGTTCTTAAATGGGTGAGCAGAGAAACAGAGGGTGTAAAATGCGGCGGAAGCAATAGGTAGCAAGGTGAAAAGTAAAAGTGGCAGGCAGACAAATCCAGGGCAAAAATCAAAAAGAGCCACTTTTCAACATAATTGTATAAGGGGTAAGAGCGTTGTAAAAACAAGCCTGAAGGCTTTGTGTCTCAATGCAAGGAGCATTCGTAATAAGGTGGATGAGTTGAAAGTGCAGATAGCAATTAATGATTATGATATAGTTGGGATCACGGAGACATGGCTCCAGGGTGACCAAGGCTGGGAGCTGAACATCCAGGGATATTCAATATTCAGGAGGGATAGAGAGAAAGGAAAAGTAGGTGGGGTAGCGTTGCTGGTTAGAGAGGAGATTAACGCAGTGGAAAGGAAGGACATTAGCTTGGAGGATGTGGAATCGGTATGGGTAGAGCTGCGAAACACTAAGGGGCAGAAAACGCTGGTGGGGTGTTGTGTACAGGCCACCTAACAGTAGTAGTGAAGTTGGGGATGGCATCAAACAGGAAATTAGAAATGCGTGCAACAAAGGCAAAACAGTTATAATGGGTGACTTCAATCTACATATAGATTGGGTGAATCAAATTGGCAGGGGTGCCGAGGAAGAGGATTTCTTGGAATGTATGAGGGATAGTTATCTAAACCAACATGTAGAGGAACCAACGAGAGAGCAGGCGATTCTAGACTGGGTATTGAGTAATGAGGAAGGGTTAGTTAGCAGTCTTGTTGTGCGTGCCCCCTTGGGCAAGAGTGACCATAATATGGTTGAGTTCTTCATTAGGATGGAGAGTGACATTGTTAATTCAGAAACAACGGTTCTGAACTAAAGAAAGGTAACTTTGAGGTATGTGACATGAATTGGCCAAGATTGACTGGCAATTAGTTCTAAAAGGGTTGACGGTGGATATGCAATGGAAGGCATTTATAGACTGCATGGATGAACTACAAAAAATGTTCATCCCAGTTTGGCAAAAGAATAAATCAGGGAAGGTAGTGCATCCGTGGATAACAAGGGAAATCAGGGATAGTATCAAAGCAAAAGATGATGCGTACAAATTAGCCAGAAAATGCAGCATACCAGAGGACTGGGAGAAATTCAGAGACCAGCAGAGGAGGACAAAGGGCTTAATTAGGAAAGGGAAAATAGATTATGAAAGGAAGCTGGCAGGGAACATAAAAACTGACTGCAACAGTTTTTATAGATATGTGAAGAGAAAGAGATTAGTTAAAACAAATGTAGGTCCCTTGCAGTCGGAAACAGGTGAATTGATCATGGGGAACAAGGATATGGCGGACCAATTGAATAACTACTTTGGTTCCGTCTTCACTAAGGAAGACATAAATAATCTGCCGGAAATAGCAGGGGGCCGCGGGTCAAAGGAGATGGAGGAACTGAGTGAAATCCAGGTTAGTCAGGAAGTGGTGTTGGGTAAATTGAATGGATTAAACGCCGATAAATCACCAGGGCCAGATAGGCTGCATCCCAGAGTGCTTAAGGAAGTAGCTCCAGAAATAGTGGATGCATTAGTGATAATTTTTCAAAACTCTTTAGATTCTGGAGTAGTTCCTGAGGATTGGAGGGTAGCAAACGTAACTCACTTTTTAAGAAGGGAGGGAGAGAGAAAACGGGAATTACAGACCAGTTAGTCTAACATCGGTAGTGGGGAAACTGCTAGAGTCAGTTATTAAAGATGGGATAGCAGCACATTTGGAAAGTGATGAAATCATTGGACAAAGTCAGCATGGATTTACGAAAGGTAAATCGTGTCTGACGAATCTTATAGAATTTTTCGAGGATGTAACTAGTAGAGTGGATAGGGGAGAACCAGTGGATGTGTTGTATCTGGACTTTCAGAAGGCTTTCGACAAGGTACCACATAAGAGATTAGGATACAAACTTAAATCACACAGTATTTGGGGTTCAGTATTGATGTGGATAGAGAACTGGCTGGCAAACAGGAAGCAAAGAGTAGGGGTAAACGGGTCCTTTTCACAATGGCAGGCAGTGACTAGTGGGGTACCGCAAGGCTCAGTGCTGGGACCCCAGCTATTTACAATTTATATTAATGATCTGGACGAGGGAATTGAAAGCAACATCTCCAAGTTTGCGGATGACACTAAGCTGGGGGGCAGTGTTAGCTGTGAGGAGGATGCTAGGAGACTGCAAGGTGACTTGGATAGGCTGGGTGAGTGGGCAAATGTTTGGCAGATGCAGTATAATGTGGATAAATGTGAGGTTATCCACTTTGGTGGCAAAAACGGGAAGGCAGACTATTATCTAAATGGTGGCCGATTAGGAAATGGGGAGATGCAGCGAGACCTGGGTGTCATGGTACACCAGTCATTGAAAGTAGGCATGCAGGTGCAGCAGGCAGTGAAGAAAGCGAATGGTATGTTGGCCTTCATAGCAAGAGGATTTGAGTATAGGAGCAGGGAGGTTCTACTGCAGTTGTACAGGGTCTTGGTGAGACCACACCTGGAGTATTGCGTACAGTTTTGGTCTCCAAATCTGAGGAAGGACATTATAGCCATAGAGGGAGTGCAAAGAAGGTTCACCAGACTGATTCCTGGGATGTCAGGACTTTCATATGAAGAAAGACTGGATAGACTTGGCTTATACTCGCTAGAATTTAGGAGATTGAGAGGGGATCTTATAGAAACGTACAAAATTCTTATGGGGTTGGACAGGCTAGATGCAGGAAGATTGTTCCCGATGTTGGGGAAGTCCAGGACAAGGGGTCACAGCTTAAGGATAAGGGGGAAATCCTTTAAGACCGAGATGAGGAAAAACTTTTTCACACAGAGAGTGGTGAATCTCTGGAACTCTCTGCCACAGAGGGTAGTTGAGGCCAGTTCATTGGCTATATTTAAGAGGGAGTTAGATGTGGCCCTTGTGGCTAAAGGGATCAGGGGGTATGGAGAGAAGGCAGGTACGGGATACTGAGTTGGATGATCAGCCATGATCACATTGAATGGCGGTGCAGGCTCGAAGGGCCGAATGGCCTACTCCTGCACCTATTTTCTATGTATCTATGTATCTAAACAGCCTGTTCAAAATCAATTTGAATAGGCTGGAGAAATACCGCATTTTAAAACCGCCCCCCTCTCAAAGGCGCCAAAGTCGCGCACACGTGCAGTGACAGAACTGCAGCGCCGCTGAAGGTAAGTTTTGTAACATACCTACTACAAGATTAAATGTCTCATATTTGTATTATTAAAGAGTACAGCACTGCTAGAGCTTTGTGGGATGATTTAAATGTCATTATGTTATTGACGTACATCCCACTGCACTTACTGTAGAACAATAATGTATTGAGTGGCTTGCTCAGCAGCTGTCTACAAAATGGCATTTAGTGAGAGCAGATGTGCTCAGCAAAATCAGTGCTGAAGAGCTGTGCACAATTTTCATTCCAACATGTCCTTAATGCCCCATAATTCATTTTGAAAAATAACAGCATCTTTCTCATGGTTGAAAACACAGCAGCACTTAGAAGGTACAAATTGACAAAGGAAACTGGAGATTCTGAAGTTAAAGCTATGTTGAATGCAGCTCTACCCTGCAGGCATCTCCATCTCCCTACAGTGGGCTTAACATAAAACACATCAATATGACATGGTTTTTAACTTTCGTGCATGGCATCACAGCAAGGCAGTTCTTTGCTCCCTGAATTACGGTTTATTTTGGCCATATTACATCAAGCATGTGCAAAATAAAACTATATCAGCATGTGAGTGGGGGGGGGGGGGGAGTGGCGGGGGGAGGGGAGTGGGGGGGGAGGGGAGTGGGGGAAACATTTTTTTATCTCTTTCCTCGACGGAGATGCAACTTTTTCCGTATCCTATCACCGTCCGCACTGTGGCCTAAATCGTGGAGCTGGTGGCCTCTTGCTGGGGATCGACTTTGGGAGCTCCAACCGCGGGAGCCTGCGGACTTAACATTGTGTAAGTCGCGGTCCCTTGGTTAGGGACCGACTTCGGGAGCTCCAAGCCGCAGGAGCTTCGACCGCACCGACGCGGGAGCTTCGATCGCGGGTAGCGGGAACTTTGATCGCCCCGACTGCGGATGGTTCGTCCACGGGAGAAAAGGAGGGAAGAAGATAATACTTTGTTGCCTTCCATCACGTTGCGCTGTGGAGGATGTTTATGCTGATTTTTATGTAGTTGAGTGCCTTGCTGCTTTTTTGGCATGGCTCTATGGCAAATCAAATTCCTTGTATGTTCTTACATACTTGGCTAACAAATTCTTTGTATCTTGTATTAATCCCTCAGAAAGGTTTCAACATTCAGTGTGGGGATCAGGACGTATTCCCAATCCAACCATGCTCCATGTTAATATGGGACTCTTGCTGCTCCTTATTTTCCTGCTACATCACCAGTATATTTTACTCCTTATATAAAATGCTCCTCTTCGACCTGTACCAACGGATCCTCGATGGACAAAAGTTTATACTCAACCACGAGGCATGATAAGAGATTTTATTACATTAAAACTGGTATTGAATGCTAATTCTGTGGTTTATGTGATCGCTTTGGCACGCAATGCAGGCTACAAATAGTGAAAAATAGCTTACTTTTAAATTTCATGTCAAAAATGCACGTTATATGGAAAAAGAAAATATTTCCCAATGATTACAATCTATCTCCATATAACTAAATGTCTTTGTCTTGTTTGTGCTCACGATGTGTCAATCTGTTTTTCCTATCTTCTTCCAAACGCTAGGCTACAGCCTTCCCATTTTCACAAATCCTACTCATATTTTTCCCGTTGTGGCGATAAACATCTTCCCGTCACATTCCCTCCTAAATTTCCAAAGTTGTTAATCCTTTGAATTTTAAAAACAGTCCCAAAAACTCAACCATTTCGGAAAAAAAAATCAGAGTGACGTCACAATGCACTCGCAAGGCAGGATGGGACACTCCGGGAGGGAGGGGCACTCCAGCGCTTGCGGTGAACGAGGATTGGCGGCGGGTGACGGTGCCCGATTGGTGCCTAGTGGGGAGGGTGGTGCCGCGGGCCGAGCCCGGGGACTAGGCCTGGGCTGGAACCGAGCCTGGTGGAGGAGGGAGATGGGGAGGGGTGGAGGAGGAAAATGGGGTGGGGAGGGTCAGGAATCTATCTATCTCTGCCTTAATAATATCCTGCGGCCTAATCTGACCACACCTTAATCCAGACACATCGACCACACAGGTGCCATCCCTCACCCCACACGATCGCTATTCAGTCTCCGTGCCCCAGGAAGCCTCCCACAACCGACCTTGGAGCACCCAGAACACCACCGAGGGCATGGGAGATAGGACCCCAGCCCACTCACTGGCAGTGTGCTTTTCCTCTGTCCGCCACCACCGCCATCTTGAAGATTTAATAGTTACTAGACAAAGTGAGATCTGTTGGGCCCCACCCTGGGCCCCACCCCACAACGCAAGGGGGGGGGGGGCGCGGCATCACACGGGAGGGCTGGTCCCCGAATGCAATGTTCCACCACTCACCCATAGCCCCCAACTGAGCAGGTGTGGCTGATGGGTTTCCGTTGTGACATGACCTCCCCAAACATAGGATATAGATAAGCTAGGTGAGTGGGCAACAACTTGGCAGATGAAATTTAATACTAATAAATGTGAAGTCATTCACTTTGGGAAAAAAAATGATAGGGCAAGTTATTTTCTAAATGAGGTGGAGCTGCGCTGTAATGCAACGCAAAGGGATCTAGGGGTAGTAGTACATGAATCACTAAAAGTTAGTATGCAGGTGCAGCAAGCAATCAGGAAGGCCAATGGAGTTTTGGCCTTTATTGCTAGGGGGATTGAGTATAAAAACACGGAGTCTTGCTGCAGCTGTACACAGTATTAGTGAGACCACATTTGGAATACTGTGTACAGTTCTGGGGTCCATACTTAAGAAAGGATGTACTGGCCCTGGAGGCAGTGCAGCGAAGGTTTACAAGATTAATTCCTGCAATGAGGGGATTGACATATGAGGAAAGGTTAAGTAGGCTGGAACTCTACTCTTTGGAGTTTAGAAGAATGAGAGGCGATCTCATTGAAACATATAAGATCGTGAGGGGCCTTGATCGGGTGGATGCACCGAGGATGTTCCCAATGATCGGGAAACTAGAACTAGGGGACATAGTTGTAGAATAAGGGGGGGCTCTTTTAAAACTGAGATGAGGAAGAACTTCTTCACCCAGAGGGTGGTTAATTTATGGAATTCACTGCCCCAGGGAGCAGTGGAAGCAGAAACATTAAATATATTTAAGTCTAAAATAGATGGTTTTTAGCTGCCAAGGGGATAAGGGGCTACGGGGAGAGGGCAGGGATATGGACCTAGGTATGGTTAGTATAGTAAGACCTGAGTGATCTCCTGGACAAGTGTCGATCGCCTGGATTGGGGTCGGAGAGGAATTTCCCGGATTTTTTTCCCGAATTGGACCTGGGTTTTTATCCGTTTTTTTGCCTCCCCCAGGAGATCACGCGGTTCTTGGGTGGAGAGGGTGATAGCGGTATAAAGGGGAGGGTAGTGTCTTGTGTTCTGTGTCTTGTGTCTACTGTTTGTGGGTAAGGGTGTCTGTTTAGTGTTCAGCCATGAGCGAATGGCGGTGCGGGCTCGATGGGCCTGGTGGTCTACTCTCGCACCTACTTTCTATGTTTCTATGTTTCTATACTAACCCCCCCACACACACTAACCCCCCACACACACACTAACCCTCCCCACACACTAACGCCCCCCTTCACACACTAACCCCCCCACCCCCCCCCCCCCCACACACACACATTTTCGGTTTACGGAATCTTCACGGCAGCTTGTGTAAATGAGATCCATTGTGATTGGATGACTGAGATAGCATTGTGACATCAGAGGAAGCTGCTAGAGGAGTGTCTCAGAAGCAGTTGGTTTTGTTTAAATTTAGTTTTTTTAAACTTTAATCATGAATAAATTGTGAAATATAGGATGAAATCTTCAGTGAATCTGATTACAGTGTAGACGGTAAAAATGTGAGTAAGAATGTGCAAAAATGTAAGCTTTAGCACGTAGTGTTTTGAGGAAGATACAAAGAATACAGACATACAGGCACACACACACACATACAAGATGATTCTTTGAAAGGTATACTAGACCAAGTGCAGACCCGTTGGGTCCCCCAACGCAAGATTCCACCACTCACCCGTTCCCCAATGCAAGCCGTTCCCCCAACGCAATATTGCACCACTTACGCATAGCCCCCAACCGCGCAGGTGCAGCTCATTTCTCCTCATCCCCCAGCACTCCCTCCTCCTCCTTTTCACCCTCCCTCTTCAATCCCTAGAGAGGGAGGGAGGGAGGGTAGATAATTGATAGGTAGAGTTAAATTCACATAAACGTGAGGCGTTGTGTTTTGGTAGGGTAAACCAGGGCCTGTAAACATCATGCCTTGGGGTGTTGGAGAACAGGGTGACTGTGTAGGTACTTAATTCCATGAAAGTAACAGCACAGGTAAAGATGGTGGTGAAGACAATGTTTGGCACACATGCTACACTGGTCAGTATATTGAGTATGAATGTCATGCTACAGCTGTGCAAGACATTGGTAAGGCCACATATGGAGTACTATGTACAGTTCTGGTCATCCTGCTATAGGAAGGATGTTGTTAAATTGGAAAAGTTCAACAAAGATTTACGAGGATGTTACAGCAGGGCTCGAAATTAGCAGTTGCCCGGGTGCCACTGACCAATCAAAGTGCTGCCGTGCAACCTAAATGCTGAGTCATTTTGCCCGGCTTGGCACTGCAGATACTGGTTTATACCGAAGATAGTCACAAAAAACTGGAGTAACTCAGTGGGTTAGGCAGCATCTCTGGAGAAAAGGAACGTACGTTTGTGTCGGCGACGGCTGTAATGCGTGGGAAAGATGCTAAGTGTGGCGTGAAGGAGGGTCGGAGCGAATGACGGGCCCACACAGCAGCAGCAGCGGCGGTGGCAGCTCCATCTCCTCCTCCTCCCGCCCAGCCTGATAGAGGCCATTGCCTGCCACTCCGCCAACGGCGCTTTCAAAACAAACCCTCTCACACGCCGAGGCCGGGAGGAGGGGGGGAGCGAGGGAGGCCTCCTTCCGCCGTCTGAAGCATCTGCACCGCTCGGTCCCGCACCTTCCTGTTGGTTGGCGGAGAAGGGGAGGCTATTCAGTCCTCACAGACATCCCGTGTGCTCCCCTCCTCATCTACCCCCCCCCCCATCTATTCATCGTGCACTGAGGATAGTCAGTTTTAACAGCTATTATCATAAAATGCCTTTAGAAAATTCCTTGCAACCTGTATATTTTATTGTGGATAAATTATGTGGGAGGCAAGAGTGTTTCTGTACCAATAGCAATAACGACCCATGCTATGGCCTTGTCATGATAATTTTCGGTCCTTCACAGAAAACATGCTTGCATCAATCTGTAGTGTGCATGGTTAAGCATATGTTATCATGGTCCAGGATTTATTGTCACAAGTTGATCATACGCTGAATAATCCAACCACATTTTTGTTTGGAAGTGGAAAGAAATAATAGAAATTGCATTAATTGCAATGTGTAAAAAGAGTTGAGATACTGTATAATAATTTTGCTGCATGTCATTGTGGTATGTATCATGTCTTGATTGGTGAATATGTTTAGTTTGTGACTTTATTTGAAGCAGAAATAAGCAGAGTAAAGTGGTTCTTCTGCAGTTGTATAGGCTCTAATGAGACCACATCTGGAGTATTGTGTACAGTTTTGGTCTCCTAATTTGAGGAAACACATCCTTGTGATTGAGGCAGTGCAGCGTAGGTTCACGAGATTGATCCCTGGGATGGCGGGACTATCATATGAGGAAAGATTGAAAAGACTAGGCTTGTATTCACTGGAGTTTAGAAGGATGAGAGGGCATCTTATAGAAACATATAAAATTACAAAAGGACTGGACAAGCTAGATGCAGGAAAAATGTTCCCAATGTTGGGCGAGTCCAGAACCAGGGGGCCAGTCTTAGAATAAAGGGGAGGTCATTTAAGACTGAGGTGAGAAACAACCTTTTCACCCAGAGAGTTGTGAATTTATGCCACAGAGGGCAGTGGATGCCAAATCACTGGATGGATTTAAGAGAGAGTTAGATAGAGCTCTAGGGGCTAGTGGAGTCAAGGGATATGGGGAGAAGGCAGGCACGGGTTATTGATAGGGGACGATCTGCCATGATCACTATGAATGGCGGTGCTGGCTCGAAGGGCTGAATGGGCTCCTCCCTGCACCTATTTTCTATGTTTCTAAGGTTTCTAAATAATATGTGAATGCTTCATTGAGCATAATTCCGACTGGTAACTACGCACTTCGTCCGAGCACATTATCACACACGTCATGCAAGCCTTCTTAAATTGACCACCTAAACTGTCATTTGGCAACCTAAAAAGCTGCCAAGGTTGCCCGGCTGGCAACAGGGGGAAAAAGTTAAGCGAGAGCCCTGTTACAGGGTCTGGAAAAGCTTGAGTTAAAAGGGGACGATGGGATAGCTGGGTTTTATTTTCCATGGAGTTTAAAAAACTGATGACTGACCTTAGAGGTTTTTAAAACCATGAGGATCAAAGATAAAGGTGAACAGCCACAGTCTTTTCTCCATGGTAAGGTTGTCTAAAACTAGAAGGCATAGCTTTAAGGTGAGCGGGCATTTACCTGTTGCACAAAGCCCACTTCAATAAAAGTTGGCTTATTGCATAATGTTAGCATAAAGATCAAGAAAGGCACTTTATAAATACAAGTTCTGTCTTTCTTGCCAATGCAAATACACAACAGGAATTTGAATTTATTTACCTTTATGGGCTTCCTTGAACAGTTAGAAAATGTCAGTTTGTATCAATGAAAAACTGGTTTTGAATTCATTTCAAAGTAGATAATGACAGAAGCTTGTTTTTAATCAGGATTTAATTTACTTTAAAGATACTGTGGCGGAAACAGGCCCTCCGGCCCACCAAGTCCGCACCGAACAGCGATCCCAGCACATTAACACTATCCTACACACACTAGGGGCAAATTACACTTGTACCAAGTCAATTAAACTACAAACCTGTACGTCTTTGGAATGTGGAAGGAAACCGAAGATTTCGGAGAAAACCCACGAGGTCAAGGGGGGGAAAGTACAGGATCAAACCTGGGTCTACTGGTGCTGTCGGGCAGCAACTCTACCGCTGCGCCACTGTGCCACCCTAATTTTTCCTGATTTATCCTGCTGCATAAAATCAGCAACCACATATAGCTACACCATTACAAAGTAAACCATTATTCACAGCAAATGTAATAGGATGCAGAAAAGGTTCATATTTCCCTCTAGTGACAGTGCTTAACGAGATGAATAATGAAACTAAAAATATTCTGTTGCATTTCTTTATAAATAGTGGCAAATAAAATACTTCAAATGTATCACCATTCAATCCTTCAGAAAAGCAGCAATACAAGGCCTGGATGATAAAATATAATTTGTTTTCAACAATCAGATAATTTCATTTTAATTACCCCACTTTAAGCATTAACATCAACTGAATAGATCTAATTGTCTGTTTAATGAATCAATCTTATCTAAAATGTTAAGTACGTTTTTATGTTAACATGGAATGACACATGTAATTCATATGCAATTAATTGAGACAAGTGGATTAAAATCACAGTCCAAATGAAGTATTTTGCAAGAATCATTATTAAATCAATGGTGCAGTTCTGAGCCTGTGCACGTCGATTCACAATGAGTCGACCTTTTGTTTCTGTAAGAGCAATATTGTAGGGACATGGCAAGAAATTCAACTTTGAACACTGACATTAAATACATTTGTCAACATCAGTCCTCAGTAAACTCAATGAAACAAACATGCAGGTTAAATACCACTGGCAGATACCACAGGCAAGCGTTTGGCATTGTGGACTAAAAATAATTTGTTCTATGGACATCTCGTCTACTAGAAAATATAACTTTTAGCAACAAATAAATTACAATTAAAAATATGCACAACATCTTTCCAATTCTGCCACCTGCCCAACAATTAGGGTTTCATCTTTAACAGAAAGCTTTTTGCAACTAGACAGAAAAACTATGTGCTAAAAGCACCTATTCATTGAAAACAACAGAGTGCACAACATGAAAGCATGGTTCCCCAAATCTAATTATCTCTACCACAATATTATTCTATTTATTTTAATCATTATGCATCTTATCTTCTATCTTCTATCTGAGGAAGGACATTATTGCCATAGAGGGAGTGCAGAGAAGGTTCACCAGACTGATTCCTGGGATGTCAGGACTGTCTTATGAAGAAAGACTGGATAGACTTGGTTTTATACTCTCTAGAATTTAGGAGATTGAGAGGGGATCTTATAGAAACTTACAAAATTCTTAAGGGGTTGGACAGGCTAGATGCAGGAAGATTGCTCCCGATGTTGGGGAAGTCCAGGACAAGGGGTCACAGCTTAAGGATAAGGGGGAAATCCTTTAAAACCGAGATGAGAAGAACTTTTTTCACACAGAGAGTGGTGAATCTCTGGAACTCTCTGCCACAGAGGGTAGTCGAGGCCAGTTCATTGGCTATATTTAAGAGGGAGCTAGATGTGGCCCTTGTGGCTAAAGGGATCAGAGGGTATGGAGAGAAGGCAGGTACGGGATACTGAGTTGGATGATCAGCCATGATCATATTGAATGGCGGTGCAGGCTCGAAGGGCCGAATGGCCTACTCCTGCACCTAATTTCTATGTTTCTATGTTTCTATTCCTTCAAAAATAACTATACCCCAGATGGATGTGGAGTAATTCACATGGTGTGAAGATGTTGCATTTGGGACATCGAACAATGGCAGGACCCACACAGTGAATGGTAGGCTTCTGGGTAGTGTTGTAGAGCAGAGGGATCTAGGAGTGCAGGTGCCTGGTTCCTTGAAGGTCGAGTCACAGGTAGATAAGGTGGTCAAAAAGGCTTTTGTCATTTTGGCCTTCATTAGTCAGAGTATTGAGTATAGAAGTTGGGATGTCATGTTGCAGTTGCATAAGACGTTGGTGAGACTGCATTTAGAATATTGTGTTCGGTTCTGGGCACCATGTTATAGGAAAGATATTGTCAAGCTTGAAAGGGTCCAGAAAAGATTTACGAGGATGTTGCCTAGAGGGTGTGAGCTATATGGAGAGGTTGAGTAGGCTAGGTCTGTATTCCATGGAGAGCAGGAGGATGAGGGGTGATCTTATAGAGGTGTATAAGATCATGAGAGGAATAGATCAGGTAGATGCACATAGTCTCTTGCCCAGAATAGGTGAATCGAGGACCAGACGACATAGGTTCAAGGGAAAAGATTTAATAAGAATCTGAAGGGTAAATTTTTCCACACAAATGGTGGTGGGTGTATGGAACAAGCTGCCAGAGGAGGTATTTGTGGCTGGGACTATCCCATCATTTAAGAGTCAGTTAGACAGGTACATGGATAGGACAGTTTTGGAGGGATATGGACCAAGCGCAGGCAAGTGGGACTAGTGTAGCTGCTACATTGTTGGCCGTTGTGGGCAAGTTGGGCCAAAGGGCTGTTTCCACACTGTATCACCTATGACTCTAAGCTGAGAACACAAAATCCAATCAGTGAAAGATCTTTAATCCTTGACTCAAAACAGCTAGTCAAATAATGTTTAAACATGATTAAGATTGTAATGAGGGGCATTCCACAGAGCAAAATTGTGCATTGTGTGCTACTGCTACTGTGCAAGTTAGTTCTCATCAGCAACCATCATCCCAACAGGGGCCAGGCAATTACCATCTCCATCATGGGAGAGTCGAATCACTGGTGCTTGACATAAAACAGCATTAACAATGCTGAGTCAGGTTAAAGTTTCAGGCTTTTGAATTAGCCTGCACAATCCTAATCCTCTCAACACCACAGATCACAGATTTATTGTATCGCTACCTCACTGTACCTTTGTATGTATATGACAATAAACTCAAATTGATTTGGGTCCACCACGCTAACATCCTGATTTCATCATTATCGAGAAATATAACTTGACAAGCAACGTCAATATTTTGGCTACAGGGATAGAACACAAAGTGGGTATCCTTTGGTGCACAATTTATCTCTTGACACCCAAGAGCCTTTCCATCATACGCCACCCCTAAGAATGAGTGCAGTCCCAACCATGCCAAAGTTGCTTCACATAATTTAGGATAACAAGGGATGTTTCATTGACTTCCCATTAACCATTTTAAGTGTTACTTTCACCATTTCTGGCTGTTGTCTATACCGCGGGCGGCTGCGACCACCACAACGAGCCGGTAGCTGCTGAGTACAGCCGAGGCCGGGAGTCACTAAGTGCGACAGGAGTTGGGGACGGGAGCCGCTGAGCGAGTCCAGAGCCGGGTCCTGGCGCCGGTGAGTGCAGTCGGAGCCAGGAGCCGCTGAGCCCACACAACCCCCTCCCCCTCCCACAACCCCCTACCCCCACAACCCCCCTCCCCCCTACCACAACCCCCCTAACCCCACAACCCCCTCCCCTGCACCCATCCCCTTCCCACACTGCCCTCCCCCACACACACGCCCTCCCCCACACACACGCCCTCCCCCACACACACGCCCTCCCCCACACACACGCCCTCCCCCACACACACGCCCTCCCCCACACACACGCCCTCCCCCACACACACGCCCTCCCCCACAACCCCCCTCTCCCCCACAACCCCCCTCTCCCCCACAACCCCCTCTCCCCCACAACCCCCCTCTCCCCCACAACCCCCCTCTCCCCCACAACCCCCCTCTCCCCCACAACCCCCCTCTCCCCCACAACCCCCCCTCTCCCCCACAACCCCCCTCTCCCCCACAACCCCCCTCTCCCCCACAACCCCCCTCTCCCCCACAACCCCCCTCTCCCCCACAACCCCCCTCTCCCCCACAACCCCCCTCTCCCCCACAACCCCCCTCTCCCCCACAACCCCCCCTCTCCCCCACAACCCCCTCTCCCCCACAACCCCCCTCTCCCCCACAACCCCCCTCTCCCCCACAACCCCCCTCTCCCCCACAACCCCCCTCTCCCCCACAACCCCCCTCTCCCCCACAACCCCCCTCTCCCCCACAACCCCCCTCTCCCCACAACCCCCCTCTCCCCCACAACCCCCCTCTCCCCCACAACCCCCCTCTCCCCCACAACCCCCCTCTCCCCCACAACCCCCCTCTCCCCCACAACCCCCCTCTCCCCCACAACCGCTCCCCTTGTCTCAACCTGGAGTCCTGGCAACATAAATCTCCTCTGCACTTTTTCTACCTTAATGGTGTTTTTTCAGTGGCAAGTTGAGCAAAACTGAGCACAATACTCAAAATCTGGCCTCACCAGTGTCATAACTAACGTCATAGCTTCTATACTCAGTTCCCTGACTGATTAAGGTCTATATACCAAAACATCTTCACCACCCTATCCACCTGCAACACCACTTTCAGTGAACTATGTCCTTTGACTCCTGGATCCCTTTGCCGTACACTACTCCAAAGGCCCCATTGTTCACTGAGAAGGTTCTGGCCAGGTTTGACTTTCAAAATGCAATATCTCACACTTTTTCTAAATAAAACTCAAAATTACCCTTCTTCGGCCCAGTGTCCCAGCTGACCACAATCTCATCGTAATTATTGATAACCATCTTCACTGAAACCAATAACCCAAAATTTTAGGTTGTATCTGTAAACTTACTAATCGTGTGAATTATCATCCAAATTGTTGATATAGCGGGTACAACCAAAGCATGGGATTCCATGACCATCCTCCAACATGACCCACACTTTATTTATTAATTTCTTTCATGATCTGAGCTGGCAATGGTCTGCAAACTGAGTAGATTGCCAGGTAAGAATGGCAGAATATTAATATATTGCCAAGTACATACGTTGATACCAACAATATGGTGCTTTGTATATAACCCATGAATGAGGAAGTGTTTGAATGACTATAAGACTGCTTTTGATACATCCAAATGAGCAAATCATTTGAAAGTTGTACAATAAACGTGGTGCATCACATTGCTTCAATTGTTTAATGTTAAATCTACACCGCACATTGCTATTCAGTAAATAAAGTACTTGTGGGCTGGATCACACTGAACCAGTTGGAGCCAGAAGCTTCTTCACGTGAAATGCCTGCCAACACGTATGCCCTTTAGTTCAATGCTTCTTTATTATGACATGTACCGGGTTACAGTGAAATTCTTTTTGCGTACGGTTCAGTAAATCAAAACTAAACATAAGCACTATTCCAGATTAAGGACAAAGTGTACAGAAATAGTCCACTGAGATCATACACAAGAGTCGCCAGGTTTTGGTGCCAGTTTCAAAGTCCAAGGCAATAAAACTAAATTAAACAGCAATGATTTCTTGCAGAATGCTATTTAATAAAAATCACTTTCAATTACATTTCAATGACATCCCCATTAGGTCCAATGGGCCGGATCACTCTAGTTGGTGATGCTTTAGAGAACTGCTGGCTAACAGTATTGGATTTTACATAAACATTTTTTAAAATCCAGTTTTCATATGCTTCAGGGAAAAAAACATTGCCATAAAAAGGTATTAGAAAAATTACATCAGGTCAAACATAAATCCAGCAAAACTATTTATAAATGTTTTGTGCGTATCTTGTTATTTATTTTAATTTGAGGTTAAAGTGATTGAACATTACTTAAAACTATCAGTGTCCAACATTAAAACATACTTTCTAAAGATGTGCTCTCTCCCCGATGCTATTTGCATTAGCCATAGAACCACTTGCTGAGAGTATTAGGTCCCACCCAGGCATATATGGATACAATACTAAACACATTATGAACAACATTTCCTTTTATGCAGACGATGTACATTACTAACCCCCAAACCAGTATCCCAAATTTACTATCCATTATAGACCAATTCGGCACCTTCTCTGGCTACAGAACTAATTGGAATAAAAGCGAAATTATGCCAATAAACGAACAAAACATCACCCGGCTCCAACAATTCCCCTTTAGAATTGTTACTGACAAATTCAGATACCTCGGAGTTTACGTTACCAGGAAATATTCCCCTTCTGCTCAAAACAAATTTCTCTCCATCAATCACAAAACTCCATATATTCAATTTTGGGAAACATTGCCTATTTCCCTCCTCGGCAGACTAAATGCCGTAAAGATGATCTTTCTCCCGCAGCTTTTATATCTATTCCAGACAATACCGATATATCTTCACAAATCTTTCTTCAAAAAAAAATTGATTCCATTGTTACTAATTTCATTTGGGACTACAAAAGCCATCAAATACATAAACGACAGGGCAAATCCAAAGAGAATGGAGGACTAGCCTTACCCAATTTCTTCTTTTACTATTGGGCAACGAAATATTAAAACCATAATTTTCCGGTTGGATGATTTGCACCAACAGGCCAACTGGCTAAAAATGGAAAGAGAAGATTGCTAGCCTTTCTCCATAGGCTCGATTGTCCTGTCTCTATTACCCCATAATAAGTCAATGTATGAGCATAACCCTATACTATATGGTACTATTCGTATCTGGAAACAATTGAAACTCAGTCTTAAATTGAGAGACATGTCTCTCCTTCATCCTATTGCAAACAATCCCTCTTTTAAACCCTCTACTTTAGATGGTGTTTTCGCCCAATGGAAGAACAAGGGAATCAACACTGTGGGAGACCTTTATTGGAAGGGGACTCTTTCCTCCTTCCAAGAGTTGCGGGAGAAATACGATCTGAACACTAATAATTTTTTCAGATAACTCCAGCAAGACTACACTACTGCACGTCCAGACAAACTCGAAGAGTGTTTGATTAGACATGCAGATACAGAGAAGTTGATATCCTACATTTACAATGTCCTTCAAAACATCAACACCCCATCATCTGAGGTTTACAGGCATGCATGGGAGGATGAGATGGGTCAACAAATCTCCAATGATATATGGGACGAAAGCTTACAATACATCCATTATTGCTCCTTAAATGCCAGACACTGCCTGATACAGTTCAAAGTGCTGCACAGGCTATACTAGTCAAAAAACAAAATGAGCAAGATTTGTTTTGCTCAGTGCCATTGGCTTAAACAGGGTAGAATTTATGAGGTGTATCCAAGAGGGTTCCTTGAAACAGATGGTGGATAGTCCAACCCGAGATGGGAACATACTAGACCTTGTGTTGGGAAATGTTAGACCTTGTGTTAGGCCAGGCGACTGATATTTTAGTGGAAGAGCTTTGTGGAGATATGTTGTGCTTTGTGAAGATACGTAAAATTCCATACATTTTAAGATTGTTATAAATAGGGAGAGGGCTGGACCTTGTGGTAAAGTACTAAATTGGAGTATTCAAACTACAATTAGGCAGGAGCTCGGGAGAGTGCACTGGGAGCAATTGTTATTGGGTGACTACATCTGACACGTGGGAGTCATTGAAAAACCAGTTGTTCGGTTCAGAACCTGCAAGTTCAAGTGAGGAGGAAGGATGAGGATGGCAAAGTAAGGGAACCTTGGATGACCAAAGAGGTTGTAAATATGGTCAAAAGGAAGAAAGAAGCACATGCAAACTTTAAGATGGAATCAGACAGGGCCTTTGAGAATATAAGGAAAGGAGGAAAGAACTCAAGCAGATGATTAGAAGGGCCAAAAGGGGGCATGAAATGGCTTTGGTGAGACCGATTAAAAAAAAAAAATCCCAACTCTTTTTATACCTATATTACAAACAAAAGGATAACCAGGGAGAAGGTAGGATCATTTAAGGATCAAGAAGGAAATGTTTGCTTGGCATCTGGGGATGTAGGTGAGGTACTAAATAAGTACTTTGCATCCGTTTTCACCAAAGGTTTCAAAGATCTGTTTATTGTCACGTGTACCAATTAACGTATAGTGAAACTCGATTATCATACAGCCATACTAAAAAAAGTAACAAGACACACAACTACATAAAAGTGAACATAAACATCCACCACAGCTTATTCCCCACATTCCTCACTGTGATGGAAGTAAATAAAGTCTAATCTTCTTCCCTCTTTGTTCTCCCGCGGTCAGGGGAGTCGAACCATCCGCAGTCGGGGCAATTAAAGCTCCCGCAGCTGGCGATCGAAGCCCCCGCATCGGGGCTATTTATCCTAGGTTATTGAGAGAGGCGTGAGAGGAGAATGCAGGAGGCTTTTTTGAGGTGGTGAGGAAGATGATCGATGAGGAGAGGCCAGTGAATTCTGTCTACATAGATTTTAGTAAGGCATTTGATAAAGTCTCCCATGGTAGGTTGATTCATAAGATTACGATGCATGAGATTAACAGTGACTTGGTCGTATGGATTCAGAACTGGCTTAGTGATAAAAGACAGAGGGTTATGGTGGAAGGACAATATCCAGGCTGCAGGTCTGTGACCAGTGGAGTTCCATAGGGATCTGTACTGGGACCTCTGCTGTTTGTGATATAATGATATGGACGTAAACGCAGACGGATTGGTTAGTAGATTTGCAGTTCACAAGATTTCTGGGGTCACAGACTGTGAAGAAGGCCATCAAGATATACAGAGGATATACATTAGGTACAGAAATGGGGAGATAAATGGCAGACGGAGTTTAATCCGAGCAAGTGTGAGGTGTTGCACTTTGGGAGGTCAAATGCAAGGGGAAAACATACAATTAATGGCATGACCCTTAACAGCATTGATGTACTGAGGAATCTTGGGGTCCAAGTCCATAAAAGTGACAACTGACAAGTTGGAGTGGTTAAGAAAGCATATTGCATGCTTGCTTCCATAGGTTGGGGCATTGTCAGCACACGTCTCCCTTAAGTCAGGAAGTCATGAAGGACTTTGCTCAGGCCACATTTGGGGTATTGCATACAGTTCTAGTACAGGAAGGATGTGGAAGATTTGGCGAGGATGCAGAGGAGGTTTACCAGAATTATGCCATTTTAGGCGGTATTAGCTACAGGAAGAGGTTGCACAGATTGGATTGTTTTCTCTGGAATGTGGAGATTGAGGGGAGACCTGATAGAAGTATATAAAAATTATGAGAGACATGGATAGAATAAACAAGTAGATCATTTTTCCTAGATTGAAAAAATATAAAACTGAAGGACTTAGCTTTAAGGTGTGAGGTGCAGTTTAAATGAGATGCGTGGGGCAACTTTTAGTTTTACATAGAGGATTGTGAGCGCCTGGAACATGCTGGTGGTTGGTTGATGCATTTACGATAGCGGCATTGATGAGACTTTTGGATAGGCAAATAGATATGCAGGGAATGGAAGGATATAGATTTTGTGCAGGTAGATACAGTATGAGATGGTCTTGGCATCATGTTGGGCAGAGACATTGTGGGCCAAAGGGCCTGTTCTAGTGCTGTACTGTTCTATGTTCTATGTTCAATGTAATTATGCTATAAATTCTAACAGCATAATTCAATTAATAACTGGTCTTAATGGATAATAGATTCAAGATAAGACCTTGCAAGGGGGAAGTGGTGACAATTAACATCTTGAAGAAAATTAAATAGTTATTTCAGTTTTAAATATCAATATGACGTAGTTTCAGAAATTGCAATTTCAACCGTCTTCAACCATTTTACTAATGCCTATTACATTAATATCCTGTTATTATCATGTATGAAGGTAAATACAACTTTATTTTTCACAAAGGGCAGCATAGTGGCATAGCATTAGAGCTGCTGCCTTGCAGCTCCAGAGACCCGACTAAGGGTGCCGTCTGTATGGAGTTTATATGTTTTCCAGATGACCACATAGTTTCCTCCAGGCGCTCCGGTTACTCCCCACATCCCAAAGACATGCAGGTTTGTAGGTTAATTGGAGTTGGTAAAATTGTAAATTGTCCCTAGTCATAGATTCATAGAGTCTTACAGTGTGGAAACACACCCTTCGACCCAACATGTCCCATCTACATTAGTGCCACCTGCCTGCGTTTGACCCATATCCCTCTAAACCTGTCCTATCCGTGCACCTGTTTCTTAAACATTGCAATAGCACCTGCCTCAACTACCTCCTCCGGTAGCTCATTCCATATACCCATCACCCTTTGTATGAAAAATTACTCCTCAAGTTCCTATTAAGTCTTTTCCCCCTCACTTTTAGCCTATGTCCTCTGGTTCTTGATTCCCCTACTCTGGACAAGAGACTCTTTGCGTCTACCCAATCTATTCCCCTTATGATTTTGTCCCAGGTGTGCAGGATAGTGTTAGTGTATGGGTTGATCGTTAGTCAGCGTGGACTCGGTGGGCCGAAGGGGCCGTCTCTGCACCGTATCTCTTAAGTCTAATAACATGAATTCTCAATTTTTTTCTTTTTATTTGCAGATATAAACAAGAGCAAATGGATTTTACTTAAATAACACCATATTATACCGCTATGAACTATCAGTACATACATACAATTATTGTTTATAGTGCTGCATTTCACACAAAAAATACCACGTGTACCTTTCAATTATCAAACCGTCATTACAGTATATGCATTTGGCAACAGTGGTCTTGAATCATTTTGTGAACAGATGTGAATAGCAGAACATCTACCATCAACCTGCAGGAGACTCAAAATTGCACAAAAGCTTAACAATCCTAGGGAGCCTAGCAGGGTTCTATAAATGTCATGATTAATAGCCTGCTGCCCAGTGACAAGATAATCTTTCTCAGAATTAAATTCCACTTTATAAAGCCAGATTTTCTGAGATTACATCCAGCAATCGTTGCATATAAGATCACTGATGAACCTGGAAACCATCTCTTCATTATGCAGACAATCCATTGATCATTTTCACTTATTGCTGCCCACGGCACTAAGTAGCTAATCAATATCTTTAAAAAATCAAGCAAATTTTATTCTCAATAATTTTATTAACCATATATTAAAATATTTGTACCTCTTGTTACCGCAAAAGTGTTGATTTCAATTATAACAAATGGCTAAAGTGCTGTGTATAAGGAATCATGTATCTTTTATGATATTTTACTATAATGGTTTTAATCATGAAATTAATGGTTTTAACATACGGCATGACAATTCCACAACAGTTTTTCCGTGATCACCAATTCCTGCCTGCAGGTCTTTTATCCTGAGCATGAGATTCATTAAAAACAGTCATTAATGAAATTGCTTTGCTGCCAATCCCTACTGCCGTTGGAAGTCATAACACAGCTGTATTTAAGAGGAAGCCAGATAAGCATGTGAAGGAGAGCAAAACAGAAGGTGATGCTGATAAGTCAGATGAAGATTAACGCACGGAAAGAAAAGTTAGGCCAAATGTCTACAGACTTGACAAACTTGGCCAATGCAAGAGATGGATAAAAACTCAAGAAACATGCAAGTTCAGGGGATGTGTGTTTCAATGTGTTCAAGGCATTTAAGAAAACATGTTCACTACGAGTGTGCCCTTAATGATCCCAGAAAGCCAAACAAAAATAGAATCAACAAATACAGTGAAAGTAGATTCATAGAGGAGGCTCTGCAGCCCCAGCAGGACTATCAGATGGTATGTTGTCACCCTGATGCCAGGGTCCAGGAGTGCAGCCGGAACTCATTGTGCACGTTGGCACAAATGGCAAAGGATAAGTGTAGGAAGGAACTGCAGATGCTGGTTTAAACCGAAGATAGACACAAAATGCTGGAGTAATTCAGCGGGACAGGCAGCATCTCTGGAGAGAAGGAATGGGTGATGTTTTGAATCAAGACCCTTCTTCAGACTAGTGTGAAGAAGGGTCTTGACCCGGAACGTCACCATTCCTTCTCCCCAGAGATGCTGCCTGTCCCGCTGAATTACTCCAGCATTTTGTGTCTATCTTTGGCAAAGGAAAAGGTTCTGTAGAGTGAAAGTAGGGAGTTGGGCACAAAGGACCTCGGAGGTAATAATCTCCAGATTAGCCCCGGTGCCAACTGCTGGGGAGGGTAGGAATAGGAGGATAGGACAGATGAATGCACGGCTGAGGAGTAGGTGCAGGGGGCAAAATTTCAGAATTTTGAACCAGTCAGCTCTCTGCTGGGACAGAGGTGACGTAGTACAGTGATGGGCCTCAGGAGGACCAATATCCTTGCAGGAAGATTTGCTATTGTTACTCATGAGGGTTTAAACCAGTGTGCCAGAGGAATGCGAACCAGAGTAGAATGTCAGCAAATGTGAGGACTGATGGGATAGTGGAGGTTAGGACCTGCAAGTCTCAAAGGAAAGGCAGCCAGGAAGATGTAAATGAATATGGTGATCTAATGGGCTGGTGGGTTGATTTCAAGACACGGAGCATCATTACATCAATGAGGTCATTGTATTCTCTGCTCATTTTGAACGGAAAGTCTGCGAATTATGTCAGCTGCACCGACAGCCTCGGGAGGACCTGTAACCATGGTCACCGTCGCAGGAATCAATCGGCCTTCCCGATAGTGCTAAAGTTAATATCATTACCTTATCAATCATTGGAGATCTGGTCTCAATGAAGTGCACACTTCCTAAATAAAATTTACATTTTCCACCTTAAGTACTGGAAATCACAGACAATACTCATTGACTACAGTACTTAAAAATAATGTTTACTGAAACCATCATTTATAATCTTGTGAGTGTCGAATCTATGGCTAATGGTACCGTGTTTCAGCTGGTTAAGCCACCTACAGTGGCATAGGTGTGGATGATATTTTTAATTGCCTGGGGGGAAAACACTTTTACATTTTGGGAACCCCCCCTCATCCACCAGCAATGCAAGCTCAGTTATCTGTTCATCCACACAATTCTGACTTCATGACCATGCAGAGTCAGAACAATTCTGCACCAATTATTAAATTATAACATCTCCACCAAGTCAAAAATATTGGGGGGTTTTGCATGTGACTGTAAATAGAAAGCTACATCATTGATTTATAAAACAGCTGATACCTCCAGGGGAAAAAAATAAAGCAATATTCAACATATCAAGCCAGACACTGGAAATACACATTAAAGTTCCATCAATACAACTTTCATGAATTAATAACATTGCTTACAATTCGACTTATTAACATCAGAAATCAGAATTGTAATTTGAAAATTTAGGGTTGGGAACCAGGATGTGGAAACCAATTGGATAGCACTTTCCTAAAGCCTTGCCCGAAAAAAACAACCAGGCAAGACCATCAAATAGCTCATTCTTGCACTGCAAGATTCCACAACATGCTAATAATGCAGCAGTAACTAAATGCAATATGATTGTCCATGGAAAACAAGGTATTAGGCTAAAGTCTGCAAAAAGAGGAAATTGTAAACTTTGAGAAGGCCTTCAATAAGTTTCACAAGGCCGATTGTTAAACAGATTATAGCAACAGTTATAGGACTAATACACTGTTGTGGTTAAGGTTTTGTTATTGCACAGAAAGTAGAGAGTAGGAATAAATGGGTCTGTCAGGAAGGAGGCCAGGGTAGAGATGTTGCCTTACAGCACTGGAGACCTGGGTTCGATCCTGACTATGGATGGTTTCTGTACAGAGTTTTACACTCTCCCCGTGACCTGCGTGGGTTTTCACCGGGGCCTCCAGTTTCCTCCTACACTCCAAAGACATTCAGGTTTGTAGGTTAATTGGCTTGGTAAAATTATAAATTGTCCCTAGCGTGTGTAGGATAGTGTTAGTATGTGGGGATTGTTGGTTGGTGTGGACTCGTTGGGCCGAAGGGCCTGTTTTCACGCTGTATCTCTAAAACTAAAAACTAAAACTACTAAAAGACTGCTTTGATGCTGAGGCATGGCCAGCTTGGGTTTAAAACCAATGTCAATGATTTGATGAGCGATCTGTGTGAAATGTATCCAAGTTTGTTCTTGATAAAAACTGTACAGCAATGCGAGTCATGAAAGAGGATGCAAAGGTACTTTGGCGATATAGGTGCGCTTGGCAAATGGGCAAGGATATTGCAGAATTAATATTACATGGAAAAATGCAAAATTATACACTTTGTTCATTGTTGCTATCACAAGATTGAAAGATGCATAAATATAATTGAAAGGTAATGTGCCAATGCAGCAAACATTCTATGAAGGCAAATGTTAAGTTGGACTCTATAGTAAGAGGATTTAGTACCAAAATAAACACCTCTATGCTAAATTATATCTTGTGTAAAAGTTTGATTCCACTCAACTAAGGAAGATGTATGTGTGATAAAGGGAGTGCAAAGGTTTAATTGGGACAAGGAATCCCAGCCGTTCCATCTTCGATCTATTTTGCCCATACATTGCTTCAAAAAATATTTGCTGCAAGAGATTCCTGCCACGAGCTGAAAAACGACTGTTGCTTTACATTGGGCTAACAAAGACTTCCATACCTCCCTGACAGCTGTGCAGAATTCACTCTGCAGCACCCTCTGTAAGGACTGCAGCTTGGGGATTGGCACTGCTCCACTTTCCTGGAGTTTCTCCAGCAATTCGATGGCTCGAGCCACATCTGAAAAGAGAAACGCCAGAAGTTGTAACAAAACGATTTTACTCATTCACGTGAGGAGTACTGAAATTCTTTATTTTGCTTTCCGATAACTAAGTATCAATGCTCCTCTGTGCGTAAGCACATCAGATGCACAGAGGTCCTGGAAAAAGAATTGCAGACTTTGCAGAATTCGCAATTTTCCTCAGATTTCAATGAAATTGAAAGATGTGATGCGCACAAGATAGAACTGACAGTCCAATTACCAAGTGTAAGTTGTCTCACGAGTTTTTTTTTTCTTGGCTGCCACATTTATGGCAAGTGAATGAAGAAATATTCAGCCAGATGTAGCAATGCTTAGTGTGAGTCTGGTGTCACAGGCAGATTGTAAGGCCATAGCTTCCAATTTAGTTTTATGTGACAAAGCATAGCTTTCCAATTATCTGGTACAATGTATTGAATCAAATTTTACAGTCTCTCTCAACATTGACCTAAACTCACAAGTGCTGAATTATTTCTCTGGCAACATAACCAATAAAACAGTGAAATGGGTAGAATTGGAGCTTTATTGCTAATACATAACATATTACCCCTCAGAGAAACATTTCTGACCATTCTCACACTTCCACAAACCAATAAATCATTTTTACATGAATGAATCTTGTTAGGGACTTGCATTCTGAATCGTGAAGGCTACGATCTGCGAGTGAATATTTCAAATCATGCTGATTAATGTTTTCAAATTCATCGAACAATGTCTTAGACTAGTGTCATTTTCAGAATATTTCAAGACATAAATTATTTCTCTTTAAACTTAATTTTCCATAGAATACTATCATTAAATAAGGCATTGATACCCGTTCTTGATGCTCTGGTATACCCGGCTTTTGCAAAACAATTGTTTTTTGCAGCGTAATAGCAGGTTGTCAAAAATTTCAATGTTGAATAATGTGTTACAACAAAAATACAGGAGTCAAGAGTCTGAATTGTTGCATTGGTCATGCTGGTTGTGATGCAAATGTTTCCATTACCAATTCATTTATAGAAGGCTGTGATTGTCACAGATTATAACGACAGTCCAAATATTTACATTTTATTTCAATAACCGAATCAACATTGCTAGCATATGCTTCTTATGGTGAATATTATATGTCCACAGCCAGTCATGTGCTACACAAGTTGTAGTGTTTTTTTACATTTTGTTATTTGTATTTTTTTTTAATTCATCATTGCTGCAGCATTACTGCCACACAGAGGACCATGAACACAGCAGGCCATTGTGGCAAGAAAGAGATATCGCAGAATCATGAGTCACGAGTTATTGGTTGATTTGTAATGAGCCATTATTACTTTCATGAAAATAGGATTCTCCAGGAATCTTTCAGATTTTTGTGGTGAGATTTTGAATTGGATGTAAAAAAATCTCATGAGAATTTGGAAAGGAAAACCTGAAATTTAGCAAACTGCAAAGTATGACTGCATTTCATACATTGGCAGAAATACAACTTTGTTTCTATTATGAACAGTGCACAACTAAAAGACACCAGGTAATCCAACATCATCCAGTAAGCGGAAGGTTGTTAAGTATAGGGCGCGACAGGACGACCGAGGACCAGCGGGCCAAGCATAGCCTGTCGAGGGGAGCCGCTGACAAACTCGGCCCTGCTCATCCCCGAAGACCTGAGGAGCCACCGGTGACGACGGACACAGGGCCATGCGGCCCGCACTGAGAGGCAGTCGAGCCGCGGAGACGAAAACAGAGAGGGACCTGATGGAGGGTGGGACATGGGAGTGGGAGGACATTGGAGGGGTGGGGGGGGGCATGGGAGGGCTGTTCCCCCCCCCCCCACGAACAAAGAGGGACCCGGCAGGGAGGGGGGGGATGTGATGGGCCGATGGGGCCTGAGAACAAAGAGGAACCTGACGCGGGGGAGGGGGTGAGAGACACTGAGAACGAAGGGGGACCAACATGACTCCAATGACTACTGATGTAACTTTGTCTGTGC
This sequence comes from Malacoraja senta, assembly GCA_038087875.1. Lineage (NCBI taxonomy): Eukaryota > Metazoa > Chordata > Chondrichthyes > Rajiformes > Rajidae > Malacoraja > Malacoraja senta. The sequence goes on from CM075979.1 coordinate 56,724,245, forward strand.
CAGAAACGTGGCGATTCCTTAGTGTACTTTATCAGTGCGAGTGTCAGCGGTCACCAGTTCAATGGAGGAAATGTGACAGAATAGAAGCAGGTACTTAATAAGCTTATGAGCTTCTTAGTTTACATAATTAAAATTCATCAACTACAACAGAACTTAGGTTTACAAGGTTAATTCCCAGGATGGTGGGTCATATGCTGAGAGAATGGAGCAGCTGGACTTGTACACTCTGGAGTTTAGAAGGATGAGAGGGGATCTCATTGAAACATATAAGATTGTTAAGGGTTTAGACACGCTAGAGGCAGGAAACATGTTCCCGATGTTGGGGGAGTCCAGAACCAGGGGCCACAGTTTAAGAATAAGGAGTAAGCCATTTAGAACGGAGACGAGGAAACACTTTTTCTCACAGAGAGTTGTGAGTCTGTGGAATTCTCTGCCTCAGAGGGCGGTGGAGGCAGGTTCTCTGGATGCTTTCAAGAGAGAGCTAGATAGGGCTCTTAAAAATAGCAGAGTCAGGGGATATGGTGAGAAGGCAGGAACGGGGTACTGATTGGGAATGATCAGCCATGATCACATTGAATGGCTCGAAGGGCCGAATGGCCTACTCCTGCACCTATTGTCTAACTGTACAAAATATTTAGAGTTGCTGTCAAGTGACAAGTTGGTATAAAGTCACTATTGAAACTGCTAATGCTTCAAATTAACTGTGGTATTTGAGACTTATCTCTTTCATTCTGGAAGCAATAACCTTTATGCATTACTTACTTGTTCTGCTACCTTTGGAGATAGCGAGACACAAGAGACTGCAGATGCTGGAATCTAGAGCAAAAAAACAGCTTGCTGGAAGAACTCAGCAGTTCAGGCAGCATCTGTGGAAGGAAATGGATAGTCGCCATTTCCAGAAACCAGATGAAGGGTCTCAACCAGATGAACAAGTAAGTAATGCATAAAGGTCACAAAGGATACTTGCGTTCCCTAGCCAATGCAAAGAATACAAAAAAAGTGAGGTCATACCGAGAAAGTCTAAAACATTAAACAGGCTGCAATTAAAATACAGCACATAATTGTGATCATTACATTGTGATTAAATTTAATGATATTATATTTTCACATGTACCTAGGTGTAGTGAAATGCTTTGTGTTGCATACAACCCGATAAAATCGTACAGCAGACCTCACCTAGGCAGTACATAAGAGTCACCACGTGTCTGGTGCTGACAAAGTTACAAAAGTTCACTAAACAGTCCTATCATCTGTGTAGGAAGGAACTGCTGATGTTGGTTTAAATTGAAGATGGACACAAAAAGCTGGAATAACTCAGTGGGTTAGACAGCATCTCAGGAGAAAAGGAATAGGTGATGTTTCACATTGAGGCCCTTCTTCAGACCCTACCTTCTGCCTGCTGCCGCACGTGGCAAGGATGGAGAATGTTAGGAGAGGGGAGAGAGATTTATTTGGCTGGAGTAATTTTCTTTGGTACAGAGGATGCTGATGGAACATTTAATTAGAACGTATAAAGTCATGAGGCTTGGAATGAATGAACAGGAGGCACCTAAATTGCGTAACAGAGAAGTCAAAAACTAAGGTATATACACTGAAGGAAACTGGTGGATGATTAAAGGGGGAGGTTTCTTTCATCCAAAGTATGACAGGAATCTGAAACACTGCATTAAAGAGTAGGAAATAGAAACCCACTTCAGATTTTTTTTTAAATTGAGTGCTTAACGTGATGTAGCCAACAGGGCTGAGAAATGGGATTAATTTTAATAACATTTTTTTCAGGCCTAAATGAACACTGTGGGCTGAACGATTTCCTGTTTTGTATATTTCAATGAACCAATAGGTTGTTGTGGTGGTCTCTTGACTCATGAAATACAAGTTTTCTTCAGTTAATTGCCAAGATATTTTACCATCACCGATGACTGCTTAGTATTTAACTTCCATTTGTGTTATTACAGATAATGAAACATAGATTTGCATGCATGAGCACGAATTGTATACATCAAACAATTTGCTGATAAGTGGTCGGATATATTTACACTTAACAAGAGATAGTCAATTATCTCCAACAACTTCTCCATTACATGTAATCAAATTATCCTCATTAAATATGCTTTCATTAGGTTCTAGAACAGGGGTTCCCAACTGTTTTCGTCCGTTTCCCCCTGGCAACTTTAATAGCACATAACAATGTTATTTCACTTATTTACGAACAACTAATGATGAACAGATGAACCGGTATACCAGAACCAAACAGTCAGTCAATGAGAAAAAATATGTACAAATCCAGAATCAACAAATTTACCCCAGGTTGGGATCCCTTGTTCTCGAAGGTTACAATTAACTGGAAACTCAACTGGGCCTAAACACAACTGAAATAGCATAATTTTTTACTCTCAAAATCTCAACTAAGCATCAGGAGTTTGATGGATTATAATCACTTGCCTGGGTAAATACAGTTCAAAACACCATGCACATAGATCACATGGCAGAATAATGAATGGTCCACCATTCAACAAATATTCATGCCTAGCAACAGTACACTTGGTGAATTACATACAATGGAAGGAAATTATTACATTTATCCCACTCATCTGCTTTTGCCCAAAGTCTTGCAAATGTTTCAACTCAAATCTCTTTTGAAAGGTGCTTTATAATCTTTTTGCACTTTTACAGACAAGCAACTTTCATTAAACAAATCTCTCTTCCTCTCTATTCTGGTGCTTTAGCCACTAATTTTGAATCTGTGCCTTCCGGTTATAATATACACTAGCCTTGCCAATGATGCCCAAATGAAATGGGCGGCACAGTGGCGCAGCGGTAGAGTTGCTGCCTTATAGCGCCAGAGAACCAAGTTCAAATCCTGACTACGAGTCCTGTCTCTATGGAGTTTGTAATTCTCCGCATGGGTTTTCTCCGGGTGCTCCGGTTTCCTCCCACACTCGAAAGACGTGCAGGTTTATAGGTTAATTGGCGTCGGTAAAAATTGTAAATTGTCCCTAGTGCATTGGATGGAGGTAGTGTACAGGGAACGCTGGTCTGCATGGACTCGGTGAGCCGAAGAGCCTGTGGCCACACTGTATCTCTAGACTAACCTAAACTAAATCAAATAATGACATTTAAAAACAACTTTGTACAACCACCCTTGTGTTTTGTCAGCAAACCAAATACATATCTGATGGCATTGAATGCCTGTTCAATATATAACGAACTGAATTAATCAAACATAGCGTTCAAAATTTCCACTGGTAGTTGAATTTTTCATGAGCTCGATTCTATAATTATCTTCATTAGAATTTTTAGTTAATTGTTGAATTTATAAAACAAATACTAGTAGTTTTTAAGTTATCCACGATTATTGTAGCGTCGTATTCCACATAGGAGTGAGAGTCAGTAGCTGCCCCTTCACTTGTTTCTGCCAAACAATCCTGCTGGTCGTATTTGTGCTAAGCACATTTGGCCCAGCTTTTAGTGCCCCGAGGAATTTGTTTGTTGCTACTACTGTAATTAAGTTTAAGAGATACAGCATGGAAACAGGCCCTTCGGCCCACTGAGTCCACACCGTCCAGCGATCCCCACGCACTTACACTATTCTACACATACTAGGGACAGTTTTACATTAATACCAAGCCTACAAACCTGTACGTCTTTGGAGTGTGGGAAGAAACCGAAGATCTCGGAGAAAACCCACGTAGTCACGGGGAGAACATACAAACTGGTGCAGACAATCCATGTAGTTGGGATCAAACTCGGGTCTCTGTAAATGCCGTAAGACTGCACCTCTACTGCTGTGCCACCGTGCCGGCCCGTCAGTTGTCCTCTACTGAACATATTACTGCAGACTGCCTCAAGATTACTAATCTACAAAGGTGATTTGCAATGTAATTTTCAGTAGTCAGTATGGAACCATTTATTTCTCACACTTCGACATTGAAGGCAAGATCCATAAGAAAAATATATTTGTCAGCAACATCCCGTCAAGGATACAGCAGGATGTAGATCAGTTATGGGTGGAGAAATGACAGATGGAGTTTAATCCGCATAAGTGTGAGATGTTGCATCCTGAGAGGTCCAATGTAAGGGAAAATAACGCACAATAGCAAGACCCCTAATAGCATTGATATACAGAAGGATCTTGGGGTCCAAGCCCATAGCTTCTTGATAGTGGCAACACAAGTAGATCAAGTGATAAAGGCAGTGTATGGTTTGCTTGCTTTCATCTGTCGGGATATTGAATATAAAAGGCAGGAAGTCATACTGCAGCTTTATAGAACTTTGGTTAGGTCGCATCTGGAATATCGTGTGCATTTCCCATAGCCCATAAATAAGGATGGAGGCTTTAGAGAGGTTTACCAGAATGCTGTCCAGTATAATGGGTATTAGATATAAGGAGAGGTTGGACAAGCTCTGGAGTAGAGGTCAAGGGGAAACTTGCTACAAGTATATAAAATTATGAGAAACATAGATGAAGTCGACAGTCGGAACCATTTCCCAGGGATGAAATGTCAAACAACCGGAGTGCATACCTTTAAGGATAGAAGGGGAAAGTTTAAAGGACATGTGCAGGGCATATTTTTTTAATCCAGAGATTGATGGAGCATGGAATGTGATGCCAGGGATGGTGGAAGCGAATACAATAGTTACATTTAAGAGCGTTTTAAACAGGCACATGCAAGGAATGGAGGGATATGGATCACATGCATGCTGTAGAGGTTAACTTGCCTTGGCATCATGTTCATCACAGACATTGTGGGCCAAATCTCCTGTTGCTGTGCTGTACTGTTCTATGTTTATTTGAAAAGAGCATATGGTTTTGAATTGTTTTATTATCTGTTCAGCGAGAGATTGTGCACCACAAGTAATCGATGGACAAGATAAATTTAAGGCACTGCACATCTTAAGTTTAAAGTTAACGCTGTATTCTGGAAAAATTAGTCGGTGAGATTTTCAATAGCTACTTCACGGATGTTAAAAAAATGTCTGAAATAAAAACAGAAAAGACTGGAAATACTCAAGAGATGTTGCCAATATTGCCCGTTTTTATTTCCAGCATCTGTGTTTTTGAGAACCTAATTATCTATTTAGTTGAAGGACTAATTATGGGCTCAGGCGACATTGGTCTTTTATTATTCAGACCATCAGGAGGGACAGTTGTTGGGTTGGAGCCACTGCCATTCAAAATTAATTAGTAGCGAAGAAGATAGTTCCTGCAGGTCTGCTCAAATCCAGTCAAGAAAGGTTATGTGGGACTTTCCTTAAGGAGATTATATATGTAGAATTCTGGGAATGCTTGTAAGTATTCTGAAAGGATTGCCCTCTGCTCGTGTATCATTGATGTGCCATACCAGAAATACAACTCGGAAATCTGAAATAAATATACAAATCCACTTCATCTGATCATCTGGGATATGCCAGAATAGATTGGGTAGATGCACAGAGTCTCTTGCCCAGAGTAGGGGAAATTGAGAACCAGAGGACATAGGTTTAAGGTGAGGGGGGAAAGATTTAATTGGAACCTATGAGGGATAACTTTTTCACAAAAAGGGTGGTGGGTGTATGGAATGAGCTGCTGGACGAGGTAGTTGAGACCGTTACTATCACAACGTTTAAGAAATATTTTGACAGGTACATGGATAGGACAGATTTAGAGGAATATGGGCTAAATGCAGGTAGGTGGGACTAGTGTAGATGGGACATGCTGGTTGGTGTAGACTTTGGGCTGAAGGGCCTGTTTTCACGCTGTATGACTCCATGACTGTTAATTGTGATGAAATAGAATCTAAACTGCATGCCTCATATGTAAATATCTCTCCCCTCTTGAAAGTATGCATAATTAATTCTTGACCTTTCTTTGTCAAACATACAATGCAACAGTCATACTCATCTTCTAACACTTTCCTCACCATGCTTTTAAACTCAGAGTATGTAACATCTAACAGATGTTACATACCCAATGTTCCTAATCCGAATCAAAACCCAGTCTTTAGTTTAATTTTAGTTTTAGAGATACAGCATGGAAACAGGCCCTTCAATGCACCGATCCCACGCTGACCATTGATTACCCGTTCACACTAGTTCTATGTTATCCTACATTCCCATCCACTACCTACAATTTAGGGGCAATTTATAGACGCCAATTCAACTACAAACCTGCACATCTTTGGGATGTGGGAGGAAACCAGATAACCTGATGGAAACTCACGCGGTCACAAGGAGACCTCCACACAGACTGAGGTCAGGATCAAACCCGGGTCTCTGGCACTGAGGCAGCAGCTTTACCAGCTGCATCACTGTGCCACCCTTAAACACAATAAAAACTCAGTCCTCTAAACACAAACCCATTAAACATTTATCTTTTTTTCTTTAAAAGATGCTTATATTCTGTACTATTTGTGAGAATAGTATTTTTCCAGCAAATGTTTGCTTTTTGGAGCCAATGCTGTTCTTAAATTGTAAATAAATGGTATCATTTTAAAGAGGGTGCAATAAAAAATAAACAGTATTTAATACATGTGAGGTTAAGGAAACCTGACTCTCAGTTTGAAGAAGGGGTTCGACCCGAATCATCACCCATTTCTTTTCTCCAGAGATGCTGCCTGACCCACTGAGTTACTGCAGCTTTTTGTGTCTAGATTCCACAGATGTTCAGAATTAAGTATTTCATCAAGCTGAGAGAAACTGACAGTATGGTCAGTAATCAGAGTTTAGCTACTGCCAAAATAACTAGAAGTGACTTGTGGAAAACATATTTTACGTTGGCATCATTGAAAGGTTGATGGAAGCAGATTCTATAATAACTTTCAAAAGGGAAATGAAGAAATGCCCAAAAGCAAAACAATCGCAGGGTTATGGGAAAAGATTTTGGAAGTGTGACTAATTGGATAGTTCCACCTAAGTCCCTTCAGGCAGAAAGGACCAATGACAACCTCTTGTTCTTGATGATTTAATGGCATGGTACTGTACAACATTTAAAAGAAGATAGACACATAAAGCTGGAGTAACTCAGCGAGTCAGACAGCATATCTGGAGAAAAGGGATAGGTGATGTTTCGGGTCGACCAGAAATGTCACCTATTCCTTTTCTACACCAGCTTTTTGTGTCTATCTTTGGTTTAAACCAGCATCTGCAGTTCCTTCCTAAACATTTAAAATACATTTGGATAGTTACGTGGATAGGAAAGGCTTAGAGGGATATGGAGCCAAATGAGGGCAGGTGGAACTAGTGTAGATGGGCATGGGCAAGTTGGGCCTAAGGACCTGTTGCCGTGCCAAATGAGTAAATGACATGAGCGTCTGTGACCCATAGATGGAAGGACACCTAAATCAGTAACTTCAGGCAGCAAACAATTCAAATTGATTTTTTAGACACAAGGAACTGTAGATGCAGTGAGGCTGGTTTACAAAAAAAAGCACAAGTGCTGGAGTAACTCAATGGGTCAGGCAGCATCTCTGGAGGACATGGATAAGTGACGTTTCAGGTTGGGATCCTTTTACACCGTGATTATAGCGGCAGTAGAGAATGCCAGTCGTCATAGAAGCATAGAAAATAGGTGCAGGAGTAGGCCATTCAGCCCTTCGAACCAGCACCGCCATTCAATATGATCATGGCTGATCATCCAAAATCAGTCTTTTTATTTCCAGCCCTTGTCACCCACCGGCAATCAAATCACCCCACCCCCCCCCCTCCCTCACCTGTATCCACCTATCACTCGCCATGTTTTGTCCCACCTCCTCCATCCGTATGAAGAAACGTCGCTTATTCATGTCCTCCAGAGATGCCGCCTGACCCGCGGAGTTACTTTTTGGGTCTATCTTGAGTTATTCCAACATTTCTTTTTTTAAATTTAATATTAATTTCTTATTGGTTCTAAAGAGCGGACTTGTATTTCCTTCTGTTTTCAGAGTACTTCTGCTCTCCAGACGGCCCAATCCGTTCCTCCTAAACATAAAAGCTATCACCATATCTCCCTGTAACACAACCAAGATGTACTCCACATAACGGGAGACGTTACCAAACAACTTGATTTAAAATCAAATCCTGACCTGCACAAGTGAAATCGGATTCAAGAGAAAATATCAGAAGCAATCGCATGGACGGGGTGAACTTGCAAGGACATCGTCGGGTCTTTCAGTCGCTGCCCGTTGTCTTTCAGTCCCCCGAATAAACAAACTGAGCCTCAGCCGCAGGGCTGGTTGGTCAGTGTTTCGTGAAGACTTTACCGTTCATTTCACCATCTGCTACCGTGGGCAGAATCACCGTGAACTTACCTTCCCATCGCGCGGGGAGGGAGTACGAGGGGAACGGCCGTGCAAGGAAATACATTGCAAAATGCAACCTATCGTGGATTCTTAATCCTTCGCAGGAAACACTACCAGTGAATTTCCCATCATTGTGCTCCATGAACAGTACAAAAAAAACCCCAAATCAAATCTCCCCCCATTCCCTATTAACGCCGTTCAAACGCGAGGTGATTGTAGGAGCAAGAGGGTGCAGGCGAGGCGCAGGCTCTTGCTTACCTCTCTTAAGTGTAAGCGGTTGCAGTGTTGTCGCCATGTCTGCTGCAGCCGATGAAAGGAGGAGCTCATTCAGCAGCGAGGGTGAGAGAGGCTGGAGTGACGCTGCCCGCAACATCAGCTCGGGAGGGAAGAAAGCAGCAGCAGCAGCAACAACGCACACTCGGAAATCACCCCGGGTGCATTGCCCGAGTCACTCGGCGTAACTAACTCACTGACCGAAGGGCTCAAGGAACCGAGCCTCGCCACTCAGGGTCCAACACATCTACTCCAACCACACGTACACTGACTGCCAGCCACGGTTCCTCCCTGAGGAGCTTGTGACTATTTGTAGAATTGACACATTGAAGAGCTGCCATTACCCCAGCAATTAATTCCTGGGCAGTGAATCTCCCGAACGTTGTGACTTGTGCAGATTAGATTATTGGAGGTACTTGTCTTAAAGACGTAGATACGGGTTTGAAAGATGGTTGATTGAGGACCAAGGAAAGCTGGCACAGAAGAGGAGTTGAAGCCTGGAGTAGATCAGCCAGGACTGTACTGAATGGTGGAGCACGCTATTTTTTTAAACCAAAAATAGATTTAATCAATTATTTACAAAAATAATATGTACAGTACAAAATAATACAAACAAACCCATCGCCATAATACAAACAAATATTCTTAAATACTGAATATTAAAAGACTATTTCACAATCCTTGTTAAGGATACATTCCACCCCCCCCCCCCCCACCCCAGCAGTCCTGGAGATACCCCAGGGTGCCCATGGACAGCACATAGTCTCTCCTTAATGACACCCTGGCGCGGACGTAACCCCGGAAAAGGGACAGGCAGCCGGCTCGGGCAGAGCCCTCTTCTGCCTGGCACCGTCCGTGACTCACGCATTGCCAGCTTGGCCAGGCCCAGGAACAACCCAACCAGGACATCGTCGGTTCTACCCATATTGGGGCATGCTTGAGGGGCCTACATACCTTCTCCTGCTCCAATATCCTTGTGCAATTCTGAAGAACTTACCATCATCAACAATAGAAAATTCATCTTTTATAACATTTTAATTTCTTGAAGGAAAATGAGATGCTTCCTCAGAATTGTAATTTATACTTGTACCAATCTGAATGTCACTGTATTGGAAGAAACAAGGAACTGCAAACGCTGGTTAAATTTTTTTTTGCAAACTGCTATAGTAGCTCAGCAGGTCAGGCAGCATCTCTGGAGAACATGAATATAAGATGTTTCGGGTTGGGACCCTTCTTCAGACTGATCAAGGTGGGGAGGAGGGTGGGGAAGAAAGCCGGAAGAGAGGAGGGGCATGAAAAGCCTACCAAGTGATGGGTGGATGCAGGTTAGGGGGATTTTTGATAAGCAGATGGCTGGGCGTCAGAGATGAAAAGACTGAAGGTGTGAGATGATTTGCAAATTGTGAAGCTAGTGGAAGGACTGTAGATTGAAGGGAAGAGGAAGGAGAGAAATAGGTGCAAGTCCAGGTTGGGCACATGGGAGAGAATAAAGTGGGGTGGAGAAGGTGGTGTGGTGGGGGGGGGGTTTGGTTAGTTACCTAAAATGGGAGAATTCAATGTTCATACTGTTGGGTTATAAGCTATGAAGTGTTGTTCCTCCAGTTTGTGTGTGGCCTCACCCTGGCAATGGAGAAGGCCTTGGACAGAAAGGTCAGTATGGGAATGAGAAGAGGAAGTAAAATGGTTAACAGTCGGGAGATCCAGCAGGTCTTGGTGGACCATGCACAAGTGTTCGGCGAAACGATTGCTGAGTTTATTCTTGGTCTAATAATAATAATAATAATAATAATGGATGGGATTTATATAGCGCCTTTCTAATACTCAAGGCGCTTTACATCGCATTATTCATTCACTCCTCAGTCACACTCGGTGGTGGTGAGCTACTTCTGTAGCCACAGCTGCCCTGGGGCAGACTGACGGAAGCGTGGCTGCCATTCTGCGCCTACGGCCCCTCCGACCACCACCAATCACTCACACACATTCACACACAGGCAAAGGTGGGTGAAGTGTCTTGCCCAAGGACACAACGACAGTATGCACTCCAAGCGGGATTCGAACCGGCCACCTTCCGGTCGCCAGCCGAACACTTAGCCCATTGCGCCATCTGTCGTCCTGATATATAGGAGGCCTCATCGGGAACACTAGATGCAGTAGATGGGATTAGATGAGGTGCACGTGAACCTCTGTCTCACCTGGAATGACTGCTGGGATCCCTGGATAGATGTGAGGGAGGAGGTCATAAAGTCATAGTCATTGAGCCATACAGCATAGAAACAGGCCCTTCAACCCAACTTTCCCATGCTGATCAAGATGCCCCATCTACATTAGTACCACCTGGCTACATTTGGCCCATAACCCTCTAAACCATTCCTATCCATGTACAGTATCTGTCCAAATGTCTTTTAAATGTTTTCTTTTAAAAGTACCCATTTCAACAGCTCCCTCCGGCAGCTTGTTCCATATACCCACCACCCTCTGTGTGAAAAGGTTGTCCCTCAGGTTCCTATTAATTTTTCCTCTCTCATCCTAAACCTATGTCTTCTGTTTCTTTCTTGCCCTAATCTGGGTAAAATACTCTGTGCATTCATCCAATCTATTCCACTCATGATCTTATACACCTCCACAAGATCAACCCTCATCCTCCTGTGCTGCAAGGAATAATGCCCTAGCCTTTCCCTAAAGTTCAGCCCTCAAGGCCTGCCAACATCCTCGTAAATCTTCTCTGCACTCTTTCCAGCTTAACAACATCTTTCCTTCAGCATGGTGACCAAAACTGAACTCAGTACTCCAAATGTAGCCTCACCAGCATCATGTACAGGAAACATAGGGAAGTGTTACATCTGTGGTTGTAGGGGAAAGTACCTGGGGAGCGGGTGGTTGGGTGGGACGGCATGAGTGAACATTTGCAGAGGGAGGAGATGGGAAGATGACCACCAGTCACTAACAATGGTATTTGTATTGGTTTATTATTGTCGCATGTACAGAGAGATAGTGAAAAGCTTTTGTTTGTGTGCTATCTGATTAATTTAGATAATGCTATAATGAATACAATCAGGCAATACACATGCAATAGGTAGAGTAATGAGAAAAAAATACCAGAGTGCAGAATATAGTTTTCAGGATTGTTCCAGAGAAAAAGTCTAATGTCTGCAATGAGGTAGGTTGGAAGATCGGGACTGCACCTTAACTTATAGGAGAACCATTCAGAAGTCTGATAACAGGGGAAGAAACTGTTCCTGAGGAGGATGCTTATTCAGAAGCTATTGTATTTTTGCAGGTAGTTGCATCAAAGGCGTGATTTTGTTTTATTACTATTGAAAGATGCAGAGGGATGCGGTTCACAAATACATTTGTGAAGCTTTGTTTTAAATGTGCTTGGCCAAGTGAGATTCCAAGAAACTTTACAATTTTCACGTTCTTTAAATCTACCACTGGTTTTATGTCATTGCATAACTCCTTGTATGTATGAAATTATCAAACTGCCTTTGATGCAAACGAAATGCGTAGGAAGGAACTACAGATGCTGGTTGAAACTGAAGATAGACACAAAACTCTGGAGTAACTCAGCGGGTCAGACAGCATCTTTGGAGAAAATGAATAGGTGACATCTGCTGTTCCTTTTCTCTAGAGATGCTGCCTGTCCTGCTGAGTTACTCCAGCATTTTGTGTCTATCCTTTGAACCAACTGCAGTCTGCCATTTTCCAAAATCACCCTCATCAAATGACATGATGTAGCTTCCAAGAATGAGAGTGATGCATTTTTCCTTCATAGCAAAGTTGTTCACTGCATTGTTTTTAATGAACTCTCATCTGTTATTCACTGCTGCAGAGTGGTGAGCAGAAGATAAGGCCTGTAGGAGTACAGGCTCTTCCCCATTAATCATTATGCCCACTTATGAGTATTTAGTTTAGTTTAGTTTAGAGATACAATGATGAAACATGCCCTTCGGAGCACTGAGTCCACGCCGACCAGTGATCCCCGCACATTAACTCAATCCTACATTCACTAGGGACAATTATACACTTATACCAAGCCAATTAACCTACAAACCTGTACGTCTTTGGAGTGTGGGAGAAAACTGAAGATCTCGGAGAAAACCCACGTGGTCACGGGGAGAACATTCAAACTCCATACAGTCAGCACCCGTAGTTGGGATCGAACCCGGGTCTCCGGCATTGCAAGCGATGTAAGGCTGCAACTCTACTGCTGCGCCGTGGTATTATATGAGTTAAAAAGAGAAAGTGCTGTAAATTTGCAGCAGCTCGGGCAGCATACTGTGGAGAGAAAAGCAGAGTTAAAGTTTCAGGTCAATGACCCTTCAACAGAATTTTCATTCTTTAGCGTGACCTCAGCATGGTTAAGAGGAAGTGTGGAAAACCCTTCTTAAGAGAAGCGCTTTAGCAGCATATCGGATACCGTGGAATTGTTTTCTATGTCCTATTATGTTCTGGGAACTTCACTAGGAAACTACCTGGGGAGAAGACTGTGCTTTAGCAGTCCGAAGACCACATTTCAAATTGGTGCATCTGTCAAAAGATAATTAGCAGAGCTGGATTAAGAATTCTTGGGACATAATGCAGCCTTAGCTGTGCCACTTTGCTGCTCAATTAAGATATATGTGCAGTAAAAAGTATGAACAAGTAGGCCTGCAGCGTGTATATATAGTGCAATAATAATAAAGCAAATTATAATGCAGTAAATAAACCTGAGTTAAGTGTGCATAAAATCTTTTTGCCTTGTGATCTCTTTCATCAGTCTGAAACCTTGGAGCACAGAAACATAATCCTTGTGTTAATTTGTTTCTGGCAGCATGCATCTTCTATTCACCTTAGGAAAGTGTTTATCTTATTCCTTGGTGTTGTGGCATCGTATTGCGTGGCCCTGGTATTTGGTTAATGTTTCTGACAAAAACCTAATGAGCAAACAAGTTTAATTTCTTCAGCAGGTCAATTTTCCCACTGAAATAAAAATGAAAATGGTGAGGGATAATCAGTAAAGCAGATAGCAGTACCTGTGGTACCTGTAGAGAAAGAACAAGAGTTAATTTTCCAATGGGGATGAGTTGTTCTGATGAAAGATGACTGGCCTGAAACATTAACTGTGGTTCTCTTTACAGATACTGGTCAACCGAAACATTTCCAGCATTTTCTGTTTTTATTTCACATTTTCAGCATTTTCTGTTTTTATTTCACATTTTCAGCATCTACAGTTTTTGTTTAATTTTCTATTCCCAATGTTAATTGGCTAATATATTTTAAGTAGCTGAACCAAGAACTGGTCACAGATTCAGCTGAAGTCAATTTGAGCATGTGAAATAAAAACTCCATTCACACTGGGGTTAAAAATCAGAAACATAGGCTTCTGATTTAAAGGCCATAGCTCGTAATTTTAATGCTGTATTTACTCAGCAACAGTGCTGTCATATTACTGCACTGGCAATATCAGCATGTTAATGTGAAGTCAGTTCAACGCATTTGAAACTTGAAAACAAAAAGAAAGGTGGCTGATGGATACATACATGAAGATTACAAATCCTCCATCAATGCAAACATGATCTTATGTTTGCATTTTACAAATCCATTATCTTCCTCCGCATAGCACTGTCTAATATCTCCTGGTAAATCTACATATCGACAGTGCAGAGAATTTTCATAATTCATGTTCATTGTTTTTATGATAATGATAAATCTCTGATTCAATCACCATGTGCATCTCTAGCATGGATATGGGCCTAATAGTCAGAACCAGTGGGAAACTGTTCAAGTGATGAACATATTCGAAAAGCCAGGTGATCTAAATCTCAGTGGTAAAACTGCAGAATGTAGACAGCACTGCACTTGTGCATGTTTGAAAACAGATCTCCAAGTCATTTTGACCACTTCAATGAACATACAACAGGATGGGACTTACACTCAACATGCACAAAACAAAGGGCTGCACAGCCCACTGACAATAAAGCTTCACAGTAAGACCCTGAAAAATGTGGATCTCTCCTGGGATAAATAAAGTTCTATCGTACCGTTTTGTATCATGTTGTAAACTACCCACCTACCTACTCCATCAGCCACCCACTGCCCTGGGAGGTTGTAGTTCCCACACTGGCCTAATTTTCCTCCTCAGGACACACATAAACAGAGAAATAAGTCATCCTAGAGAACGTGGGTTGATCTCAGAAGAAAAGAAAGCAATAAATTACAGAAAATAATCAGGGCTGATTTGAAATTTTTAATCTGAATCCCTTATCAAAATTTTGACAGATATCAATTTTATGGTTAGATACATTGGATACATTGTGTTATGTTACCAAACAGAATGTTAATGCATTTCACATTTTCACAGTATCGTGCAGAACTAATTATCATTGAGGACTACAAACCATTATTTTGTTGGCAAATATGTGGTCCATTTAATGAGCCTGTAAAGCTTAATTAAGTCTTTTAGAAGTTGTATTATAAGGGAACCATTCCAGTCAATTCCACAATAGCAATCTGAAACAACTAGCTGACGTATTAGTTTATTGGAACTGCGCAAGGAATTGCCGATGATGGAATCTTGAGTAAACACAAAGTTCTGCAGTAACTCAGTGGGTCAGGCAGCATCTCTGGAGGACATGTTTATGTGAACTTTGGGATTGGGACCCTTCTTCAGACCTAATAAACTTAGTTTATTGGTTGACGGATAGTTGCTGGTCAGGGCAAATAGACAATTTGCTATCTTATCTTTCAGAGGTATCACGAAACAAAGGCCTCTAAGCCCTCTGGCCTGTTTGGAAAGTCTCTATAGCCGGTGAATTACTAATGAAGGGAAGCCACTGTGCTTAGGAAATGTCCCACACTGTGTGTAGGAAATGATTCAATTCAATGATTTAATTCAATAATACTTTATTATCACATGTACTTAGGAACAGTAAAATTCTTAGTTTTGCATACAATCCAGTGAAATCATACTATGGATAAATAAGTGCAATCATAGATAAGTACAAAGTGCAAAATAATTACAGCAGGCACTTGATCAGCTGGGAAAGTGGGATGACGAATGGCTAATGAAGTTTGATGCAGGTACTGTATGTGCGAGGTGTTGCATATTGGGAAATGAAACCAGGGCAGGACCTTTGCAGTGAATGGTAGGACCCCAGGGTGTGTAGTAACTCAGAGGGACCAAGGAGCACAGGTACACAGTTCCGTGAAAGTGGCATCACAAGAAGGCCCTTGGTACATTGAAACATAGAAAATACAGTAAGTGCAGGAGTAGACCTTTCGGCCCTTCGAGCCAGCACCACCATTCAATATGATCGTGGCTGATCATCCAAAACCAGTACCCCGTTCCTGCTTTTTCCACATATCCCTTGATTCCGTTAGCCCTAAGAGCAAAATCTAACTCTCTTTTGAAAATTGGCTTTCATCAGTTAGGGTATTAAGTATAGAAGTTGGGACGTTATGTTACAGTTGTACAAGACATTGGTGAGGATACGCTTGGAGTACCAAGTTCAGTTTTGATCACTCTGCTATATGAAAGATGTCGTTAAAGTGGACATAGTGCGGAGAGGATTTACGAGGATGTTGCCAGGATTGGAAGGCCTGAGCTATCGGGAGAGATTGGCAACCTTGGAGTTTATTCCTTGGTGTGCAGGAGTCTAAGGGGTGATTTTATAAAGGTCTATGAAATCAAGAGGGGAACAGATAGTGTGAATGCACAAAATCTTTTATCCTGGGTAGTGGAATCAAAAACAAGAGGACATATGTTTAAGGTGAGAGGGGCAAGATTTAGTACAAATCTGAGGGGCAACTTTTTCATTCAGAGGGTGGTAGGTATTGTGTATGGGTATCTGGAATTAGCTGCCAGAGGAGGTAATTGAGGCAGGTACCATAACAGTATTTGAAAGACGCCAAGTGTGGGCAAATAGGACTAGCTTAGATGGGGTATTGTGGTTGACAAGAGTGAGTTGGGCTAAAGGGCCTGTTTCCATGCTCAATAACTCCAAGGCAAAAAGTGAGGCCTGCTGTCCCTTTAATGTTTTTTACCTCCTTGTTATCAGGAAGAGTTCTGTGATCAGCAGCTTCGTGGAAAAAATACAATCAGAAATGTTCTCCTGGCCCGACACACCAAAGAAATAGATCCTTTGAATCAAAGCTCATAGATCGTTTTGAAGTCATAATATTTTAATGACCGGTTTCTCTTCGATGGTGAACCCATTGTCGTTCCCCAGTTGAAGCTGGTGGGGGATTTGGCAATGGTAATGAAAGTGAATGTCCAGAGGAGATGGCTGAACTCTCACTTGTTGGAAACAGTCCTTCCCCAGCACATGGAGTAAATGTTTCTTGCCCCCTTGCAGCACAAACCTAATGGTATGATAAAGCAGTATACAAACGCAAGTCTTCTAATGTAGACATAAAGAACTGCAGATGCTTGTTTACAAAAAAACACACAAAGTGCTGGAGTAAGTCAATGAGTCAGGCAGCATCTCTGGAGATCATGGGTAGGTGACATTCAGGGTCGGGACCCTTCTTCAGACTTTTATCCTTTTTTCTAATGTTTGACAAATAGTTATTTTGCCATTTCTGGTTTACCAGACAAGTATACATCATTGATTTTTATGTGTGGCATTGTGGTTCATTACATTGGCAAGGAATTTAACAGTTTTAGAAATACATTACGCAAAACTTGCAGAGAGCAGGATCAGCAACAACAGATTGGATGTGCAGCGCTGGTTCTCCTGACTCAGGCAGCCTTACACCTCCTCCCCACAATAATCAGGCAGCTTGAATGTAGAACACATCCATGTTCTTAAGGAGCGTGCGCACACACCCATTTGCACACACACAGATACTCACTCACAAATACACACACACACTCACTCACAAATACACACACACACACACATACTCACTCACACACCCACTCACACACATACACACACACAGCCAACTAAATAAGATTCCACTTGACGGTTGCATTAAGGATTACATTTTACAGAAATACAATTCGAATCATTTACTCTTTTTTGAATTAGCATTCCAAAAATTGTTTGCTGAGGACATACAATGCAAATTTTTGCAAATTACAGTTATTTTGCTGATTTAGTCCAAATGGCATTGGTGTTTTCTTAGTATGACCGTTGATTTTATTTTATCATCTAATCTAAATTAACAGAAAAAGAAATCCACCTATAAAGCAAGAGGAGAATAAAATGGTTACACATCTATCTATCTATCTATCTATCTATCTATCTATCTATCTATCTATCTATCTATCTATCTATCTATCTATCTATCTATCTATGTATCTATCTATCTATCTATCTATCTATCTATCTATCTATCTATCTATCTATCTATCTATCTATCACAGTAAGTGCAGGACTAGACCATTCGGCCCTTCGAGCCAGCACCACCATTCAATATGATCGTGGCTGATCATCCAAAACCAGTACCCCGTTCCTGCTTTTTCCCCATATCCCTTGATTCCGTTAGCCCTAAGAGCAAAATCTAACTCTCTTTTGAAAATTGGCTTTCATCAGTTAGGGTATTAAGTATAGAAGTTGGGACGTTATGTTACAGTTGTACAAGACATTGGTGAGGATACACTTGGATTACCAAGTTCAGTTTAGATCACTCTGCTATATGAAGGATGTCGTTAAAGTGGACATAGTGCGGAGAGGATTTACGAGGATGTTGCCAGGATTGGAAGGCCTGAGCTATCGGGAGAGATTGGCAACCTTGGAGTTTATTCCTTGGTGTGCAGGAGTCTAAGGGGTGATTTTATAAAGGTCTATGAAATCAAGAGGGGAACAGATAGTGTGAATGCACAAAATCTTTTATCCTGGGTAGTGGAATCAAAAACAAGAGGACATATGTTTAAGGTGAGAGGGGCAAGATTTAGTACAAATCTGAGGGGCAACTTTTTCATTCAGAGGGTGGTAGGTATTGTGTATGGGTATCTGGAATTAGCTGCCAGAGGAGGTAATTGAGGCAGGTACCATAACAGTATTTGAAATACGCCAAGTGTGGGCAAATAGGACTAGCTTAGATGGGGTATTGTGGTTGACAAGAGTGAGTTGGGCTAAAGGGCCTGTATCCATGCTCAATAACTCCAAGGCAAAAAGTGAGGCCTGCTGTCCCTTTAATGTTTTTTACCTCCTTGTTATCAGGAAGAGTTCTGTGATCAGCAGCTTCGTGGAAAAAATACAATCAGAAATGTTCTCCTGGCCCGACACACCAAAGAAATAGATCCTTTGAATCAAAGCTCATAGATCGTTTTGAAGTCATAATATTTTAATGACCGGTTTCTCTTCGATGGTGAACCCATTGTCGTTCCCCAGTTGAAGCTGGTGGGGGATTTGGCAATGGTAATGAAAGTGAATGTCCAGAGGAGATGGCTGAACTCTCACTTGTTGGAAACAGTCCTTCCCCAGCACATGGAGTAAATGTTTCTTGCCCCCTTGCAGCACAAACCTAATGGTATGATAAAGCAGTATACAAACGCAAGTCTTCTAATGTAGACATAAAGAACTGCAGATGCTTGTTTACAAAAAAATCTATCTATCTATCTATCTATCTATCTATCTATCTATCTATCTATCTATCTATCTATCTATCTATCTATCTATTTTATATTCTATATCTATCTATCTTCTATCTATACTATTACTAAAACTCTCATCTTGACACTTCTTGTGCATGTTGTAATTAAATTTGCGCAAACATGCTACCCTATATCGCTAGGATTTTTTCGCCACCTTACTCACCGTTCTCCTCTACTCCAAGACACGAAGTTTTGTTCCGATCGGTGAAATATGAGTTACGAATGTTTAAAAAATCGTGAGATCAGCTGATTGGTCTTCTCGCCTGTCATTCACCATGAAGGTAATGCCCCTACCGGCACCCGCTGGAGAATAAAACCCCGGAGGCTGAGCTGAGTAAACAAGCAATTTGATTGAGTCCGCAAGAGTGGAATCGGGGGAAGCCACTGTGTGGAGTCGGGGGAAGCCACTGTGTGGAGTCGGGGGAAGCCACTGTGTGGAGTCGGGGGAAGCCACTGTGTGGAGTTGGGGGAAGCCACTGTGTGGAGTTGGGAAAGCCACTGTGTGAAGTCGGGAGGTGCTGTGTGGTGCCACAGGCGGTGGCTGCTGAGTGGAGTCCCTCCCCCTCCACACACCCCCTCCCTCCCACACCCCACTTCCCCCTCCTCCCCACACCCCCCCTTCCCCACCCCCCCACACCCCCCCCTTCCCCACCCCCCTTTCCCACACCCCTCCTTTAACCCTCCCCCATTTCTCCTCCTTCCCCCCACACCACCCCACCCCCTCACCCCCTCCCCCACAGCACCCCCCCACAGCCCCCTCCACACCACCCCCTCCCCCACACACCACCCCTCTCCCCCACACCACCCCCTCCCCCCACACCACCCCTCCCACCCCCTCCCCCCACCACCCCTCCCACCCCCCACACCACCCCTGAGGAGCAGCAACCTCGAGATCCTGGGGAGGTGAGGGAAGGAGTGTGGGGCAGGAGAGGGGATGAGTAAAGAAGGGAGAGGAGTTATGGAGGGAAAAGGAGAGGTGACAGAGGGATTGGAGGAGGGTAGGAGGAGGGAAATGAGGGAGGAGGTGATGAGGGAGTGGGGGAGGAGGAAGAATAGAGGGAGAGGAGGGGGTAGTAGAGGAGATGGGAGTGGGGGGTAGGGAGTGGGAAATAGAGGGAGAGGAGGGCAGTGGGGGAGGTGAGGAGTGGGGGATAAAGGGATAGGAGGCGGGAAGGGGGGAGAGGAGTTATTGAGGGAGTGACTGGGTGGGGGAAAGGAGAGAGAGAGAGGTGAGGGAGGGATTGGGGGAGGGGAGGAGGAGAGGGGAAAGAAGAGGGAGGGTGAAGAGGAGGGGGGGGGAGAGTGCTAGGGATGAGGGGAAAGGAGCTGAGCCTGTGCAGTTGGGGACTATGGGTGAGTGGTGGAATATTGCGTTGGGGGACCATGCCTCCTGTGTGACAGGGACCCAACGGGTCCCACTTAGTCTAGTGCTTAATAAGAGACAGATTAGGCTGCCAAGCAGTTCCTGTTTACTGCTCAGGAAACCTCCCAGGAACATTAACAATACCCAACGTACTGTACAATGTCATGTGAAGCAGCTTTGATAAAGGATATCCCCATGACTTTGAATTGCTCTGATGCCTCATGATACCATTAATAGTATCCAACTGCCATAGTCAAATGAAAATGCTCATAGGTACTAAAGGAATAGAATAAATTAAATTTATGGACACTAAGTTTATGAGTAATCAGTAGCAAAATACTTACAGATCTGTTGTGATGTAATTGAATGGTGATATACGTTTGAGTGGGTATAAAAATGACTATCTCCTCTTTGCTCCCAAGAAACCAGCTGTAATTTCCGGCATTTATTAAATTTCTAGTGTGTAAATTTACAGAATACGTCTGTTTAAATTAAGCTCACACCCTATTGAATTGAATACTTTATTGTCACATGTGACAAGTCATAGTGAAAATCTTTGCTTGCATACCCAAGATATGCAGATAGTCACCCATATAGTGCGTTTACAAAGTTACAAATTTCCCTCCCACGCCTGGTCCCTGTTGCTCTTCCCCCCTCCCCCCTCCCTCACGGTGGTCCCCCCACGCCAGGTCCTCCTTCGTTCCTTCATCCCGGCAGTGGCATCCACACTTCCATGTGTCTGTCCTCGTCCGTCGGTCAGCACCATCATCGACCCCCACACCGACCTCTCCTTCAACGTTGTCGGGTCCTCTCCGGACGCCTCTGTGGCGCCAACCAGGCTGCAGCTGCGGGCCCCGTCGACACGGGCATCGATGGCCGCGGGCTTCGTCGACCCGTTAAGTTCCACCTCCACCTACGACCCGCGAGGGTACAAAGGTAAGGTTTCTGCTGAGGTCTGACTGTTCTGCATCAAAAAAAGGGATGTCAGGAGGATGGTGAAATCCTGATAGGGGTAAGGGCTGGGGTCAGTAGGGGGCAGAGTGGAGAGAGGCACTGTGGGGAATGGTAGGGGCTGAGAGGGGAGGGGGTAGTATAGGAGGAAGGGCAGCAGGACCCAGCGGTGTTATTATTAAGGTTCGCAGCTGGAAGAGAGGAGCAGTAGGACCCAGGAGAGTCAATCCACATGTAGCAACTGGAGCCAGCATCATGGCTGCTCTCAGCCTGGAACTGGGCCTGGAACCCAGTTGAGTCGACAGCCCTGGCCCTGGATTGCAGGCGGCCGGAGGAGAGGTGAGGAT
Source organism: Malacoraja senta (assembly GCA_038087875.1). Classification (NCBI taxonomy): domain Eukaryota; kingdom Metazoa; phylum Chordata; class Chondrichthyes; order Rajiformes; family Rajidae; genus Malacoraja; species Malacoraja senta. The sequence goes on from CM075979.1 coordinate 56,746,016, forward strand.
TGACGGAGTCAGTGAGTGGCCCTGGCCTGCCTCCGCCTGTGTCCTATTCTCTGGTAAGAAGTCCTCGCTGCCCAGTGATAACCCCTTCTCCTGTCTCCAACATTATTCCTCATGGACTTCGCCTGCTGGCCTTCTACCCTCTCAGCCCCTCTGAACGCACAGCCCTCTGCTCACTCTTGCGGGCTGACCTCCACTGTGCTGAGGCCAGGCACCAGCTCATAGACACCTCCTTATACCTACCCCTTGACCATGAACCCACAGACGAACACTGGGCCATCATCTCCCAGACTGTTTCCGATCTCATCACATCTGGCCATCACCCCTCCAACCCTATCGTTCCCCAGCCCCACACTGCTCGCTTCTATCTCCTACCCAAAATCCACAAACACCATTGCCCTGGCAGACTCATTGTCTCTGCCTCCTTCTGCCCCACTGAACTCATCTCCAAATAACTTGATTCCAGCCTATCCCCTCTTGTCCTGTCCCCACCTACATCCAAGCCACCTCACATGCCCTTCAGCTCTTCAATAACTTCAAATTTCCAGTCCTTCATTGCCTCCTTTATCATGGACGTCCAATCCCTTTATCTCTATCACCCACCAGTAAAGCTCGCCTGTTCTTATTTGAACAGAGACCCAAACAATTTCTCTCCACTAACACTCTCCAACTGGTAAAACTTGTCCTCACCCTCAACAACTTCTCTTTTGACTCCTCTAACTTTATCCAAGTTAACGATGTGGCCATGGGCACTCACATAGGTCCCAGCTATGCCTGCCTTGTAGTCAGTTACATCCAACAGTCATTTTGCAGGCATACAATGGCACTAACCCCTAATTCTTTCTCAACTAGATTGATGACTGCATCGGGGCTGCCTCCTGCATCTGTGCAGAACTCATTGATTTCATTAATTTTACCTCTAACTTGCACCCTGCCCTCAAATTCACTTGGTCTATCTTTGACACCTTTCTGTACCTGCCCCCACGCCGCCTCTCCCCCTGTGCCTCACGTGGACTTGCACCTGTTTCACAATTCACAACTCTTCAGTCCTTTTGTCTCGTACCTGCCCAGTTTTCCTCTCTGGCCTTTGTCCAACTATCTGCCTATCAATGCTGCCCGACCTGCTGAGTTACACCAGCACTTTGTGTCTTTTTTCAATTCTGTGGACTTAATTTCTCCTTTGTTGGTGTGATTTGGAATTATTTATCGCCACCAGTACAGGTAGTTTATGCTACAATGCGTGTTTCCAAAACATTAATTCAGTATAACATGAGTGATGAATTAGGGAATATGATTTCATTCCGCGGGCCCAATTTGTTATTAAGCAATTTCAATCAGAGATGAGAGAACGACTAAAATGTTACTTTAGAAATTGACAAGCAGAAAAAAAGCTATTTTGGATTTAAACAATATAGGTGGAATAAAAACTGTTTCCATGTAAAATGGAGGATATGTTTGGCTGTTGTGTCAGGGGTTGCACACCATCACTTCCTACAAAGTAAGACTAAGTAGCAGCTGAGGCATGAACAAGGCATCACTCCTAGAGGAGCTCAATTTCTACGCAACCTTTGACAGGAAGAACACTGAAGTGCCCGCATAGCCCCCCGATGGTATTGCAATCTCAGGCTCTGAGGCCAACGTAAGAAGATCCTTCAGGAGAGTGAACCCTTGGAAAGTGTCTGGACCTGATGGTGTACCTGGTTGCCTTTTCAAATCCTGCGTGGACCAACTGGTTGGAGTTTTGTAGATGTCTTCAACGTCTGATTACTGATGTCTGGGGTTCCTACCTGCTTCAATAACATCAGTGTCCAAGAAGAGTAAGGTGACATGCCTCAATGACTACCTACCGGTGGCACTGACATCCACAATAATGAAGTGTTTTGAGAGGTTGGTTATGGTGCATATCAACACCTACCTTCCAAGAACCTGGACCCAATACAATTTGCCTACCGTCACAATAGATCAATGGGGATAGAAAATTAGTTTGAAGAGAAATTAAGGTAAAAGGTGTGAACTGTGCTCCTATATTCCTCAGCTAGCACTACTTTCTTTATGCATCCAACCCGTCAATCACTTTATAAAGCTTAGTTTAGTTTAATGTCACGTATACCGAGGTAGAGTGAAAGACTGTACATGGTTGGAATCAACCTATCCACAGTGTACAGATACAGGATAAAAGCAGTAATGTTTAATGCAAAATAAAATCCAGCAAAGTTCGATTATAGATAGTCCAAGGGTCTCTAATGAGGTACATGGTTGGTCAGGTCCGCTCCCTTGTTGGTGATAGGATGGATCAGTTGCCTGATAACAGCTGAGAAGAAATTGTCCCTGAATGCGGAGGTGTGCCTTTTCACATATCTGTACCTCTTGCCTGATGATAGGGGAGAAGAGGCAGTGTCAGGGTGAGACAACCTTGATCATCCTCATGACCTTGCCTTGCTGAACTGTAGATGGAGTCAATGGAAGGGAGGTTCGTTTGCGTGATGGTCTGGGCTGCCTCCACAATTTTCTGCAATTTTGGCGGTCTCGGATGGAGCTATTCCCAAACCATGATGTGATGTATCCCAATAAAATGCTTTCTATGGTGCATCTGTAGAAGTTGGTGAGCGTTGCTGGGGACATGCCAAACTTCCTAAGCCTTCTAAGGAAGTAGAGGTGTTGGATGCAAATTTTGTGAGTTTCTAGGAGATCTCTTCTCAGTAATTTAAAGTCTAAAGAATGCATTCTCAGTCTTCTCAATCACTCTTCATTGACAAACTCACTATCTCTGGAGTGTATCAAATGAATCTTCACTGCACTGACTCTGTGGCAGATACATAATAGGGAGACCAAAACCAAACACAAAACCCCAGTTATACCCAAGCCCAACACAAATGCAGTAAGACTTCCTTGTTCTTCTGGCTAATGGCTAACATACCATTTCTGCTCCTAATCACTTATTTCACCTGCATGTTGGCCTTTGGTGACTTGTATACACAAAAAGCCAGATTTTGTAAGCATCAACACTATACAGTCTTTCACATTTAACATCAACTCTGTTTTTCTGTTATATTCACCAATATGGATCTCACAATTGCTCATGCTAAAATCGACATGCCACCTTCTTACCACTCGCTCAACTTATCCATATCCCCATTGAAGCTTCTTTACACCTTCTTTATATTTACAATCCCACCTAATTTACCATCAGCAGCAAATTTGGAAATACAACATTTGGTTCTCTCAGCCAAATTATTGATGTAGATTATGAATAGCTGGGGCCCAAGTGCAGATTCCTTGATCACTTCCCCACTCTACTTGGATCTGTGAAATCCAACATCAGTGATGCTATTCTGCAGACTGAGGAATGAACTAGTGTGATGCATTCCCACAAATGGAAATCTATAAGTAAATGCATTAATTAGTGTGACTTCATTAAATATTTTACAAAACATGAAATATGTTGGGGACTTGCATGAGATTAAAGTAGTAACTCACATGTTGTAGAAATACCTTAAGGTCTTTCTTTAATTTTTTTTAAACCATTGAACAAATAAAATTGGTTTTCACACTAAGGAGGTTGTATGGCTAGGATCGTATTTAGTTGACCACCTAAAACTCAGTGACACATCATTCAACACCTGCATGGTTTTTAACTGAGAACATAGCGCAGAGAGGTAGAATTTCATGGCAGATCAATGATCCTGTGTTTATAGCATTCTGTGTAAGAGCAGGATATTTTTGCTGTGTTTAATGGCAGAGTTTGCTGGCAGTGCAGTTAGCAAGATAATCAAAGTCATGACTTTTTTATCTTTGTTACAACTGCTTTTTCTATACCAATGGTATATGATAAATGGCTGGGTGTGGCTTAAATATCGCAGTGGTAAGTTTGCAGATTAAGTTATTGTTCGGTACAAAACAGAACATGTGCAGTAAAGGTCCAATAATCTACGATCAAATTGTTTGGTATCTGACCCACCAGAGCCCTATTCCCCAAGCTCCTTTTGAATTTACCAGAGCCCCATTTCCAGGGTCCTTTTTAACTCACTGAGGCCCTGTTTGCAGCACACTTTATAACATTATCATATTTTAGAATAGATGCCCGAAAACTTAACCAAACAGGTAACTTTTAGAGAAAAGAAGAGATAGAGGCATAAATATTTAAGGAGAGGGTTCTAGAGATTAGGACTTTAGTAACCAAAGACATGATTACCAATGGTAGACAAATTAAATCCAAGAATTGTTAAAGCGACAGAATTTGATGAGTGCAGTTTTTTAAAACAGGTTAAAGGACTGATGGAGATTTTATTCATATGGATTTTGAGACCACGGAAAGATTGGAAAACGAGCACAAAAGGGTTGTGGAAAGATACATTTTGTAATCCAATAATATATCTTGTTGTAAACAAAGTATGATCTTAAAGGTAATATAGCGTGGAAAATAAGGAAAAAATGGCTTTTAAATTGCAACCCTCAGCAAAATAAACCCCTCAAAACTTTTTTATTTCAATCTAGTGGAAAGACGTAATTATGAAAATCTGTGATAAATATAATTTTTATACTATATGTTGGGAAAGAATTTGTGAATTAAATAATTTTAATTTAGTAAAGGATTAAACATAGACATACATTATTGTGCCCAATGTTCCATCACAACTAGCGAGAGGTTTTACAAGAAGAAAGGAACTCCCTCATCCTTACGCAGTCCATTGCGATCAAGAATGACTTGCTTCCACTTTGGTTTCATATTCTGAGATGGCTAACGAGATAAGTATGGGACATTATCAGATGGATCAGACGATAACAGGTTTGGTTTAGTGGGTGGATAGATTGTGAGTTAGTGCACTACTCCAATTGCTTGCCCAGACCTTATCTGTACTGCATGCACAGTCTCTTGTACCATCATTGACCCAAGGCTGTTCTGGTGCATTGAAGATGGTGATGAATTTCACCATTGATATCTTCCTTTGCCAAGATGTGGCTTCTGAGATCTGGGAAGTGTTGTCCACTTACCAAGGTTTTGCTCTTAATCTCTATTTATGGAGGGCAGTGGAACGGGGGTAGGTCGGTAGATGACATTGGCTTTGTGGATGTCGAATGTAAATCTCGATCTGAAGTGTTGACCATCCCTTTATCTACACAGATGCTACTTGACATGCTGAGTTCCTTCAGCAGGTTTGCTTTTGCTGCAGATTCCAGCATCTGCAGTTTCTTGCATCTTTCAGTGTTTTCATCCTTTTGTTTGCTTCAGTGAATATTGGAATCTCCATATATATGCAAATGCAAGCTTCATCTGCAGCTCGCTACTGAGTAATCTTGGTTTCAGATTCTAGGCTTTGCAGGTTGAACGGTTTTCCCTTAGTTCTGAACAATATTGTGTTCAGTTCTGGGCACCATGTTATAGGAAAGATATTGTCAAGCTTGAAAGGGTTCGGAGAGATTTACGAGGATGTTGCCAGGACTAGAGGGTCTGCGCTATAGGGAGAGGTTGAGTAGGCTGGGTCTCTATTCCTTGGAGCACAGGAGGATGAGAGGTGATCTTATCAAGGTGTATAAGATCATGGGAGGAATAGATCAGGTAGATGCACAGAGTCTCTTGCCCAGAGGAGGGGAATCGAGGACCAGAGGACCTAGGTACAAGGTGAAGGGGAAAAGATTTAATAGGAATCTGAGTAACTTTTTCACACAAAGGGTGGTGGGTGTATGGAACATTATGCCAGAGGAGGTAGTTGAGGCTGGGACTATCCCAACATTTAAGAAAACGTTAGTCAGGTACCTGGATAGGACAGGTTTGGAGGGGTATGGACCAAGCGCAGGCAGGTGGGACTAGTGTAGCTGGGATATGTTGGCGGGTGTGGGCGTTGGGCCTGTTTCCACACTGTATCACTCTATGACTCAATTAGCCTTACTCCCACACAAAGTCCGAATGATGTGAGATCCAACACTGCAGCGAGAAAGATTGAAAGGATTGTTGGGGCAATGATACAACTGATGTTTAACATGCATTTCACTGAAATTGGTTCTGTTGTAGACCCATTTGTTAGCTTCAGGGCTCGCACGCCATTGCAGAACAAACATTAAATGGAGATTAATTTCTGTGGGCAGCTGAATTTCCAAGATGTGGACTAGGAGCGTGTGGATTTAGTGACTGAAGCTCTACACTGCCGGGATTTCAAATTTCAGTAGGGATAATAATAATAATAATAATAATAATAATGGATGGGATTTATATAGCGCCTTTCTAATACTCAAGGCGCTTTACATCGCATTATTCATTCACTCCTCAGTCACACTCGGTGGTGGTGAGCTACTTCTGTAGCCACAGCTGCCCTGGGGCAGACTGACGGAAGCGTGGCTGCTAATCTGCGCCTACGGCCCCTCCGACCACCACCAATCACTCACACACATTCACACGCAGGCAAAGGTGGGTGAAGTGTCTTGCCCAAGGACACAACGACAGTATGCACTCCAAGCGGATAACATCAGTTCCCAAGATCTTGTTACTTTTGAGCTGAAAAAAGCAACTTGTTTATAGAAGTCTGTTCAAAGAAATGTTGAAATTAAAGATTGCTCAATGTCATGCAATTATGCCCTTCAAAATGTTATTAAATATACTTTGCCTTCCATTAGTAGATAAGACTGCATAGAGCATAAAACAGTAAGTTCCTATTTATGTGTAATACATGGAGAAAAGGCGTTAGTCGAGATAAATCTACTACTGTATTTCCTAATTGCCCAGATACTGCTGCTGTAGCAGTGACTATCAGCATTCACTGTCATTATCATCTCCTTCTCCTTCTTACGCAATCCCTTGAGATGGAGGATAATTTACATCTGTGGTTTTGAGCTGGCTAATGTGGATAATGTAGGAACTTCAGAATTTTTGACGGATGGAACAACAATGGTTGATGAGGCAGGTAGGTGGGCACTTTGTAAGCTGAGCTACCTGTTTCACCACTTACATTGGGCTTTTGTATGGCCTTAAAGTATGTCATCCTCAATACCTATCCTCCACTCTGAGCCAGAGATAGTGTCCTCCATGTATATGTTGTGGCAGTAGGCAACTTGCTGTGGAGTCGACATGTGCTATGAAGCTCTTCTCGAAGCACTTCATGATGGTGGCATGTTGAACCATTGGGCGGTGGCCTTTAAGGCACACAACCTTGTTCTTCTTTTGGACTGGGATGGTAGTGATCTTCTTAAAGCAGGTGGAAACCACAGATGGATAGAGGAAGAGATTAAGGATGTTCACAAATATTCCTGATAGCTGCTGGCACAGATCCTGAGAACACAATGGGGCTATCTGGGCCAGTTGTTTTCTGTGGGTTCACTCTCCGGAAAACCAACCTTGCGCGCTACAATGACCGTGGATACAGGTGCAACTGAGGCTGTTGGGGTGGGTGGCACCATTCCACTGACCAACCAGTGTCAGGTACAACATCAGAGCAAGAAAAATTTAGCAAAATAGAGGGGCAATGACACAAGCATTGTCTAACTGCTGTTCACTGATTTCTACACTGAAGTTGATTCTCTTGTACATCTCTGGGTTTGTATCATGGCTCACAGCAAGAGGAAGATGGAGATGAACTTTTGTAGACAGCTGAATTTGTTGAGGGTGTTCCACAAGCCCTCCTGACTGATGGAGTCAAATGCATTAGTTTTGTTGAAGAAAAGACCTGAAAAAAGTGGGTGGCTCTGCTCACCACAATTTTCTTTGTGCTGTTGTGTACAGAAGCTCATGTCCATAATGTCTCTGGATGGTTACAATCCACACTGGGATTACAGGAACTGGTGTTCAGCCACTGGGAGAGAACAGTTGAGGACTTCTGCCACTCCTTTCCCTCTGTAGATACTGGCCATGCCTTTCCCTCTGCAGATACTGGCCGTGCCTTTCTCTAAACAGACCCTGGCCATGCCATTCCCTGGGTGGATTCCTCCATATTTACTATCATTTTGCATCCTTTCTTGAAGAGGATCACAATTATGGCTTGTGGAATATCCTTCTCGTCCCAGCTGTGGGTTATGAGGCTGTTGACTTGGAACTGAAGCTCTTTATCGCCACGTTTTACGATTCTACTGAACTTCAAGAATCAGACCATATTAGTTTATTGTCAGATAACCAGAGAACAATGAAATTCTTTGTTTGCATTAAAGTCAGTGTAAACAGTATACTGTAATACAGTTATACTTGAGGGTCCTGACCCGAAATGTCATTTATCCATTTTCTCCAGAGATGCTGCCTGACCTGCTGACTTACTCCAGCATTTTGTATCTATCTTTGCTAAAAACCAGCATCTGCAGATCTTTTTTATTATAGTAATGAGGTGTCGTTATTGTAGTTTGTATTTGCCCTCACTATGACAGTGAATTGGGCCGAGACAGTCTGGTAAGTGAGGGATTGGGAAGGGGAGTTGAAATGATACGTGTCCAGAAGCTCAAGATGGCTGTTGTCGACAGAGTGCTGGTGATTTGCAAAGCAGTCCCCTAGTTTGCGTGTGGTCTCGCCAATATAGGGAATACTACATTGAGAGCTATGAATGCAATAGACGAACTTGGAGCATGTGAATTTCTGCCTCAACTGGAAGGGCTGTTAAGGTCCTTAAATCGTGATATGGGTGGAGGTGTAGGGGGCAAATGTCGGCAGGAAAGAGTGGGTGCAGAGGGAGATAAGTAGGCCAGGGGATTACAGAGAAAAACAGAAAGTGGTGGGGAGGACAAGATGTGACTGGTAGTGGGATCTCTTTGAAGCTGGTGGAAATGGCAAAGGATGATATGCTGAATGTAGCGATGACTACGGTTAATAGTGAGGACCAAGTGAACTCTATGTTAGTTTTGTCTGGAGGGAGGTGGGATGATAGCAGACATCTGGGAAATGGAGGCGATATAACTGGGGGCTTCATCAACTATGGTAGAGGAAGTCATGCTTCCTGAGAAAAAAGAGGACATTTCAGAAGTCCTGGAATGGAAATCCTCATCTTGAGAACATTTGACGGAGACAGAGTAACTGAGAGACAGGGTGAGAGGAGGTATAGTTGTGATAGCTATGGGAGCCAGTGGATTAAGATTAGATATCGGTGGGTTGTTTGTCTCCTGAGATGGAGAAGGAGAAATCCAGAAAATGGAGAGAAGTATCAGAAATAGTGAAAACAAATTTGAGTGGGTGCAATTTAGAAGTAGAAGAAACGAGTACAACACGAGTTAATGAAACAGCACCAATGTAGTCATTAGCACCAATGAAGCAAAAGAGTTGGGGATGGATGTCAGAGTAGGACCCATGGCTATACCTTTAATTTGTAGAAAGTGGAAGGAATTAGAAGGGAAGTTGTGGGTATTGATAGTTTCTGTCCGGAGGATGAGAACATTAATGGAGGGATGGTTGGGTCTTTCTTGCAGAAAGAAGCAGGCCTCAAAACCTTACTGATGAGAGATGATCTATAATGATTAGATGTCCATTGAGAAGATGAGGCATGGTACTTGAAATTATGAAAAATGTACAGGACATCGAGAGTTGCTCCAGATGTAGGTGGGAAGGGATTGGACAAGAAGAGACAGAAGAGAATCAAGGTATGAAGAGGTAAGTTAGGTGAGGTCACAGCAGGCAGAAATAATGGATCTACCAGGTCATCCCTGTTTGTGGATCTTGGATAAGAGAAAGATGTGGGCATTACATGGTAGGGACAGTGGTGGGGAGATCTCCTAGTGTGGAAAGATTTGTAACAGTCTGGGAAAAGTGGCCTGGTGTTCACTGATGGGGTCATGGTCTGCGGGATCATGTGGTATCTGACAACTATCATCTGGACTCTGCAAGGTCTTGGCGAGTCCACCATATAAGAGCATCTCACATCTTCGGGTTCAATGACAAGGTCAGGATTGGTCACAAGTGAATGCTGTGTGTTCTGAGAAGTTTGGGGCAAGAAGGGGGATGTCTTGGGGAGACTGAGGATACCTTGCCAGAGAAACAGGCATGGAGCAGCAGGTGATGGAAGAAGAGCCCAACATCATATTGGACCCTGACTCACCGAGCTATAGGCAGAGGGATATGAAGATGGGGCCTCTATTAAGGACAGCTCAGCTGTCCTTAATAGAGGCCCCCTCATATCAGAGAGGGGAAGGTTTGGGATGAGGGGTAGGTAGTAAAGACACTGCAAGGATTGGAGCTGGTGTGAGGGAGTTAGGAGGTAATGGGAGAGGAACTTGGGGGAGTAACAAGTGCGAGGAAGTAAGGTCAGAGAAGATAGGGGAAGTAGGATAATGGGAGGTGTTGGTGCTGGGATAAGAGATCAGCGGAAGGAAGGGTGGGGGCTAGATGTCCTGGTCCTGGAGTGTGTGGGAGAACAAGGAAGCCCCCAAGGTAGAGGTCAGGAATACGGAGAACCATTGATAGAGGGAATGGATCCAGTGGAGAACATAAACAGTACAGCACAGGAACAGGCACTTGGCCCACAATATCTGTACCGAACACAACAAATCTCCTCTGCCTGCATATGAGCCATATCCCTCCATTCTCTGCATGTGAGCCATATCCCTCCATTCTCTGCATATGAGCCATATCACTCCATTCTCTGCATATCCATGCTCTACCCATATCGTTTCAACAAACAAACCCTCCAGTGTTCTTCTCTGAGTGCCACTGTGACATTCAGTCTGATTAGAATTGCTCTGCTGAAGCTTTATCAGGTGCTGGTAAGGCCACATTTGGAATGTTGTGAGCAATTTCTCGCCCCATATCTGAGGTAGGATATGCTGACTGGTGAGAGTCCAGAGGAGGTTTATGAGTGATCCTAGGGATGATTAGGTTAACGTAAGAGGAGTGTTTGAAGGCTCTGGGGCTATACTCATTGGAGTTTAGAAGAATGAGGGGGGAGGGGCCTCATTGAAATCTACCAGATAATGAGAAGCCTAGATAGAATGGACATGGAAAGGATTTTTCCAGGACAGGAATGGCCACAGGGATTTCCTGGACTCTCTGCCTACTGCCCTTTCTTAGTGGTCACCCAACTACTCTCTGCCTGTACCTTAGGTGCGACCACCTCACTATAACTCTTATGTATGACACTCTCACACCTCTGGATAATCCTGACGTCATCCAGCCACAGCTCCAGTTCCCAAACACTATTTGTACGGAACAGCAGCTGAACACAATTCCTTCAGGTGTATTCCTCATGTACACACACGGGAGGTTTCACTGACTTCCAACATGCTGCAGGTGGAGCATTCCTCAATATCAACCGTCATCTCTACTGTACCAAGACCAAGGAAGAATTACAGCCAAAACAGAAAGTATCTTAGCCTACTGTCACCCTCTGCTCAGCTGCCTCGCCGAAGCCTCACAGGCCGAAGCCTCTGCACTTGCCCTCAACCAACCAATATCTCTGCACTTACCCTCAATCTCACTTTGCCTCAACACAGCTGCTCTCAATATGCCAGTCCATTTTACCTTCTCTTTTTATCGGCTGCCGTGTCTCTCAATGGGCTAAGCGATCAGCTTCTTTTTAAAACTGGCCACCAGGTGTTCTGATCTGCCTCCAACCTTTGAAATTCCCTACTCTGCTCGCCAATCAAGACCAAGAAGAACTGTGCAAGGTGGAATATTTGAAATAGTGAGATGGGAGGCAGAGAGAAACGAACAGAAGGCACCAACCAACACATGGCAGAAATGACATTGCTTAAAAAAAAAAAATTAAAAGCTTTTCATTAATTTTATTCCTTTTGCCCCTTGGTTCATCACAAACCAGCTCTTTCAGCTTCTGGCGGCCACCACTGATCATCAGGCAGTTTGTCGATCCATCCACAGGACAACTCCTTTTGACATGGACTCCTGTGTGATTGTCAGTCGTGAGACCAAGGTTGAATAATCCAACCTACAGCATAAAAGGGCTGTCCCACTGCGGCGACCTAATTAGCGAGTTTAGAAGAGTTTGCTCTCGACTCATACTCGCAGCATGGTCGACACGAGGTCCTAGGAGGTCTTTGCAACTCTTCTTCATGCTCGAGAGTAGTCCTCGCGCACTCGAGGCCTCAGCTAGGTCCCGTCGTATTTTTCAACATGCTAAAAATGCCCGCGAGTAAAAAATGGTTGGCATGTTATTCGTAGGTAATCGAGGGTGGTCGAAGGTAATCGAAGGTAGTCGTAGATAGTCTTCAACATAGTCGAAGGGAAGTCAAAGGAGGTCTTCCACATAGTCGAAGGAGGTCTGCAACATGACACTTTTTCAAACTCTCCTAAACTTGCCAATTAGGTCGCTGCAGTGGGACAGCCCCTTAACTCCATTAACAATCTTCCACCCCTTCCTGCAGTGACTGTCCACAAGCCACGAATCTGTCTCATCAACTGACACACAATCTGAACTTGGTCTTTCCACTGTTGGCGAGATTGAGATTTATTGAGATCTTTTTGGTGCCTCCGTGTGTGCCTGGAACTCTCAAGCATTTCACTCCATTCCTCTCCTTACCTGACACCCCTTTGCCTCCTTTTCATCTCTAGTTCTTGTCACTAATTCAATCAAAACATCCCTCACCTGTATCCACCTATCGCTTAAGATAGACACAAAAAGCTGGAGTAACTCAGCAGGTCAGAAAGCATCTCTGGAGAGAAGGAATATGTGACGTGCCATCTGCCACTCCAGCTTTCTATCTTCTATCTTCAGTATAAACCTGTATATGCAATTTCTTCCTCCACTAATCACTTGCCAGGCTTAATCTTTCTCCCCCCCCCCCCCTACATCTCTTTTCCTATTATCTGCCCCTCTCTTCATCCCCCCCCCCCCAAATCCCCCACCCCCCACCCCCCACCCCCAATCAGTCTGGAGAAGGGTCCCGACCTGTATCGTTGTCTGCCCATTCCTTCCATAGATATTGCCTGGTCGATGTCATTCTGCAAGCGCCTCTCTCACTGCTCCCCTTTTATGATCCTTCTGCCCCAAGACTATATTCTGACCCGGACTCGCTACCACAGCCAGACGTGTTTCCCCAAACAGAGACACGTTGAAATAATTCGACAATCCTGACCGGACAATCTCAATGCCAAGTGGTATGAAGGGTTTCGGCCCGAAACGTTACCTATTTCCTTCGCTCCATAGATGCTGCTGCACCCGCTGAGTTTCTCCAGCATTTTTCTGTACCACCAATCTCAATGCCAAAATGGCCTGATCAGTTTCTGGGTTTGTTTCCCCAGTGTCATGTTCGCGCCCCACAGACTGCAATTCCGACAGCCCTATCTTGGGAAGGGGCGCAAACATGAAGCGGGCAGGAAAGACTGGGGACTGATCAGAGACTTGCCAACAGTTCCCACCTGGTTCCCCGCTTGCAACAGCCCCGCTGGAAGTGTGTGTGCCTTCAATTTCTGCCACGTCGTTTCTGTGTTTTTAGGTAGAGCGGCGGGCGTTCGCTTCCCCCTGTTGCCGCTGGGCGGTGAGTACCGATACAACCCCTCTGACTGCGTGTGTGTGTGTGTGTGAGTGAGTGTGACGTTCGCACTTGTCCGGGTTTGGATCCCCTGCGAGTGAAGTTCTGTTGGGGGTGGGGGGAAATGGGACTGAGGGTGAACGGATGGTACCTGAGCAGACTTTGCGGCGACGCCGAGCTGGTCCGGGAGGTGTTACGCTTTGGGAAGGAGAGTTGCAAGTTTGGCTGGGGCACCAGGGGTCAGCCGCGGGGCTCCAGCTCCGGACTGGGGACCGTGTGGGTCAGCTCGCCACACCCCACCCACACCGCCCCCACCACCGCCGCCTGCCTTCTCCACCGTAGCGGGACCCGGCGAAGCCTCCACTCCTCTCCCCCTTGCCCGGCCGCTGCTGCAACCTACGAGGACGCATTTCGCAAGTCGGTCGAGGAACCGCAACAGTTTTGGAGTGAATGTGCACAACAGATCGACTGGTTTAAACCATGGCAAAAAACTCTGGATTATTCAAACCCGCCTTTTGTGCGTTGGTAAGTATTATTTTTAAGCAATACTTAACAAATATCCGCCAAAGTCTAGTGTGTGGGAAGGAACAGCAGATGCTGGAGGAACTCGGCGGGACAGGCAATATCTCTGGAGAGAAGGAATCATTGACATTTCGGGTCGAGACCCTTCTTAAGACCTAAAGTTCTAAAGCCTGAATGGTCTCGACTCGAAATGTCACCTATTCCTTCTCTCCAGAGTTGCTGCCTGACCTGTTACTCCAGCATTTAGTGTCTATCCTAGAAATGTCAATGTTTCTGTAGCCGCTGCTGGCACAGAGTTGGGGGATTTCACCTTGGTCCACCTGTGGTGATAATGGGCTGAGGTCGTGGAGAAAGTGGACTCGCAAGTTGCTTTAAGCCACCTGCATGGTGCATCTGTAGGACATTTAAGACACTTTCACTGCTAGTGGCAATTCTGTTGATTTCCACCTTCGAGAGATTCCCTTGTGTGGATCAGATCGAAAAATGTTCTTCTAGAAAAAAAGGGAGGTGAAACACTAATAACTCTTAAATGTTCTACAGAAATTGAAATCAAGATTGTATACACAATTGGAAATTTAGATAAAAACAAAATTGGCACTTTTTAAATATCAGGGTCAAAGAGTTGTATTCAATTACTAAAACTGCCAAGAGTTGGAGCCGCTGCCTCGTAGCTCCTGTGACATGGAATCAACCTTGAGCTTGGCTGTGTAGAGTTTTCTCAGGTACTCTTATTTCCTCTTGCTTTCAAAAGATATTGTAATAATTCAATTGACTCTCTCTGCCTCTCTCTCTCTGCCTCTCTCTCTCTGCCTCTCTCTCTCCCCCTCTCTCTCCCCCCCTCTCTCTCCCCCCCTCTCTCTCTCCCCCTCTCTCTCCCCCCTCTCTCTCCCTCCCTCTCTTTTTTTTCTGGCTTTATGATCCATCTCTTAAATGACATCTCTGACCAAGTTTTTTGATCCTCTGGGGTGATATTTATTTTTTGTTATGCTGTTATGGTTTGTTTGATAATGCTCATGTGAAGAAGCTTGGGACATTATTATATTTTAGTGCGAGAAGCAGTTGTTGTAGGAACCCAGTTCCACAAAATCATTGTTGAAATCAAATCACTTTTGGAGCAGTGCAAGGATTGTAGCAGTAAAACCTGTGGAAGATCACAGGCCTCGTAGCTTCCAGATTTGTTATGTTTATGGTTAATGTCTGTGTAATTGAGTAGAGATGGTAACAGTGATCATCTTCTTGCCATTGCAACGTCTTGCTTAATGATCATAATTTGTCACAGAACCACTGGCAACTCCATGAATAGTTTGGAGCAGATAGGTGGAGTCCAGTTACAGGTTGTATGGGCTGAGTCAACTTACAGAGTAGTTCAGGTGGCATAGGAAGGATTATTAAACAAGTTATCAATTGAAGACACCTTTTATTCTTTCAAATAAAAATTTATGTTGATAGAATCTTGCAGAAAATTTACAACACTTAACCCATTATATGAGAGGTGGCTATCTGAGCTATTCACTAACATGATTGTTTTCCTTATTTTAATGTATTTCCTTTAAAATATGTTAAAACGTCTTGCTTTCGAAATTCACAATTTATTATGTTTTCTTCAATATTATTGATAGGATAAGAAACAATAGGCTGGAGGAACTCAATCGATCAGGCAGCATCTTTGGAGGGAATGGACAGACAACATTTTGTTTTGGGACCCAACAACACAAAATGTTTTCCATCCAATGATGCTACCTGAAATGCTGTGTTCCTCTGGCCTTTTGTTTTTTTTGCTCAAGATTTCAGCATCTGCTATTGATAGGGTAATCTAGCTTAATATTTTACTTTTTTGTTCATGAACATTAGGATCGCAGGCAATATGTATATTTATTTCCAATTCATTATTCTCCTCGAAAATCCCGTGTGCTGCCTTTTTGAATCCTTGCAATCTGCGTGATGTAGGCACTTTTAAAATGCTATCAGCTTGGAAGTTTTTGCATTTAGCCCAATGACACCATGTTGATCTGTTTTAGAATTAGAATAGAAAGTAACTGGGAGGAGAACTTGCATATATATCCAGTTACTGGTGTCTTGTTTTTTTTCTAATTTTTTTATATAAAGCAATTGTCAGGATGTGGATGTTGCTGATAAAGCCATTATTTATATTATTTATGGTCTACTCCTTAATTGCCTTCTAAATTCAGTAACTTTTGCCAGGCCATCTATCTCAGAAGGTAGTTCAGAGTTAGCCATTGCTTATGGATGCTTGTTTCCTACACTACACTAAATCACCTGTAAACGTGCCTCCCCCCCACTCTTGATCTACATTGATTCCGTATGCCAGTGCATCCAGAGAATTCAAAGCATTCTCACGCCAATATTTAAGTCTAATCGGTCGTGTTTTTGTTGGGATTGCAGAAAAGTAGGACTTGAACGATGTTATTATTGTCCCTCAAGCTGTTTTCATACAGATTGCAATGCAGGAGAGAGAGTTTTGTACAGAGGGGAGTATTGAGAGTGAGCAGGACTAGTCGAGACTTCCTTCATTTGTATCTTCTAAGCAGTGAGACAGAGACCCTGAATGACCCTATTGACCATGCTTTAAAGAATGCCTCCGAAACATGTGTGTACAGTTTAACTTAGTTGAATAGAAAGCTGAAGAAAAGCTTGCCTTTCTGCTGTATATTTCAGGTTTGTTGACGGTGAACTTAACGTCTGCTATAATGCGCTAGATCGTCACGTTGAAAATGGACGAGGTGACCAAAATGCCATCATTTATGACAGCCCAGTTACTAAGACCGTACAATCCATTACTTACAGAGAAGCTTTGGAACAGGTAATGCTGACTTCTCACTGAATTGAACTTCATTGTACTTTGATGTTACTCATACATGGCCTGGGGTAAAGCAGGCTTGGACCTGCCGAGCAGTACAACTTGGAATTATTTTCAAAACTTTGTTAAAACCAAATACCTTTGTGTTTGTGTGCGATCGTGGGGGTAGGAAAACAGTCCTACTGTGATATTTCTGCAACATGTCACATTACCCGCGCAAACAATTTCAAAACTTATTTATTTACTTTTTACTCATGATTTCCATGAGAATGAATTTTATTCTGTATCTAAAGTATTTGGGCAGTTTTTTGATAATTCTGTCAGGCACATTTTCCACCACCGTCATTACATGTGCAACGCCTGTTATATTACTGCTAAAATAATGTAAAATACCACAAATAAGATAATGTATGACATTACAAGAAGCTATAAAAGATATTTGATATATAATTATGATCAGAAATGTTCCAAAATATATTGAAATACAATATAGTGTGTTGCAGGTTTTATACTCTTCACAGTATTGCACAAATTTTAACTTTTAATTTTAACTCCCATATAGATACATAGATACATAGAAAATAGGTGCAGGAGTAGGCCATTCGGCCCTTCGAGCCTGCACCGCCATTCAATATGATCATGGCTGATCATCCAACTCGGTATCCCGTACCTGCCTTCTCTCCATACCCCCTGATCCCTTTAGCCACAAGGGCCACATCTAACTCCCTCTTAAATATAGCCAATGAACTGGCCTCAACTACCCTCTGTGGCAGAGAGTTCCAGAGATTCACCACTCTCTGTGTGAAAAAGTTTTTTCTCATCTCGGTCTTAAAGGATTTCCCCCTTATCCTTAAGCTGTGACCCCTTGTCCTGGACTTCCCCAACATCGGGAACAATCTTCCTGCATCTAGCCTGTCCAACCCCATAAGAATTTTGTACGTTTCTATAAGATCCCCTCTCAATCTCCTAAATTCTAGCGAGTATAAGCCAAGTCTATCCAGTCTTTCTTCATATGAAAGACCTGACATCCCAGGAATCAGTCTGGTGAACCTTCTCTGCACTCCCTCTATGGCTATAATGTCCTTCCTCAGATTTGGAAACCAAAACTGTACACAATACTCCAGGTGTGGTCTCACCAAGACCCTGTACAACTGCAGTAGAACCTCCCTGCTCCAATACTCAAATCCTTTTGCTATGAAAGCTAACATACCATTCGCTTTCTTCACTGCCTGCTGCACCTGCATGCCTACTTTCAATGACTGGTGTACCATGACACCCAGGTCTCGCTGCATCTCCCCTTTTCCTAATCGGCCACCATTTAGATAATAGTCTACTTTCCTGTTTTTGCCACCAAAGTGGATAACCTCACATTTATCCACATTATACTGCATCTGCCAAACATTTGCCCACTCACCCAGCATATCCAAGTCACCTTGCAGTCTCCTAGCATCCTCCTCACAGCTAACACTGCCCCCCAGCTTAGTGTCATCCGCAAACTTGGAGATGTTGCCTTCAATTCCCTCATCCAGATCATTAATATAAATTGTAAATAGCTGGGGTCCCAGCACTGAGCCTTGCGGTACCCCACTAGTCACTGCCTGTCATTGTGAAAAGGACCCGTTTACTCCTACTCTTTGCTTCCTGTTTGCCAGCCAGTTCTCTATCCACATCAATACTGAACCCCCAATACCGTGTGCTTTAAGTTTGTATACTAATCTCTTATGTGGAACTTGTCAAAAGCCTTCTGAAAGTCCAGATACATCACATCCACTGGTTCTCCCCTATCCACTCTACTAGTTACATCCTCGAAAAATTCTATAAGATTCGTCAGACATGATTTACCTTTCGTAAATCCATGCTGACTTTGTCCAATGATTTCACCACTTTCCAAATATAAACAGTTACAACTCCGATTCCTGGCGTTAGTCTCCATCTGCACAAGTTGATCAAATCTGTCCATCGTTCCTTTGCAATACTGCCATTTTGATTTTCATAATGGCTGTGGTCCATTCAGGGTCCTATTTTTATTAATGCACCTACCCTGCAATGATCCTTGTTCCAACAGTCCTTGTTCCAAACATACACAGGCACCGTTCCCCAGCCCTTTCCCCTCTATGCCAACACTGGCTTTGGAGCTGCCTCCTGCATCTGTGTAGAACTTGTCCTTTTCATTAACTTTACCACCTTGTCCTCAATTTCACTGGACTATGTCTGGAAAATCTCTCCGCTTTCTCCATCTCTCTGTCTCCATCACGAGGGGATGATGAACAACAGCAATCTACTGTAAACCCACCAACTCGTACAGTTATTCTGACTACATCTCCCTCAACCCTGCCTCTTGCAAGGACACCATCTCTGACTCTCAATTTCTCCATCTCTGCTACACCTACTCCCAAGATAAGGCTTTTCACTGTAGGATACCCAAGATGTCCCCTTTCTTTAGTAAACGTGGTTTCCTCCATGTTTTTGTGGATGGGTCCGTCACCTGTGTCCTCTGTGCCTGATAGTTCTGCTCTCGCTCCCCCCTCCCCCCCAGACGAAACAAGGATAGAGTTCCCCTGGTCCTTGCCTTTCACCCCACTAGCCTCCGCATCAAATGCATCATTCTCTGACATTTCTACCCTTTGCAACGTGATCATATCACGTCACGTCTTCCCATCTTCACCCTATCCGCTTTCCGCAGAGACTGCTCTCACCGCAACTTTTTGCTCTTCTCATTCCTTTCCACCAAAACCGCCCTCTCTCCAGGTACTTTCCCCTATAACCGCAGGGGATGTAACGCCTGCCCCATCCCTATCCCTACTTGGATAGCTTACAGCCCTACGGTATGGACATTGAATTGTCTAATTCTAGATACCACTCCTCATTTGTTCACACCTCTTTACTGTGGAGCACCCCACCCTGGTGCGCACCCGTTTCTCTTACTATCCCACCCCTGCCCCCTTCCACCATATCTCTCCATTGGGCTTTACATTTCACTTCTATTTCACTCTTCTTTCCTTATTTGATACCCCTCTGTCTCCTTGGCTCCTTTTTGGCTTCTTTTGTTCCCTTTTGTTACCCTTTTGTGTTCTGTTAACCCGTAGCATTTATACACCCATCTGCAAATCAACATTTCCCATCTGCATCCACCTATCACTTGTCAGACACTGTCCAGACCCCACTTCCTTTTCAGCTCCCCCCCAATACAATCAGTCTGAGGAAGACCCTATTCTTGAAACGGCACCTGTCCATGCCCTCTGAGATATTGGCTGACCCACTGAGATGCTCCAATGCTTTCTGTTCTTTGCAAAATTTTAGCATCTGGTGGTCTTTATCATATTGTGTTTTCTTGTACTATCTTAGGCCGATTAATTGTAGTACTGTATTTCACATTATATTAATAAATTATCTAACAAGAGTTCTGAGTCGTGCTGTTGGAGGGTACTTGGCTAACTTTACACCAGCAGTGTTAGCAGTCCTACCTACGACCCATTACCATTGATAATAGCTGTAAGGAGATGCTACCTGACCTGTTGAGTTACGCCAGCACTTTGTGTCTATCTTCGGTGTATACCAACATCTGCGGTTCCTTTCTACACCTAAGGAAAGTCTGCTCTCGTATCCCAAATAATCTGTCCTGGACAGAGGCCTCAGCTTCACCTCTCAATGTCCCAATCTCGGTCTATCAGTCCAAAATTACACCAAGCTCTTTTTCTGCCGCCTTTGCCTCTCTTTTTATTTATTTGTCCAGAAATCGTCACCTCAGGCTGTAAACCCCTTTTCCCATCTTTGGAATACCCATTGCACTTGGACTCCTCCCTCTAGTCTTGTGCCCTCTCAAGATCTATTCTTCAGAACCTGCTGATATTAATTATTCCATTCCACTCGTATCACTCTAACCGACCCGCTCTGAATTGGACGTGGACTTTGCTGTTGTTGTTTGGCCAAATGACCTCGACCTCCGGGGCTGTATGCTAGTTCTCGTACCTCCCCCGCTCCACTGACCCCACCACTGAACTTCAGGACATTATCTCCCAGGCTGTCACTGACATTATTTCCTCCTGAGATCTTCCTTTCACTGCCTTGAGCATGTCCCAACCATACCCAACCCTCTCCTATCTTCTCTCCAAAGTCCACAAGCAGGCATGTCCTGGTAGTTCATAAGCTCATACAGAATTAGGCCATTCGGCCTGTCGAGTCTACTCTGCCATTCAATCATGGCTGATCTATCTTTCCCTAGCAACCCCATTCTCCTGCCTTCTTCCCGTAACCTTTGACACACTTACTAATCAAGAACCTGACAATTTCCTCATCGAACCTAGCCACAAAGCCATCAATTCCATCGTTAAAATCATTGAGAGACAACATAAAGAGCAGCGGACCCAACACAGACCGCTGAGGAACCCCACTAGTCACTGGCAGCCAACCAGAAAAAGCTCCACCCCCCCTTTATTCCCACTCTTTGTCTACCATTGTACAAAAAGATTTGTACAAAATGTGCAAGAAGGAACTGCAGATGCTGGTTTAAATCGAAGATACACACCATTGACTACACAAGGCTTCATAAGTTCATAAGTTATGGGAGCAGAATTAGGCCATTTAGACCATCAAGTCCACTCCACCATTAAATCATGGTTGATCTATCGTTCCTTCTCAACCCCATTCTCCTGCCTTCTTCCCACAACCCCCGACACCCATACTAATCAAGAATCTATCAAATTATGCGTTAAAAATATCCATTGACTTGGCCTCCACAGCCTTCTGTTGCAATGAATTCCACAGATTCACCACCCTCTGACTAAAGACATTTCTCCTCATCCCCTTTCTCCTCATCCCCTTTTATTCTGAGTCTCTGGCCTCTGGTCCTAGACTTTCCCACTAGTGGAAACACGTCTCCACATCCACTATATTGTCTCAGTAGTGACAATCACACTGTTGATGACAGAAGTATGGAAAGAGCAAAGGATTTTTTTTTTTTGCTGTACTTTCTGCTTTATGAAAGACGAGGAGGAATTTAATTGTGAATAATACCTGGTCTGTAAGCCTATTATTTTTAATGTGCTCTATAGTAATCTCCTTCTTCAGACTGAAAGTAAAGGATTGGAGGGGGGTGGTTGGAATGAAGAAAGGGGGGCTGGACATGAGAAAAAATCCTGGACCCCCCCATCCCCTACATTCAGTCTGAAGAAGGATCCCAACCCGAAATGTCACCCATCCTTTTTCTCCAGAGATGCTGCCTGACCAGCTGAGTTACTCCAGCATATTGTGTCTATCTTTGGTATAAACCAGCATCTGTAGTACCTTGTTTCTGCATTAAAAAAAAAAATCTGTTTGGTTTGAAATATCTGGATAGTTTATATGTACTGTATTAATTAAACCCTTTTGCAATTTTCACTGCATTTAATAGAAAGATGCTGATTTGCTCTGCTGGATCTCGTTCCAACATATGTCAGATTTCTATCTGAGATGAAGCCTCTGAAGATTTAATTCTCAACTCTGGACAAGATTGTCTTGCGAAGCACTAAGTTCCACTGGCTCTTCCTTGGGTTTAGTTTAGTTTAGAGATACAGCGTGGAAGCAGGCAATTCGGTCCACCGAGTCCACGCCGACCAGCGATCCACGCACGCTACACACTAACACTATCGTGTACACACTAGGGACAATTTACAATTTTACAAAGCCAATTAGCCGACAAACCTGTACGTCTTTGGAATGTGGGAAGAAACTGCAGCTCCTGGAGAAAACCCACGCAGGTCAAGGGGAGAACGGACAAACTCCGTCTAGACAGCACCTTTAGTCAGGATCAAAGCCGGGTCTCTGGCACTGTAAGGCAGCAACTCTACCGCTGCGCCACCGTGCCGCACTATTGTCAATATTCCACACTCCTTTATGATAAATGACGTGCTTCTCCACAGTGTTATATTATGTATTGAAACAGTTAAGTTGGTTCTTCTTACGTCACCCATTCCTTCTCTCCAGAGATGCTGCCTGACCCGCTGAGTTACTCCAGTTTTTATGTCTATCCGGTTTAAACCAGCAACAGCAGTCCCTACCTACACAAGTTGGTTCTTAAATTGGGGCCGGTCTCTCACTGAGATCTGTATGGATCTGTTGGCAGATGTTTCTCAAACTTGGCTATTCCGGAGCGGGGGCTGGAGTGCAGCGTTCGACTTGGCATTAAGCTGGTGATGAAACACCTGCACTAGATTGCTGGAACTGTCTCTGTGGCATGCGCCTGTGCAGAACTCCCACTCCCAGATGTAAAATGTACTTGTTGAATTCATACCAAGTCAGCAAAGTACAAGCAAGGTTCTCTGTTGTGAGGAATGGGAGAATCAGTTGCTGCAAGACGGATAAATAAACCAAACAAGCATACTTACAATCTTTCTTTAAATTTGTTTTTAAGTATGGCTTTTTTGGGCTTTGTTTTTAGACTTGTTTTTAATGTCTATATTTACTTTGACTTTTATGGAAGTTCAGTTTAAATGGTAACTTTAACAGTCATTGAGCCTGAGGATGCTGGAGATCTCACTGGCTGTTCCATCAGCTCAATCCACCGCTTGTTCCAAAGAGGTCCTGGGCCATGCGGGTGAACGGAGCGGTACGGTCGAGCAGCGGTAGAGTTGCTGCCTTACAGCGCTTGCAGCGCCGGTGACCCGGGTTCGATCCTGACGACGGGTGCTGTTTGTATGGAGTTTGTACGTTCTCCCTGTGACCGCGTGGGCTTTCTCCCGAGATCTTCGGTTTCCTCCCACAGAGGCATACGGGTTTGTAGGTTAATTGGGTTGGCATTAGTCTAGTAAATTGTCCCAGTGTGTGTAGGATAGTGTTAATGTGTGGGGATCACTGGCCGGCGTGGACTCAGTGGGCTGAAGGGCCTGTTTCCATGCTGTATCTCTAAACTAAACTAAACGGGTGTGGGTCCCTTGGTGGAGGAGTGTATCTTGGATAAAGATGGATTAAAATAGTGCGGTTCAGGGCACTGAGTACAGCAGAGGATCTGTCATTTTACATCTCACTTATTTGTGCCAGCTGTGGCTACTTTCCCCTCCTGCTTCAATGCCACTTGACAAGTGATGTACGCTGACACTTACAGCAGCAAGAGCAAGCTCCATTTTTACACCTTCACTTGACCCCTGCCCTGCTACTAAATTGCCTGCTTGTCCACATCTGGTCCGTTTTAAGGGCTGTCGACGTCCACATTTGGCTAACCCCAATAAAAGCCTTAAAATTGCCCTGAAACAATCAAAAACTACTCACAGATTTTAATCCAGCTTGATATATGACATACTGCTCCACCAGGGGACCAATTCCCAGTTCATCAGCCTTGGCCCAGGGCTTTTCTTGTCTCGTGCAGCAGATTGTGTTGCTTGGACGGCCTGTGAGATCAGAAATACGCAAGTCAAACATCAGACTGCCTTATCTTTCAAGGAATTAATCTAGTAATGTTTATCGCACAAAGTAAATAAATGCTTCCTGAGATAAGAAGGCCAAGGTCAGAGAAACTGTTGTAGATGTCAAAACCCTGCAGTCAGACTATTTCCATGGGAGTGGTAATCCAAGGAACTTGTTTTACCTGCATTCAAATTTATTTTAGTAATTCTTGTTTAAAATCTATCTGAATGCCAACAATTTAAAAATTTGTTCTTTAAAAAAAAAATCTATTTTAAAAATTCTCATTAGAATGAATGACCTAATATTTGTGAATGTAATCTATCTGCCACATTGCATTTAACACAAGTCAAGATGAGTTTACATATATGTGAGGTGCAGGTACAATGAAAATCTTGCTTGCAGCTGCATTACAGGCACACAGACTCGGGCAACACACAAAATCATAAATTGCACAGCAACTGAACAATATTCTGCAAAACAGTAAAAGAAACAAAGAATGTACAACAAAACAAGCCATCAGTGAAAAGCGCAATTAGAGAAATATAAACAAGTCTATGATAGTGCAAGGGGTAGTCTGTAGCATTCCGTTGTTGAGCTGGGATTAGGGTTGTGCAGATTGGTGTAAGATCGAGATAGTTGTACAAAAGTAGCTGTTCCTGAAGCTGGTGGCGTGCAACCTTGGGCTTCTGTACTTCCAACCTGATGCTTGCAGTGAGAAGGGGGCATGACCCAGCCAGTGGGGATCCTTGATGATAGATGCTGCTGTCTTGAGATAACGCTTCATGCAGATGGAGGAGGCCTGTACCATCGACTCTCTGCAGCTTCTTGCGTCCCTTTGTGTTGAAATTGCCATACCAGGACATGTGGCAACTAGTCAGCATACTTTAGAACAGAACAGTACAGCAGGCCCACAACAGTACATTGGCCCACAATGTCTGTGCCAAACATGTCAAGACCAACCCTTATCTGCCTGCGCATAATCCATATCCATCCTTTCCAGGCATAACCATATGCCTTTCTAAAAATCTCCTAAATGCCATTATCATATCTGCTTCAATATGTCATTATCATATCTGCACCACCACCCACAGCGCATTCCATGCATGCTCCACCATCTTTATAAAAAAACAACTTGCCACGCAAATCTTCTTTAAACTTTGGCCCTCTTACCATAAAGCGATACAATCTACCGTTTGATTTTTCCATCCTGGCAAAAAGATTTTGACTGCCTACCGTATCTATGCGTCTCATCATTTTATATACTTACTAGCCCAAGTGCGACCCATTGGGCCTCGTACCCCAACGCGTGGGGAGTGGGGAGGTGGCGTCACATGAGAGGGCTAGTCCCCGAACGCGGCGTCGGCACTCACCCCTTAGACAGGCGCTCCCCCGGAGTAAATCACCCCATCAGCCGCCCCCCAAACGTAACCCATTCGCCCAACGCAATATTCCACCACTCACCCATAGCCCCCAACTGCGCAGGCGCAGCTCATTTCCCCTCACCCCCCAACACTCCCTCCCCCTCCTCTTCACCCTCCCTCTTCTCTCCCTCACCTCCTCCCCTCCTTCACCTCCCCCTTCCTCTTCTTTCCCCTACCCTCATTCACTCCCTACCCTCAGTCACTCCCTCCCACCCTCATAACCCTCTCCCCTCCCTACCCCTCTGACCCGTTGGGCCCCGTTTCCCCAACGCAATATTCCACCACTCACCCGTTCCCACAACGCAACCTGTTCCCCCAACGCAATCAATCCTTCCAACGTGGGGAGGGGGGGGGGGGGAGGCACAAAAATTGTGCCATTGTGTACCGTTTTGGCGCAGTTCCTTGATATCACAGACAGTCAAACAAGATGAGACTTTTAATAGGTATATAGATATCAGACCTCCCCGCAACCTCCAACATTATAGAGAAAACAATCCAAGTCTGTCCAACCTCCCCCTGTAGCTAATACCACCTAATCCAGGCATCATTCTGGTAAATGTCTTCTGCACCCTCTCCAAGTCTCCACATCCTTTCCTGTAATGGAGTGACAAGAACTACATGCCATACTCCAAATGCGACCTAATTAAAGTCCTATAAAGCTGCATCATGACTTCCTGACTGTTTATACTCAATACAAGACCTATAAAAACAAGCATACCATAGGCTTTTCTACCAGTCATTTTACTTCGGAGTCACGTGAGTGACTACTTGAAGAAGAGCCCGTCCAGCCGCACACGCGTCATATCGTACAGACGCATAGCGAAGTGCCGATGTTTGGAGCGAGCAGAGCTCCTCCAAACCGGTAAGTAAAAAACCTGAAGGTAAGTTTTTACTTACGTTTTCAGGCGATTTAAAAGACTTGTAGTAATAAAATACAAGTCATAATAAAGGAAATTGTGGAGGTGTACCGCAGAGTGCTCAGACAGACAGGTCTGTGAGTAGCGGGCGCCCTTTTTAAATTTTTTTTAAAAACGGCTGCCGTTTAGCGCTATTTAGGTCCATAGATAAAGAGGTTGCCATTAAAGAAGTCAGACTGGAGATCCCCATTTCAGGTAACTAGTTGGTTATATTTAAAACCTAGTTACAAGGCAATGCAGGGAATGCCTGAGTCAGGTAACTGGTTTATTATATTTTAAAAACCTAGTTGCAGGGCAATGCAGGGAATGTCTGGGAATGTCCAGGTTAACTGTTTGGTCTAAATTAGAGCCAGCATATGAAGTGCCTAGGAAGGTCCGGGCTTTGTGTTGGGCTAGAGAAGGCCAGTGTATGAAGTGCCTGGGGAAGGTCTGTTTTAACATTGTCCCTACAGGGCCAGTGCAGGGGTACCTGGTGGAGGTCCAGGTTTAGCGTTGGCCTAGAGGAGAGCCAGCGCATTATAAGTGCTTTATAAGGTCCGGCTCAATGTTGGCCTAAAGGGAGAGCCAGCATAGGAAATATTTGGGGAAAAAATCCGGTTCAGCGCTGGCCTACACGTGAGCCAGTGTGAGCAAATGGTTGGTAAGGTCGTTGGTCTACAGGAGAGCCAGCGCCAACTATATCTGGAAGTTAGCCGTTGGCCTACAGGTGAGCCAGCGCCAGCAGCACCTGAAAGAGGGCTGCCTATGATGGGCCTACAGGAGTGCCCGCATGGAGAGCAACTGGAAGGGTTGTTATGCGTAGGCCTATGGGAGAGCCAGCGCTAGAGATACCTGAAGCACGATGTAAATTCGGCCCTCCATGAGGAGGTTTAGTTTATACAAAGATTCAAGTAAACGGATTATATGAGGCCTAGAGCCCAATACAGAGCCAAAGGACAATATATTAAATTTGTGGTTCCAAAAAGATGAGGGCACCATTGGGAGATAAATAAACTATGTCAATAAAATACTTACTCTCCCAGCAGCTCCAGGTTCTAACCAGGTATGAGCTGTCTACATAAATAAACCTGCAGTATTGAGCATGATAAGCAAGTCTCAGTGGGGGAGAGGGTATTGAAATTACTGGTCAGACGTTAAGGCTTTTTTGACCAAAGGTTGGATGGAGAGCATGTGTTTCACAACAAGGTTGAATTAGCACTCATGTAGTAGTGCGCACTTTCAAATAATTGTTTTATAAAAGTGCTATAAAACCTAATATATACCCTAAGTTTGGGGGCTCTGTACACCATCTAATATTTAAATTGTCTATTAATCTGTTTTTAGAAAGATCTAGCCAAAAAAGGTATGATCCTGTGTGATTAACAGATAAAATTAAGGCAGTTTTCCCTACCAATATGTGGTGACTGGGGATAGTAAAGTATCAATTCTGTCTTTCCCATATGTGCGTTATAGGCGCACTCCTCCTGAGTTATGTGGAAGTTATAATATTCCACTAAGATCAGGGGATAACAATTGCCATAGGCAAACCCTGAGGAGGTCTGGTTCTGTAAGAAACATATTAAATGTTTTACACTTACAAGTTGGGGAAGATTACATTTCTTGCTAAAAATGGCAAATTGATATTATACTGTATAGTATTGTGGCGTTTAGAATGTAGTTTCTACCCATATTTGGTTTCTCTTGCTAAGGTATTTGAAACCAGACATATTTTCTCAAAGTAAGAGAATATGTAAATTCAGACAAATCATGAAATATTGTGGGAAAGAGATGATTAAGAGGTCAGTTCACCATTACCATCAATTAATGCCAAATATGTTATGAGAGCAAATAAGGATGGTGGGTGTAGATTTATTCTAGATCTGACAAATTTTAACTCTATTTTGTACAGTATAAACAGTGGATAACATTTGTTAATGTTATGCAGCCAATTCCACAAATAAGCATTTTACTATGTGACTGTGTATGGTATAATAGATTTTTCTATTTTATCTGGATAAGCCAATTATGGCAATTTAAAGCATTGTATTAATGTTTACTATCAGCCTTGAGACTATTTGACAGGTAGTTGGATTTAATATCAGCTTTACTAAGGACTCGGGGCCATTCGGTAATGGTCTATTGCCATATTCTGATTGTAGGAAACATTCGGACTACAACAGAACCATGAGTGTTAGAATAAAGCTCATTTTGGAGATTTGTTAACCATCGAGATAAATCTAAAACAGTTTCCATACACAGTTATTGATTATTTGGGTTCCATTATTAAATGAGAACACATGGTCATGATTCGATTGCAGGATTAAGGCTGCATTTAAGTGGAAGTTGTACGTAGCTCATTATGGAGCATCAACCATTGTATAAAGGTCAATATAGAGCACTAATCCTTAATTAGGCATTTAATTGGAAGTGGTATTAAGCTCATTATAGAGCACCAACCTTCAATTAGGCAGGAAACAAGCCTATGATACAAATTATGCTTATTTTCAGCTGTAGAATTTAGATTGCGGCATTATCAAAGTTTATAGTAAGCATGGATAATACAATTTATGGTAAGTTTGCCAGGCCATGTATTTGCCAGTTACAGTTATTACTGGAATATTAATGAATCAGGAGTGTCTCAAATGCCTCCAGAGGGATTCTGGCTAAACACCTTCCATTATGCTACACACTAATGGTAGTGCGTGTTGAGGTCATACTTATAAGTATTTTCAGCTGTGGAGGTACATGGAATATGGAGAAAGTACCTTTTGATCAAATAACAAGGGATCATTATGTAAGTTTTAGGAACATTTATGACCTAAAGCTTATTTGCTCTTATATGCAAAGTTGCATGTTTAGACATAGTTTGAGACTGCGGAATAGAACGTATGTCAATCATTCGAGTGGTTTAAGTCAGTATCTTGTAATAGACTGACTAATGTGATCTGGATCTGGTATTTACGAGAAATATTTGATTGGCAATCTACCTATGAGGTAGATTCAATATAGTTGAAGACTCAAAAGTCATGTAAATCAATGATAAGATAGAATGTATGTTGAATCGTGATAAATTTACCAATATTATAGCACGATTGATGACTTGTTTGTATTCAGATTTAACCACCAATTACCTAAATATATGTTATAAAGTCTGATACTGGGTCAGTAGTGGTGAATGTTTTTTGCTGCATTGGGGTAAAATGTTTGTATACATTTTACATTTTTCTCATTTAACAGTATATACAGATGAGCAAACAGGATTCCGTTTCGGGAGTATTGGTGGTACTAGATTGGATCTACAAAACCATGGTACCCTGAGGTGTTTAA
This sequence comes from Malacoraja senta, assembly GCA_038087875.1. NCBI lineage: Eukaryota > Metazoa > Chordata > Chondrichthyes > Rajiformes > Rajidae > Malacoraja > Malacoraja senta. The sequence continues at coordinate 56,775,757 of CM075979.1, forward strand.
AATGATCACAAAAGCCTCTTATGATTTCCAAACAGAATTAATCTGTTTGTGCACTCTATAACTGATGATTCACATCCTATACATAATCATATTGGTTGTTGATTTACAGATTTTGAGGAGTGACATTTATCGGAAGAGGACTATCCGATTGTACTGTGGATATTATTGCAATCTGGAGGGATGTACCCAGAAGTAGTACATTTCTTACATAAAGAAATGGGATATGTTTTGTTTAAGCAGACTATTACATATCACACTATAGACATATCAGTAGTGTTAGAGTTCTGTAAACTCTATATTTTATTAGCAGAAGCTATAATGATATGAATACTGTAAGGAGTGCCGTTACTGCATATCTTTGGAGGAATCACAACAAAATGTGGTAAGGTTGCACCCTTTGGTCTGCAAATTTATGAAAGGATTTTAATTCTAAAACCTCTTAGACACAAGTATACAATAATCTGGAATGTAAGAGATATGCTATATTGTTTGTTTATGGACTCCTATTACAGTGCGGTCCTTGGCTTGAATTATCATTAAGGAAGTCAAGTTCAGGGGACTAGTTTATGCACAGAGAGTGCAACTATTGCAGAAAGTAAGAATAGACATGATGGAAAGAGACAAACAGTTACTATTGTGTTCTATGTCTATAAATTTCTTAAACAGAGTAGATGTGGAATCACAGGATGTAAGTTGGGGTTTCAGCATATCCTACGGATCCACGTCTATGTGTGGTATCACATTTACAATGTTAGATTGAAGCTATCAGAACCTTAAAAAGGTTCAGTATGAGTATTTTATTAGCTATAAATAGCTGCATAGGAAAGTGTTGGTTTAGACTATTTTAAAAATGGCTAAAGCATGTGTTGCTTGATGCAGGTGTGGATACTGACAAATTTTTATCTTATAGATACATAGATACATAGAAAATAGGTGCAGGAGTAGGCCATTCGGCCCTTCGAGCCTGCACCGCCATTCAATATGATCATGGCTGATCATCCAACTCAGTATCCCGTACCTGCCTTCTCTCCATACCCCCTGATCCCCTTAGCCACAAGGGCCACATCTAACTCCCTCTTAAATATAGCCAATGAACTGGCCTAAACTACCCTCTGTGGCAGAGAGTTCCAGAGATTCACCACTCTCTGTGTGAAAAAGTTTTTCCTCATCTCGGTCTTAAAGGATTTCCCCCTTATCCTTAAGCTGTGACCCCTTGTCCTGGACTTCCCCAACATCGGGAACAATCTTCCTGCATCTAGCCTGTCCAACCCCATAAGAAATTTGTACGTTTCTATAAGATCCCCTCTCAATCTCCTAAATTCTAGCGAGTATAAGCCAAGTCTATCCAGTCTTTCTTCATATGAAAGTCCTGACATCCCAGGAATCAGTCTGGTGAACCTTCTCTGCACTCCCTCTATGGCTATAATGTCCTTCCTCAGATTTGGAGACCAAAACTGTACGCAATACTCCAGGTGTGGTCTCACCAAGACCCTGCACAACTGCAGTAGAACCTCCCTGCTCCTATACTCAAATCCTTTTGCTATGAAAGCTAACATACCATTCGCTTTCTTCACTGCCTGCTGCACCTGCATGCCTACTTTCAATGACTGGTGTACCATGACACCCAGGTCTCGCTGCATCTCCCTATTTCCTAATCGGCCACCATTTAGATAATAGTCTGCTTTCCTGTTTTTGCCACCAAAGTGGATAACCTCACATTTATCCACATTATACTGCATCTGCCAAACATTTGCCCACTCACCCAGCCTATCCAAGTCACCTTGCAGTCTCCTAGCATCCTCCTCACAGCTAACACTGCCCCCCAGCTTAGTGTCATCCGCAAACTTGGAGATGTTGCCTTCAATTCCCTCATCCAGTTCATTAATATAAATTGTAAATAGCTGGGTTCCCAGCACTGAGCCTTGCGGTACCCCACTAGTCACTGCCTGCCATTGTGAAAAGGACCCGTTTACTCCTACTCTTTGCTTCCTGTTTGCCAGCCAGTTCTCTATCCACATCAATACTGAACCCCCAATACCGTGTGCTTTAAGTTTGTATACTAATCTCTTATGTGGTACCTTGTTGAAAGCCTTCTGAAAGTCCAGATACAATACATCCACTGGTTCTCCCCTATCCACTCTACTAGTTACATCCTCGAAAAATTCTGTAAGATTCGTCAGACATGACTTACCTTTTGTAAATCCATGCTGACTTTGTCCAATGATTTCACCACTTTCCAAATGTGCTGCTATCCCATCTTTAATAAGTGACTTTAGCAGTTTCCCCACTACCGATGTTAGACTAACTGGTCTGTAATTCCCCGTTTTCTCTCTCCCTCCCTTCTTAAAAAGTGGGAGAGAGAAAACGTTTGCTACCCTCCAATCCTCAGGAACTACTCCAGAATCTAAAGAGTTTTGAAAAATTCTCACTAATGCATCCACTATTGCTGGAGCTACTTCCTTAAGTACTCTGGGATGCAGCCTATCTGGCCCTGGTGATTTATCGGCCTTTAATCCATTCAATTTACCCAACACCACTTCCTGACTAACTTGGATTTCACTCAGTTCCTCCATCTCCTTTGACTACTTCATCCCCCTGCTATTTCCGGCAGATTATTTATGTCTTCCTTAGTGAAGACGGAACCAAAGTAGATATTCAATTGGTCCGCCATATCCTTGTTCCCCATGATCAATTCACCTGTTTCTGACTGCAAGGGACCTACATTTGTTTTAACTAATCTCTTTCTCTTCACATATCTATAAAAACCTTTGCAGTCAGTTTTTATGTTCCCTGCCAGTTTCCTTTCATAATCTATTTTCCCTTTCCTAATTAAGCCCTTTGTCCTCCTCTGCTGGTCTCTGAATTTCTCCCAGTCCTCTGGTATGCTGCTTTTTCTGGCTAATTTTTACGCACCATCTTTTGCTTTGATACTATCCCTGATTTCCCTTGTTATCCACGGATGCACTACCTTCCCTGATTTATTCTTTTGCCAAACTGGGATGAACAATTTTTGTAGTTCATCCATGCAGTCTTTAAATGCCTTCCATTGCATATCCACCGTCAACCCTTTTAGAACTAATTGCCAGTCAATCTTGGCCAATTCACGTCTCATACCCTCAAAATTACCTTTCTTTAAGTTCAGAACCGTTGTTTCTGAATTAACAATGTCACTCTCCATCCTAATGAAGAACTCAACCATATTATGGTCACTCTTGCCCAAGGGGGCACGCACAACAAGACTGCTAACTAACCCTTCCTCATTATTCAATACCCAGTCTAGAATAGCCTGCTCTCTCGTTGGTTCCTCTACATGTTGGTTTAGATAACTATCCCGCATACATTCCAAGAAATCCTCTTCCTCAGTCACCCCTGCCAATTTGATTCACCCAATCTATATGTAGATTGAAGTCACCCATTATAACTGTTTTGCCTTTGTTGCACGCATTTCTAATTTCCTGTTTGATGCCATCCCCAACTTCACTACTACTGCTAGGTGGCCTGTACACAACACCCACCAGCGTTTTCTGCCCCTTAGTGTTTCGCAGCTCTACCCATACCGATTCCACATCCTCCAAGCTAATGTCCTTCCTTTCCACTGCGTTAATCTCCTCTCTAACCAGCAACGCTACCCTACCTCCTTTTCCTTTCTCTCGATCCCTCCTGAATATTGAATATCCCTGGATGTTCAGCTCCCAGCCTTGGTCACCCTGGACCCATGTCTCCGTGATCCCAACTATATCATAATCATTAATTGCTATCTGCACGTTCAACTCATCCACCTTATTACGAATGCTCCTTGCATTGAGGCACAAAGCCTTCAGGCTTGTTTTTACAACGCTCTTACCCCTTATACAATTATGTTCAAAAGTGGCCCTTTTTGATTTTTGCCCTGGATTTGTCTGCCTGCCACTTTTACTTTTCACCTTGCTACCTATTGCTTCCGCCCGCATTTTACACCCCTCTGTTTCTCTGCTCATCCATTTAAGAACCACACCACCTCTTATTCTCTGTTTATTATTGTTTTCTTTTCCCCCCTACATGTTGGGTCTGAGTGCTTTCCTTCTCTGCCTCCTGCCTCACACACTGTCTAATAGCATTCTCTATTTGAGTCCCTCCCCCCAACCATTCTAGTTTAAATTCTCCCCAGTAGCCTTTGCAGATCTCCCCGCCAGGATATCGGTCCCCCTCAGGTTCAAGTGCAACCCATCGTTTTTGTACAGGTCGAACCTTCCACAAAAGAGGTCCCAATGATCCAGAAATTTGAATCCCTGCCTTCTGCACCAGTCCTTCAGCCACGCATTTATCCTCCACCTCGCTCCATTCCTACTCTCACTGTCGCGTGGCACAGGCAGTAATCCTGAGATTGTTACCTTTGCTGTCCTTCTCTTTAACTCCCCTCCTAACTCCCTAAATTCTCCTTTCAGGACCTCTTCTCTTTTTTTACCTATGTCATCACCAGAGCACCATCAAGTTTGACGGCCAAGGAATTGGATGTTCTAATAAAACATATCCTCGTTGCTGCAGGCATAAGTGAAAGAATTCACCTATTACCATAAGGAGATTATAATACCTGTGGTTATTTGGTGGTGTTATTTGGGGATTTAGTATTAAATATTCCTCTTGTGATAAAGGGGTTACTATTATGGTGATAAATTAACCATTAATTGGTTGCATCCATGTTATGGTTGTGCATTGTTGATTATTTTACTTATTTAGAGTCAATCAATGCAGTGAGCGCCTGGATTGAATCTACGGCCTGAAATCACAAAGCTTTGAAATCTTCACGTAGTCACTCACGTGACTCCGAAGTAAAATAGTAAGATTAAACGAGAACTTACCAGTTTGCAGTTTGATCTTTATTTTATGATGAGTTACGTTGAGGGATTACGTGCCCTCCGCTCCCACCCTCATAAAAGATCGAGCTGGTAGTTCTAGTCTTTATGTATCTTACTATCGTACTTCAGTAATTGTCGTCTGTGATTTCACTCCGCTGCTTTGAAGATTGACGCGTGTGCGGCTGGACGGGCTCTTCTTCACGTAATCCCTCAACGTAACTCCTCATAAAATAAAGATCAAACTTCACTGGTAAGTTCTCGTTTAATCTTACTAATCTACTTGTATAATCCATATCCATCCATTCCATGCATAACCATATGCCTTTCCAAAATTCTCCTAAATGCCATTATCATATCTGCTTTTACCACCACCACCAGTCTATCTCTTTTTCACCCAGAGAGTTGTGAATTTGTGGAATTCTCTGCCTCGGAAGGCAGTGGAGGCTGATTCACTGGATGGTTTCTAAAGAGAGTTAGATGTCGCTCTTAGGGCTAGCGAGATCAAGGGATATGGGGAGAAGGCAGGAATGGGATACTGATTATGGATGGCCAGCCATGATCACATTGAATGTTGGTGCTGGCTCGAAGGAACGAATAGCCTACTCCTGCACTTATTTTCTATGTTTCTATGTGATGCCACTTTCAGGGAGTTATGCACTTGGACCCCAAGATCCTTCTGTCCATCAATGTTGTTAAGTGTCATGCCATTAACTATATTTTCCCCACATATTTGACCTCCCAAACTGCAACATCTCTCACTTGCTCAGATTAAACTTCACCTGCCATTTTTCCAGCCAATTCTGCAGCAGATCTATATCCCACTGTATACTTTGACCGCCTTCCTCACAGCCCACAACCCCAACAATCTTGGTGTCATCTGCAAACGTACTAATCAGTATGTTCACTTTTCAGGTTGGACTATCCACATACCATTTCAAAAAACACATCTTGGATACACCTCAGACATTCTAGCCTTCGGCACTGAGCAAGTGTCAGTCAATATTGGAGAAATAAAGTCACCCACTAAGACAACCCTGTTGTTTAGGCATCTTTCAGTGATCTGTCCACATATCTGTTCCTCTATACTCTGCTTGCTATTGGGAGGCTTACAGTACAATCCCACTAGAGTGCTGGCACCATAGTTATTTCTAAGCCCTACTCATATCGCCTCAGTGGACGAACCCTCCAGTGTGTGCTCTCCAGTGCAGCCGCGATAGTCTCCCTGGTTAGTCGCACCACTTCTCCACCTCTTTTGCCTCATTCGCAATAGCATCTGACAAATCTGAAAAACATCAAAACCCCAGAACATTAAGCTGCTGGTCATGTCCCTCTTGCAATCACACTTCCTCAATGATCACAACACCACAGTCCCAAGCACTGATCTATGCTCTTAAGTTCATCTGTTTTTTCTACAATATTCCTTGCCTTGGATTACACACAGGCACTTTCTATAGTTGATCTGTGGAAGTTTGAGCATTCAATGACATGTTGAATCTCTTTAACCTTCTAAACAGGCATGTCTCCTTTGTGATTATATCTACTTGCTGGCCCAAGACCAGTCATACGAGGGCAACTCCAAGACAGGTCAACTCCTGCGAATTTGAAGCTGCTAACTCTTTCTACCATCAACGTACCTATGAAAACTGGCATGTGGTCTCCTGATTTCCCTTTTCTGAAGCTAACGAATAGTTCCTTGGTCTTGTTGACATTGAGTGAGAGGTTGTTGCAGCACCACTCAACCAGAAGTTCTAACTCTCTCCCTCATGCTGACTCTTCACCACTGGCGATGTGTCCAACCGCAATGGTCTTATCGGTGAATTTATAGATGGCATGGGAGCCTCCTGTTCTCATAGTGGCCACATAGTCATAGGTGTAGGAGCAGGAGGCTAAGTACGCAGCCTTGAGGTCAGCAAGGTGGATATGTTGTTCCTGAACTGCACTGATTGAGGTCTGCCAATGATCCTGTTGCAAAGCAAAGTACGGAGGTACAGGTCCTGGAGTTTGCTGATAGGATTGGAGGGAATGATAGTTTTGTTTTAGTTTAGAGATACAGCGCGGAAACAGCCCACCGAGTCCACCCTGACCAGCGATCCCCGCACATTAACAGTATCCTACACACACTAGGGACAATTTTACACATACACCAAGCCAATTAACCTATATACCGATACATCTTTGGAGTGTGGGAGGAAACCGAAGATCTCGGAGAAAACCCAAACAGACAGCACCCGTAGTCAGGATCAAACCTGGGTCTCCGGCGATGCAAGCGTTGTAAGGCAGTAACCCTACCGCTGCGCCACCGTGGCAATAGTGCTATATGCAAAGCTGTGGTCAATGAACAGCAGCCTGATGTATGTGTCCTTGTTATCCAGGTGGTCCAGAGTAGAATGCAGAGTCGGTGAGATAGCATCTCTTGTTGATCTGTTGAAGCCACCTTAAACCATTTCTGCCTATTAAAACAGTTTTAATTTATTTACTTTTCCTCGGCTCTTAATTATTCTGGCATTTCTAATTAGCATTCATAGCTGCTTTGTTGTTAAGTGAGAATTTATAGTTATTCAATTAACGGGGACCATTCTGCCTCATCTTTTCTGCCTCCTTCGGGCGCTTTCCCATCTTGCAGGGAAGTGCTCTGCATTAGATGCAATACTCTCCTTGTGGTCAATTATGATTCAGTAACAGTTTAATGTTCCTATTGCCTGTTTTTTTATCATCTCAGGATCCCAGATGCTTGTTTAATTCTTTTGACTGCTAACTTCAGAGGTTTGTCCACATAAATATCAAGGTTCTCTGTTCCCACAGGAATTATGTCTCATGTTGTTGTGCCTTTTAATAATTCTTCTCACCAAAATGTATGATTTTGTCCATCTCTGCACTATGATTGATTGATACTTTATCATCACATGTGACATGGAGTCATAGAGTGATACAGTGTGGAAACAGGCCATTTGGCCCAACTTGCCCACACCGGCCAACATGTCCCATCCACACTAGTCCCATCTGCCTGCGTTTGGTCCATATCCCTCCAAACTTGTCCTATCCATGTCACGGTGACAGTTTTTGTTTTGCACACCATACACAAGGTATGCAAAGAGTTGCCACGTATAGGGCACCGACAAAGTTACAAAGTGATGTCCATTGATGCTAATAATTAATTTTAATAACTCACTAAATTGGTAATTTCAGGCTTCTGAGTTAGTGTGATGTTTGATTCACCTCTACCTCATTGCGGACATTGGACTTGTCTCTAGAATTGCTGAGAACTATATTCTGCACTTTGTATCTTCTCCTTTGCTCTACCTATTGTACTGAGTTTAGTTTAGTACAGCATGGAAACAGACCCTTCGACCCACCGAGTCCATACAGACCATTGATTACCCGTACACCAGTTCTATGTTATCCCACTTTATTATCCTACACACTAGTGGCAATTTACAAAGGCCAATTAACCAACAAACCCTCACGTCTTTGGGATGTGTATCTGTCCTCTTCCACGTGTTGGCTCATTTCACCAGTTTGTTTAAATTGATTGGAAGTCCACCATTATCTTCCTTACAGTTTATTGTATTTCCAAACTTTCTGCTGGCCTACTTCTGTCCTCATCTGTCAGTTTAACAGTTTATAATAACCAGACGATGCCTTGCACAAAATGAGTTTGTGGGAACATAGCTCGTTTTCCCATGCAAGCCAGTGTGTTTCTCACATGAGCATCAGCTTTGCACTTCACACTTGTTAATCTTTAACTAATAGCATGGTTGCACAAGATAACTCACAGCCATTTTAAATGCTGGTGGTTTAATTAATAATGAAAACTTTTTATCACTTTATTGGTATTTTAATCATCCTTCAATAGCCAAACTGCTGCTAAATCCACATTAGAAAATCTTTTGCGTATAGTCTTATCTGATTCACATCTCATGATTTGCTTTCTGTGTCATTTATGTGGGATCTGGGCATTAGTGCCAAGGTTCTCAGAGGTACTTGTCCTTGAGAAGGTGGGGGTGTCCGTCATCCTCTTAGATCACTGCAGGCCTGTTGAAAGTGCATTCACTCTGCTGGACACAAAAAGCTGGAGGAATGGGCCCATTCCTTCTCTCCAGAGATGCTGCCTGTCCCGCTGAGTTACTCCAGATTTTTGTGTCTATCTTTGGTTTAAACCAGCATCTGCAGTTCCTTCTTACGCATTCACTCCGCTGTTGGGCAGGGAGTTCCAGGATTTCAACTCAGAAAGATCAGTGATACATTTTCAAAGCAGGATGGTGTGCATCATTGAGGGGAAGCTGCATGTGATGGTGTTCTCACATGCAGGCTTGCTAAAAGCAGACACTGGTTTGGGACGCAGTGTTGGATTTTACTTCGGAGTCACGTGAGTGACTACGTGAAGAACCCCGCCAGTGCGCCTGCGCGTCATTACGTCAGACGCATTGGCGCAAACGGACGCGAGGAGCAGAGCTCCTCTAGTGTAATTGTAGTTTTCAAGTATTTCTGGGTCCGTTTACTGTGGGTCTGTGGGGATTTTTTCCACAGACACCATGGGAAAAACCGGGCAAGGGGAAGAGGCGAGCGACTCAGCCGACAGAAAGTCGGGAGATTGCGGTTAACGACCAACCGCCTCTAACCCCGGTACAGTCGCCAGCGGAGAGCGTAGCGACTGTGGACCTGGGGCTGGTGAGAACACAGTCAGCGCCTGTCGGGCGCAAGGCCAAGTTCAAATCGAGACAGCCCACGGAGGAGGAGTCCCAGGCAATGGAAGTAGCTCCAGGGCTAGATACCGCTTTTGAGCGGATTGCCCAAATGGAAAGCCTTGTACATAGGCTGTTGGAGTGAAGCACACTCAGGGAGGAGTGTAGCAAAACCCAAGCTGCTGAAAGCAGCTCAACAGCTCCTGGTTCAGGGCTGATGGAATGCACCCTCAGGGATGAGGCGCGTGCCACGGGTTATGAGAGTTCAGACCCTGACTCTGACGGTGAGGCTGTTCAAGGCGAAGAACGGCAGCTGCCAGATATTCCACCTCTGGCAGTACGATTCGCTACCCCGTCAGGGTCAGGGGAACCATTAGGAGAAGAAGTGGCCTCCCTAATAAATTACTTGGTTTCCCATCAGCTGGAACAGCAGGAGATGGATGATACTTAAAAAAAGCATGAGACTCCAAGTAACAGGTTGCTCCAACAAAACATACTCCAGGAGGAGTGATGTCAGAACCAGGCTCCAGAAGCCAGGTCAGCAGCACCTAGTAAAGGGCTGCTTGATAGCACCCTCATTGATGAGGCGCGTGCACAGGGTCAGCAGAGTTTCCAAAACAAGCGAAGACGGCAGCTGCCAGATGGGCTATTCCTGGCAGTACGATTTGCTGCTCTGTGAGAGATCTGACCCTGAGTCTGACGGTGAGGCCGATACAAACGAAGACAGCAGCGGCCAGATGTTTTACTCCTGGTAGTACGATTCGCTGCCCCGTCAGAGTCAGGAGAGCCTTTGGAAAGGACATGGTCTCTGTGATCAACTATTGTGTCTGCCATCAGCTCTAGTAGCTTACGATGGATGAAAATGCCAAAAAAGCATGAGATCCCAAGGAACTGCGTATTGCTGAAAGTACTAGCAGAGAACCAAGATAAGGGGTCAGATGGGCGAAGGCATGTAAGCCTAAGGAAAGTAAAAGCTGCTGGGTTGATGAACAACTGCAATTTGCAAAACAATGCATGGAGGCCATGGATGGAGATGCATCAATTGGCATTAAGGTTGCTATGTAGCACCCACTTCAAGATGAATTGTTTCAGGAAGCATGCCATTCGGTCCACCATCAACCAAAGTTGCAGCAACTCTGTAAAGCCCAGCAATGTGCAGTCATTCAACTTATTCTTCAGAGAAGAGTTGGATAATGAGGCAAGAACAACAAAGTTGATCACAACATCAATGGTCGTCAAGTCTGCAAAGAGGACGTGTCCTTTCAGACATCATACAAAATCCTGGACCGACATCAGGATCAAATCGACCATTGAAGCAGGTACGCAGTTGATGTCCTGCAGCAGGTAAAACAAAAAAGCGTGCGTTTTGCCTGCCAGGAGCCAGGGACCACAGGTCACTCAGATGACAAAGGAGGTAGGTGGACCTGGTTCTTATGGGAACATATTAAGGCAAAAACAGCCAAATATTGGAAGCAAATTACTTCAGTTATTATTCTGAGTATTATAGAAAGGTTTCGAATTGATTTGATTCAAATACTGATTTGCCATCCAGCATGTTCCAAGCAGAACACTCCAATTTCACATAAAAATAATTGATGGAGGTTCAAGCTGAATTGAAAACTTGTTTATAAACAAGTAATTGAAAGGTCGGTTCATCAAAACCACCAAATTGTGTTTAATATTTCTCAACCTAAAAAGGTGAGGAGTATTTTAGATCTGACAAGTCTTTAAAATTTTGTGAAGTATAGACACTTCAAAATGGAGACTTTGAGACTGCCAAACAATTTATTTCAAAAAAGATGTTTTATGGCACTTATAGATCTGAAAGATGTATATTAGTGTTTGTTCATTTATAAGATAAAATTATCTGAAGGAACAATTATGGCAATTCAAATTCTGTCTAACGGGTTAACTTCAATCCCTAGAAATTCACTAAATTGGTAAAACCAATTTTGGGGCTAATTAGAGTCCAAGGACAGATGTGGATGGCTTAAATGGATGATGTCCTAATTAGGACGAACAAGAGAATTCGTGAGTTATCTCTCTCAAATTATTCAAACCACTTTTGAAAATTGGGTTTAATTCATCCAGAGAGAAATTAAGTTAACGATACTTACAACAATTGATTATTTGATTCAATTGAAAAGGTAGTAATTTACCCAGGGTAAATGGGAAAGCTAATTGATGGTTGTATTAAGTAGTTGGAAAAGCAACAATCTTCAATTAAGACAGGTGGCCAGTTTGTTAGGAGAATTAGTGTTATTTCCAGCAATACAATATGCAGATTGCAAAAAGAAAAAACACTAAGATGCATGATGGTTATTTTTTGATAGGCCATGCAATTAAACAACAAATGCTGCTTCTGATTGCAGTAGTGGATTTAACATGTCTTCAGTAGTTCAAGCAAGATACGGATTGAACAGCCTTCCATGGTCTTAGCAGACTGATATCAGTGTATTAGGATTGGTGCCACTGAAAAGGTATCCATCTGTGGACAGATGGAATATGGAAGAAGTATTATTTTACAGACATGGAGAATCGACGTTTTAAAGTCTATTGGAAGGCTTATGAGCTACAAGCTTGTTGTTAAATACAACTAAACTGCATGTTCAGTTTCAAATTAACAACACTACAGCAATGGCATGTATTAATTGTATGGGTGGAATTTCTATGATAACAAAGAATGGATGTTTAACCTTAAGATTTTTTAATGATATAATAGTCAGATTTGGGAAGCCAGATATGACTTGTTTCCATCCAGACTCAATCACCAGTTACAGACATATGTGTTATGGGACTACATCGGGAGACAGTAGCGATGGATGTTTCTCGCTATATTAGGATGGTATGTTGTTATAGGCATTTTACTTCATCTTGTCTCATAAATCGGTGTCTGCTTAAAATGAAGCAGTATGCTGCCTCTGGGGTATTCCTGGTACCAGACGGGTCTACGCAGCCATGGTTCCCTTTGATATTGGAATTTATGACACAGTTTCTGATGAATGTTCCCAAAAGAAGGAAGTTACTGGTGTATTCGATAATTGGAGAGTAACATTTGGCATATGCCTGTATGGATGCAGGTTTTAAAAAAGAGGATTGTCTGGGCATGCTGTGGACATGCTTACAGCAGTCTGGCGGAAGAGTACTCAAAAGCAGTACATTTGTGAATCTGAGTTGTGACTCTGTAAATGCTGCTTTCCCATTATGTAAAGAATGAGGGGAAACATTTTCTGTGTATAAAAGATATGGAATGTTGTATGGCACATGACGCAAATGTCTTGGATTTACCTCTATTTAAGGGGTTGAGTTAGTGCGATTATTCAGACAGAAGTAGAGTTGTTTTAAGCTACTTCATCAATGGAGTCTTGGTACGATTCTGATTTGGCCAAGTTCAGCATGAAGGTAGTCATGCTTATGGCACTTGTAACATTACAAAAGTTACAGATACACAGGATGGAAGTACCTCAGGATTATGTTATGTTTTACATTTGATGACCTACTCAAATTAAGTAGGATCAGGTGTGATAAGATTCAAGAGTGTTTATTAGCATATTCTATGGATCCATGTCTATGTTAAGACATATTTGTTGCAATACATTGAGGCTACAAAGGTCTTATGAAATATGAAAACAAGATTGTTTATCATTCACGAAAAACCATACAAGATAGTGTCAGTTCAGACTATTTTAAGATGGTTAAAAACAAGTTTTGGTTGCTGCAGGTGTGAACATTGATGGTTTTACATTCCATTCAGTTTAGCAGCAACATTGACGACCAGGGCGAAGGACGTCCCGTCGACCATATTTTCACAGCCGCCGGGTGATCCAATAAGTTGGTGTTTCAACACTTTTACCATCGGCCTATTGCCAATACGGGGCTGTTTGCAGATACTATATTAAGTTCTGCTTAAATTTCCCTGGGTTAAAGGGGATACTGTTAATTCTTTTATTCAAATAAATGAATTACTGCATTTGTCAGGCAAATGTTATTATTAATGCATTATTGATTATTCTCGTTCCGAGTCAATCAATGCAGTGAGAAGCCGGGATTGACCTACGGCATGAAATCACAAAGCTTTAAAATCTTCACGTAGTCACTCACGTGACTCCGAAGTAAAATAGTAAGATTAAACGAGAACTTACCTAAGTTTGAAGTTTGATCTTTATTTTATGAGGAGTTACGTTGGTGATTACGTGCCCACCACGACCCAACCCTCTATCATAAAGGTCAGATGGAAGTTCTTGTATTACTCATTTTATTATGATACTATATTACTTCGCTTGTTGTTTTTTGTGATTTCACACCGCTGCTTTGAAGATTGACGCGCAGGCGCACTGGCGGGGTTCTTCACATAATCACCAACGTAACTCCTCATAAAATAAAGATCAAACTTCAAACTTAGGTAAGTTCTCGTTTAATCTTATTATTATCCTGCGCAAATAACTACTGCAGATGCTGCACACTGTGTGTTATGGTGATGGGAAGGACTGGGTAGCATAATTGATGGGGTGCCAATAAAGCAGGCTACTTTGTCTGAAATGGTTTTGAGCTTCTTGGAAATAATCAAGAAATTTGAGGTGAGAGTTGGCGAGCAGCCATTTTGAGATGAGAGAAACCATTTATGAAAACTTGGCAGGAGAGTTGAGAGAAAGAGCTGTTTCTGTGTTTTTCAAGGGAATGAGGGTCATTTAGAAAGAACATTTGTTTATCTCAGGAAGATGCAAAGCAGCCAATATAAGGAAGGGAAAGTTTAGTGGAGCAGCTTATTGAGAGCGGCAGTGTTGGGAGAGAGGATGTGTTGTGATTAAGTTAGACACAAAATGCTGGAGTAACAGTAAGGTCTCGACCCGAAACATCACCCATTCCTTCTCTCCAGAGATGCTGCCTGTCCCGCTGAGTTACTCCAGCATTTTGTGTCTATCTTCGATTTAAACCAGCATCTGCAGTTGTTTCCTACACATGTTGAGATGCAGTGCTGTGTTTGAGGATAAGTCTAGTACTGAGGCTTTGGCTCAAGAGGGTTCAGTATGAAGGTTGAGCAGGAGGTAATGCCACGATTTTTTGGGGGTAAAACTGTATGGAACAGTCTGTTTTTTCAATGTACACAATCCTGCAATAAGTGTGTTCAGATCCTCTACGACACCTACACCATCGGTACCGTAGATGTGGCAGGTGGGACGGTGGAATGCACCTCCTGCAGGGTGTTGCAAGTCCGGGAGATTGCCAGTGGCCTGAGGACTACATCTGTAGTCCGCTGCAGCTCCTTACGGACGGACCTCAGAATTATATGTGTGTGTGAGAGTGTCATAGATATGAGTTGCAATGATATGGTCACACCCAAGGTTTAGGCAGGAAGTAGATGAATGGCCAGCAAGCGAGGGAGCAGGCAGAGAGTGCAGGAATCACTGGGGACTGACAACGAGTATGCTCCTTTGGATACTTTGTGGAGTAGGACCAGTCAGGGGAGAGCAACAGTCTGCTGTGTCGGGCCTGGATCTGAGGCACAGCGGGGAAGGCAAAAGTCAGACAGAGCCATAGTGATAGGAAAAAACATTAGTTAAGGGGATAGGTAGGAGATTCTGTGGCAATAAATGAGACTCCAAGGCAAGGAGTATTTTGGAGAAAGCAGATGAGAATAGAGCCTGGATCAGTGCTTGGGATTATAATGATGTGGCCATTGCGGAAACATGGTTGCGAGAGGGACACGAGGGGCAACTCAATGTTCCGGGGCTTCAATGTTTTAGACGTGACGGAGAGGGAGGGAAACGAGGTGGAGGAGTTGTGCTAATAATCTGGGAGACTGTCACAGTGACACTCAGAGAGGACATACTGGAGGGTTTATTCACTGAGGCGACATGGGTAGAGCTAAGAAATTAGAAAGGTGCAAGCATTCTAATGGGATTGTACTATAGGCCCCCCAATATCAATTGGCCACATCAATTGTGTTCCTCCAAGCAGATGGAGGAATACAAATGTGGACGGATTACCGAAAGATGCTAAAGCTTCCAAGTTGCTTTCTTGAATCAGTGTATGGTAGTCCAACCTGAGAAGGGAACATATACGAGACCTTGTGTTTAGTTTAGTTTGGAGATACAGTGCGGAAATATGTCCTTCGGCCCACTGAGTCCACACCGACCAGTGATTCCCGCACACCAACACTATCCTACACACACTGTCCCATCCAATTAACCTACAAACCTGTACGTTTTTGGAGTGTGGGAGGAAACTGAAGATCTCGGAAAAAAATGGGTGGCGCTGCATTGGCTGCCTCGCCAACAGTCTGTCTCATCCTTTTCTTCTTTGTTGTTTTTTAGTATGTGTTAAATGTATGTTTTAGTGCTCTTTAGCTTTGTATTATGTGGGGGGTGGGGGAAACTTTAAATAATCTCTTACCTCGATGGAGTTGCGACTTTTTTCCGTATCGTATCTCCGTCCACACTGTAGCCTAACATCGTGGAGTTGGCGGCCTCTTGCTGGGGATCGACCTCAGAGCTCCAACCGCAGGAGCCTGCGAACTGAACATCGTGGAGCTTACGATCACTTGGTTAGGGACCGACTTTGGGAGGTCCCAGCCATAGGAGCTTTGACCACCCCGACGCGGGATCTTCGATCACCCCAACTGCGAATGGTTCGACTGCCCCATCCGCGGGGGAATAAAGAGTGAAGATTAGACTTTATTGCCTTCCATCACAGTGAAATGTGTGGAATCTGCTGTGGTGAATGGTTATGTTAACTTTTATGTAGTTGTGTCTTGTTGCTTTTTTTAGTATGACTGTATGGTAATCGAGTTTCACTGTACCTTAATTGGTACACGTGACAATAAAATACCCTTTGAACCTTTGACAAACCCACGCAGGTCACGGGGAAAATGTACAAACTCCGAACTGACAAGCACTCTTAGTCAGGATCAAACCAGGGTCTCTGGGGCTGTTAGGCAGTAGCTCTACGCTATTCAACCGGCCACCCCAAGATCGTGTTGGGAAATGATCCTGGGCAGATGACTGGTGTTTCAGAGGAAGTGCATTTTGTATATAGTGATCACAACTGTATAAGTTTTTTAATTATTGTGAATAGGGAGAAGGCTGGACCCTGCGGGAAGGTACTAACCTGGAGTAAGGCAAACTACAATGTAGTTTAGACTGGAGAGGAGTGAATGTTGTTCCTTTATTTAACAAGGGAAATAGAGAGAATCCATGGAATTGTAGGCTGGTGATCTTCACGTCAGTGGCACTTTGGGAGGTCAAGTGTAAGGGGAAAATACAGTGGCTTGCAAAAGTATTCATACCCCTTGAACTTTTCCACATTTTGTCACGTTACAACCACAAACGTAAATGTATTTTATTGGGATTTTATGTGATAGACCAACACAAAGTGGCACATGATTGTGAAGTGGAAGGAAAATGATACATGGTTTTCAAATTTTTTTACAAATAAAAAACGGAAAAGTGTCGCGTGCAAAAGTACTCAGCCCCCTTTACTCTGATACCCCTAAATAAAATCCAGTGCAACCAATTGCCTTCAGAAGTCACCTAATTAGTAAATAGAGTCCACTTGTGTGTAATGTAATCTCAGTATAAATACAGCTGTTCTGTGAAGGCCTCAGAGGTTTGTTAGAGAACATTAGTGAACAAACAGCATCATGAAGCCCAAGGAACACACCAGACAGGTCAGGGATAAAGTTGTGGAGAAGTTTAAAGCAGGGTTAGGTTATAAAAAAATATCCCATGCTTTGAACATCTCACGAAGCACTGTTCAATCCATCATCCGAAAATGGAAAGAGTATGGCACAACTGCAAACCTACCAAGACATGGCCGTCCACCTAAACTGACAGGCCGGGCAAGGAGAGCATTGATCTGAGAAGCAGCCAAGAGGCCCATGGTAACTCTGGAGGAGCTGCAGAGATCCACAGCTCAGGTGGGAGAATCTGTCCATAGGACAACTATTAGTCGGCACTCCACAAATCGGGCCTTTATGGAAGAGTGGCAAGAAGAAAGCCATTGTTGAAAAAAAGCCATAAGATGTCCCGTTTGCAGTTTGCCACAAGCCATGTGGGGAACACAGCAAACATGTGGAGGAAGGTGCTCTGGTCAGATGAGACCAAAATTGAAGTTTTTGGCCTAAATGCAAAACGTTATGTGTGGTGGAAACCTAACACTGCACATCACCCTGAACACACCATCCCCACTGTGAAACATGGTGGTGGCAGCATCATGCTGTGGGGATGCTTTTCTTCAGCAGGGACAGGGAAGCTGGCCAGAGATGATGGGAAGATGGATGGAGCCAAATACAGGGCAATCTTGGAAGAAAACCTGTTAGAGTCTGCAAAAGACTTGAGACTGGGGCGGAGGTTCACCTTCCAGCAGGACAACGACCCTAAACATACAGCCAGAGCTACAATGGAATGGTTTAGATCAAAGCATATTCATGTGTTAGAATGGCCCAGTCAAAGTCCAGACCTAAATCCAATTGAGAATCTCTGGCAAGACTTGAAAATTGCTGTTCACAGACGCTCTCCATCCAATCTGACTGAGCTTGAGCTATTTTGCAAAGAAGAATGGGCAAAAATGTCAGTCTCTAGATGTGCAAAGCTGTTAGAGACATACCCCAAAAGACTTGCAGCTGTAATTGCAGCGAAAGGTGGTTCTACAAAGTATTGACTCGGGGGCTGAATACTTTTGCACGCAACACTTTTCAGTTTTTTATTTGTAAAAAAATTTGAAAACCATGTATCATTTTCCTTCCACTTCACAATTATGCACCACTTTGTGTTGGTCTATCACATAAAATCCCAATAAAATACATTTACGTTTGTGATTGTAACGTGACAAAATGTGGAAAAGTTCAAGGGGTATGAAAACTTTTGCAAGCCACTGTATATAATTAATGGCATGACCCATAAGAGTATTGATACACAAATGTACCTTGGGATCCAAGATTACTCCCTGACAGTGGTAACACAAGTCGATATCGTGGTTATGAAAGCATATGGTATGCTTGCTTTCATAGATCAGGACATTGAGAATAAGAGTCAGAAAGTCATGAAGCAGCTTTCAGGAATTAGGCTGAATTTGGAGTATCATGTGCTGTTCTGGTTCCTTTATTACAGGAAGGATGTGGAGCCTTTTGAAAGGGTACAGAGGATGTTTACCAGAGTTCTGACTGGATTAGCAGGAATTAGCTACAGGGAGTAGTTAGACAAACTTGGATTGTTTCCACTGGCATGCCGGAGGTTGTGGGGAGATGGGATAGAAGTATATGAAATGCAGAGGTATGGATAAGGTAGAAATCAGAACCTTGAGTTATAGGGAACGGTTTAATAGTCTGGGAGTTTTTTTTCCGAGTATTCGACTGAACGGTGATCTTATTGAAGTGTACAGTCTTGATGGGCATGGATATGGGCATTGTCTCTTCCTTCGGGGGAATGCGACTTTTCTTGTCGTATCCCCCGTCTCTTTCTCCGTCTGCGCTGAGGCCCTAATGGCGGAGCTGGCGGCCTCCAACTGCGACCGACCTCGAGGCTCCGGAGGCAGAGCCAGTCAGGACTTGCCAGCGCGAGGCTGGCCGACTTCGGGGCTGTGGTGGGTTCTGGCATTCTGGCGGCGGCCCGACTCGGGGCTGAGGTGGTGTTACGGCGGCGGAGGCCCGACTCAGGGCTGAGGTGGTGTTACGGCGGCGGCGACCCGGCTTCGGAGGTTCGGCCGCGGGCCCAGTAGACGACAGGTCACAGGTTGGTGACCTGTTTTTCCAGAGCTCCCGCGGCAACAGCTTCGTCCGCTGGACTGGAGGGCGGCAGCTTCGAATACCCCGGGCCGCGGAGATTGAACCGGTCTGTTCGCGGAGCACGGTTGAGCCTTGGGACTTACTTACCATCACCCGGTGGGGGGCACAATATCGGAGGCCTGGATCACCTTCGCGCAGAGGGAGAACAAGGAGGGAAGAGACAAAGACTTACGATTTTTGCCTTCCATCACAGTGAGGTGTCTGGTGAACTCACTGTGGTGGATGTTAAATTTGTGTTTATTGTGTGTTTTGTTATTTTATTATATGTATGACTGCAAGGCAACGAAATTTCGTTCAGACCGAAAGGTCTGAATGACAATAAAGTTTCCATGATTCCATGATAATGTGAGCACACCATCTTTATCCCAGGGTAAAGGATTCTAAACCTAGAAAGCACAGACTTAATGTGAGAGGGAGACATTTAACAGGGAGCTTGGGGGAAATTGTATCTGTCTCTGAAACAAGCTGTCAAAGGAAGCGACTCGAACACATGCAATTCTAACTTTCAAAAGACATTTGGACAGATATATGGATAGGAAGGGTTTTGAGGGAAATGGGCCGAATGTAGGCAAATGGGACTAGCGCAGAATGCCATCTTGGTCGGCATGAACAAGTTGGTCCGAAGGGGATATTTCTAAACTGTCTAGCTCTGCCACTCTATGATGCTATTGTCAGTAAAATGAGTCAACTTAAAGTTGCAAGAATATGTAGAAGCATTTCAGAAAAAGGAGAGAGGGAACTGGGAACTATCTGCACAAATCTTTGACGGTGTCAGGACAAATTGAAAAGTTGTTTAAAAAGTCATATTGTGTTATCAATGATGTACATAGCGATGTAGAGAACAAAAATAAGGAGGTTTTGTTGAACCGCTGTTGCACATTATTGAGCTGCAACCCGAATATTATGTCCCATTCTGATTACTTTACTGCAGGAAGGCTTGAAATGAGTGCAGAAAAGATTTTGTATGGTCTCTGGAATTAGGTATTTTATGCATGAGTAGAAGCAAAAGCTGAGATTATTCTCTCTGAATGGAGAGAGAACATTTGATTGAAGATTTATTTTTATAAAACAGCACTGCACAATGGGAAGGAGGTGCAGCCAAATGTTATTGGAACACTTCCAGGAATACTAGGTTTAGGTTACCCATGGATAGCGCGGAAGTAAAACTGGCCTTCCAGACAATGCTTGGCCTAAGCCTTCTAAGGAAGTAGAGGTGTTGGTATGCTTTCTTGGTTGTTGCTGCAATAGTTGTGCTTTCTTGGTCGTGGACAGTGAAGAAGGTTGTCTCAAATTCCAATTGGATCTTGATCAAACTGGGCCAAAGGCCAAGGAATGGAGATAAATGTGAGGTGTTGTATAAACACTAGATTTTCACATAAACTACTGGGTAGTGTTGTAATGCAGAGAGACCAAGGGAGGCAGATGCATAGTTTCATGAAAGTGGTGACGCCGGTAAACAGGGTGGTGAAAGGTACTTTTGGAATGCTTACCTTCATCGGTCAGGGTATTGGTACAGGGGTTTTGGTGTCATTGAAACTGGAATGAGTACATTAAAAATTTATGAAGATGTTTTATGAAGAGTTATGAAGACTAGGTCTGGATTGTTTGAGATGTAAGGAGAGGCTGGATCTATTGTCCTTGCAGCATAGGAGGTTGTGCGGAGTGTATAGAGGTTTATAAAATCATGAGGGGCAGAGATAAGATGAATAGCCATAGTTTTTTTTCCCGGAAGAGGGAAGTCTAAAACTGGAACGCATAGGGTTAAGGTGAGAGGGGAAAGGTTTAAAAGGGACCCCAAGGGGCTTTTTTAAAAATCACACTCAGGGTGGTGTTGCAGGAAATGGTAGCGGTGGGTACAGTTACGACATTTAAAAGACACTTGGACAGGTTCATGAATGGGAAAGGTTTGGAGGATTATAGGCAGGCACAGGCAAGTGGACCAGCTCGGAAAGGAAACTTGGGGCTTGGTATTATTGGAAAAGGGTAGTGACCAGTATATTGAAGTGAGTGGTGAAAAAGGCTTTGCATGTCTCTGGCAGTATCCTTTACACTGAGGTCATGTAAAAACTCCAATACAACTATCTATACCTCGTGGCTCTCAACCACCTCCATCCTCTGTTCTTTGAACTAGTATTAGCAGCTTATATTATCCATTATAGAATGAGACGATATAGAATTTAAAGTTCCTACCGTTGGCTTGTAGGCTACTCAGGATACCTGGTGCAGTCTTTTCTCTTTTGCATTTGGCCTTTCCTTTCGCTAGAGAAGGCCGAGGGTCAATGGTATGGGAATGAGAGGAGTAGTTAAAATGCCTTACAGGTGGGAGCTCCAGATGACCTTTGCATACTGAGCAGAGGTGCTTGGGAAAGCTGTCACCTAGTCTATGCTTGGTTCCACTGAAGTAGAGGAGTCTGAAGAAGGGTCTCGACCCGAAACGTCACCGATTCCTTTTTTCCAGAGTTGCTGTCTGGCCAGCTGAATGAATCCAGCTTTTTGTGTCTATCTGAGATCACAACAAGAGCTCAAATGCAGTAGACGCCATTGGTTCATGTGCAAGTGAAGCTTTGTCTCACCTGGAAGAGTTGTTTAGGTTCCTGTAGACAGATACGTCAGACCTTATATGGTTGCAGGGGAAGGTGCCTGGGGAGCAGAGGGGAGGAGGGTGTGGAGGGGGCACTGACTTTCGTTAATTTGCCAGCATTCTCAGAGCAAGAAAAAACAAGCTAATTGCACGTAAAACATAGGATAGCTATTAAAATGAAGGCGGTAGCTAGACAGCTCATTTAGAATGAGCTGTCTAGCTTCTGTGAATGGACAGTTTGTGGGGACGCCAGCAGTTGCTGGACAAAGGGTAAGAAGAACCAGGGGGTCTTACCTTCCGCGCCCTCAAGGTCGGCTGCGGGAGGAGGTCCCCGGGAAACGGGCTGAAGAGGGCCAGGCACGGAGAGGGACATCGGTTGGTGGAACGACCGTATGATGGCTGCAATGGGCCTCTGTGCCCAGCTGCAGCTGGGACTGTAAAATGGTGCCAAAATGGCATCTCTTGCATATGGACTCGGGGGATGTTCTGTACATTCTGTGCTAACTGGGATATTGTGCTTATGTACGGGGATAGTCTTGTTGATGTATGCAATAAAATGTATATCACTGTACCTGGTACACGTGACAAGAAACCATTGAATCATTGCTTCCCCGCCCCCTCCCCCCCTCATTAAATAAAATGTGTGAGGATTTGAAGCCAGGTTCCAACTTCTGATTTATAGCTTTTTAGTTTACCACCTGAATCTTCTCCTCTCTTCTTCAGTACTCAAAGTTCCTCCAAGTCTTCATTTCCCAAGCTGACACTTTCTGTTCCGTGGATCCCTACTTGCCGCTTCAGATCATCCATGTGCATTTGCAGCGTATTACAGTTACATGTGTTTCTGGCACATGGTGGTGTTTGTGGTCCACATGAGCCTCCTCTGCTCACCATCCACTACCCCAATCCTGGCCTCATTTAGATCGATCAGCTTATCTTTCTTTTCCTTTCTTCCTCCTTAAATCCATTTCACCTCAACTACTGGTCATACAGGCTATTCTTGTCGATTAATTCTTAAACTGGAAATTAACTAAAAGATTTCAAGATTATGCCGTTTTCTTACCAAATAAGTAAATATATGTCATTTTGATCTGGACAATCTTTAGCCCGGTAGCAAGTGTTTGATGTCATATTCATGAATGAATTGAATCTCTGATACATTGATCCAAACACTAGAATCTCTTTGATATATCCACTTGCAAAATGAGCTGTGAATTTTACGCTATCCTGCATTCCAATATGGATGATTTGGATTTCAAAGAGTTGGTTATGATAGACCAGGCTTGCTATATTTTAATGCAGTTACCAAATGATTTGGTATGACCCTTGGCATTCCTCCATTGTGGGAATAGTAACTACAGATGCCGGTTTACATAAAGGGATATAAAGTGCTGGAGTACCTCGGCGAGTCATGCAGCATCTCTAGAGAAAAGGTCCAAACCCAAAACTTGACCTATCCATGTTCTATCACATAAAATCCCAATAAAATACATTTACGTTTGTGATTGTAACGTGACAAAATGTGGAAAAGTTCAAGGGGTATGAAAACTTTTGCAAGCCACTGTATATAATTAATGGCATGACCCATAAGAGTATTGATACACAAATGTACCTTGGGATCCAAGATTACTCCCTGACAGTGGTAACACAAGTCGATATCGTGGTTATGAAAGCATATGGTATGCTTGCTTTCATAGATCAGGACATTGAGAATAAGAGTCAGAAAGTCATGAAGCAGCTTTATAGGAATTAGGCTGCATTTGGAGTATCATGTGCTGTTCTGGTTGCTTTATTACAGGAAGGATGTGGAGCCTTTGGAAAGGGTACAGAGGATGTTTACCAGAGTTCTGTCTGGATTAGCAGGAATTAGCTACAGGGAGTAGTTAGACAAACTTGGATTGTTTCCACTGGCATGCCGGAGGTTGTGGGGAGATGGGATAGAAGTATATGAAATGCAGAGGTATGGATAAGGTAGAAATCAGAACCTTGAGTTATAGGGAACGGTTTAATAGGCTGGGAGTTTTTTTTCCGAGTATTCGACTGAACGGTGATCTTATCGAAGTGTACAGTCTTGATGGGCATGGATATGGGCATTGTCTCTTCCTTCGGGGGAATGCGACTTTTCTTGTCGTATCCCCCGTCTCCTTCTCCGTCTGCGCTGAGGCCCTAATGGCGGAGCTGGCGGCCTCCAACTGCGACCGACCTCGAGGCTCCGGAGGCAGAGCCAGTCAGGACTTGCCAGCGCGAGGCTGGCCGACTTCGGGGCTGTGGCGGGTTCTGGCATTCTGGCGGCGGCCCGACTCGGGGCTGAGGTGGTGTTCCGGCGGCGGAGGCCCGACTCAGGGCTGAGGTGGTGTTACGGCGGCGGCGATCCGGCTTCGGAGGTTCGGCCGCGGGTCCAGTAGACGACAGGTCACAGGTTGGTGACCTGTTTTTCCAGAGCTCCCGCGGCAACAGCTTCGTCCGCTGGACTGGAGGGCGGCAGCTTCGAATACCCCGGGCCACGGAGATTGAACCGGCCCGTTCGCGGAGCACGGTTGAGCCTCGGGACTTACTTACCATTACCCGGTGGGGGGCACAATATCGGAGGCCTGGATCACCTTCGCGCAGAGGGAGAACAAGGAGGGAAGAGACAAAGACTTAAGATTTTTGCCTTCCATCACAGTGAGGTGTCTGGTGAACTCACTGTGGTGGATGTTAAATTTGTGTTTATTGTGTGTTTTGTTATTTTATTATATGTGTGACTACAAGGCAATGACATTTCGTTCAGACCAAAAGGTCTGAATGACAATAAAGTTTCCATGATTCCATGATAATGTGAGCACACCATCTTTATCCCAGGGTAAAGGATTCTAAACCTAGAAAGCACAGACTTAATGTGAGAGGGAGACATTTAACAGGGAGCTTGGGGGAAATTGTATCTGTATCGGAAACAAGCTGTCAAAGGAAGCGACTCGAACACATGCAATTCTAACTTTCAAAAGACATTTGGACAGATATATGGATAGGAAGGGTTTTGAGGGAAATGGGCCGAATGTAGGTAAATGGGACTAGCTCAGAATGCCATCTTGGTCGGCATGAACAAGTTGGTCCGAAGGGGCTATTTCTAAACTGTCTAGCTCTGCCACTCTATGATGCTATTGTCAGTAAAATGAGTCAACTTAAAGTTGCAAGAATATGTAGAAGCATTTCAGAAAAAGGAGAGAGAACTGGGAACTATCTGCACAAATCTTTGACGGTGTCAGGACAAATTGAAGTTGTTTAAAAAGTCATATTGTGATATCAATGATGTACATAGCGATGTAGAGAACAAAAATAAGGAGGTTTTGTTGAACCGCTGTTGCACATTATTGAGCTGCAACCCGAATATTATGTCCCATTCTGATTACTGCAGGCTTGAAATGAGTGCAGAAAAGATTTTGTATGGTCTCAGGAATTAGGTATTTTATGCATGAGTAGAAGCAAAAACTGAGATTATTCTCTCTGAATGGTGAGAGAACATTTGATTGAAGATTTATTTTTATAAAACAGCACTGCACAATGGGAAGGAGGTGCAGCCAAATGTTATTGGAACACTACCAGGAATACTAGGTTTAGGTTACCCATGGATAGCGTGGAAGTAAAACTGGGCTTCCAGGCAATGCTTGGCCTAAGCCTTCAAAGGAAGTAGAGGTGTTGGTTGTTGCTGCAATAGTTGTGCTTTCTTGGTCGTGGACAGTGAAGAAGGTTATCTCAAATTCCAATTGGATCTTGATCAAACTGGGCCAAAGGCCAAGGAATGGAGATAAATGTGAGGTGTTGTATAAACACTAGATTTTCACATAAACTACTGGGTAGTGTTGTGATACAGAGAGACCAAGGGAGGCAGATGCATAGTTTCATGAAAGTGGTGACGCCGGTAAACAGGGTGGTGAAAGGTACTTTTGGAATGCTTACCTTCATCGGTCAGGGTATTGGTACAGGGGTTTTGGTGTCATTGAAACTGGAATGAGTACATAAACAATTTATGAAGATGTTTTATGAAGAGTTATGAAGACTAGGTCTGGAGTGTTTGAGATGTAAGGAGAGGCTGGATCTATTGTCCTTGCAGCATAGAAGGTTGTGCGGAGTGTATAGAGGTTTATAAAATCATGAGGGGCAGAGATAAGATGAATAGCCATAGTTTTTTTTCCCGGAAGAGGGAAGTCTAAAACTGGAACGCATAGGGTTAAGGTGAGAGGGGAAAGGTTTAAAAGGGACCCCAAGGGGCTTTTTTAAAAATCACACTCAGGGTGGTGTTGCAGGAAGTGGTAGCGGTGGGTACAGTTACGACATTTAAAAGACACTTGGACAGGTTCATGAATGGGAAAGGTTTGGAGGATTATAGGCAGGCACAGGCAAGTGGACCAGCTTGGAAAGGAAACTTGGGGCTTGGTATCATTGGAAAAGGGCAGTGACCAGTATATTGAAGTGAGTGGTGAAAAAGGCTTTGCATGTCTCTGGCAGTATCCTTTACACTGAGGTTGTGTAAAAACTCCACTACAACTATCTATACCTCGTGGCTCTCAACCACCTCCATCCTCTGTTCTTTGAACTAGTATTAGCAGCTTATATTATCCATTATAGAATGAGACGATATAGAATTTAAAGTTCCTACCGTTGGCTTGTAGGCTACTCAGGATACCTGGTGCAGTCTTTCTCGTTTGCATTTGGCCTTTCCTTTCGCTAGAGGAGGCCGAGGGTCAATGGTATGGGAATGAGAGGAGTAGTTAAAATGCCTTGCAGGTGGGAGCTCCAGATGACCTTTGCATACTGAGCAGAGGTGCTTGGGAAAGCTGTCACCTAGTCTATGCTTGGTTTCACTGAAGTAGAGGAGTCTGAAGAAGGGTCTCGACCCGAAACGTCACCGATTCCTTTTTTCCAGAGTTGCTGTCTGACCAGCTGAATGAATCCAGCTTTTTGTGTCTATCTGAGATCACAACAAGAGCTCAAATGCAGTAGACACCATTGGTTCATGTGCAAGTGAAGCTTTGTCTCACCTGGAAGAGTTGTTTAGGTTCCTGTAGACAGATACGTCAGACTTTATATGGTTGCAGGGGAAGGTGCCTGGGGAGCGGAGGGGAGGAGGGTGTGGAGGGGGCACTGACTTTCGCTAATTTGCCAGCATTCTCAGAGCAAGAAAAATTAACTAAAAGATTTCAAGATTATGCCGTTTTCTTACCAAATAAGTAAATGTATGTCATTTTGATCTGGACAATCTTTAGCCCGGTAGCAAGTGTTTGATGTCATATTCATGAATGAATTGAATCTCTGATACATTGATCCAAACACTAGAATCTCTTTGATATATCCACTTGCAAAATGAGCTGTGAATTTTACGCTATCCTGCATTCCAATATGGATGATTTGGATTTCAAAGAGTTGGTTATGATAGACCAGGCTTGCTATATTTTAATGCAGTTACCAGATGATTTGGTATGACCCTTGGCATTCCTCCATTGTGGAAATAGTAACTACAGATGCCAGTTTACATAAAGGGATATAAAGTGCTGGAGTACCTCAGCGAGTCATGCAGCATCTCTAGAGAAAAGGTCCAGACCCAAAACTTGACCTATCCATGTTCTTCAGAGGTGCTGTCTGACCCACTGAGTTACTCCAGTATGACATTTTCTATTGTTCAATTCCATTTAGTATACCTGAGAATATATGGCTGTTGGATTAATTCTGCATTGTTTGAAATTGAAATAAAACGTATTATTTTAACACCAAAGCAAATTTCATTTCATCCTGAAAGTGAATGTTGGGTGTTCAGTTTTTAAAGCATCTTTTATTTTGATAGGTTTCCCGGTTGGCCGGTGTCCTGGTCAAACATGGAGTACAGAAGGGTGATCGAGTTGTCATTTATATGCCAATGATCCCCCAGGCAATGTACACGATGCTGGCGTGTGCCAGAATTGGAGCCACGCACAGTCTGATATTTGGCGGCTTTGCATCGAAAGAGCTTTCTACCCGCGTGGACCATGCTAAGGTAATGTGCATCATAAAATAGAACAATGTTGGACAATCAACGCAGCACATGCTGTATGCTTGCGCTAGGAATTGCAATCTGAGCTAACATGGACCTAACATGTTAGAAGGAACTGCAGAACTACTTTACATTGAAGATGAACAAAAAATACTGGAGTATCTAATATCTGAAGATACGGACCTATGTTGCAAGCTACTTCAGAGGCTTGATGTGAAACAATTTTTCATTGTCACAAAATATGATATTATGGTAAATGATTACAAAGGAAGCAGGGGAGTTTGAGAAGCAGTGGGATTTACGGAGGTGGTCCCAGAGCTTGCGATCTTGACAGCTGATTGAAAGTGGTGGAATGATTAAACACTGGTTTAGCTCACAGGAGTGTTCAGAGGGCAATATAGAGACAGCAAAGGGTGAAACCATGGGAGAATATGAGAACAGTTAGAATTTAAAACATTGTTTAACTGGGCGAGGGATGGTCAAGATTATAAATAAGATCTCCTTACTTCTTTTTTCTTTTTCTTCCCTTTTCTTCTTTTATTCTCTTTTTCCTATTTTCTATTCTTTAACTTTCTTCCTTCACTCTCTATTTTTCTTTTCCACACACTATATATCTCACATTTTTCTATTTTTCATTATCAAACTTCTTTTTCTTTTTCTTCTTTATTATAAAAATTAAAAAAATAAGAAGCTGTACATAAAATGTATTATGAAAATATGATTGTATACAATTGTACTTCTAATAAAATTAAAATATTTAAAAGAATTTAAAACATTGTTTAACAGGTAGCCAATGTACCGTAAGTCAACAGCTGTAAGCAAGCAGTACTTGGCACATATTAGATGAGTGAATGTGATACAGGATGTGGTTGGGAATTCACCTTGTTTATGATGAGTAACTAAGGGTGGCAGATCAAGAATATAGAAACAAAGAACTGCAGATGCTGGCTTATACCAAAAATAGACACAAAGTGCTGGTGTAACTCAGTGGGTCAGGCAGCATCTCTGGGGAAAAAGGATGGGTGACGATTCAGGTCGGAACCCTGCTTTAGTTAACTCTTGAGAAAATGCAGTCATAGATGAAAGCTGCTGCAGCAGCACATGATTTGACGATTGTCAAAGTCGGGTGATGAAGTTGAGATGGAAATAGGCAGCATTAGTAATGGTGTTGATGCATGGTTCAAAGGTTTTTTTTGGTGATGGACAGGACAGTGAAGTCTTTTTAGTTCATAAGTCCATAATTTCTTGGAGTAAAATAAGGCCATTTGTTCCATCAAGTCTACTCCACCATTCAATCATGGAAGATCTATCTTTCTCTCTCAACCCCATACTCCATTTTCAGAAGACCTGAAGCATTGACCTGAAACACTAACTCTCTTATGATGGAAGAAATCCAGAGTTCGAAGAAAGTGTGTTGCTAATTTTGGAAGCTGGCGTATGTTCAAGCACTTTTCAGTGAAAAGGAATGGAGGACGTTACATCATAGTTAGCCAAGACTTCATTGTTCTGCATTTCTTTGTCTTTAAAGGAGATTGGGACAGTATCTGGGGAGAGATGATTATTAACAGCATTCAATAGCACGAGCGCTGGGGAAAGTTGGAAGCTCAGCAGATTATTGCAACTATGGTTAGGGAGTTGGTGCAAATAGACAATTAGAGTGAGTGGAGATAGCACAAGGGGAAAGGGAGCAGAAACAAGAGAAACATAGGTGGATAACAGCACTGAATGTATTCTTAGAGGTTTGACAGTAGAAGTAACAGGGAAGTAGCAGATGGTCTCAGTCATGATGATTAAGATGCCCACGAGATCCTTGCTTTAAAATTCGGTGATGGACATTTGTGCAATGAATAATCAGTTAAAATCTTTTAATTGCAGGAAAAACAAAATCTGTGAAATCTGAAAGTTGCACGTTATTATCTATTTTGCTATGTCACTTTTTTGTTTGCTGCACAGCACATACGTTTACAACCATCCTAGACTAAGCCCTTTTAAAATTCTCTACATCGATCGCCACCCCTACCCTCCTTGTGATTTCACACCTCACTTATGCAGTCAGGGCAACTCGTATCGCCCAACTAACCTTGCAAACCGCATCCTTGGCAATGTGGGGAGAAGCTGGTGTGGTCAGCGGAATCCATGCAGACAAGGGGAGAATGTGAAAACTCCACACTGCCGGCAGAGCAGGCCTGGATTGAATCCAAGTCACTGGAGCTATGAGGCATACTGCCCACAAATTGTTGCTGGGTACTTCCCACAAGAACTCGATTACAATGCCAACAAGTATACTTTTTTTTCTTTCTTTGGAATCGGGTACAAAGCAAGGCTTGATAGTGGGGTAGGAAATGTTCCAACTTGCAATGTTTTGTGAAGCAGCAATAGGATTTAATCATACTGGAAAGAGTTTTGGACTTTAGTAGTCTTGAGGAGGTTGGTAAGGCAGGAAGGCTGGATCTGACTTTCCGGGTCCAAAACATCAGATACAGCCTGAAAATAGGCTCTTCATCAATCTCCCATTTTTACATTAATCGTACCCTAACCCATTTTATTCTACCCATATTCACATCAACTCCTACCAGATTTGATTACTTGCCTACATATCAGGAGCAATTCACAGCGGCCAATCAAGCTATGAATCTGCACATCTCTGAACTGTGTGGAAATTGGAACACTTGGAGGAAGCTTGCATGGTCACAGGGAGAATGGGCAATACCACTCGGAGAGCGCCAGAGGTTAGGATCAAAGCGGGCTCTCTGGAGCTGTGAGGCAGCTGTACTGCTGTACAGGCTCACTGTAAACAGGAGATCATCCTGTTTGGGCGGCACGGTGGAGCAGCGGTAGAGTTGCTGCCCTACAGCACCAGAGACCCGAGTTTTATACCACCTACAGGTGCTGTCTGTACAGAGTTTGTATATTCTCTACTCCCACACTCCAAAGACGTACAGGTTTGTAGGTTAATTGGCTTCTGTAAAAATTGTAAATTGTCCTTAGTGTGTAGGATCGTACTCGTGTACGAGCATCGCTGGTCGGCACAGAATCGGTGGGTTAAAGGCCTGTTTCCACGCTGTAGCTCTAAACTATACTAAACTAAATCCAGACTTTGTTGTTCAAATCATATTCATACCAATCTGTTCAATCTGTGGACCCATCAGTCCTGAGTTGCCTCCCTGCTTAACAACACCTGGGGTTTAAAATTATTTTACTTGTTTTCAAATTGCTCACTATATCTGTAATCTCCTCCATTTTGTAATGGTTTGAGACATATATGCTCCTCCAAATTTGGCCTCTTCAACAATATGAAATGAAGTCCTTACAATTGTCATTGCTCTAAGCTGCAAAGATCTCAACCTGTAAAATCCCCACCTTGACCTCTACTCCCACACTCCATTTAAATTGCTGCTATCTCTCTGATCAAACATCGGTTGTCTTGCACGGTTTGTGTTTAGCGTTGGTTATTAATGCTTCTCTGAAGCATGAAGCAAAAGGGAACATAGAAACAGAAAATAAGTGCAGGAGGAGGCCATTCGGCCCTTCGAGCCAGCACCACCATTCATTGCGATCATGGCTGATCGTCCCCAATCAATAACCCGTGCCTGCCTTCT
This sequence comes from Malacoraja senta, assembly GCA_038087875.1. Lineage (NCBI taxonomy): Eukaryota > Metazoa > Chordata > Chondrichthyes > Rajiformes > Rajidae > Malacoraja > Malacoraja senta. The sequence continues at coordinate 56,807,236 of CM075979.1, forward strand.
CCCCATATCCCGTGATTCCACTAGCCCCTAGAGCTCTATCTAACTATCGAGCATTAAATACAAATTGATATTATTTGTGGTTGAAGTTGTTTTGTTTAAAAAAAGGCAGCCTCCATTCTCTGAATCTCATATGTTTCATCACTTTGCAGCCAAAACTGATTGTGACAGCATCATTTGGTATTGAGCCAAAAAGAAGAATAGAATACATACCATTGCTGGAGAAAGCTTTGGAAATCGCTGAACACAAGCCAGATAAAGTCATAATCTACAATCGCCATGGTATGGTGAGTATTGAATTCCAGCCTTTTGTCATTTTGACATAAAACCCACATCTCTGAAATCCTCTTCTTAGATCACAACTTTGAGTTGAGTTTAGCTTATTGTCACGTGTACCAAGGTACAGTGAAATGCTTTTGTTGCATGCTAACCAGTCAGCGGAAAGATAATACATGATAACAACTGAGCCATCCACAGAGTGCATGATAAAGGGAATATTGTGAATAACGTTTAGTGCAAGATAAAACCAGTAAAGTCCTATCAAAGATAGTCCCAGGGTCTCCACAGAGGTAGATAATAGATCAGGACTGCTATCTAGTTGTTGGTCGGATGGTTCAGTTGCCTGATAACGGCTGGGAAGAAACTGTCCCTGAATCTGGGGGTTTGTGTTTACAAATTTCTATACCATTTGCCTGATGGGAGAGGGGAGAAGAGGGCATGGCTGGGGTGCGACTCATTCTTGATTATGCTGGTGGCCTTGCCGAGGCAGCGCAAGGTGTATATGGAGTTATTGGGAGGGTGATTGGTTCACAATTCTCTGCAGTTTCTTGCAGTCTAAGTTGGAGCTGTTCCCAAACCATGCTGTGACGCATCCTAATAAAATGCTTTCTATGGTGCGTCTGTAGATGGTGTGAGTTGTTGGGGTCATGCTGAACTTCCAAAGCCTTCTAAGGAAATAGAGTTGTTGGTGTGCTTTCTTGCCTTTTCTTCAATATGGATGGTCCAGGAGAAGTTGTTGGTGATATTTACTCCTAGGAATTTGAAGCTTTCAACCATCTCTACTTTGGCACCGTCAATGCAAACCGGGGTATGTGTGCCACTTCACCCCCTCAAGTCGATCATTATCTCCTTTGTCTTGCTGACATTGAGAGAAAAGTTGTTGTGTCGACACCGGGTCACGAGGTTCTCAATCTCTTTCCTGTACTCCATCTCATCATTATTTGATATCCAGCCCACAATGGTGGTGACGTCTGTGAATTTATAAATTCAATTAGATTTGTACATGGCTGCACAGCGGTGGGTGTACAAGGAGTAGAATTTAGGAGATTGAGAGGGGATCTTATAGAAACATACAAAATTCTTATGGGGTTGGACAGGCTAGATGCAGGAAGATTGTTCCCGATGTTGGGGAAGTCCAGGACAAGGGGTCACAGCTTAAGGATAAGGGGGAAATCCTTTTAAGACCGAGATGAGGAAAAACGTTTTCACACAGAGAGTGGTGAATCTCTGGAACTCTCTGCCACAGAGGGTAGTTGAGGCCAGTTCATTGGCTATATTTAAGAGGGAGTTAGATGTGGCCCTTGTGGCTAAGGGGATCAGGGGGTATGGAGAGAAGGCAGGTACGGGATACTGAGTTGGATGATCAGCCAAGATCATATTGAATGGCGGTGCAGGCTCGAAGGGCCGAATGGCCTACTCCTGCACCTATTTTCTATGTATCTATGTATCTATGTAAAGAAGGGGGCTGAGAACGCACCCTTGAGGAGCACCAGTGTTGAGGATTATCGTGGAGGATGATTTGTCCCGTATCGTCATTGATTCGGGTCTGTTGGTCAGGAAGTCGAGGATCCAGTTGCAGAGATGTGTTCTGACTCCAAGTCCCTCGACTTAACTCAAACACACACAAAACAATATACACATAAATTTCACATACCATTTTTAAAAGAAAGAAAACTGCAAAAATAAACACATTAATACAAAAAATATAATTAGAAAAAAAAAACATGTATGTGGTTGTAAGAGGTTGACTGAGGTGTTCTGCTGCTAGGGTAGGATTAGGGTTGTGCAGGTTGTTTTAAGAACCTGACAGTTGCAGGAAAGTATCTGTTCCTGGACCCGGTGGTGTGTAACTTCAGGCTTCTGTACCTCTAGCTGAATGATAGAAATGAGAAAAGTGCATGGCCCAGATAGTGGGGATCATTGATGGTAGATGCTACCTAGTTTTTTCAATGGGCATTCCTTTGCTATTAGATTTACTGTAAATCACTTCAAAGCGTATATGATTTACACACATCTTTATTCAGCACATTAACTTAGCAGCATTACAGATCTAGGTATTGTCAGTTCATCCTGGCTGCTTCAACTAACGGTGCTGGGAATGGGCGTTAGTATAATTGTTATAATGGGGCGGAGTTAGTGATGCCAACTAAGTGTGATTGATTCACATGCATCATCAATCTACATCCTTTCCCCTAAAGATTAAAAGCATATTAAACATACTCGCCATACCTGTCTGGTGGTCTACTAACACGGCCCAAACGCGTGCGGACCCAACCATCCCCTCCCTCAACTGAAGGATGAGGCGGGGAGGTTGAAGGTGAAAACCGCACGGGAGAGGATTGTGGTGACCGAGGGGGGAAACATGCGGTGGGTGAAACCCCGTGGTTATTGGAGACCGATAGACGTGGGGGAGTGGCAGGCATGCGGGAACGGGCGGGAGACATCGCGGAAGGTGGCTGGAACTGGAGCGGCGGAGCATAGGGATCGGCAGGCGGCGGTCGGGGCTCCTTCACAGCAAGCAGGTGTTGACGACTTCTCCGGTAAACCGCTCCCTCACAGTCCACAAGGTACGATCGCGGCTCATCAGTCGGGCGCACAACAACGCCCAGACGAGAATGTCCAGTTGGAGTTCGTAGACGGACGACCTGGCCCGGCAGTAGAGGCTGGAGTGGTCTGCTGGAACTGTCATATGACCGTTTCTGGGTCTCGTGCTTCTCTTGGAGACGTTGCTGGATAGTGGCGGGCTTCAACACCTGAGGAACCAGCTGCTGTTGTGCGATGGGGACCGGAGACCTCGTCACCCTCGATAGCAGCCGCTGTGCTGGTGACCCCAAGACTCCGTCTCTCGGAATGTTTCTGAGGTTCAGCAGATCGAGATAGACGTCAGAGTTTGAAATGCGCGCTCCCTCCAGCAAGTGCTTGGCGCTCCTGACAGCGCGTTCAGCGAGTCCATTACTCTGTGGATACTCGGGACTGCTTGTGATGTGCTGAAAGTTCCATCGGTCAGCGAAAAGCTTGAACGAGTGGCTGGTGGACTGTGGACCATTGTCGGTTCTCAGAACAGGAGGACTGCCATGGTCTGAGAAATGTCTTTTCAGAATCTTGATGACCATCACCGACGTGAGGGAGGTCAGTTGGTCAAGTTCGAACCAGTTGGAGTACGAGTCGACCAGAACGAGGTAGTGCTTACCGCGCCATTCGAAAATGTCCGCAGCCATCGACAACCATGACAGGGCTGGTGAAGGTTGTTGCAGAAGGGGCTGCCGCTCCTGATGAGGTGCAAGATTGTTGCAAGTGGGGCAGGAGGCTACACGGTCTCGGATGTAAGTGGCCATTCCAGGCCAGTAGAACAGATCCCGGGCGCGTGCCAGTGTGGAGTCGGCTCCTGGGTGACCGCCGTGTACCTCTTTGAAGTACTCGTCTTGTAGCGATGCAGGTACAACTACCTTGTGGCCCTTGACGACCACACCATCCTGAACCACCAGTTCATCGCGGACCAAGAAGTACGGCTGCACCTCAGTGGGCGTGTTGGATTGTTTGCCTGGCCAGCCTGTCTTGATGATGGACGAGAGGGCTTGAAGCGTAGCATCCTTGGCAGTGTGCGCGGCCAGGGTGCGCAGTTGCTTGCTGGAGATTAGACCAACACCGAGAACAGTGAAATCCTCCTGTTCGTGTGGGTGTTGTTCGCAAGATGTTCGAGGGGCACGAGAGAGTGTGTCAGCAACATGCATGTCCTTGCCCTTTTTGTAGGTAATAGAGAAGTCGTACCGCTGTAGCTGCATCATCATGCGCTGCAAACGAGCTGGGGCGGCGTGGATAGGCTTGTTCAAGATTGTCACCAGTGGCTGGTGGTCCGTCTCAACCATGAACGTGTTGCCAAAGACGAAGTCGTGGAATTTGGAGCAGGCAAAGACAACCGCCAGCAGTTCCTTTTCGATTTGCGCGTAGTGCTGCTCCGTGTCGGTCATGGTGCGAGAGGCATACGCGACGGGTAGTAGGGTACCATCATCAGACGGTTGTAGGCAGGCTGCGCCGAGCCCGAATTTTGAGGCATCGCAGGTGATCACCACCGGACGTTTCAGGTCGAAAAAAGTTAGGGTCGGTGCACTAGTCAGTTTTGATTTCAGAACATCGAAGGCATCCTGATGTTGCTGGAACCATGACCATGCAGTGTCCTTTTTTGTCAGCTGCCGCAATGTGGAGCTTAATTCGCTGAGGTTAGGTATGAACTTTCCGAGATAGTTTACCATACCCAGGAAACGTTGCAGGTCTTTCACGTCAGTAGGTGCAGGCATTTCTGTGATGGCAGAAGTCTTCTTCGGATCCGGTTTGAGGCCGTCAGGGGTGAAGATGTGGCCGACATAGGAGACCTCTGGAACCCTGAACTTGCACTTGTCAGGATTGAGTTTGAGGTTGATCTTGACAGCACGCTCCAAAATGAGCCTGAGATTGTGGTCATGTTCCGCCGCGTCCTTGCCATAGACCAGAATGTCATCGACAATAATGGCACAAGGCAGACCCTCGAACAATTGTTCCATAGTTCTTTGGAAGACTTCGCTGGCAGAGTTGATCCCGAATGGCATTCTCAAAAACTTAAATCTGCCGAATGGGGTAGCAAATGTGGTGAGGTTTGATGACCTCTTTTCCAGCGGTATCTGCCAGAATGAATTCTTTGCATCTAGGACGGAAAATAGGGAGGCCGTTCCGATCTTTGCTGCAACATCCTCTACTGTCTTCATGGGATGGTGTGGGCGCTTAATGGCAGTGTTCAGGTCTTTTGGATTAATGCACAGGCGGATTTCATCCTTTCCCTTCTTGACTGTGGCAATCATGGTTGAGACCCAGTCGGTGGGGTCACTGACGGCTTCAATTACGCCTTTGGAGACCATGTCCTTCAGCATAGAGTGAACCCTGTCAGTCATGGCAAATGACAATCTGTGTGGGTTTCGGACAACGGGTGTCACGTCGGGGTCGATTGTAATCTTGTAGGACACAGGCAACTTGCCTAGGTTGTTGTCGAAAAGACCAGGGAAGTCACTCAGTGGATCAAAGGAAACTTGCAGTTTGTGGACAGTTTTGTCAAAGGAAATCAGCCCTAGTTCCTGACAGGCATGATTGCCAAGCAGGGTAACCGAATTAAAATTTAGCACATGGAAAGTCAATTCCCTAGTTGGAGAATCTACCTTGTTGTGGCGCTAGCATTTTCTTTCATTTATACTTTGCAGCTGCAACAGTATATTCTACACTCTGTTTCCTTTCACTTTATGCACCATCTGTAGTATTCATGTATGGCATGATCTGCGTGAATAGTGTGCAAAACCACATTTTTCAATGATCTTAGTGCACATGACAATAATAAATCAATATCAATACAACAAATACAAAACTAATTTGTGTGCTTCTTCCACAAGAACCAAGGCTCAAGGAAGGGTGAATTAAAGATGACATAGGGTTTGCATTATATATTACTATCTCATGGCAGGGTTCAGTCAAAAATACATGTGTGAAGGTTTTCAAATGGTTCACAATGTAGGCTGAGCTGCATAGATGAGAAATTTGCTGGGTTTAATTTCTGAGGCGTGCAAATTGTCTGATCTCAGCTGAACTAATTGAAAGGTATTGGAGAAAAGCAGATCACTACTTCTGTCTTTGGGAAAATAATATTTCATTTCCTGTTCCTATTTTCTTCTCAGCGACTGGCAGTTGAAAATAACAAGATACATAACGGGTGTCAGAGGTTATAGGGAGAAAGCAGGAGATTGGGGTTAGGAGGGAGAGATAAATCAGCCATGATTGAATGGCAGAGTAGACGATGGGCCGAATGGCCTAATTCTGCTCCTATCACTTATGAACTTATGACATTGGTAAGGCAGCACAGTGCTGCTTCACAGCTCCAGGAGCCAAAGATGAACCCTCACCTTAGGTGCCGACTGTGCAGAATTTGCACTCTCCCCCTGACAGCGTGGATATCCACCTGGTGCTCTGATTCATGCATCTCAAAGATGTTAATTGGTTAGTGTAGTGCAAGTGGCAAAATGAATCATGTGAATAACTTGCAGGGAAATAAGGAGAGGTGTCTGATGAGCATGAGCAGCTGTATAACTCACTGTGGCCTCCTGTGTCGTAATGACTAAGAAATCATTCTATATTTGAGAAAGATTTCACAGTGTTTGCCTGTTATGTAGAGAAATAATATAGAGAAATTCCTTCACAAAGTTACAGATGTGCCATAGAAATCATTTCACAGCATGTTTTGGGAACAGCTCCTCCAAGACCGTAAGAAATTGCAGAGAATTGTGAACGCAGCCCAGACCATCACGCAAACCAACTTCCCTTCTGTTGACTCAATTTACACCTCCCGCTGCCTCGTCAAGGCCAGCAGCATAATCAAAGATGAGTTGCACCCTGGCCATTCTCTCTTCTCCCCTCACCCATCGGCCAAAAGGTATCGTAATGTGAAAATGCACATGTTCAGATTCAGGGACAATTTCTTCCCGGCTGTTCTCGGACAACTGATCTATCCTATCAACAACTAGAGAGCAGTCCTGATCTACTAACTATCTTATTGGAGACTTTCGGACTATCTTTGATCAGACTTCACTGATGTAATCTTGCACTAAACATTATTCACGTTATTCATTTTATCATGTATCTGTACATATGGATAGCTCGATTGTAATCATGTATTGTCTTTCCACTGACTGGTAAGCACGCAACAAAAGCTTTTTGCTGTACCTCGGTACACATGACAATAAACTAAACTCAATGTGTCTGTGGTGCTGCTGCAAGCAACGTTTTACATTGAACCTGCATCGCATCATACTTGTGCATTAGACAATTGATACAACTTGAAATATGAAAAGTCAGTAGGTTTCATAGTAAACGTTGTGTATTGTGCAATTTGCTACTGATTATATTTTTAAACTGTGTTTAGGAGAAAGTTCATTTGACTTCTGGCTGTGAGCTAGACTGGGATGAAGAGATTTCTGCAGCTAAATGTCACGACTGCGTCCCAGTGTCTTCAGACCATCCCTTGTACATCCTCTATACATCAGGAACGACGGGAATGCCAAAGGTAAAATCTTCAATCCTTTGACTTGGCATGGATTTTCCTTGTCGAAATTTCATTGAAACATATGCAAGTTGTAGTGCTCTACGTGAGTTCATTATCATAGCTGCTCAAATTCCCAAAATAAATTTGGAAATACATTTAATAATTAAGAAGGAAAATGACAATGGTTTTCAAATGATGTTAAATGTCACGATACGATAGAACTTTATTTATCCCAGGAGGGAAATAGATCTGCCAAGAGTCATAAAAACACAAAGTACATGAAATTAGAGTGACGAGTAGAAAGGATTGGAGATGTGCAATATTGGGAGGGGGTGGGGGGGGAGTCCATCTACCCCATGACAGAAAAGGGGGGAGTGTACAGTTTGATAGCCACAAGGAAGAAGGATCTCCTGTGGCATTCTGTCCTGCATCTTGGTGGAACCAGTCTGTTGCTGAAGGTACTCCTCAGGTTGACCAGTGTGTCATGGAGGGGGTGAGCTGTATTGTCCAGGATGCTCTGCAGTTTGAGGAGCATCCTCCTCTCCAAGACCATCTCCCATGAATCCAACACTGCCCCCAGGACGGTGCCAGCCTTCCTGATGAGTTTGTTAATCCTATTGGCGTCCGCGGCCGAAAACATTTACCCCAAACATTTTGCATGTTTCTCTTGTTTCAGCTGGGTAATTGCAAATACTGTAAGTGACATTCATATTTCTCTCTGAGTCTGAAGAAGGGTCTCCACCTGAAACGTCACCCATTCCTTCTCTCCAGAGATGCTGCCTGTCCCACTGAGTTACTCCAGCATTTTGTGTCAACTTAAATTTAAACCAGCATCTGCAGTTCTTTCCTACACATTCATATTTCTCTCACAGTTGGTTGGTATCTAATTCCTCAGTTTTCTGAAAAATCTCTGATACCAAATCAAATTATTATCATTCATCTCTGCATGATACAAAGGTTGTTCAAACTAGAGAACAAAGCACTGAACTTGGTTTGCTCTCAACTAAATAAGGTTTGATCATTTGCAGAAATGTTTGTTTCATTTTCCATTTCTAATGTGGGAACATACTGACAATTTTTAATGTGCTGGCACTTTCTCAAGATATAAAGTAACATGGCAAATGAAGTTAATTATTTAAATGTTTTTTCAGGGAATTGTTCGTACATCTGGTGGATATGCCGTAATGCTTAATTGGACTATGTCAAAAGTGTATGGCCTCAAGCCTGGTGAGGTAAAGTTTAATTTTATAACTTGTGAAAGATGTTCTCTGGGACTCTCTGGGACTTCATTTTATAACCAAGGTCTTTGCGTTTTGTATTTTCCAGGTCTGGTGGGCTGCTTCTGATCTGGGCTGGGTAGTTGGACATTCTTATATTTGCTATGCGCCTCTTCTTCATGGCAATACATCAATTTTGTATGAGGTTGGTACAGGATGAATGGTGTGTATCTATGTTTATTTATAGAATGAGTTTAGTTTTAGTTTAGTTCAGAGATACAGTGCGGAAACAGGACCTTCGGCCCACTGAGTCTGTGCCAACCAGCGATCCCCGCACATTAATACTATCCTACAACACACTGGGGACAATTTACACTTATACCAAGCTAATTAACCTTGAAACCTGTGTACCTTTGAGGTGGTGGAGGAAACCAAAGCTCTCGAAGAAATCCCACGCAGTCACGGGAAGAATGTACAACTCCGTACAGACAGCACCCGTAGTTGGGATCGATCCCGGGTCTCTGATGCTGCAAACGCTGTAAGGCAGCAACTCTACCACTGCGCCACCGTGCCGTCCACTGAGTCTCGGGAAGGAGTATTGAAGACCTTGAATGCTGAGTGCATCAGGATTATAACAGATCATAATTAAATAGGGTAAAGGGTATCGTCAAATATCTTGAGTGCTGCAGGGCATAAAAGTGACATAAAATGGTTGTCCAGTGAAGCAAAGTATTTATTGTTCAACAATTTATAAAAAGTAAAACTCTAAGAATTGAAAATGCTGGAGATCCACTGCAGTAAACATTCATCTGTTTCTCTCTCCACAGATGCTGCCCGATCTGCTGTGTTTCTGTGTTGATTATGTATTAATATTCAGTGCAGGGTGCATGTGGGATAAGAATAACCACAATGCTAATACTGTTGAAAAGTCATTATCTAGTCAATCATCCAATAGTTCAGTTCAGTTTTGTTTATGGTCACGTGTACCGAGGTACAGTGAAAAGCTTTTGCGTGCTAACCAGTCAGCAGAAAGACAATACATGATTACAATCGAGCTATTTACGAAAGACAGAATTCTCATGGGCGTGATAGGGGAGATGTTCATTTGATGGGGAGAATAGTATCAGGATTCATTGTTTCAAAGTGAGCGGTCATGTATTGAGGACAGAGATGAAAAGAGACATCTTCACTTGGAGGCTAAAGAATCTTTGAATTCCCTGTTCAAGGAGGCTGTGGAGGCACCACTGCCTTAGAATATTCGTGACAGAAATGTATCTTTTTGTGGATATTAAGGAGATTGAGGGAAATTAGGTTAGTGTAGGATAGTGCACTGAAATATAAGATTAGCCATGGTTTTTATTGGTAAGCACAGGGGTCAAATGGCCGTTTCCTGGTTTTGTTATATTCTTGCATTGCTGTTTCTGCCCAGAAAGTACATAAAAGCCATTCTCTCCATATTAAATAGTGTCCATTTCTTGTTGGATCCTGCCCTTTGGGGATAGCAACCTTTGATTGGGCTTTTCCTGATGGCAGCCACACATATAATGATGTCCACCTCTGTGCAGTGCCCATCTCAGCAATCACCAACAGAGAGTAACAGTGCAGTACCTTCACTCTAATGTAAGGAGCAAACCTCACAGCGAAGAGATGCAAAATAAAGGGTTTCACTGTGATTCAATGTTTTTGCCAAATGTTTCAGCCAGAATCAGTTTCCTGTGCTCCATCCAAAAAAGCTGCAGGGATTCGGTCACCAAGTACAATTAAAGCAAAATTTTGATATATTTGTAGACCGTAAAGGAATTGAGGGAGCTTGTGTCAGTGCTGGTCAGTGTCACTGATGTAAATGATCAGCTATGTGATCTTAACTGAATGGTGAGCAGGCATGATGGGCTGAATGGCCTATTCTTGCTACCTTTCATGTTCTTACTCACCATTTCAACATTTTCTGTATAAAATGATCAGAATAACATTACTTCTCGGCCAATTTATTTTAGTAATGCTGGATGGAGATTTCTTAATATGGGAGATGCATGTTTTGGTCTGTTCTTGAGTTCTATGGAATAATAAAATAACAGCAACAGAATAGCACATGCAGGCATTCATTAGTGTTTTAGCCAAATGTACAAGATCATCCGATGAAACAGTTGCCTTTACTGACACAAAAATGTTACCAATATAACAATACAGCATGAAATGAAAAGTGAAGATAGACACACAAAGCTGAAGTGACTCAGCTAGACAGGCAGCATCTCTGAAATGGGTCCCATTTTTCTGTCTATCTTCGGTTTAAAACAGCACCTGCAGTTCCTTCCTGCATATGAAATGAATAGTATTTGCAGCATACGGCATCACTGTAATTGTATTCTAAAGCATAACTTGAAATGCCAATGATTCATTTTATATTTGGGAAGTTTTAAAGTAGGTACTTGTAACATTAATCAAATTAGCAATTCAAGCCAATCAGTTGAAAAGTTCCTGTGGCAGCTCAGCAGGCAGTGCTGCTGCCTCGTGTCTAGTAATGTAGCCTCCAGTGCTGTCTGTGTGGAGTATGCACGTTCTTTTTGTGACAGTATGGGTTTCCCTCAGTGCCATGATTTCCTCTTACATCCTCAAGGTGTTCTGATTGGCAGATTATTAGTTTACTTTAAATTACTCTGTGTGTAAGTGGTTGTTAGGAGGATCTGGTCAAAGTAGGTATACATGTGAAAAATAATAGATTGGAGGGAGTAGGATTGTTGGATTTGCTCAGAATGGTAGCATTGATTGAATGGGGTCAATGTCCTGTGTCATAAGAAAATGTTAAAACGTGTGGATTCTTTGCTTCGTAATAAAACACCTTCCGAAATGTTTTTTTTAGTGATCCCAAAAAAGGCATTTTTGGTGTCCAACTGGATGGTGTATGTAGAGTAAAGGGCCTGTCCCACTGAACGAGGTAATTCAAGAGTTCTCCCGAGTTTTCCCCTGATTCGAACTCGGAGAATGTCCATAGCGGGTCCGTAGGAGTTCGTGGATGTCTCGTAGCGGCTCGTACAAGTAAGAAGTAACAATTTTTTTCATCACGAGTATTTTTTTACTCGTAGACATTTTTCACAGTGTTGAAAAAACGTCATGAGTTTACCGGATTTCCCGAGTACCTACCTTTACTCATATGAGCCGCTATGAGACATCCACAAACTCCTACGGACCCGCTACGGACATTCTCCGAATTCGAATAGGGGGAAAACTCGGGAGAACTCTTGAATTACCTCGTACAGTGGACAGGCCCTTGAGAAGTTGCAAAATTGGCCGAAAACGCTCTTTTAACGAAAAAGCAACAGGGCATTTCTTACCCATAATTTTGCTGCAAAAATGGGTTCAACTGTCTGGTTCAACTGTGCATCCCTCAATCAGTCTGTCTGCTTCAACTGTCCATTCCTCTGCAGGGCAAGCCGGTTGGGACCCCCGACGCGGGAGCATATTTCCGCCTCTTATCTGATCATGGAGTCGTAGCTTTATTCACTGCACCAACGGCACTGAGAGTAATTCGGCAGCAAGATTCTGAGGCCATGCTTGGAAGACAGTACCATTTCCCAAGGTGACTCTTCACGGCCTTAAAGGGCCAAAGAAACTTAAAACGGGCATTTAAAAGAAAATCTCACTGCAATTTACTTCCTTGAGTGGGGGCGTCAGGATCATTTTAATGGGTGAGCTTGATCTAGTTTCTTGGCACATGGGAGAGACCTTATTTAACAAAGATTATATGGATACAGTGTAGTGTTATGTGTGCTGCTACGTGTTGCCTCCTTTTTGGTGTGAAGCCAACATTGTTTGCGGTGTTAAGATGAAAAGTCCTGTGATTCCTCTACATTGGCTGCTATCAAATTGGTCAAGATTGCTTTAAGGACTTTAAGGACCAAAACCTGAGGTGGATTGATCCAAGCACACTTCAGGATCCTGTCAGAAAATATGGAAATATTTAAATTGGATATTGGAAATATGGAAGTGCATGCTTGCTGTCTCTAAGCTTTTAAGTAATTTCTAATCTGAATCTGGGAACACGTTCAAAAAAGAAATTCTTATCAGCTAAATTCCTGATGCTGGCACCCTGAAGGGAACCGTGCTTGTCTGTTGCTATAATTATAAACATTATAACATAACAAGATAATGTAATGAAACGGGATCAACATTTTTAACACTGTAACATTAAAGTTTGGGCGTTTGAGCGATTAAAGTAATCACAATTAGCCATATGAATTTTAAAAGAATAAATCATGTTCACTGCTGTTTAAATCACAATTAAAACACTAGTGAAATAGGAAATGCAAAAGGACAACTTGTTGGGAGGGAGGAAGAGTTGGAGGGGAGGAGAATGGGTCAGATAGTTTTTAAAAAAAAGGAGAGGGAAGGATGGTGGTATTCTCTCAAATCAGCTGAAGAGCGTGCAGCCAATTTATCTGAGATCTTGGGCTCTAATGGATGGCAGAAGAGTGGCTGATCAGCAGTGATGGGGTGGTTCATAAGTGATAGCAGCAGAATTGGGCAATTGCGGCCCATCAAGTCTACTCCGCTATTCAATCATGGCTGATCTTAGTTTAGTGAAGAGACGACTTGATTAGTTGTATAAAATCGTATGGCATGTAAATTTGGATACACAATAGACTGCAGCTGGTGGAATCCAGAGCAAAACATTAACTGGTGGAGGAACTCTGTGGGTCGAACAGCATTTGTTGGTGGTTGGGGGGTGATGGTGGGGAAAGGTACTGTCAGCGTATTAGATTGAGATCATGCGTTAGGGCTGAGAGTGGAGAGGGAAGATAGCTATCGCCTCCCTCCACTCTTAGTCCTGATGCAGGGTCTTGACTCTAAACATTGACAGTTCCTTTTTCCTTCCACAGATACTGCTCAGTCTACTGGGTTCCTCCAGCAGTTTGTGGATTGTTGGGTTCATGTATTTGTGGTTACTGCTCGAGTGAGATCAGCATTAGAAACAGGATGGCTCTGTTTGTACCCTAGACCTTTGTGGGCTGTCACTGTGCATCAATCATCCCCAATCACCATCAAAGGTGAGGACCCACACTACAAACATCATAACACCTATGATGTTTGTAGTGAAGAAACACCCCAGCTATATACCATCAGGAGTTCCAACTTTTCTAATGGTTGAACACATATGAACAAAGATAACAGTTCCAGGTGAGTTTGGTATGTGAACTGACATGCAAATGTTAGGGAACCACGTTTATATCATTCTAAGTGGTATATGCCAAGGTTTATGTGTACTCTGATAAGGAAAAAGGTAACGATTGCACATAATGCCCAAGGCAGGCATTGCCATATCTTTGATCAAGAGTGAATGCTCTGGGTGGTTGCATTATGCTTAATGAATCAAGGTTCATTGCTCCCTTTGGACAAGGATAAATCCATTGATTTTGATGGCAAAGTGAGTACATTTCTTTCTTTTAGAGAATGCCATTGCTGGCCACTATTGTTACGCAAGGGAAAGTTTCCACGTTATTCTCCTCTTGCAAAGGGAGTGAATCCTCTGGAATTCTCTGAGCTGGAGAGTTGTGAGGACAATTAAAGGGGAAGTAATTAAAAATCCTTGAATTGGCACAGACGAGGCGATGAGACCTGGGGCAGATCAGCCATGATCATTTTGAAAAGTGGGGGAGGTGTGAGGGGCCATTTGGCCTACTCTTGCTCAATTGTTGTTTTTCCTGTCTGGATGTTCCTCAAATGTGCATTAAATTTCTTTGCAACCTTGTAAGAAGCCAAGGCACAGGGAGATCAGGGTGAGACGCAAGGAAGCTTATAAAAACATTAAACATCCCCCTGTAGTACGTCATTAATGTTATTCTGCTTCCAGATTCCGGACTTTGTTTGTGGCTGGAGAACACTGTGATCCAAATACTTTGAAATGGGCCAAACAAGTCTTCAAAGTTCCTGTTCTAGATCATTGGTGGCAAACAGGTACGAGCTGTTGATCTCAATAATTGCTTGTAGTGTGTGATTGTCAAGCCAACATCTTGCACAACATCCTCTTCAGAGATGCAGTGGTTCAGCCGTTAAGGCACAGAAATACGCCATAGGCTCTGTGCTTTCCAGTAGAGCTGTCCCATCAATCCCTTTCTTTTGTAGTCCTTGTATCTTTCAAACCCACAAAGTCCCCTTTGGCTCTTTTGCCACATATCTACACCAAGGAACATCTCCTTTTGCCAATTTAACTACTAGCACACCTTTGGGATGTGGAAAATATTTTATGTTGTTAGAGCCTGAATATAAAGGTATTCTTTTTTTTTATTTCAAACAGAAACTGGATCACCAATAAGTGCATCTTGTGTAGGTCTGGGGAGTTCTCTAAATCCTCCACCAGGACAAGCTGGAAGGCCTGTTCCAGGATATAATGGTAAAGTACATGTTATATGGTCATAAGTCATAAGGTCATAAGTGATACGAGCAGAATTAGGCCGTTCGGCCCATCAAGTCTACTCCACCATTCAATCACGGCTGATCTATCTCTCCAAACACCATTCTCCTGCCTTCTCCCCATAACCCCTGACACCCGTACTAATCAAGAATTTATCGATCTCTGCCTTAAAAATATCCACTGACTTGGCCTCCACAACCTTCTGTGGCAAAGGATTTCAAAGGTTCACCAGAAATTCCTCCTCATCTCCTTCCTAACGGAACGTCCTTTAATTCTGATTCTATGACCTCTAGTCCTAGACACCTCCACTCGTGGAGACATCCTCTCCACATGTACTCTATCCAAGCCGTTCACTATTTGGTAAGTTTCAATGAGGTCCCCCCTCATCTTTCTAAACTCCAGCGAGTACAGGCCCAGTGCTGTCAAACGCTCCTTCTTACTCTTGCGGATAATTGGTTCAAATGGCCTTTAAGTTCTAAGTTTATCTAGAGAGGACTACATGGGCTCCACAGGTTACAGGAGACCTGACATTGAAATTCGCCCATTTTCTCTAAAAACATATAAATAAACCTTGTCTCTGTGAAACTAAACGTGTCAATTGTACTTGATCATGGATGATTCTCGTAGTCGTCATAGTTTAAAATAACATTGAATAATTGATGTTGAAAATGTATGTCAGGGTAAATATTCATATTTTTAAACTGCGGACTGATCAAAAACTGTCTAGCTGGTGCTTTGTTGCCTCTGCTGGCCCTCTGGCTCTTTTATGAGTATATGTGCAGTGACTGGCTGTAAATGAGTGACCTTCTGTTGTTATTTCAATCACCCACTTGTTTTCTCTGGCAGAGAAATTGTTTATTACTGACTTGTGGATGAATTGGTTTATAGATAGAACACAAACACAACCTGCATCGGCGGTAGAGTTGCTGCCTTATAGCGCTAGCGACCCAAGTTTGACCCTGACTACGGAGTTTGCACATTCTCCCTGCGACTGCGTGGGCTTCCTCCAGGTGCTCCGGTTTCCCCCCAAATTCCAAAGACGTGAAGGTTTGTAGGTTAATTGGCTTCTGTAAATTGTCCCTAGTGTGTAGCATAAAACTAGTGTATGGTTGATTGGTGGCCGGCATGGACTCAGTGGGCTGAAGGGATTGTTTCCATGCTGCATCTCCAAACTCTAAACACTGCCAGAGCTCGTGTGATCTAGGCACCACCACTCTGGCTAAAAGACTAGCCTTGTAAAACTCTTTTCAACTTTCCTTCTCACAGCTTAAAATAATGTATTTTGGTATTTGACATTTCCACCCTGGGGAAAAAGATGCTGCCTACCTCCCCGACCCATGCCTCTCACAATATTCCTAATGACTCTCAGCATTGATATCCTTATGTAACCCGGGGAGTTCCTGAATAGCTTTTTCACCGGGTAGCACTTCAAAGGATAAATGATTTGAAATATTACAATCAGGAGAGGAAAGTTTTTCCAAGCAATTGTATATTCCCAAGACCATTTCTATTTAGAGCTAGAATTTAAAATCTCACAAGAGCCAAAATCACTTCAGCCGAGAGTTACCGGCCAGTGTCAGCTCACCTGGGCTTCTCCACCAATACCCTGCTCCACCCTGCTGGTCTGAGGCCCTGTACTGGAGCTCTGTGTGCAGGTCAGCCTTGCTTCTGCAAATGCCATCTCGTAGGGGGGAAGAACAAGCCATTTACAAAACTGATTAACAAAAACTCTCCCAGCTTAGCTGCCTGCAGAATGTATCACAACTAAAAATATATCTTATCCAAAAACTGATTTGAAAATAAGCACACAAGAAAAATTATATAATGTAAACGTTTTTAGAAATAGACAAAGACTTGAAGTACTTAAAACAATTAAAATGTAACTAAACAGTTTATTAATAAGTTACCTATTAATCTTCGTGGACTTTTGTGATTGTTTCTCTCTGTTCAAATGAATGCAAATACTATGCTTTCACTTGGTCTAGCCTGATGGTATGTTTTACAGGTGGACTTCCAGTGATAAATGCAATAGAATTGGCACAAATTTGCAGTTCACCATTTGTTTCTACTTAGATTCCAATGTTTGAGAACTCCAAACAGTACAGCTAAGGAACAGCCCCTATGACCCATGATGTCTCTGCCAAACACAATGCCTACTTAAACAAATCCCTTCTGCCTCGTGCTCCATATCCCACCATTCTGTGCATGTTCATATCTTTATCTAAAACATCATTATCACATTCTTTTCCCAAAGAGATTGGCAGAAGGCAGGTGAAGAACAGGGTTTTTGGCTTTGCATGCGCACTGAGAATTTGAGACGGGTGTTCACTAATCTGGGGGAAATGCCAGCAGTTCTGTGCAAAGTCCAGGTCATCTTTCCTGGGTTTTTGCCATCTGTTCCTGTGTTTTTACTTTGAGCACAGCAGTGTGGCGACCATTGGTACTGCATGCTTTTGGCCGATCAAATTGAGTGCATCCAATCAATGATGTATGATGAAAGATATGTAAAGCTATTTGCCGGTTGTAACATATGTTAAAATCATAGATTTAATGTGACTTTAAGTTCTTATTCTAACTAAAGCTGCCTCAATCATGGGACATAATTATATCAGGTGAGTTCAACCATCGCAATGCAAAGAAGTCAGTAATTCCAGTTGTGAGACTTAAGGTGTTTCTTTTTATTGGTCCCATTGCTGGTGGTAAATGATTGATTAAATATTGATGAAAATTAGGTTTTGGTCTTTGTAATGTGTTGGTGCCACATTTCACAAAATAGGAGCAGTGCTCCAAATTGCAATCGAAATTGCTTAGGACAATTAATAATGAAACTGTTTTGAAATCGTACATAATAAAACTAATTAGGCAGAATCAGGGAGTTGACCATGTGCTTTTTACCTTTTAAATCCTGTTCCTCTATCTTCGTACATCACAACACAGGAAAGATAAAGTAGAAAGGATATTTTGATTATCCCCCTGACAAAACCAGATATCCACTCCCCCACACCTCCTGTCTTCCAGTTCCTTTCCCTTCCTTCTGCTCCTCACTCACCCCTAACTGCTCCAGGTCGCCTAGTCCCACCACCCCGACCCACCCACCATCCCTATCTCCGTTTTTCATTTCACTCCGCACCTTCCTTTTTTATCAGATTCCACCATCTGCAACCCTTTGCTTTGCCCACTTATCACCTGCACCGTCCTCTCACCCAATTAACCCCTTGTTACCTGAATCCACCCGTCACTTGCCAGCTCTGAATCTGCCCTTCCTATCCCCATACTTTTTTCTACTAGCTGGGTCACCATAACTCCAGTCATAGAACAGTACAGCACAGGAACACGCCACTTGGCCCACAATGTTTGTGCTAAATACGATGCCAAGTTAAACTAATCTCATCTCCCTGTACATATCCCTCCATTCCTTGCATATCCATGTAACTATCTAATAACCTTTTAAATGCCATTATCATATCTGCCTCCACCACCACCTCTGGCATTGCATTCCATTCACCCGCCACTCTCTGTGTAAAAAAAAACTTGCCCCACACATTTCCTATAACCAATACCCATCTAATTTTATAGCCAGGCCCTCTAGTCTTTGCCATCTCAACCGTTTAAAAGGTTCTTACTGTCTACCTTATCTATTCCTCTCATAGTTTTATACACCTATCAAGTCTGCTCTCAACCTCTGACGTTCCAGAGAAAACAATCCAAGTTTGTCCAAGATGACAGAGGGTCTGGCAGCATCTTTGGGGAAAGGAATAGGTGACTAGTTCGGGTTGAGATCCTTCTATCTTAAGTGTAAACCAGCATCTGCAATTCCTTCCTCCACACCAAGTTTGTCCAACCTCTCCTTAAAGCTAACACCCTCTAATCCAGGCAACATTCTGGTAATGCGGTCATGAAGAAAACCCTCCACAGATGCTGCTTGACTGCTGAGTTCCTTGTTCTTTGGTACCACATATTTACTTGTTAGTTTTGTTTTTAGGTTAGAGATATAGCGTGGAAACAGGCCCTTCGGCCCACTGAGTCCATCCACACCGACGCTAATTTTTTTTAGACCATTACATTTTTTTTAAATTGTCTAAATTGGGTGAAAAGGGCACAATTGTCAGTAGAGTTGTCCAGGGTGAATATTTTCATTGATTGTAGCCATATCCATTATTTAACATTGACATTAATCATGAATGGCCAGAAACCTTTAATGGGAATTGTAGGTGTTTTATCAATGTTGTACCTTATTAAGAAAACCAGCATATATTGATTATATAATTGTTTTCTGTTGGCACGACATACAGGATATTAGGCATGCTTTGACATTTTCTTTGTGTTTGTTTGTTGATATCCACAAATCCAATTACTTTATGCAACTTGGAAAGACACAAAATGCTGGAGTAACTCAACAGGTCAGGCAGTATTCCTGGAGAACATGAATAGGTGACATTTCAGGTTGGGGCCCTTCCTCAGACCCCATCTGTGGAGGTAGTGTCTGAGGAAGGGTTTGGACCCAAAAAGTCACCTATCTATGTTCTCCAGGGATGCTGCCTGAGTTAATCCAGTTTTGGAGTCATTTCTCGGTAAACCAGCATCTGGAGTTCCTTGTTTCTACTACTTAATGTAATTTGATTAGAATTATTTTATTTCCATGAAATCCACACACAAAGCAGGCAGCAACTCATTTTAAACTATGATCAGGTGTTAATTTGTTTGGATGGTAAATAATTAATCCGATTTATTAGCAAGATTTTATATTTTTTAGCTGTAATTCTGGGCAAAGATGCGAAAGAAGTGAACCGAAACAAACTGGGGAATATTGCAATCAAGTGAGTATTCATTGCCCTTCCAGGAAACTTTCAGCATTGTTGTTCCATTTAACAGATCGGTTCTTAGTTTCATTGTGCAAAGATAAATTCTTAAAATGTAATCAAGGCCATGAGATACCATGCTGTTCTGAAGAATGATAATAATTGCAAGTGAAGCTGTGGTATATTTCCAGCTTGGGTTGTGTGCACCAGTGGCTGTTTTTGTTAGAATGTTCTTAATTCCACTTGAGAAGTTGGTGATGAGGAGGTTTTTCCACAAATAGATTTTCAGTAGTTGGTATTCAGTATAAGAAATGGCAACTTCTGTCCAAAACAAGATGATTTGGAGCTGATGGTGTTCTCCCACACTTCTCTCCCTTGCCCATAAAGGTGCCAAAGGCTGTGAGTTTTTGAGGTGCAGCTGAAGCAACCTTGTTGAGTTAGAGTCTGTTTGCAATTCAGCCACAGTACACCAGTGCTAGTGGTTGAAAAACTATCGAACAGACACTGATAAATGCATTGCTTTGCACTTAATGCTGATGTGTCTATAAGTATTTAAAATGGGGAAATATAAATTTTTAGAAGATTAGGAAATTGAAGGGCACAAAAGGAGAGTTAAGGCTAGCATTGGTCAGTCATGATCACGTCAAACGGAGGGTTGGCTGCAGGGACCAGGTTGCCTACTCCTGCTCTTTTGTTCCTGAGTGTTTTGCAGCTACTCATCAAGAGTGTTTAATTGTCATATGTACCGAAACAGAGCAATTAATTTTTTACTCGCAGCAGGTATTTTACTTGCAACAGATACGTAAACACAGTACGCAATAGAAACATGATAAACAAACCAAAAAAGTTCAGTAAATTTTAAAAATCCAAAATAGTGCAAAACAAAAAAGCCCAAAGTCTCTAGTGCAAACAGGACAGTTCGTAGTTTGAAGTTTAGTTGCCGTTAGTAGTGTTCAATAGCCTGATGGTCATTGGGAAGAAGCTGTTCCTGATCATGGTTTTCAAACTCCTCTGCTTCTTCCCGATGGCAGGAGGGGAAAAGGAGAGCGTGGCCAGAGTGGTGTTTGGGCAGCACAGTGGAGCAGCAATAGAGATGCTGCTTACAGCACCAGAAACCAAAGTTCAATCCTGACTATGGGTGCTGTCTGCATGGAGTGTGTACGTTCCCCTGGTGATCGTGTGGGTTTTCTCCGGGTGTTTCGGTTTCCTCCCACATTCCAAAGACATGCAGGTTTGTAGGTTAATTAGCTTGTGTATATTTCCCCTAGTGTGTAGAATATGAAGCTAGGATAACATAGAGCTAGTGTACAAGTGATCGTTGTTCGGACTGGAGTATGTGGGCTGAAAGTCCTGTTTCCACAATGAATCTCTAAACTGAATTAAACCTTGATGTTGCTGGCTGTCTTTTTGAGGCAGTACCTCCTAGAGATGCTTTCTTCTTCTTGCATGCACAGCCTAAAGTTGTAGGACAACTTGTTCTATTTGATCTTATTTGATTGTGCACGCCGGGTTGATTGCATTCGTCGAAACAGTGAAGGTTGCAATCTTCCACCCCAGAGGTGCTTTGATGGTAGATGGACAACACCCATGATGGAT
Source organism: Malacoraja senta (assembly GCA_038087875.1). Taxonomy (NCBI): domain Eukaryota; kingdom Metazoa; phylum Chordata; class Chondrichthyes; order Rajiformes; family Rajidae; genus Malacoraja; species Malacoraja senta. Next base: position 56,828,584 of record CM075979.1, read on the forward strand.
TAGGTGGTGTCTGCCACTTTTTGTAATCTTCATTCCTGGGCGTTCAAGTTACTGAACCAGGCCGTGATGCAAAAAGTCAATATGTTCTCTACCGTACACATATAAGTTCTAGAGAATATTGATTGAAATACCGAATCTCTTCAATCTTCGGAGGAAGTAGAGGCATCGATGGACTTTTCTTGTGATTTCATCAATCTGCTGGGTCCAGGACAGATCTTCAGAGATGTGTACGCCCAGAAACTTGAAGTTGTTCCTTTCTTCCTTGTCGCTTCTTTGCCCCCCTCCTCGCGACCTTACAACTGGTTTGGTGCAGCCTTTCCCGGAGTCGGGCCCAGAGCCTCAGCGGCGGCGCAACGGGACTAACATCGTGGACCCCCTTGCCGGGGGTCGCCGGAGAAGTGCTCCGCTGGCCTGCGGCCTACAACATCTTGGAGCCTCGGTCTGTGGAGCTTCTGGCGGCAGGCGTGGAGTGGACTTTACTTACCATCGTGGAGCGGGCGATCCTTCGCCGTAGAAGAGCTCTGACCGCCGGTCTGCGGCCAACAACATCTGGAAGCCGTGGTCTCCTGTAAGGAAGTGGCCAATTTGGGAGCTTCGGGCCGCAGGGTGTGCTCGACCTGTCCTGACGTCGGCGTTCCGACCATCCTGACCAAAGGGCTTGAACATCAGGCCGTCCATAGCGGCAACTACAGAGGGTCAGGGCCCTGACCACGGGTGAACAAGGGAGGAGGAGGAGGAGGACTGTGTGAACTGTATTGCCTTCCACCACAGTGAAGAATGCTGTGTTGAATTATGTTGTGTATTGTGTCCTTTTTAAATTGTAATGCTGCATGGTAAATTACATTTCACTGCACCTTATGGTGAATGTGACAAATAAATTTGAACTTGAACTTCTATCAAAGGTACTGACCTTCCCACCATTGCAGGGATCTGTAGGAGGCGCTGCTCAAAAAGGCAGCTGTAGTGACAGTTGATAAAAATTAAAGGTAACCAGACATGATTATAATAAACTTTCTAAACTTAATGGCTCCAATGGGTCATAGATTCCTATGTCATCTATGACCCATATTACCCTGGTCATGCTCTTGTTTGGCACCTACCATCAGAAAGAAGAAATACTGTATGTGCTTGACAACCATGACCACTAGATTCAAGAACAGCGACAATCAGCCTCTTGAGCACTATATTAACGCTAACATCAGCGTCTTTGATATTCTATAGACTGGAGCTTTGGTTGCACTACAGTTTGGTTTTGCACTCTTATGATTACTCGGTATTATGGTTATTAATTTATTGTACTGTTGATTATTATATATTGTCACTATTATTGCATTAATGGGCTTGTTTAGCTGCAGCAAGTAAAAATCTAATTGATCCACTGCCAGTACCTGTGACAATTAAACACTCTTTGATTCTGGAAGTATGGTTATATTACTGGACCAGCAATCTGAATTCTGAACCAATGATCCAGAGACACGAGTTCAAATTGCAACATGGCAGCTGGAAAATTCAAAGTCAAATAATATTTGGAACTTAAAAAGCTGTTTCAGAAATGGATTGTAGAAAGTACTCATCTAGCTCACTGATGGCCTTCGAGGAAAGAATGATTGTTTTTACCTAGTCCGCCCTAAATATAATTCCAGACACTGGTTGCTGCTTATTTCATGGGAAATGAGAGGAGGACAGTAAGTTCTAGCAATGCTAATCTCTGAATCAATACATCAAAAAAAAAAATATCTGGTCAAATGGAAGTTGATGGTTAGAGATTCAGCAACTGTGTCATTTTGTGCCACAGAGGTATTTAAACTTATTGTAGATTCTCCAAGTGTAGTTTTGTTGTTAGCCAGTTCCTGTATCTTATGACCAGTAAAGATTTCAAAAATTTCATTCCAAAATTTTTGAATTTTTGTACAGAAGACAAATGAGTGCGCTATAGTTGCTTCTTGGGATTGACATTTATCACAAATAGATGATACGTTTGGGAAAATTTTATGAATTTTAGTTTTCGAATAATATAATCTATGTAAAATTTTAAATTGTATTAAAGTGTGTCTTACATTAATCGAGCATTTATGCACGTTTAATAAGTATTCATTCCAACTTTCCTTTGAAATTTTAATAGCTAACTCTTGTTCCCAGTCTCTTCTGATACCCTCCGTAGGTGGTATTTGTACATTTAAAATAATATTATACAAATATGATATTAAGTTTGCTGATTCCGCTTTTATCTGCATTGCCTCGTCCAATACATCTACTGGATTATTATAATAATCTTTTGTATATTTTTTCAAATAGTCGCATATTTGAAAATATTTAAAATATTGATTATTTCCGAGTTTATATTTTATTTGTAATTGTTGAAATGAAAGTAATTTTCCAGTTTCATACAAGTCACCAAGCGTTTTAATTCCTAGTCTATCCCATTGTGTATAAGCTTTATCTATAATAGAAGGACTAAACGAAGGGTTATTGACTATAGGTAATAAAAGTGATAAGTTTCTTAATTTTAAATTTTGTTTTATTTGTTTCCAAATACGGATTGTACTATGAATAATTGGGTTCTTATTATAGTTTATGTTATTCAGTTTCATTGGAGAGAGGAGGATCGCTCCAATGTTTCTAGAGGAGCAATCCTCTTTCTCCATTACAATCCAGTCTACTTGCTGGGCGGAGTTATCCATCAGTTGAATCATGTTTTTAATATTTACTGACCAATAATAATACATAAAATTAGGTAGTGCTAGACCCCCCAATACTTTAGGTTTATTCAGATGAGTTTTTTGTATTCTATGTGATTTATAGTCCCATATAAAATTAGTGATATCTGAGTCGAGTTTTTTAAAAAACTTCTTAGGTAAGTATATAGGAATTGATTGAAATAGGTATAAAATTTGTGGTAAAAAGATCATTTTTATTGCGTTTATTCGGCCTATTAAAGACATCGGGAGCGTTTTCCAGAATTTAATTAATGTATTTAGTTTATTAAGTAGGGGGTCAAAATTTGCCCTGAACATACCTTGATATGTTCTGGTAATTTCGATTCCCAAATATTTAAATTTTTCTGTAGCTATTTTAAAAGGGAATTTTAAAAGATGTGTTGAATCTTTCGGTTTTATTGACATAATTTCACTTTTATTCCAATTTATTCTATATCCAGAAAAAGATCCGAAGTCTTCAATTAAATTTAATATGTTTGGTATAGTGATTTGGGGTTTTGTAATATACAATAATATATCATCCGCGTATAAAGATATTTTATTATATGAGTCTTTAGTATTATATCCATGAATATCAGGGTGTATTCTAATTTTTTCTGCTAGCGGTTCAATAATGAGAGCAAACAGCTGTGGTGATAATGAGCATCCTTGTCTATTTCCCCTTGATAGTTGAAATTTCGAGGATAATATGTTATTAGTAAGTATTCTAGCTGTAGGTTTGTTATATAGTAACTTAATCCATAAAATAAAATTCTCTCCCATTTGAAATTTTTGTAATACTTTATCCATATAATTCCATTCTACTTGATCAAATGCTTTTTCAGCATCCAGCGAAATAATTGATAATTCTTGATCTTCAGATTTGTGTGAGTGCATTATGTTGAGTAGACGTCTCATATTATTAGAAGAGTATCTCTTAGGGATAAACCCTGTCTGATCTGGGTTTATTAATTTACTAATGTATTTACTTAATCTTCTAGCTAATGTTTTCGCTAATATTTTTTGATCTGTGTTTAACAATGCTATAGCTCTATATGAGCCAGGTTCTTCTAAATCTTTATTTTTCTTAGGTATTAATGTAATCGTTGATTCCGCTAATGTATCAGGTAGTATTCGTTTTTTAAAAGCGTATTGGTACATTTTTTGTAATCTTGGTATTATTTTATCATAAAAGCTTTTATAAAATTCATTAGTAAATCCATCAGGGCCTGGTGTTTTTCCATTTTTTAATGAGTTTATTGTATCTTCTAATTCCTTAATTGAGATTTGTGCACCCAGTTCCTCTTGTTCCTTCAGCTCTAACTTTGGAAGATTACAGGTATCCAAGAACTTTGTGATATTATTGGAATCAATTATCGTTTTAGATGTATACAAATTCTCGTAAAATTGCACAAATCTTTTATTAATATCCTTCGGTGTTGTTAATAATTCCCCTTTATCTGATTTGATCTTTGGTATAGTATGTTCCTTTTCTCGTTTTTTTAGCTGGCGAGCCAAAAGTTTATGCGGTTTATCCCCAAATTCAAAGTGCTCTTGTTTTGTAATTTGAAAAAGTCTTATAAGTTTGGCAGATAATAATTTATTTAATTTAAATTTTAAAATTATTATTTTATTATGTTTATCTATTGATGGATCTTTAGCATTATCTATATCCATTTGTCTAATAAGTTCTTCTAACTGTCTTTGTTCATTCTTATTCTTTTTATTTTGAAAAGCTTGATATGAAATTATAATACCCCTAATGTATGCTTTAAAAGATTCCCAAAGTAAAGTAGGCGATATATCTGAAGTATCTTTGCTATGAATGCTAACATACCATTCGCTTTCTTCACTGCCTGCTGCACCTGCATGCCTACTTTCAATGACTGGTGTACCATGACACCCAGGTCTCGTTGCATCTCCCCTTTTCCTAATCGACCACCATTCAGATAATAGTCTACTTTCCTGTTTTTGCCACCAAAGTGGATAACCTCACATTTATCCACATCTGCCATGCATTTGCCCACTCACCCAACCTATCCAAGTCACCTTGCAGCCTCCTAGCATCCTCCTCACAGCTAACACTGCCCCCCAGCTTACTACATCTACTGCAGGGCTGTTTGGAGTTCGCAATGATTGGTCTTCAGCATCACAAACTATCCCTTATCTAGCATGACTCTAGTCATAACCATTTGAAAGTTTATTCCCGTTTCATTAACTTCAATATGATAAACCTACCATGATGCCACAGTTTGTCAAATGGAATGAACTCAAAATGGAAATAAATCTATAGTGTCCTCCATAATGTTTGGGACAAAGACCCATAATTTATTTATTTGCCTCTGTACTCCACAATTTGAGATTTGTAATAGAAAAAATTCACACGTGGCTAAAGTGCACATTGTCAGATTTTATTAAAGGCCATTTTTATACATTTTGGTTTCACCATGGAGAAATTACAGCTGTGTTTATACATAGTCCCCCCCATTTCAGGGCACCATAATGTTTGGGACACATGGCTGCACAGGCATTTGTAATTGCTCAGGTGTGTTTAATTGTTTCCTAAATGCACCGTCTTTCCTCCAGTCTTTCTATCACCTTTGGAAACTTTTATTGCTGTTTATCAACATGAGGACCAAAGTTGTGCCAATGAAAGTCGAATAAGTCATTATGAGTCTGAGAAGCAAGAATAAAACTTAGACACATCAGCCAAACCTTAGGGTTACCAAAATCAACTGTTTGGAACATCATTAAGAAGAAATAGAACACTGGTAAGCTTACTAATTGCAAAGGGACTGGTAGGCCAAGGAAGACCTTCACAGCTGATGACAGAAGACTTCTCTCTATAATAAAGAAAAATCCCCAATCACCAGTCCGACAGATCAGAAACACTCTTCAGGAGTCGGGTGTACTTAAAAGAGCATCAATAGTTCTGGAAAAGGGTCTTGTGGACAGATGAGACAAAGATTAACATATCAAAGTGATGGCAAGAGCAAAGTATGGAGAAGAGAAGGAACTGCCCAAGATCCAAAGCATACCACCTCATCTGTGAAACAAGGTGGTGGGGGAGTTATGGCCTGGGCATGTATGGCTGCTGAAGGTACTGGCTCACTTATCTTCCTTGATACAACTGTTGATGATAGCAGCATAATGAATTCTGAAGTGTATAGACACATCCTCTCTGCTCAAGTTCAAACAAATGCCTCAAATCTCATTGGCCGGTGGTTCATTCTACAGCAAGACAATGATCCCAAACATACTGCTAAACCAACAAAGGAGTTTTTCAAAGCAAAAAAAGGTCAATTCTTGAATGGCCAAGTCAATCACCCGATCTGAACCCAATTGAGCATGCCTTTTTCTGCTGAAGTGAAAACTGAAGGGGACTAGCCCCCAAAACAAGCATAAGCTAACGATGACTGTAATACAGGCCTGGCAGAGCACCACCAGAGAAGACACCCAGCAACTGGTGATGTCGATGAATCGCAGACGTCAAGCAGTCATTGCATGCAAAGGATATGCAACAAAATACTAAACATGACTACTTTCATTTACATGACATTGCTATGTCCCAAACATTATGGTGCCCTGAAATGGGGGGACTAAGTAAGTAAGTGAGTTAGTTTATTGGCCAAGTTTTGACTATGTATCAACACTGCTGTGATTTCTACATGTTGAAACTGGAATGTATAAAAATGGCCTTTATTAAAACCTGACAATGTGCACTTTAACCACATGTGATTTATTTTCCATTACAAATCTCAAATTATGGAGTACAGAAGCAAATAAATAAAGGATGGGTCTTTGTCCCAAACATTATGGAGGGCACTGTAATTGGAAAAGTCTTATCTGAATTAAGCAATTGCTTTAAAAGTTTCGGATTTCAACTTTATTTAAAAGAGCCCTAAATGTTCAAAAACACTGAAACTGAAATGTCGGCTCATTGGTTCAAGGTAATTTAAATTATATAAGTGGGTTGTAATTCAATACAGATGATTAATAATCATTGTGACATTTGGTGAACTTGGAAAAGTAAAAGGTGAAATGTCCTTTTTACTCATCTGCACAATGTCTCCCAAAACAGGGCTCTATAGATCAAACAAAATTGTGTTTGTGGAGTTTTAAACATTTTTCCACAATTTCTGAATGAGTTAATACCAGCTATTAGCAAAGATTGATTGACTGGTGCATAATATTCGTGAACCTTTGCATGTTCATCTCGCTCTAACGATGTTAGGAGTCGTCTAATGTCAGAAATATGTTTCTGGTGTGATATTTAACTGTTGATCTGACTCAAGGTGCGCAGATCTCTCATGGGGAAAGGAAAACACGAGCCAAATTCCACATCCAAGTCTGAATGCAAAAGTCACATTTGTCAAAAATGGTATTCTCCACTTTGCTGATAGTTATACTTGATTTATAATGTGGCAGTGAGCAGAGAGGTATGAAGTGCCAATTCTCTGCAGATTTCACTGACTGACCTTGAGAGCAGTTCAAAGGTTTGTTTGCCACACAAATGTCAACAAATGGCAAACGATAGCAGGATAGGCCACCCTTACTCAATCATTACTACAAGATCTTTGCAGGAAGCCTGCACTGAAACGTGCCAGATATAACACTTTGCTACATTGCAAAAGGCAAGAATAGGTCAACCAGCAAATTGGGGATCTTTCCAATTAAGGTCAGTGCAACATTTGCATTCACACTTCGAGGAGGCATTTGGCTTCCTAAACTGCTGACACTGAGACCTTGCAGACACTTTCTAGCAACCTCCTGCCACGAAGAGGCCTTTGCACAGGGAGATAGTCTCCTATGTGCATTATTCTTTACATGCCCTGTGAGACCTCTGACATCCATTCGCATCATGGTAGTGTGCATTCATTCCTTAGCCCTCTTAACTGAAAGTGCTGATTATATTGAGTTGTGACGAATGCAAATTCCTGACGTCTTGAGAAAGAGTAGCACTGCTGGAAGTTCAATCCTTAATGCCTCCTATTTCTGAAACAGTAAGGGTTAGGGTTAGAAAAGGAAAATGTATTAATGAATTTGATGCTCTTTTTAAAATAAAACTTTATGAAAGCATGAGGAAGTTTACAAATACGGGTCCATCATCGATTTACTGGCAACTGCTGGTCCAGTACTTCCTTTAATTAGGATAAAATTACGAGTGCACTTGAAATCCCCCCCCCCCCCCCAAATCCTCGGAAATGTGGTGCTTAGGTCGGGTGAGGCAGCCTATCTCAACCTCATCGGCACTTCTGTGCTGATCTGCGGGTCGAATTTGACCCCCGCGGCCAGCAAGGTGCCAGCAAATCCGTTCCCTTGGCTGACTTCTGACTTTGCGGGCTGGTATCTCGGCTCCTCGGTGGTCATGGAGGACCGTTCCGGTACCGTTGGACTCCTCTCTGAGGCTGTGACCTCTGTAGGTCCAGCAAAACGATTAAGGCTCTGGAACCAAGGAGGCTGGGAAATCAGTAGTGGACCTGTACCATACTAATGCTGGAAAAATGTGCAGACAAGTTTCAAGGCCAGTGTTTTATCTCTGACTTTCCCCAATTCTGGTGAAGTTATCCCTCTTAAGTGTCCACTGCTTCTCATTTTCAAAGTTATTGAATATTTACGACAATTTCTTCATTAACATAGATATTGGTGCTGGCTTGGTTCCATCTCTGCTTCCAGGCTGCCATCCCTGTTTTAATAGCTGCATTTTATTTTTAAGGTTACCTTTGCCTCCGGGTTCATTGTCAACACTTTGGGAAAATGAAAAGTTGTTTAAAGAAATTTACTTTACTAAATATCCTGTGAGTATGATATCCTGTGAGTAAGAAAATAATTTATTATTAAATGCAGTCTGCAGGATGAGTGCTTTAATTTTTGGGTGAAAAAGATTATTTAAGTTCTAGGAGACAATTTCAAGCTCCCACATTCTCCCGTAGAAACAGGCGAGAAAGAAAAATAATATGTTCTCGATAAGCTACTGTTTCAGATCCAACTGTCTCAATCCAAAATTAAATAATTCCTTTCTAGCAGGCAAAAAGGCACCATTGGGATGCTACGAAGTTTGTCCTTTAAAACTGCAAATACAGCATTACCTCACTCAACCTAGCAGCAGTCATAATAAAAAATGTGTAGGAAGGAACTGCAGATTCTGGTTTACACCGAAGATAGTCAAAATTAAATAATTCCGGAAGTGGCGGCGCTGTCGTACAGCAGCGGCTCGCCTGCAGTCCGTCTGTTTTTACTTTTTTTGTTGTTTTCTTTTATCCTGTTTCAGCTAAATTTTAGTTTATTGGGTTGTGTATGTGTGGGGTGGGGGGGTGAAACATGACTTTTGTCTCTTCCTTCGGGGGAATGCGACTTTTTCTTGTCGTGTCCCCCTTCTCTGCCTCCGTCTGCGCTGAGGCCAAAATGGCGGAGCTGCCGGCCTCCAACTCCAACTGCGAGCGACCGACCGACCTCGAGGCTCCGGAGGCAGAGCCAGGACTTACCAGCGCGGGGCTGGCCAACTTCGGGGCTGTGTATCGTCTGCGGTGGCGTTCCGGCGGTGGCGGTGGCGTTCTGGCGGTGGCGACCGAGGACACTGGTGGCGACTTGAATCCGGAGGCTCGGCCGCGGGCCCGGTGGACGACATCTTCGGGAGCGCGAGGCTGGCCGGCTTCGGGGCTGCGGTGGCGTTCCGGCGGTGGCGACCGAGGACACTGGTGGCGACCTGAATCCGGAGGCTCGGCCGCGGGCCCAGTGGACGACATCGTCGGGAGCGCGCAGGTCACAGGTTGGTGACCTGTTTTTCTGGGGCTCACGCAACTACAGCTGCGTCCGCTGGAATGGAGGGCGGCAGCTTCGACCACCCCGGGCCGCGGAGTTTGAGCCGGCCCGTCGCGGAGCACGGATTCGGCCGCTGGACTGGCTTACCGTCGCCCGGCGGGGCCACAGCATCAGAAGCCTGGATCGCCTCAGCGCAGAGGGAGAAGAAAGCGGGAAGAGACAGAGACTTTAAGACTTTTGCCTCCATCACAGTGAGGAGGTACCTGGTGAACTCACTGTGGTGGATGTTAATTTGTGTTTATTGTGTGTTTTGTCATTTATTATTATATGTATGACTGCAGGCAACGAAATTTCGTTCAGACCGAAAGGTCTGAATGACAAATAAAGGAATCTCTAATCTCTAAAAAAGGCTGGAATAACTCAGCGGGACAGGCAGCATCTCTGGATAGAAATAATGGGCGACGTTTCTGGTCGAGACCCTTCTTCAGACTGAGGGTCAGGGGAGCGGGGGACAGAGATAAGGAAGGGTAAGGTGTGAAAACGAGACATCAAAAGAGATCAAGGAAAATGTAGAATAGATCATTGTTAGCGAGGAGAAGGTGACAACGTAGCGTACAAAGATAACATTTAATCAGGGACAGTCAGACTGGATGGAGAACTAGGAAGGGGGAGGGATGGAGAGAGAGGGAAAGGAAGGGTGAGAGAAGTTAGAGAAGTCAATATTCATACTGCTGTGGTGTAAGCTGCCCAAATTAAATATGAGGTGCTGTTCCTCCAATTTGCGCTGTATTACATTGGTTACCAGGAATGTGGCTTGAGACCCAAAAAATAAGAATAGTTCTCTGTTGTTCTGTGTTACACCAGGCTATCAAACCACAATTCCTTTCTCTCCACAACACCCCAAAACTACACATGCACCCTCCATCCAACCATGTCGTAGTGTGGCCGAGTGGTCTAAAGCTGTATGGAGTTTAATTCCAACCTTCAAATTCCAAATTGCCTTCTTGGGTCACCATAGATGGTATTGCAATCTCAATCACAGAGGCCGACGTGAAAAGATCCTCAGGAGGGTCAACCCTCTGAAAGTACCTTGACTTGATGGTGTACCGGGTCGTTTTCTCAAAACCTGCACGCTCCAACTGCAGGAGTCCTTGTGGACATCTTCTTATTACTGAGATCTGAGGTTTCCACCTGCTTTAAAAGGGCATCAGTAATACACATGAAGTGCAAAGGTGACGTGCCTCAATGACTACCCACTGGTGGCACAAACGTCCATGGTGATGATACGTTTTCAGAGGTTGATTATGTTGCATATCAACTCGTACCTCAGCAAGAACCTAGACCCACTACAGTTTGTCTTCCACCACAATAGATCAACGGGGGAATCAATCTCCCTGGCTCTCCACTCTGAACTGGACCATTTGAACAATGAAAACACAGAGTCAGGCTGTTGTTCATAGATCGACAGAATACAATTGTTACGCGTTAGCAACATGTTGGCAACACAGGTGCCCCCGTTCTCAATGACCATCAGCACAGGTGCACCACAAGGCTGTGAGGTGCCCCCTTCTCTACTCACTCCATACCCATGACTGTAAAGCCAGACACAATTCCAACTACATCTTTAAATTCACTGAAGACACCATCTTTGTTGGACAAATCACAGATAAAGATAAGACAGAGTATGAGGGAGATCAGTCATCTGCTGAGTGGTGCCAGAACAACAATCTTGTTCTTGACATTAGTAAAAGCAAATAACTAATTGTTGACTATAAAAGAGAAAGGCTGAGGATCCATAAACCTGTCTTCACTGAGGGGTTGTTGGTGGAGAGAGTCAACAACGTGCATATGTCTGAAGATCTAGACCCAACACATTGATGCAATCATAAAGAAAGCCCACCAACACCTCTACTTCCTTAGAAGATTGAATTCAGGACATTTGATTTGTCGACAAATGCTCTTGTACAGCCTCGTTCGGCAACTCGAACGCCCAGGAATGAAGGAGATTACAAAAAGTGGTGAACACTGCCCAGTCTATCATGAGTATTGTCCTCCCCAACATCAAAGGGATTTATAGGAGATTGCCTCAAAAAGGCAGCCGGCATTGTCAAGAACCCACATCCACCCTGACCATACTTTCATTTCACTCCTGCTATCATGAACACTAACGTCCATGTTCAGGGACAGCTTTTACCCCAACAATTATCAGTTTATTGAGCACTATGAACCCCTACTAAACTCTGAACTGCCTAGGCTGCACCAGGGACCAAGCTTTTTTTTAACGCTATATTGTTTTTAAAATTTATTTAACTACTTTTTATCGTATATTATAGTATTTACTGAGTACTATGTTTGCACACTGTTGAGCTGCTGTGTAAGAATTGTATGGTTCTGTTTTGGGACATATGACAATAAAATATATGTTTTATTGACTCTCTTGACTTTTGAACTTGTTCATTCTTTAGATCCAAAACTGGCTTATGATTAGGGGGTCAGAGTAATAGTGAAGGGTGTTTTCTTGGTTGAACATCAGGGACCAGTGCTGTATTGCAGGGATCAGTGCTGGAAATGTTGCTGTTTAGAGGAGGTATGATATAGAGGAGGTATGATTAGTAAGTTTGCAGATGATCTGCAAATCGGTGGTGTTGTGAATAATAAATGTTGTCTAAGCCGACAGCAGTAGATGAATTTGATGCAAAGTTGGGATTGGCAGATGGAACTTGACCTCAACAAGTGCAAGATGGTGCATTTCTCGAAGTGGAATAAGGAGAGGACATATACAGAAATGGTAGGATCATTAAAGATCTTGGTAAACAGAGAGACTGTGGGATTCTATTCCATAGTCCCATCAAATTAGTAATATAGGATGAAGCAAGCATGTGGTGAAGATAGCAATATGCCATGCTGGTCAGAGTATAAAATACAAGAATTGGGAAATTACGTTGCAACCTTACAACACACTTGTAGTATTGGGCTCAGTTCTAGTCAGGACACTAGGAAGGATGTGGTTACCCTGAAAAGGTTCCGGAAGAGATTCACCAAGAGGGTGCGTGGATTGAGAACTTTAGCTGCGGGGAGAGATTGGATATGTTGAGTGTTTTCCCTTGAGTGAAAGAGGCTGAGGGTTGACGTGACAGAGGTTTACAAAATTATGAGGCATAGATTTGGTAGATAAAATCTTTTTTTCATAATAGGGATGTCAATAGACAATAGACGAAGGTGTAGGCCATTCAGCCCTTCGATCACCATTCAATGTGATCATGGCTGATCATCCACAATCAGTACCCCGTTCCTGCCTTCTCCCCATACCCCCTGACTCTGCTATCTATAAGAGCTCTATCTAACTCTCTCTTGAAAGCATCCAGAGAACCGGCCTCCTCTGCCCTCTGAGGCAGAGAATTCCACAGACTCACAACTCTCTGTGTGAAAACGTTTTTCCTTATCTCCGTTCAAAATGGCTTACCACTTATTCTTAAACTGTGGCCCCTGGTTCTGGACTCCTCCAACATCGAGAACATGTTTCCTGCCTCTAGCGTGTCCAAACCCTTAATAATCTTATATGTTTCAAAAAGATCCCCTCTCATCGTTCTAAATTCCAGGGTATACAAGCCCAGCCGGTCCATTCTATCAACATATGACAGTCCCGCCATCCCGGGAATTAACTTTGTGAACCTACGCTGCACTCCCTCAATAGCAGGAATATCCTCCCGCAAATTTGGAGACCAACTGCACACAATACTCCGGGTGTGGTCTCATTAGGGCCCTGTACAACTGCAGAAGGACCTCTTTGCTTCTATACTCTTGTTATGAAGGCCAACATGTCATTCGCTTTCTTCACTGCCTGCTGTACCTGCATACGTACTTTCAGTGACTGATGTACAAGCACACCCCGGTCCCGTTACACCTCCCCTTCTCTTAATCTGACACCATTCAGATAATAATCTGCCTTCCTGTTCTTGCCACCAAAGTGGATAACCCCAATAACATCTCTAATTTTGCACACTAATCTCTTGTGTGGGACCTTGTCAAAGGCTTTTTGAACATTCAGATACATCACATCCACTGGCTCTCCCTTATCCATTCTACTTGTTACATTCTCAGAAAATTCCAAAAGATTAGTCAAGTATGATTTCTCCTTCATAAATCCATGCTGACTTTTACCAACCTCACATTTATCCACATTAAACTGCATCTGCCCACTCAACCAACCTGTCCAAGTCACACTGCATCCTCATAGCTTCCTCCTCACAATTCACACTGCCATCCAGCTTTGTGTCATCTGCAAATTTGCTAATGTTACTTTTAATCCCTTCATCTAAATCATTAATGTTTTTTGTAAATAGCTGTGCTCCTAGCACTGAGCCTTGCGGTACCCCACAAGTCACTGCCTGCCATTCTGAAACGGACCCGTTAATCCCTACTGTTTGTTTCCTGTCTGCCAACCAATTTTCTATCCATGTCAGCACCCTATCCCCAATAACATGTGCTCTAATTTTGCCCGCTAATCTCCAATGTGGGACCTTATCAAATGCGTTCTAAAAGTCCAGGTACACTACATCCACTGGCTCTCCCTTGTCCATTTTCCTAGTTACATCCTCAAAAAATTCCAGAAGATTAGTCAAGCATGATTTTCCCTTCGTAAATCCATGCTGACTTGGACCGATGCTGCTACTGCTATCCAAATGTGCTGCTATTTCATCTTTTGTAATTTACTCCAGCATCTTCCGCACCACCGATGTCAGGCTAGCTGGTCTATAATTCCCTGTTTTCTCTCTCCCACCTTAAAAAAAAAAAGTGGGATAGCATTAGCCAAGCACAGGAACTGATCCTGAATCTATAGAACATTGGAAAATGATCACCAATGCGTCCATGATTTCTAGAGCCACTTCCTTAAGTGCCCCGGGATGCAGACCATCAGGCCCATGGGATTTATCAGCCTTCAGTCCCATCAGTCTACCCAACACTATTTCCTGCCTAATGTGAATTTCCTTCAGTTCCTCCATCACCCTAGATCCTCTGGCCAACAACAAAAAGCCTTTGGTTTAAGGTGAGGGGGATGAGATCCAACAGGATGGTTTTTCCACAGAGAACGGTTGATGTCTGGAACATGTCAGAAGAGATGGTGGACACGGACACCATCATAATGTTTAAAAGGCATTTAGACAGACACTTGGATAGGTAAAGTATATGATGATATGGACCTGTGGGAAACAGGATCAATGTATACACAATAGTCAGTCTTGGATGTTGTGGGCTGATGGATCCGTTTCTGTGCTGTATGACTTTATACACTACAGATTTACTGCGACAGACCACTTTGTGCCAAAACCTAGGTTGCAAAATATGGGCCTATTTACAGTGCTCATCATATATCAATAATCAGTAGCTTGTGCTTGTACAGAAACCTTTATGTTTGATGTTCGTTTGTAGTAAAATTGGTCATGATTTATAAACTATTTTCAAAGGTAATAATGATACAAACATTGTGGGATAATTTAGAGTGAATTTTAATCCAAAATTCATAAGTTTTCTTTATCATGCCAGGGTTACTATGATACAATGGATGCTGGCTATATGGATAATGATGGATATGTATATGTCATGTCTCGTATGGATGATGTGATCAATGTCGCAGGTCATAGAATTTCAGCTGGTGCCATTGAAGAGGTAAAATTATACTGGAATATTCTTTCTATCTTAAATTTTCCCCTTTAAATATAGCTAATTCACCTTGTCACTAATTTCCTTTTGAAATTTAGTTTAGTTTGAGAGATACAGCATGAAAGCAGGCCCTTTAGCTCACAGAGTCCATGCCGACCATCTTTCACCCGTTCACACTAGTTCTATGTTATCTCTTTCTTATTCACTTCCTACACACTGGGGGCAATGGTAATTTACAGAGACCAATTAACCTCCAAACCCACATGCTTTGTGATGTGGGTGGAAACCGGGGCATCCTGAGAAAACCCATGCAGACACAGGGAGAATGTGCAAACTCCACACTGACAGCGCCAGAGTCCCAGTTTCGATCCTTACCTCGGGTGCTATGAGGCAGCAGCTCTACCAGCTGCACCGCCGGCTTCGAGATTTTAAAAGTTTAAAATGTAAGAATGATTTTAAAATAGTAGGATATAATTTAGCAAAGCATCATACAGACTATACTATACTGAATGTATATGTTGATACTCTTTCAGTCGATTATCACTCACCCAGCAATATCAGACTGTGCTGTGGTGGGGTTCGAGGATCCTGTAAAGGGACATGTTCCACTAGCCTTGTGCGTTTTAAAAAATGGTAAGGTGTTTACTTTCATCTTGTAGTATTACGCAGCTTCATTTAAAAATTCCAGATCAGTAAGTTAATTACATTTCATGATATGTATAAACAGGTATAGCCGAGCCATTTGAAAAACTTACAGAAGAAATTGTTAAAATTGTTCGGGATTCCATTGGTCCAGTCGCTGCATTGAGGAAAACAGTTTTTGTACCAGAGTTACCAAAAACTCGCTCCGGCAAGATACCTCGTTCTGCACTTTCAGCAGTTGTAAATGGCATGCCTTACTCAGTAAGTTTTCATGATTTTTTTTTAAATTTCAATTTTAATTCTGAAATATAAATAAGCAGTTTGATCTGTTTGCTGCAATAATATGTCCAGTGCATAGAGCTGTCTTCTTTGAATTAGTTAAGCTAACTTAGTAAAGGATAACAAGTCCAAAATATAGATTGGAAGCAGAAGAAGGTATGAGAGCATGGTGGCTGAAAAAATGTAAACACTAGGAAGGAATTTAGTGCATGCTTCCTGCATCACACTTACTGTTTTATAACATTTTTGCCTTCACAGTTGATGGGGTAAATGTAAAGGGCCTGTCCCACTTTTGCGTCATTTGCGCGTCACGCAGATGGTGCACAAATATTTTGTACATCCCTAAATCCTGGGGCGCCGCGCGTGACCGCGCGTCACTGCCTCCATCACCACGAACTATGCGCGCATCACATGCGCGGCATGACACGCGCGTCGTGCGTTGTGACGCGTAAATGATGTCGCGTAATTTACGCTCAAATGACGCCCAAGTGGGACAGGCCCTTAAATCTAACAAATAGGAATTAAGAAATAGGTATCAAATGAAGTGCAGGAAAGGAAAGAACAAGGGATGCTTGTAGTACAGGGGGCGTAGCAGTATATTTAGTAGGACAATCAAGACGGCATAAAGGAGATATGAGGTAGCTTTGACAGATAGGCAAAAGGAAAATCCAAAAAGATTGTGCAATATTAAGGGCAAAAGTGTAAACAAATATGGAGACAATAGGGCCTATTCTTCTTGCAAATGAAACATAAACCAAAGGAATAGTTAGATCTCAAGCCAGGTGTTGAGCAGCCAGGTTGTTGGCTCTACGTCAATATCTGCCAGGCCCTGGGCTCCATTTGGTGGGTGGTAGAGCAGGCACCCAGAAATGACATGGTTGGCCTATTGAAGATCAACAAGATTGTCTTTGTGTGGAGCTGCAAGCAATGGGTGAGGTGTTATATTCTCATCTGTATTTACTGTGGAGAAAGGCAGAGATGCTTGAGAACTCGGGAAGTTAATAATTGTGTTTGGAACAGAATCCACAATGCAGAAGAGGTGCTTGGGGTCTTAAAATGCATTAAGGTAGATTAATCCTCAGGACCTGATCCTAGGGCATTAATGGAAGCCAGAGAAAAAATCATGGGGCTCCTGGCAGACATCATCATTGATAGCCACAGGTGAGGTGCTAGAAAATTATAAGATGGCTAACAATGTGCCTCTATTTAAGAAAGTCAGTAAGGAAACGTTTGGGAACTGCGTACTGGTGAGCCTAATGAGTGGGACACTTATTGGAGTGGATTCCGAAAGACAGGATCTCCACGTATTTGGATCTCCACGTATTTGGAAAGGCAAGGACTGATTATTGTGCGTGGGAAATGGTGTCCCACTAATTTGATTGGGTTGTTTGAAGAGGTGAGTGAGAACATTGATGAGGGCAGTGCACCAGACATAATGCACATGGACTTTGTTAAGGTCTTTGACAAGGTGCCACATGTTAGGCTGTTCTGGAAGGTTAGATCACATGGGATTCAAGGTGAGATAGCCAATTGGATATAAAAGTGATTTGGGAGGTGGGAGCCAGATGGTGGTGCTAGAGAGTTGTTTTTCCAGACTGGAGGACTGTAATAAGTGGACGGTACACAAAAATGCTGGAGAAACTCAGCGGGTGCAGCAGCATCTATGGAGCGAAGGAAATAGGTAACGTTTCGGGCCGAAACCCTTCTTCAGACTGATAGGGGGTGGGGAGAAGAAAGGAAAAAAGGAAAAGGAGGAGGAGGAGCCCGAGGGTTGGGGGAGGGGAGGAGAGGTGGGGGAGGGGAGGAGAGGTGTAATAAGTGGACTGCTGGCTCAGCACTTCATCCATTGGTGTTCGTTATGAAAGTGATTCGGGTGCGAATATCGGCAGCATGGTTAGTAAGTGTGCAGATGACATTAAAATTGTCGGTGTAGGAGACAGGGAAGAAGATTACTTCATATTTATAACAGAATTTTGATCTAAAGGGCCAACGTGCCGAGGAATAGCAGATGGAATTGCATTTTGTAAAACAAACCAGGGCAGGGCTTTTACAATAAATATAAGAGCCTTGGCGAGTGTAGAACAGAGAGAGACCTATGGGGTGCAGGTACACAGTTTCATAAAAGTGTTGACAGAAGGTGGATAAGGTGGTGTTTGGCACATGGCTTCATCATTCAGGGTCTTGAATACAGGACATCATATTACACTTGTGCTCGACATTGGTCAGGCCACATTTGGACTCATGTACACAGTCTGTTTGCCCTGCCATTAAATTGGAAATGTGGTATAAAAATTATAAAGATGTTATCGGTTCTGGATGGTTTGTGTTATGACAATAGGACAGATAACCACATTTTCCCTCATAGGAGGCTGAGAGAAGTGTAGAAAATCATAGATAAGGTGAAAAAAAGATTTAGACTCTCTTACTGTTTTTCCCAGGGTAGGGGTCTAAAACCAGAGGACAGATGTTTTAAGTTGAGAGGGGGAAGATTTAAATGGTACACAAGGGGTACCTTGGGGTGGAAGATTGCAACCTTCACGGGGTCCACCCTGTTTCGACGAATGCAATCAACCTGGCGTGCACAATCAAATAAGATCAAATAGAACAAGTTGTCCTCCAACTTTAGGCTGTGCAAGCCATACGCAAGAAGAAGTAGAAGGGGTACCTTTTTCACACAAAAGATGGTGCACACATGGAACAATGTGCCAGAGATAGTGGTAGTGGTAGGCACATTTACAACATATTAAACAACACTTGGACAGGTACATGGATAGGAAAGGTTTGGAGGAATATGGGCCAAGCACAGGCAAGTGAAACTAGTTCAGTTGGGCAACTTGGTAGGTGTGGACAAGTTGGGCCTAAGGGCCTGTTTCTGTACAGTATTGCTCTCTAACTCAATCTAATTCATAGATTGATAAAACTTTACTCAAGAATCATTTCTTATAATATAAATGTTGTCATAAAAATGTACAGTTGTGCTTGACTTGAGTCTTTAAATACTTCCATTAAAATATTTGCTTGAAATGCGTTAGTCATTGAACGTATCTGCTTGAAGGCAGTACCGTCTCTTCCAAAATTCTTGGGCTTGATATTCTTGCCCAGAATCATCCTACTGGCAATATTGCAAAATATATTATGCATGCAATTTTCTTTGGCTGCTTTAGCTCTCTGGAATCTGCTATCAGCCTAGATGAAATAGAGAGGATAGTTCCATTTCCATTTGCAGTGGGGTTAAGAAGCCAGGGGCATAGATTTAAAGTAGTGGCAGAAATAGTAGAAGGTAACTGAGGAAAATACTTTTTACCAAGAGTGTGCCTGAACTTTGAAGCTGAAAGGATGGGAGGGACAAAGCCCTTGGCACCTTTAAACCAAACTCGGATATGTATTTAAAGAGCCTTTATCTGCAGGGTCAAGAGTTGTGTTACCAAAGGAATACATTGACCTAGAAATTAATTTGGGTAGTTCCAAATCAAGGTGCTTTACATTTGAAAACCAGGTTGACTCACAGTAGATATGCCTTCATAATTATTGAGGTTCATGTCTATTTCAATGGGATTATTATGCTGAATGGGACTCGATTTCTTTCATTGCCAACATTTCTTTCTGCACTGCTTTTGCTCATGGTACAAAGACCAGTCAGTACAAGCCTGTTCTCACACCACAATTGCTCCAGTCTTGGGAAGAGTAATGCAGATCAGCAACATTCTGGTGATGTTGGCTGATGCCTATTATTGGGCACCTCCAGATCAGTCGAGACACATGAAAACATTCTTAAATATACAGCTGGCTTGCTCATTTTACTTCGGAGTCACGTGAGTGACTACGTGAAGAAGCCCGTCAGTGCGCCTGCGCGTCATTACGTCAGACGCCTTGACGCAAACGGACGTGAGGAGCAGTGCTCCTCAAGTGGTTTGTAGTTTTTCAACTACAAGGTAAGTAAAAACTTTTTTACAGGTTTTCCAGGTCCGTTTACTGTGGGTCTATGGCGATTTTTTCCACAGACGCCATGGGAAAAAACGGACAGGGGGAAGAGGCGAGCGACATAGCCGACAGAAGTCGGGAAAGTCGGGAGTCCGCGGTTAGAGACCAACCGCCTCTAAATGCCGGTACAGTCGCCAGCGGTGAGCATAGCGACTGTGGACCTGGGGCTGGTGAAAACACAGTCAGCGCCTGTCGGGCAAAAGACAAAGTTTAAATCCCAACGGAGGGAGTCCCAGGCAATGAAGAAGCTCCAGGGCTAGATACTGCTTTAGAGCGTATTGCCCAAATAGAAAGCCTTTTACACAGGCTGTTGGAGCAACGTTCACTCAGTGAGGAGTGTTCTGAAAGCCAAGCTGCTGGAAACAGCTCAAACAGCTCCTGGTACAGGGCTAGATACTGCTTTCGAGCGTATTGCCCAAATAGAAGCCTTTTTCATAGGTTGTTGGAGCAAAAGTTCACTCAGGAAGGAGTGTACTGTAATCCAAGCTGCAGGAGCAGCTTAACAGCACCTGGCTCAGGGCTGATGGAATGCACACTCAGGAATGAGGAGCGTGCTACGGGTCATGAGATTTCAGACCCCGACTCTGATGGTGAGGCTGTACAAGGCGATGAAAGGCAGCTGCCAGATGTTCCAACCCTGGTAGTAGGATTCGCTGCCCCGTCAGGGTCAGGAGAGCCATTAGGAAGAACTGGCCTCCTTAATAAATTACTTGGTTTACCATTAGCTGGAACAGCATGAAATGGATGAGACTGCACGAGTATCTGGAATCAGTTGCAGAGAATATTAAAGCTGCTGGGTTCTGGAATAACTGCTTTTACCAGAATAGCAGGTAACAACCAAAAGATGACGAAGTTGCATCAGCAAGCACTGGGGTTGCTATGCAGCACCCACTTCGAGAAGTGCTATACGGTCTACTATGAATCCGAAATTCGCAGCACTCTGCAAACCAAGTAATATACAAATTACCCAACTTACTCTTTGGAGAGATCTCGGGAGACGTATTAAAGAGTTGGAAGATGAAGCGAAAACAGGATTGATGAAGACATCAATGGTGTGAAGTCTGTAAAGAGGAAGTATCCTTTCAGACGTCATACGGATCCTGGACCAAGTCGCTCATCAATGCAGGGACGTAGTTGGCGGCCTGCAGCGGGAGCAAGAACCAGTGGGCGTGCTTCCGGGAGAACCCAGGAATCTCAGGGTACTGAAATGACTCAAGAGGTAGGTGGACCTGGTTCTCATGGGAACATACTAACTGGATTAAGTCCAAAAGTTGGAGGCAGGTTACATTTCTTCTATAATAATTGGAAGAAAATTACTTCAGATGTGGTAATCCTGAATAATATACAAGGATTTCGAATTGAATTCAATCCAAATTATGATTTGCCTGTTCAGCATGTTCCTAGCCGAACTCTGCACTTTGTACAAAAAGAAGTGATGGAGGTTCAGGTTGCAATTGAAACCCTATATAAAAAAAGGGGTTATTGAAAAACAGTCTACCAAAGTCACCAATTTGTGTCAAAAATATTCCCTCGATCAAAAAAGGATGGAGGATGTAGGATTCTTGTAGATTTGATAAATCTGAATCCTTTTGTGCAATTTAGACATTTTAAAATGGAAACATTTGTGACTGCCAAACAGCTTATTTCAGAAGCATGTTATATGGCAACTATAGACTTGAAAGATGCATATTATTCAGTGTCTGTTCATTCAGAAGATAGGAAGTATCTTAAATTTAAAAGGATGAACCAGTTGTGGCAGTTCAAAGCTCTGCCTAATGGGTTAATATCTGCACTCAGAATATTCACAAAAATTGTTAAAACCAATTCTGGGCTTGCTGAGTAGCCAGGGGCATGTACTAATGGCATATTTGGATGATGTCTTGATTATAGGAAAGACAAAACAGTCAACAGAAGTATCTGTTGCAGTTGTGAAATCAACTTTTGAAAAGTTGGGGTTTCTAATTCATCCACAGAAATCTAGGTTAACACCATGTACCTCTATTAATTATTTGGGGTTCACAATTGATTCAGTCCAAATGAATATCACTTTGCCCAGGGAAAAGGGTGGATTTGATTAAAGATTGCAGTAATCTCCTAAACGAGCAAAAACCTTCAATTAGACAGGTGGCTCGTGTACTGGGAAAATTAGTAGCAGCATTCCCAGCAGTCCAATTTGGATCATTACATTATCAACAGCTGCAGAGACTTAAAGAACAGGCACCGAGAATGCATGTTGGTCATTTTGATAGAACCATGCAACTAACAACAAATGCTGTTTCTGGTCTGCAGTGGTGGATTCTACATGTCTCAAGCAGTTCCAGCAAAGTGCTGATTGAACAACCTTCCATGATATTACAAACTGATGCCAGTGCACCAGGATGGGGTGCAACTGACTTAACGTCTAGCTGAGGAGGCAGATGGAATCAGGAAGAGTCATTGTTACTGCAGACATGGGGAATTAACTATTTGGAGCTTCTAGGATGTTTCTATGGGCTCCAAGCTTATTGTTCTAACACAACTAATAAGCATGTTCAAGTTCAAATTGATAACACAACAGTAGTTGTTTATATTAATGATATGGAATTAAGTCGGTGTCTTGTGACAAAATGGTTAATCAACTTTGGGCTTGGTGTATTGAAAAGAACATTTGGATTTCAGCTATCTATCTACCAGGTAGAATGAACGATAGCAGACACCAAGTCACGAAAAGTTCCATGATAATAAAGAATGGATGTTGAATCAAGAGGTATTCAATGATATAGTCATCAGATTTGGTATGACCGACATCGACTTGAATCATCAGCTATCGAGATATGTCTCATGGAAACCAGATCCAGGAGCAGTGGCGATTGATGCTTTCTCGCTACATTGGGGTGGTATGTTTTCATATATATTTCCACCTTTCTGCCTCATAAGCCAATGTTTGCTTAAAATCAGGCAAGATGCTGCTTCAAGGGTATTGGTAGTACCAGATTGGCCTACACAGCCATGGTATCCGTTGATATTAGAATTAACAACACAAATGTTGATGAAAGTCCCAAAAAAGAGTAATTTATTGCTGCTCCCTGTACAGGGGAACAACATCCATTATATGATCGTTTGGATTTGTTGATTTGCAGGTTTTAAGAATGCCTTTTCTGGGACGAGGACTGTCTGAGCATACTGTGGACATGCTTACGGCAGCCTGGAGGAAGAGCACTCAAAAACAGTACCTTTCTTATATTAAGAAATGGGAAAAGTTCTGGGTACAAAAGAATGTGCAATAAAGTACTGCAGATATTTCAAATGTTTAGAATTTCTGTCAAAACTTTATTATGATGAAGGTCTGTTAATTCAGCCAGAAGTGCATTGTCCTCGTATTTGGTTCTGGATTCAGAAAGAAACTCAATTGGGTCACACCCAATTGTTTCCAGACTAATGAAAGGAATCTTTAATTCCAAACCACCGAAACCTAGGTACGTGACAATCTGGGATGTAAGTGTGGTACTGAAACTACTTCGTGATGGTTATCAAGTGTGTCTTTACCTTTGGTCAAGCTCAGTATGAAAGTATTCATGTTTATGGCATGAGTGACAGCACAACGAGTGCAAACACTTGGAAAATTACAAATAGATAGTATGGAAGTAACTGAAGACAAGGTTACATTCTATATCTATGACCTAATAAAGCAAATTAGGCCAGGTGTGACAGGATTTAAAATTATGCTGGCAGCATATCCAAATGATCCATGTCTTTGTATTAAGACATATTTATTACAATACATTGAGGTCACAAAGAATTTGAGAATACAGAAACTGGGTTTTTGATCACACACAAGAAACCACACAAGAGAGTTTCAATACAGACTATTTCCAGATGGATAAAAGAAGTCTTAACAGCTGCTGGTATTAACACTTATGTTTTTACGTCTCACTCGACTAGGGCAGCAGAAATGTCGGCGGCCAGGGCAAAAGACGGCCCCGTCGACCATATCCTCGCAGCCGCCGGGTGGTCCAATGAGTTGATGTTTCAACATTTTTACCATCGGCCTATTGTTAATGCGGGGTTGTTTGCAGAAACTATTTTAAGTTCTGTGTAAATTCCTCTGGTTTAAAGGGGATCTGATTCATTTCATTCTTGAAATGAATTACTGCATTTGTGGTACAAATGTTATTATGAATGCATGATTGATTATTCTCGTTCCGAGTCAATCTATGCAGTGAGAAGCCGGGATTGATCCACGGCATGAAATCACAAAGCTTTAAAATCTTCACGTAGTCACTCACGTGACTCCGAAGTAAAATAGTAAGATTAAACGAGAACTTACCTAAGTTTGAAGTTTGATCTTTATTTTATGAGGAGTTACGTAGGTGATTACGTGCCCGCCACGACCCTACCCTCTATCATAAAGGTCAGATGGAAGTTCTTGTATTACTCGTTTTAGTATGAGACTATATTACTTCGGTTCTTGTTTTTTGTGATTTCACACCGCTGCTTTGAAGATTGACGCGCAGGCGCACTGACGGGCTTCTTCACGTAATCACCTACGTAACTCCTCATAAAATAAAGATCAAACTTCAAACTTAGGTAAGTTCTCGTTTAATCTTACTATTCACATTCCTTGTTGATCATTTGTACAATTCTTTGGGTGTATTTGTTTTGGTTCGGACACCCATGAGGAACCCATGTTTAAGCTAGATATCCCATGAAGGAGCAGTCAGCCAGTCAGTTTATTTAAAGGTGTGAATTTGACTGTTGCTGGATACTGAATATGAACGGGCCTCTATTGCTGTGAGGCAGCGGCTCAACTAGCTGCTCCACTGTGCTGCCCTGTGTTGACCAAATTCTGGATCCTTCAAATTTAGTGGTGTAGTGCCTCTGCCCTCCTGGGTCTTTATTGTTAGTACCTACAGGAACCTGCCAGTGAGGAAAATGTAATTGTACTTCCAGTTGTGTCAGTAGCCCAGTAAAGACACCCTTCCCCCTCTTTGTAATTTCTGAGCATCTCAACAATCCAGAGACATGGCGGTATGTATGGTGGCGCAGCGGTAGAGTTGCTGCCTTACAGTGAATGCAGTGCCGAAAACCCCGGTTCGATCCCGACTATGGATGCTATCTGAATGGAGTTTGTACGTTCTCCCCGTGACCTGCGTGGGTTTTATCCGAGATCTTCGGATTCCTCCCACACTCCAAAGACGTACACATTTGTAGGTTAATTGGCTTGGTAAATGTAGAAATCGTCCCTAGTGTGTGTAGGATAGTGTTAATATGTGGGGATTGCTGGTCGACGCGGACCCAGTGGGCCGAAGGGCTTGTTTCCATGCTGTATCTCTAAACTAAACTAAATATGAGACACTGGATGAACATCATTCACTGAAGATAGACACAAAATGCTGGTGTAACTTAGCGGGATAGGCAGCATCTCTGGAGAAAAGAAATGGGTGACATTTGTGTCGAGACCCTTGTTCAGATTTGAGTTATAATAAAGTTATTGGTCAGCTTTTTATTGTTGTTATATCACTAATTAAACTGTAACTGAACTTTGTTCCAGATTACAGTACAGAAATGAGTCACCAAAACTGCACAAACAGTTAAACATCCAGTTACCCTTACATTAAACCCATTTTATTCTCCCTATGTTCCACCACTCACTATATGCTAAGGACAATTTACAGTAGCTAATTAACCTGTTCACTGCCAAGATTTCTTTTCACTTGGGTTTTCTATTTTGAGTATACTCGTGCAGGCATTGAACAGATTAACCAACCTATCAACCCACATATATTTAGGATGTGGAAAAAAACTCACATGGCCAAAGGAAGAAAGTGTACGCTGTCATCAGGCACAAAGTCAGGATTAAGCCCAGGTCTCTGATGTTACGAGGCAGTGGCTCTACAAGCGGTGCCATTGGGCTACTGTTATACTTGTGAAAGATATCAGTGAATTTTGGGATGACCTGATCAAGTTTTGTTTTATATCAATAAGTAAAATTACATTGTTTTTCTTTGACAATTTATCCCGAAAGGTGTTCGGGGACAAATTGTTCTTGCACCAAAGTATTATGACATATTACCATTATTAAGCACAATTTTTTTTTATTTCTTCCATAGATAACACCCACCATTGAAGATCCTAGAGTTTTTTCAAAAATCGAAGCTATTTTGAAACAGCAGAAAGTGATATCTTGAGTGCAATATGAAGCAACATAACTCAATGTTCTTATGCAGCAAATTACTGAATGTGATGAGAACTGATTTTAAACCCCATAGTATAAACTTTAATTTCTATAATGGTGCCATGCTGAAAAGCTTCAATGTAGTAGGTTTTATCCATATTATTGCAATGCAACTCATACCAACATTTTTTACACTTTAGTTTTTCTCAATGTTTGTATTTTTGACCATGCCTCCAGGATGAAGAGTTAATGAAATTAACGATTTGTATTGCTGGAGGGAGTTGTTTACCATTTTAGCAATAAAATTCTTTAAAGGATTATGGAATAAAATTTGTTCCAATCAAACATAAATAAATAAAACCACTGTTTAAAATATGATTTTTACAGAGGTAACCTCGAATTATGATTTGTCTTTATCATTTATTTGAGGACTTTGCACTGATTTAACAGAATCACTGTCATGGAGTCAGACCATGAATAGGCTCTTCGGCCTTCCATGTCCGAGCCAACCATCAAGTACCCTTCCATACTAATCCCATTTGGCCTGCACTCTTCCATGTCTTGGCAATTCAAGTCTTTATCGACAACTCTTTACATATTCTGAGAGTTTCTACAATGCATTCCAGATTCCAGTCATTCTCTGCTGTAAATGTTCTTCCTCAGAACTCTTCCAAAGCTTTTCACCCTCCTTCCCCCCAAACCCTTGACATTTAGTTTCAAATATCTCTGCCTTGGGAAACATTTCCTACTATCTACTCTAGGCCCCTCGGAATTTTGTACAAGACTACCAAGCTCCTTATCAAATTCCTGCACTCCAGGACAAAGTTTACCCAGTCTGACTTAAATACTCCAAGTGACATCCTAGTGAATGTCTTCTGGGTCTTCAGTTACTATAATATGGCAACCAGCACCATATACAGCAATCAAATGGCTTAATCAATGTTTATACCATTGTACCATAATCTAGTATAGTTTAGTCTAGAAATACAACATGGAGACAGGCCCTTCGCCCAACCAAGTTTGCACCGACCAGCGATCCCTACACAATAATACTATCCTACACACACTAGGGACAATTCTTTTACACTTATCACAAGCTAATTGAACTATAAACCTGTACTGTAAAGTGTGGGAGGAAACCGAAGATCTCAGAGAAGGGGAAGAACGTAAAACTCCATACAGCACTCATAGTTGGGATCAAACACGGGTTTCTGGAGCTGCAAATGCTGTAAGGCAGGAACTCTAACGCTGCGTCACCGTGCCACACATAATATTCCTGTGCTTGTTTTTTTTTTTGCCCTGACTAATGAAGGCAAGTGTCCTATATTCTGCCTTCACCAAATTATCTATGTATTCGACCAACTTTAGGGATTCTTGGAGGTTCCCATGTCCACAATTGTCCCTGGGGCATAACCATTCATTGCTTAAGTTCTATCTTCATAGGTCCGCCCAAAATGCATTTGACATTAATCCACCTATCCGTAACACAAGACTACCTTCTGCACCTTGAACACCACCATCAATTTTCATGTAATCTGCAAATTTACTCATCATACCCTTTTCATTCGCATCCAAATCATTAATGTTAAACAGCAGATAGACACAAAAAGTTGGAGTAACTCTGCGGGAGAGGCAACATCTCTGGAGAGAAAGAATGGATGTTTCGGGTCGAGACCCTCCTTCAGACTAGTTAGGGAAAAGGGAAACGAGAGATATAGACGATGATGGAGAGAGATAAAGAACAATGAATGAAAGATATGCAAAAAAGTAACAATAATAAAAGATGTTAGTTGTTTGTCAAGTGGCTGAAGACTGATTCCTGCTGTACCCTACTGATCACAAGCTTTCAATCACAAATCGACCCCTCATCAAAATCCTTTGCTTCTAAATCACCAAAATGTTACTGTATCAAATTTTGCCAAATTGTACTGACTCCCATGGGCTTTCATCTTTTGACCAACTTTCCTTAAGGACTTAAGTCTCAATAAACTACATCAAGTACACTGCTCTCATTAGTGCTTTTTGTCATATCTGCAAAATTTGATCAGACAAACTTGAGAGGAATAGATCGGGTAGATGCACAGAGTCTCTTGCCCAGAGCAGGGGAATTGAGGACTAAAGGACATAGGTTTAAGGTGAAAGGGAAAATATTTAATAGGAATCTGAGGGGTAACTTTTTCACACAAAGGGTGGTGGGTGTACGGAACAAGCTGCCAGAGGAGGTAGTTGAGACAAGGACTATCCCAATGTTTAAGAAACAGACAGGTACATGGATAGGACAGGTTTGAAAAGATATGGATCAAATGCGGGCAGGTGGGACTAGTGTAGCTGGGACATGTTGGGCGATGTGGACGTTGGGCCGAAGAGCCTGTTTCTATACTGTATCACTCTCTGACTAACTGCATTGATTATCCATGTCTATCCAAGTGTAGCTTATTCCGGCAGCTTCCCTCCCACTAATGTTAGACCCACAGGACTGTAATTTCCATGCTGCCTTTCTTGCATAAAGGTTCCACATTTGCCATTCTTCTGAACCGTGGCACCTCATCTATGGACAAAGATGTAAGAATCTCCTCACTTGCCTCCCATAACAGGCTGGAACACATTTCATCAAGCCCTGTGGATTTATCCACTTTAGACTGCCAAGACATTCAAAATCTTTGTAATAATAAAATGTTCTGGAATGTTATTGTTCCCCCTTTCCCGAGTTCTCCAACTGCCACGCCCTCAATGAATAGAGATGAGAAGCATGCATTCAATGTTGCAGCCAAGTCCTGTGCATAGATTATGATTTTGGTCTGCATTGGGCCCTACACTTGCCTGGGAACTCTCTTGCCATTAATATATTTATAAAATGGGATTTTTCTTAATCTTACAGTATCTGCCAGTGATATTGTGTGCTTTCACTTTGCCCTCCGGATGTCTTTGTTATATCTGAACTTTCTATATCCTCAAGAGCCTTCTCTTTTACTCAGCCCTCTTTATCTCTTGACATCCAGGATTCCTTGCACTTGCTATCTTTATCTTCGCCCTAAACTCACTGTTTCACTTCTGAATGTCTCCCACGTACCAGAATGAGACATCCCTCTACAACAGTGTAGACCTTCCTGAAAGTAGCTGCTCCTAGTTTACTTTTGTCAGGTCTTGTCTTGCAATACTGAAATCAGTCATTATTTCTGGATCAGTCATTATTTCTGGACCATTCATATTTCTTTTCTTAACTATCTGGAACTTACAGACTTATAATCACTAACTCCAAAATTGTCTCCCACTGACTTTTTTTCTAATTGCTTGGTCTCAATCAAAGAACCTTGTATGATATCCTCACTCATTCCCATTGAAACTAACCTGCTGATGAACATTGTAATACTATCACCTCTTCTGAAATTCACACTTCATGCTTGACGATTCTGTACCCTAGAATGTTGAATTGTCGGTCCTGTTCTTCATTCAACCACAACTCAAGTGAAAGTAACAATATCAAATTCCCGCACGCTGATCAACATTACAAGTTCACGTACCTTACCAGATGCAAGTTACTTACATTCCTTTCATGTGCCTTCTCTTACCAATGCTAACTGCCTACTGGACTGACTTAGTTTTCCTTCTTTAGTTGATTACATCTCTCCCTCCAGCTAAAAATCAACTGCATATCACCCCTTGTGGTATTTATTTACAAAACATTACCACAGCACTAGCAAATATCTCTACGGGACATAGGGGTGTAACACAACCAGCTTTCACAGTTCCAATTTCCTCACAGATGCTCTCCATGATCTGAAAAATATATAACCCCCCCCCCCCTCCCTTTAGCCACATATTCATCTGACCTATCTTCCTCTTTGTGTAATCACCAGCAACTGGCCATGGAAGAAATCCAGAGCATAAAACTCTGAGATCCTGCTCTTTAATCTGCAATCTATCTCTCCAAGTCCTTTTGGCAGGACTGCATCCCTCTTGAATGTTGACCTATCGCTCTTCACCTTCCAAATGCCCTGCAAACATTCCTTGACCTCAGCCCCAGGGAGGCCACATTGCATTCATGTTAATAGTCGCAGAAATGCCTGTATATTTTGTTGACTATAAAATCTCCTACCACTATTCCTCCTGGATTTTTGCTCCTTCTCCCCTTGCACAACTGAGCCACCCGCTGTGGCAGGAATATGGTTCTGGCTGGACAACACAGAAAATGTTGGAGCAAGATGCATTCCAAGGTTTCCTTAACTGCCAGCCTGCCTTATTTTCTCCCCCACTGGTCACCATTTCTTCTGTCTACCGTTCTTTGAGCTCCGGAATGACCATATCTCCAAATTCCAGTCACGCAGATGCACCATAATGCCTCCAGTCAGTGTGCAAACTCCAAAACCCAGCACACAAGCTGGTTAAACTGGAGGCAGCTCCTACAGATACAGTCATGCAGACCAGATGGAGCATCACAGAATTCACACATGCTGCAGGCGGTACAACAGACAGCACTGAGGATCATTGCTCTCATTTTTTATTTAAAAAGGACTGCTTAAAATTAAAAAAATTCTGTTCCCACACTTTAACAGTAATAATGTGAAAATACTCAACGACCTGACCAGCACCAATGTCACAACCTAATTAAAGATCAGCATTGAGAGGCTTCCATTGGCACCTGACCAAAGCCTGGGATCTGCTATGAAAAAACACTCAATAGAATCACTCGGGTCCTGAACCAAATCGGCACCTATCCATGTCCTCCAGAGATGCTGCCTGACGCTGAGTTACTCGCGCACTATGTGTCTTTTGCAAACCAGCATCTGTAGTTCCCTCTCATCTGTATCCACCTATCACTTGCCAGGCTTTGTCCTGCCCCCACCTCTCTTCCAGCTTCCAGCCCCCACTCTCCCAACCATAATCAGTCTGAAGACCGAAAACATCACCTTTTCTTTGTATAGTTTAGTTTAGTTTAGAGATGCAGTGCTTAAACAGGCCCTTCGGCCCACCGAGTCCGTGCCGACCAGCCACCCCACACATTAACACTATCCTATGCACACTAGGGACAATTTATATATACACTGAGCCAATGAACCTACAAATCTGTACATCTTTGGAGTGTGGGAGGAAACCGAAGATCTCATAGAACGTACAAACTCCATACAAACAGCACTCGTAGTCAGGATCAAACCCGTGTCTCTGGCGCTGCAAGAGCTGTAAGGCAACAACTTTACCGCTGTGCCACCGTGTCACCCCATGTTCTCCTGAGATATTGCCTGATTCACTGAGTTACTCCAGGACTATGTTTTTTTGTATGAAAATGATGCCTGGATAATGGGAAATTAGGTAAAGGACAAGTGTTGGACAGGCTTGGATTTGTTTCCTCTGGAATGCTAAGAGAACTGATAGAAGTATATAAAATTATGAGAGACATAGAAGGATAAATAGTCAGAACCTTCCCCAGGATGGAAATATCAAATGCTAGAGGGCATAGCTTTAACGTAAGAGGGGCAGTTTAATGGAGATGTGTGGGGCAAGTTTTTTTTATACAGAGTGTGGTGAATGCCTGGAGTGTGTGGCCGGGGTTGGTGATAGAGATTTTTGACTAGGCACATGGATATGCAGGGAGTGGGGGGATACGAATAAGGGTTGGCCTTGGCACAGACACTGTGCACTGAAGGGTCTATTTCTGTACTGTACTGTTCTATGTTCAGCCCCCTAAGGGCATGCCAACCATCGAGCCATATTCTCCTCACATTCTCATCAATTCCATCCAGATTTTACCATGGCTACATACTAAGGGCAATTTATGGTGGCCAATTAACCTACAAACCTGCTGATAACCCATATAGTCCCCGGGAAACCATGTAAATTACTTGCAGACAGCACCCAAGGTCAGAATTGAACCTGGTTCTCTGGCACTGCGAGCAAACGTTTCTACTGTGCCACTCTATTGGAAGTATTTGTGATCATATTTGTCATTCAGTTAGCTAACATAATTATGGAAAATGGCAAGAATAAAGATAAAATAGAAATAAAAGTTCTAAAATAGGGCAAGGCCAATTTTACTAGACTGAAAAGTGATTTAGCAAATTTAGATTAAAAACAGATAATTGAAGATATATCTGTGTCATGGAAAGGAAGCATTTAAAAATATACTTCAAGGGATTCAGGGTAACTGATTTCATTATCCGTTAAGAAAAAAGGCAGATCTGCCAAATCTAAAATCCAAGGGATGACGATGTACTGTAGCTTAGTTTAGCTTAGCAATACAGAATAGAAACAGGCTCTTCGGCCCACCAAATTCACGCCAACCATTGATCACCCAATCAATCTAGTTCCATGTTATTACATTTTCTCATTTGCATTGTCCCAAGTACACACTTGGGGCAATGTACAGAGACCAATTAACCTGCAAATCTGCATGTCTTGGAATGTAGGAGGGAACTGAAGCACCCTGCGGAAACCCATGCGGTAATCCACGTGGTCATAGGGAGAAAGTGCAAATTCCACGGCCGGTATCTGTGTTCAGGATCAAACCTGGGTCTTTGGCACTGTGAGGCAGCGATTTAACTCCATTTGCTATTTTTTGGTGGACTTGATGGGCTGAAGGGCCTGTTTCCATGCTTTATCTCTGAACTAAACTAAACAGGTGCCCCAACAATCTGTGTCCTCAGCCCCTAACGACACTCCCTATACACTCAGGATTCTGCTACAAATCCATTCACAGTACGTTTGCAGATGACACCACCATAGTGGGCCGAATCTTGAACAAAAATGAGACAGAATACAGAGGGAGAAAGAGAGTTGAGTGGTATGGTGTTACCTGGTGTACCGGTTCTGCACCCTTTCCAACTTAATGACATTCTCTCTGTAGCTGGGCAACCAGAACTGCACACTGTACTCCTAGTGGGTCTCACTAACAACTTGTACAGCTGTATCATAATGTCCCAACTTTTATATTCAATATTTTTTCTTGAATGCCCTCCTCTTCATCCTGTCCATCTGACCTACCACTTTCAGGCAAACCATACTCCCAGATCTCTTTGTTCCACAATACTCTCCAGGGCTCCACCATTTACTGTGCAAGTCCTGTCCTGGTTTGACATACAAAATGCAACACCTCGCTCTTGTGAGAGTTAAATTCCATTTGCCATTCTTTGGCCTAGCTACCCAAATGATCTAGGTCATTTTGTAAATCTGAATATCCTTCCTCACTGTCCATACTACCACCAATGTCTTTGGCGAATGAGCATGAGAAGAAGAATGCTAAACTACCAGGGTCTATACTGTTGCGTATCAGAAAGTTAGCCCAGGCTCTTGCTACTTAAATTGAGAAGTAACAAAGCAGAAACTAAGATTCTGAGGCAGATCATCATGCAAGGCTCTGAAGATTCCCACACTACATGTCAAGCTGCTTGCCATGCTACAGCTATTGTGGGAGCACAGGGAGGTAGCAAAGTAAAATGCATGAGAATGACAGGGACTGAGGAACTGTACCGGATTAGATATCATTTGAATGATATTTGACATGGTTTATTCATAAATTTGGTTTAGTTTGATTATTTTACATTGGATTTATATTAGCATTGGCCAGTGCTGGGGGTAGTTAGTAAATGGAGATTTGGCATTATCAGTAGTTCAACCAACTATTTTTCATGTGATGTCAATATAATAATAGTTGGTCATGTCGAGTGGGTTGAGGGCATCATAGCAGGTGGTAAAGACAAGCTCATCTGTGAGGAGACTGTCCTTGCGACGTTGTCAGCGACATATTTGTAGGCTTGCATGTTTCAAAGCTGTCACCGCTGAGACATGTGTTATCATGCAGGAAGATCTTGGACTGTTGTGCCCAGGCTGCTATCTTTGTGAAGATCTAGGTCACATTGACTATTGGCATTCTTGCCACAGGATCTTTCTGTATCAGCTGTATCAGATCTGTACAATGTTTCCCTGTCTGCTGCTCACTTCAGCAGTAGAGCATTCAAATACCATGGGGATGACTTCAAATACTTGGGTTTGTGTGACAACCAGGTAGCATCATGGACAATGGAATTGTAGCATTGTTGGCTTCCCACACAACCAGGCAGCCATTGGCTGCACTCATGTACCCATAAAGACTCCCACTAATTACACAAACCATCTCATCACAAGGAACTGTTTTGTCTCTCCTAAAGTTCAGTTGGTTGTGAATAATCAGATTTTTATCTTCCTCTGCCTGGAGATACAGATCCTAATGAACAAGGGTTTCCCTCTATTTCCCAAACACCAAATTACACTACCACCAGCTGCTGCAGATCCAACAAGGTTCAACAAGAACCAGAATTGTTATAGAAAATACCACTGAGCTTCTGATTCCAGTGCTGGCTTCAGTAAGGGTAGGTACCATGCAACGCACACCCACATAAATGAGAGAACCGTTTATACTGAGGAAACAAATTCAGCAAAAATAATCGGATTGGCAAGTGGAAAATGTTCATCAAATGAATTTTTCTGAAGTATATTTTTCAGAACTGAGTTATGTTTGATTAAGAAGAATGTTCTGTTATTGAGATAATCGGATATAGTCCTAATCTTAAAATGCTAAATGTACTTTTTAAACATTTACTTCAGATTATCTTTTTCAATTCATTTTGAATTTAAGAAATGAAATCTGAAATAAATATTTAACCAAAATCATTGATAAGGGAGCTACATTGGTCAGAGAGCAGTGATAACAGCCAGCCAGGTATGTTATCACGCCACGAGTCGGACACCACTTTTGCAGTCCCCACAAGTCCTCCCTGTCTTTTATATGTTATATAAGTAGTTATGAATTAGGTGGCTATATTCCTGTATGGGGAGAAGAGACAAGTACATGATGTCTTGTGGCTGCACGATCCTGCAATGAATGAACATGCATCTTGAATATACTTTGCCGAGACAAATGATTTAAGCCATAAGTACAGATGGGATTAGGTCAGTTAGAGAACATTTAATGCATGGTAGGACCCAGGCAAGGGATTGGTGTTGGGTGGCGGGTGGCTCAGGGCAGAAGGATCAGACCATGACTTTTGACCTATTCATGGAATGCCATTTATAAACATGAATAGTGAGGATACATTTTACACATCACTGATTAAGTAATACCAAGAATATTGGGCTGGAAATTATTCCACTAGTCCCTGATCTTGGGTAGAATGCTACTGAACTATTATTGTATTCCCTTTGTCCATCTTTGTGGAGAGGGTTAATGGCTATCCTCACCAACTTCAGCTAAGTTCCAGGGGACCTCCAGGGAAGGGGCCCAACTTTACACCTATTTTGCTGATATTCTTGTTTCCAAGAATGGCTGAAGAATATTTTGTCAATTTTGTTTGAAATAACGTGAACAAAACAAAATTAATGATAATAAATCAGTAGGCAAATAATGACTGCAATCACAAAGACGACACACCCACAATGATTAATAATGCTCTACTAATCTATTCTTTATCGGCAAAACGGTGGAAGGTATTGTTTCCTGTTCTATTAGGTGGCATTTACAGTACTCACCAATCACCCACTCACATATGTCCAATTTACTTTTTCCAGGACTACTTGGCTTCAGAGTTCTTTAACTATGGAACAGGTAGGTGAGTTCCAGAGGTAAGTTGCCCCTTGACACCAAGGGGGCACTTGAATGAATGTGGTTTCAAGGAGCCCTAGTAAAAATGAAATCTATGGGCATTTAGGAGTAAACATTTCAACAGTCAGTGTCATACCTTGCAGAAAGTGATGACAAGTGTGTCCATCCTTCCTGTCACAGGTATCTCTGTAGGAGTTCCTCAGGGCAATGTCGAGGACCAATTTACTTTCAGCAAAACTAAAGAACAACGGACAGCATCTGTGGAGAGAAATGAACAATCGATGTTTTGGGTTGAGACTTCATCTAGACTGAAAGTACAGAGGGGAGGTAGACAGTACAAAGAAGTGGAGAGATGGGCAAGGCAAAAAGTGGCAAGCAATAGATGGATACAGGTGAGGAATGGTTGATTGGGAGATGAGAAAGGGGAGGGGAGAATGGAGACAGCAGCTGACTCGGGCTGATCAATGGAAAATGAAACAATGCTAATTTGTAATCTTATGGGAAAGGAAGGTGAAGAATGAAACTGAATGAGGGGTGATGGTAGATGGGAACAACAGAGGGAGAGGAGGGGTGATAATTCAGTTGGGGGAGTGTGTGGGAGAGAGTGGGAAAATAACAGGTTGATATGTTGATAGTTAGAAATGAAAAGGTTCAGATACGGTAAAAGGCTAGTAGTGGGTCCAGAGGAAGAGGAGTTGGGAATAAAGGGCATCAGAGGCGGGGTATGGACTCCTTGCCAAAGAAATGGGCACAGAGGCAGAAGAACTCAACATCATGGCATACTTGGAACTCGAAGTGTGGGTGCAGGGGCATGAAGAGGAAGTCTCTGGTGAGGAGAGACAGCCCAGCGTCAGAGAAGGGCCGGTCAAAGGGGATGATGAAAAAATTGTAGGGGTTGGAGTTGGGGCCAGGTGTGGAGTCAGCAGAGGATAATGGGAGAGGGGTTTCGAGGATGGGGGGGGTGGATAATGTGATGGGGGAAGGAGACTCACATGAGAGAGAAAGAGGTTGGTTTGGAATATTAGGTCAGAGGCGGGTGGGGGCATGGTATGATCAACAGTAGCGGAGATCAAGGTGCTCAGAGGAGAGACAGTGTGGGGTTGGGGTACAATATGAGGTCAGAGGCCTGTGTGTGGGAGTGGCGGGGGTGTATGGTGTGATCGATGGAACCCCCATATATTGTTTTGGGCTTCTGCCTGAAGGGAGGTGGGTGAGAGCCCCATTCGCTTTCAGTTGTTTCATCCTCAACTTCTTTCCAGCAAAGGTTTGTAACTGAGGAAAATTGCTGAAGGTTGCAAAATACTCAATATTTACTTCCCACTTGACTCCAAGGCATTCATCATCCTTCACAGTCAATACCAATTTCCACCAATGTGGAAGCGTGAAAGGAAAAACTACCATTTGCAGGTTTTCCTCCAAGTCACATACCAACCTGTCTTCAAAATATATTGCTCCTCCTTAATCAACTCTGGATCCAATTCCTGGAATTTTTTACTCAACCGTACAATGGGAACAGTCCACCAGGAGTACAAGAAAGGATCTCATCAGCACCTTCTGGCAAGAAGGGTTGGGCAATAAATGCCACCAATGCCCACTAAAATACATTTATTTTAAAAGAATCAAAAGATCTTTCTGCTTGTCCCATTTGAGAATCTGCAATTAAATGCAGTTCTTTGACATTCATGGTATGGGTTCAAATCCTGTTTGGTTTCTAATGTTGAAGTCTTTCCTTGATCATAGTAATACTAATGATAAACAAAATAATCTTTGGTACTTTCAGTTCACTTGTTGATGAACTTTAAGCATTCAGGGAGCACAAACATGATAAATGTGGAAAATATAACAGATCAGGTAATAAGGTATATGTTGTTTTCTGGCTGATATTAAGAAGATTTTACTGTGAATGGACTAGTGGAAAATATATGGACAAACAAGACTGATTTTCAATATGAATCTCCATTTTCCTGCTGAAACTTCAATGGACATCTTGAACAAATATCTGCCATGGTTCATTAAATCTGTCATTTATATAACCAGCGATATAAATTAAGCAATCCATTTCACTATGGTTCACTGAAGTGACTTTGAAATAGGTCTTATCAGTGGTACTCTTTATTGACAGTGCAAAATAACTGGATCACCATTAGCTTTGACTGAAATCAAGCAGGAAACAAATATGGGACTAAACAGAATTGTTTGATCATACAAAACATAGCAAAAGAAATGCAAAGGGAAATAACTAAAAGACAGTTCAGAAAGCTGAGGTCAAAGCAGCTGCAGCTTGTAACCAGAATATTAAAGCCATCACTATTTTCTCCAAATTTCTACAATCAAAGAGTAACAATATGAGGACAAATAATACTACAGCAGGCAATAAATCTGATGAAATGACTAATATTGTGTATACTTAATTTTGCATAACCTTCTGTCTTTCAGTTATTTCTTCTAATAAAGTGAATTTAACAGTATAAAGTCTTTACAAGGCAAGCTTGGCAGTAGCTTGCAGGTAAGCTTAGAATTCAACAAATGCCAAGTTATTAAGACAGAAGATTTGTCAGAAACAAATGGTAACACCAAATATACCAGTTTGTAAAATTTTGGTTCACATTTTGAGATCATAATAGCACAATTCTGACAAAGGCTACAAAGTAAAACTTGGTCCACAAGTCAAATTAGTAGTGGGTTGCAGAATAGGTTCTAGGAATAAGGTATTTTAGATTAGCAGTTTAGCAGAATGATTGCAATACTTATTTGTCATCTCAGTACAGTCCCATCACCTTATGAAGGCCCAGAGGAAAATGTATTCTGCAATGTAATGTTGTCAGATATTTAACATCTGATTATGGCAGGATTCCAGCTTCAACTGCATGTTAGAAAGTTAGGAATATTACTGAAATTACAGTCCAAATTGCATTGTTTTAGTAAATCTTTGTAAAAATGGTTTTGTGTATTAAATATCACAAAGTCTATGGCAGGTGATGAGATATAAACAAGATGAGGTACATTGTTTGGAAAGTTTTAGAGGGATACGAGTCATATGCAGGCAAATGGGACTAGCTTAGATGGGCATCTTGGGTGGCACGGATGAATTGGGCTAAAGGGCCTGTTTCCGTGTTGTACGACTATGACAAAGCAGAATTATTTGACAATGAGCGTGTTCTGATTAAAACCACATGTAAATTCTGTGCAGTACTTTTGCTCTTTTATAAAATATTTATATACATTTACATACAACATACATAGATATAAAGAAATCCGTACACAATACATATGTTCAGCCAATATTATACAGGACAATTTTGTAAACCATGAGTCAAGAACAAATGACATGATAAAATGGTGCTAATACTTGTCCATTCTTACACTGGTGTTTGAAAACAGTGAGCGCGGTACTTTTCTGTCAAACATTTACTGAATAATATCAACTCAGTTGGTAGTGAAATATAATAAAATGACATCTATAAATCATCACCGCCCATAAGCTAAATTCTTTACAAAAACATTGTTGCACTTTGAGAATGTACTTTTAGCAATATCAATTCATTTAACTGGCAAATTGCTGTTGGTATCGTCAGTCTTCAAAGCCAATGGAAATTTTTGCATACAGCTATTGGCCAAATGCTGAAAAACAGAAAGTTAATTGTTACATTTTAAAACATTTTGAGGCATAATAAACTATTTCGAAAAGCTGCTTAGAAATTTATTAATTCTGGTTTTGGAGTGATTAGACATTGATACATTTCAAAATAATTTAATTACCTTACAAAAGTGTCATAGTGTTAAGGGTTTTTAGTGAAATCTGTTATGTTCAGGAAAACCTTCTCACTTAACATGTAGATGGCCCAACTGGAGAAGTAGTAAAACTCGACCTCCTCTTGGGAAATTATAAAAGGGTCTTGCAGTGTGTTGTAGATCATTGAAACCTAGGGGTGTGGGTACATAGTTCATGAGCAACACAGATGGGCAGGGTGGTGCAGTAGAGATTTGCTACGTTTGACTTCATCAGTCAGGGAATTGCATACTGAAGTTGGGACATCATGTTACTGTTGTAACGGATGCTGGTAAGGCCACATTTGGAGTAATGTGTACAATTCAGATCACCCTCGTCTAGGAGGGATTTTATTGAACTAGAAGGAGTAAAAAAGATTTCCATGGATGTTACTTGGAATGAAGTCCGATTTATAAGGAGAGCTGGATAAGCTGGATCGGTTATATCTGGAGCATCAGAGGTTGAAGTGTGACCTTATTTCTAGGGCATTGGAACCAGTTCTGGGGGAGGTGGGACCAGTACAAACAGGACGGTCTGCACCTGGGCTGGAATGGAACCAATGTCCTTGGGGGAGTGTTTGCAAGTGCTGTCAAGGAGGATTTAAACTAATGTGGCAGGGGAATGGGAGCATAAGTAGAGACAGAGGGGTGTAAAATGAGGGTAGAAGCAACAGGTAGCACGGTGAAAAGTAAAAGTGGCAGGCAGAAAAATCCAGGGCAAAAATCAAAAAGGGCCACTTTTCAACATAATTGTATAAGGGTTGTAAAAACAAGCCTGAAGGCTTTGTGTCTCAATGCAAGGAGCATTCGTAATAAGGTGGATTAGTTGAATGTGCAGATAGTTATTAATGAATATGATATAGTTGGGATCACGGAGACATGGCTCCAGGGTGACCAAGGCTGGGAGCTGAACATCCAGGGATATTCAATATTCAGGAGGGATAGACAGAAATGAAAAGGAGGTGGCGTAGCGTTGCTGGTTAGAGAGGAGATTAACGCAATAGAAAGGAAGGACATTAGCTTGGAGGATGTGGATTCGATATGGGTGGAGCTGCGAAACACTAAGGGGCAGAAAATGCTAGTGGGAGTTGTGTACAGGCCACCTAACAGTAGTAGTGGAGTTGGAGATGGCATCAAACAGGAAATTAGAAATGCGTGCAACAAAGGTAAAACAGTTATAATGGGTGACTTCAATCTACATATAGATTGGGTGAATCAAATTGGCAGGGGTGCTGAGGAAGAGGATTTCTTGGAATGTAAGCGGGATAGTTTTCTAAACCAACGTGTAGAGGAACCAACGAGAGAACAGACTATTCTAGACTGGGTATTGAGTAATGAGGAAGGGTTAGTTAGCAGTCTTGTTGTGCGTGGCCCCTTGGGCAAGAGTGACCATAATATGGTTGAGTTCTTCATTAGGATGGAGAGTGACATTGTTAATTCAGAAACAACGGTTCTGAACTTAAAGAAGGGTAACTTTGAGGGTATGAGACGTGAATTGGCCAAGATAGACTGGCAAGTGATTCTTAAAGGGTTGACGGTGGATATGCAATGGAAGGCATTTAAAGACTGCATGGATGAACTACAACAATTGTTCATCCCAGTTTGGCTAAAGAATAAATCAGGGAAGGTAGCGCATCCGTGGATAACAAGGGAAATCAGGGATAGTATCAAAACAAAAGATGAAGCATACAAATTAGCCAGAAAAAGCAGCCTACCAGAGGACTGGGAGAAATTCAGAGTCCAGCAGAGGACAAAGGGCTTAATTAGGAAAGGGAAAATAGATTATGAACATAAACTGGCAGGGAACATAAAAACTGACTGCAAAAGTTTTTATAGATATGTGAAGAGAAAAAGATTAGTTAAAACAAATGTAGGTCCCTTGCAGTCAGAAACTGGTGAATTGATCATGGGGAACAAGGATATGGCAGACCAATTGAATAACTACTTTGGTTCTGTCTTCACTAAGGAAGACATAAATAATCTGCCGGAAATAGCAGGGGACCGGGGGTCAAATGAAATGGAGGAACTGAGTGAAATCCAGGTTAGCCGGGAAGTGGTGTTAGGTAAATTGAATGGATTAAAGGCCGATAAATCCCCAGGGCCAGATAGGCTGCATCCCAGAGTACTTAAGGAAGTAGCCCCAGAAATAGTGGATGCATTAGTGATAATTTTTCAGAACTCTTTAGATTCTGGAGTAGTTCCTGAGGATTGGAGGGTAGCTAATGTAACCCCACTTTTTAAATAAGGGAGGGAGAGAGAAAACGGGGAATTACAGAACAATTAGTCTAACATCGGTAGTGGGGAAAATGCTAGTCAGTTATTAAAGATGGGATAGCAGCACATTTGGAAAGTGGTGAAATCATTGGACAAAGTCAGCATGGATTTATGAAAGGTAAATCATGTCTGACGAATCTTATAGAATTTTTCGAGGATGTAACTAGTAGAGTGGATAAGGGAGAACCAGTGGATGTGTTATATCTTGACTTTCAGAAGGCTCTCGACAAGGTCCCACATAAGAGATTAGTATGCAAACTTAAAGCGCACGGTATTGGGGGTTCAGTATTGATGTGGATAGAGAACTGGCTGGCAGACAGGAAGCAAAGAGTAGGAGTAAACGGGTCCTTTTCAGAATGGCAGGCAGTGACTAGTGGGGTACCGCAAGGCTCAGTGCTGGGACCCCAGCTATTTACAATATATATTAATGATCTGGATGAGGGAATTGAATGCAACATCTCCAAGTTTGCGGATGACACGAAGCTGGGGGGCAGTGTTAGCTGTGAGGAGGATGCTAGGAGGCTGCAAGGTGACTTGGATAGGTTGGGTGAGTGGGCAAATGCATGGCAGATGCAGTATAATGTGGATAAATGTGAGGTTATCCACTTTGGTGGCAAAAACAGGAAAGTAGACTATTATCTGAATGATGGCCGATTAGGAAAAGGGGAGATGCAACGAGATGTGGGTGTCATGGTACACCAGTCATTGAAAGTAGGCATGCAGGTGCAGCAGGCAGTGAAGAAAGCAACTGGTATGTTAGCATTCATAGCAAAAGGATTTGAGTATAAGAGCAGGGAGATTCGACTGCAGTTGTACAGGGTCTTGGTGAGGCCACACCTGGAGTATTGCATACAGTTTTGGTCACCAAATCTGAGGAAAGACATTCTTGCCATAGAGGGAGTACAGAGAAGGTTCACCAGACTGATTCCTGGGATGTCAGGACTTTCATATGAAGAAAGACTGGATAGACCCGGCTTGTACTCGCTAGAATTTAGAAGATTGAGGGGGGATCTTATAGAAACTTACAAGATTCTTAAGGGGTTGGACAGGCTAGATGCAGGAAGATTGTTCCCGATGTTGGGGAAGTCCAGAACAAGGGGTCACAGTTTAAGGATAAGGGGGGAGTCTTTTAGGACCGAGATGAGAAAATCATTTTTCACACAGAGAGTGGTGAATCTGTGGAATTCTCTGCCACAGAAGGTAGTTGAGGCCAGTTCATTGGCTATATTTAAGAGGGAGTTAGATGTGGCCCTTGTGGCTAAAGGGATCAGGGGGTATGGAGAGAAGGAAGGTACAGGATACTGAGTTGGATGATCAGCCATGATCATATTGAATGGCGGTGCAGGCTCGAAGGGCCGAATGGCCTACTCCTGCACCTATTTTCTATGTTTCTATGTTTCTTTCAGAGATATATAAAATCATGAGAGGCATAGACAGGTGAATAACAAGTCTTCTACCCAAGGTCGGGGAATCTAAAACTAGAGGACATAGGTGTAAGCTAAGGGATATTTTTTTTCACAGAGGATGGTGTACACATGGAACAAGCTGCCAGACAAAGTGATGGTGGTGGAGGTGACATCATTTTGCTACATGTAAAGGGTCCAATCCTTTGAAGGACCCAGTCCTTATAGACCATCGATTGTCACAATGTATTTAGTTGCTGCTCTAGAAGTCAATGAGTTAGAAAAGGGAAAGGGAGATTGACATCGAACATAACACAATTTGGAGATGTCGGTGAATAGAAATCAATGTCAGGATGGAGAGACCCATGAGGTCTTCACAAACAGAAGAAACTGGCAGCAGGTGGAAGTTGAGCTATACAAGAGAAAACCTGTGAAATACAGAGCAATTCTGCAAAATCTACCTAAATCTCATTAGGTATTTCATGTCAAGAGCTGACACTTATGACTCCTCCTGAAACATTCTTTCTGCAG
Source organism: Malacoraja senta (assembly GCA_038087875.1). NCBI lineage: Eukaryota > Metazoa > Chordata > Chondrichthyes > Rajiformes > Rajidae > Malacoraja > Malacoraja senta. Next base: position 56,872,303 of record CM075979.1, read on the forward strand.
CTGCCACACTTAGTCACATTAGGCACACATCACATGTATTGCTTCATGCAGAATCAATAAGATATTCACTGTTAGATCTGCTGAAGCAAGATTGTCATTGGTGAACAAATTAGAAAAAGGTTTCCTGTATCGCACTAGTCAAAACTACAAAGATTCATTAGAAAGGAGAATCCACTTAATTTAGGGCATCATGTTGGAGACCAAGGTCCACATGGACATTGGGGCAGTGTTGACCTTTATAGAAGGATAATCAACCAGAGAGGTAAGCATGTATCTTAAATAATCTCATCAATGCTCCAAGCTTTTCTGATTGCAATCTTTTCTGTCACATTCGCCCAAAAGGACAATGCTGTAGAATTGACTTTTTATTTTGCTATTCTTCATTGGAGGCTGTGCTGCAGTGGTAGTGGTGGTGGTAGGGAACACAACATGTTAGAGAGATATGTTGCATGAGGAGAGACAGCTGGTTGCAGGTCAACCACAGTCCTGCAGGACACATTGCCTGAAGGGAAGACTCAGTTGAGACTCAGTTATGAGAAGGCAAGTGGAGATGTTTGCTTATTCAGTGCATTATCCAGCCTGAATTACCATTTGAGGAGATGACAAAGATTGTGGAGAAATCCATTGGCAACCTCTTACAAGTGACTGTGCAGAGTCATGAAAGACTAATTCATATTTTGGAGTAACATACACTTCTATGTCAAGGTTCTGTGACTTTTATTCCACAATTAATGTAGTATAATGCAGCATTTGCTTGAATGTGGCATTGTAGCCCTAGGAACACAGAAGTCAACAGACATCCCACGAAGTAAAGTGGTTCTGGTTGTTAGATGTCAATTATCCTACTCCCAGGACGTCACTGCAGGAGTCCCTCACAGCAATGTCCTTGGTCCAGCCATCTTCAGTTGCATTTTCAACGACCTTCCCTCTATCAGTAAATGAATCAGTGTACGCCTGCATGCAGCAAGGCTTAAGCAATATTTAGACAAATTGATAAGTGCCAAGTAACATTTGTGCCTCTCAAGTGCCAAATTTTCCTAAGGTCAACCACCTGGGTGCCATGATTTGCCAACGTCCAGCTACATAAATACACGGCTTCAACAACATGTCAGAGGCTGGGTATCATTTGGTTACCTTCTGACATCCTAAAGCCCATCTACGTGGCAAACATCAGGTATGTGCTGGAATAAACTCCATGCATCTGGACGAGTGTACATCCAACAACTCTAAAAAAAAATCCAATACTGTCCTAAACATAGCTACCTGCTTGATGGCATCCTATCAACCCTAAACATTGATTCACTCCATTACCAATGAGCATGTAGTTACATTCCTAGGAGATTCTTGCAGCATCTCCCAAACAAGTTACATTGTCCTCAGGCACAATGGGATAATACCACATGCAGTTTCCTCTAATATTGCACACTGTCCTGATTTAGAAATGTATCATTGTTGCCTCGTCAACAGTACTGTGGGACTACCTTTATCAGAACCACTGCAGCTGTTTAGCAATATGGTTCACCAGCATTTTCTCAAGGGCCATGAGGGAATGGCAATAAAAGCTGGCCTTGCCAGTGATATCTAGATTGTGATAATCTCCCATGTGACCACAGGTGGAGACCAGCCAAAGCCTATGTGCCTCTATTGAGTCTTAAGACAATTCCATTAGTGTTTTGACTATAATCAAAGAACCATTTGCTGTCATGAAAGAATAAGGCAAGCCACATCAGTCTATGAAAGTAAGCATGCAGGTACAACAGGCAGTGAAGAAAGCGAATGGCATGTTGGCCTTTATAACAAGAGGAATCGAATATAGGAGCAAAGAGGTCCTTCTGCAGTTGTACAGAGCCCTAGTGAGACCACATCTGGAGTATTGTGTGCAGTTTTGGTCCCCTAATTTGAGGAAGGACATTCTTGCTATTGAGGGAGTGCAGCGTAGGTTTACAAGGTTAATTCCAGGGATGGCGGGACTGTCATATGCTGAGAGAATGGAGCAGCTGAGCTTGTACACTCTGTAGTTTAGAAGGATGAGAGGATATCTCATTGAAACATATAAGATTGTTAAGGGCTTGGACACTCTAGAGGCAGGAAACATGTTCCCGATGTTGGGGGAGTCCAGAACCAGGTACCACAGTTTAAGAATAAGGAGTAAGCCATTTAGAATGGAGACGAGGAAACACTTTTTCTCACAGAGAGTGGTGAGTCTGTGGAATTCTCTGCCTCAGAGGGCAGTGGAGGCAGGTTCTCTGGATGCTTTCAAGAGAGAGCTAGATATGGCTCTTAAAAATAGCGGAGTCAGGGGATATGGGGAGAAGGCAGGAACGTGGTACTGATTGGGGATGATCAGCCATGATCACATTGAATGGCGGTGCTGGCTCGAAGGGCCAAATGGCCTACTCCTGCACCTATTGTCTATTGTCTATTATCAGAACTCATCACTCTGATCAAATAAAAAAAAAACAGCGTGCTGGTTGGTGTTTTGTATTAGCCATCCAAACCTGAAAGCCACTTAGAACGACTATATAGAGGACTATTGTACCAAGTATATATTGAATTGCAGTTTGAATTATAAATAATATGAAATAAAACAATTTGGATTTGACATAATCTTGCCTGGAATCTACGCTAATTAGGCCATGATATTTATGTACAAAGTAGTGAAGCACAAACTAATACTTTGTTCTGTTCTATGTCCCATGTTACATTAATTCGTCATATAGATGTCATTTATAAATGATTAGAGGCAATGAAGCACGCTGATAAATCAATGAGACATAGCAGATCGTGGATTCTCCCTGTGCAACAAATATAATTGTCTAGAAATTATCATTCACCTGTTTTTGGTGAACAAAGTCATTATTGTGCACCATGCTAACACCAATTCAACCAGGAACTTAATAAAAATCTCTGCTTCTACAGAGAATATTCACTGTCATGGGCCAAGTAGCGATGAACACTGAGAAAGGAGTCCTTAAATAACCAATCAGGACTAATATTCAAATCTTCATTTTTTCAATCCAAAATAACAAAAATACGTTGATTTTTTAAAAGACCTTGAAAATCATAAATTAAGATAAACCACTTGAGATTTTTTTAATTGCCTTTGGAATTTTTGTAATAAGTTGTTAAATTGATAATCTATGAAAAATAAAACAGAAAATGGTAGAAATATTCAATCTGTCAGGCAGCATCTATGAAAGAAGTAAATCAGTTAACATTTCAAGGTCAAAGACCTTTCATCAGAAAGTGCAAACATTTTTCCAAATTAATTTTAAAGGAAAGGAATCATTGTGTGACACTTAAGCCATGACCAATACCGTAAGCTCGACAATTCTCATTCTTAACTTTTTTTCACGATTTCTTCTTTCTCTTTTAAGATATTCCTTAAATCTTATTGTTTTGATGAAGGTTTAAGTCATTTGTCCCATTATGAAGCTCAGATCCTATATTTTATTCATGATCTTGTGAATTGTCTGGAATACAATACCGAAAATTTCTGGGGAGAGAGGACAACTAACCATTTTATTGTAAGCCATTGAAATATCAGAAAGTTAATGAGCTGATATGTTAACTTTGCTCCTGTCTCAGATTCTTATGACTTGCTCAATTAAAAAAAAATGTTTTCATTTCAGAATCTGCATTTTATTGCTTTTTAAAGTTATGGAAAAGTATTTTAAAATACATAGTCATTAATTAAGTTTCTCTCAGCCATTTATTTCTATTAAGATAAACTGGGGAACATTTTGTGCACCTCCTCAATTCTGGCATGAAATATTTGGAGTTTCTATGATTCTTTCTCCATGGTTGAACTCAGTTTAGAGTACAGTCTTCAGTATCAAGGTGAATTACTGACAACATTTGGATTTCTGTCTTCTACCGAACACAAAAAACATCAAAAGTTTCTGTCAATTTCATGGAAAAATTATGGTAAATTACTGCTGCAAAATACTGCCATTAACATGGCTCAATAAAAACCAGAATGATTAGTTTTTATACCAGGGCGTACTGAATGTGGTTAATGGAAACTGATGGCAATAATCACTCTTGGTCTTTCAGTGTTAGTGTGTAAAACCTAGAAACTTAAATAATAAATTTGCCAACACAGTTATGTTGATATTATGATCCTGAGGAAGATAAGAATTGAATTTGATACTTACCACGACATTGTTGTATAATTTCTCTGGATGTCAGCAAGAGTAAGTCCGAATGGTGGAATTGTCTATTCTTTGCATTCCTGATGAGGCAACTGGAATTACAAGTGATCAATATGCACATGGTCTTACAAGTTAATATGAACTGTGTGTACTGAAATAGCACATATGTCAAAACTGAACTCACACAACAACAAATTGAAAGTGAACTGATTATCTGCAATGGTTATAGAGCCTACAGATGCTGGAATTTTGAGCAAAAGGGAAAGTGCTGGAGGAACACAGTGGGTCAGACAGTATCAGTGGAAGGAATGGACAGTGGTCATTTCAGTCTGAGGAAAGCTCCCAACCTAGAAAGTCATCTGGCCATTCCCTCCACATATGCTATCTGACCCACAGTTCCTCCAGCACTTTGTTTTTTGATCTACAATGATTATTTTATTTTGTTTTGCGGTTGTGGTTATTCACCAATATCTCTTTGAGATCAGGAGCAGGTTCCATTTGAGCCTTTTCTTTGTGCACTCGCCTTCAACTTTCAAAAGCGTCATTGTCAAAGTAAAATTTTGATTGTTTCTATCCCATAAATCTGGCCCTTAGCCTTGGGGTCAGATGGATGGGTGGTTCACCCTTGAATTGTTTCCCCATTAGTAACCGGATATAGGATGCAGCCTAAAGATGCTTTCTTCCATCATTTATATGCAACAATTGCACAACAATATGCCAAAGATTTTGAAATTTACTGTGGGAAATTGTGACAAAAATGTGCATCTTTCTAAGGTTGTTTTAGATTCCTTGCTTACAAGTTTGAGATTATTCAGATATTACACTGTATTAATGATACAGGAAGCTTGTTCATTGTGAGAAACGGGGAAACCATATTTCAACCACTAAATTCCCACGCTTGAAATCAACAGCTACAATAATCACCAATTTTGAGTAAGTCAAGCAATTCCATTAGGTCAGAGAACAGTTCAATTTGAATTTGGCAATGACAGCTGCTACATATAATTTAACAATTATCAAGGTAGGAATACAGCTTTACAATTTACCATCAGAAGCTCTTTTTGTGGACGTTGTTGTTAATCTGAAACCTGCTGGAAGTGTTTCAGAAGATCCTGGCATCATGCTGATTCCATGAACTTCACGTGGAGGGAACTGTTTTTTCCAGGAAGGCCCTCGTTGAAAATCTTTCTCATCAGTCTTGAATGGTGAAGAAAATAATACAATATATTTTTAATGGTTTAAAATAAATTAGCAAGTTGCCTTTCCTTCCCACACAACATGAACTTTACTTTCTGTAGAATCCTCAAGGCAATTTGCAAGAGTATGGTTAAAACAATAATTGCCACGGTGCCATGTAACAAATTAGAACAAATTATTAAAAGTTTGGTCAAAGAGGTAGGGGTTTAAAGAGCATATTTTAGACGTAGAAGCAAGGAGGCAAAGAAGCTCTGGGTGAGAACTGCGGAGCACATGGTCATGCCCATTAATGGCTGCCAAAGATGCAGCAATGAAATGAGAAATAAAGAAAGGGCACAGATATTTTGAAAGGTTATAAAGTTGGCGATTACACAAATATGGAGATATTAGATTACGGAAGAATTTGAAAACATATCTTAAAATCATGGAATGTTTTTGAAGGCTTTTTGAAAATAGTGCAAAAGAGCATGGAAACTTAAGTTATAATAGGTATGTTACAAAACTTACCTTCAGCGGCGCTGCAGTTCTGTCACTGGCCGTGTGCGCGACTTTGGCGCCTTTGAGGGGGGGCGGGGTTAAAATGTGGTTTTCTACCGCCTGCCGGAGTTTTATTTTCTCGGGGTGCGACCTTATGCTGAAGATTTGTTCCGACTGCCGGTCTGTGAATTTTTTTTTTTTTTAAATCGCCCGACAATTTCAGCACTGGAGCAAAATAAAAATTAGCTTCTAACGCCGTGAACGCCGACAACGGGGACGGATTTCAGGTACGGGACAGCTAAAGGAAAGCCGTTTATTTTACATATAAACGTGCTTCTTAGGATAACCTTAATCCAAATTTTACATTGCGAAAAGGTGACTCAGGCCCCATACGAACCGGCAGTGTTTTTCCTGCCGATATGGGGTTTAAATGCACCGCAAATGCAACGTTCCAATTGATCGCGTTCCACAAAATCTCACTCACAAGATGATTAAAATGGCCATTAATTTATGGGAATTAAACACTAAATTCCTTCCATTTGGCCTATAAATTAATGACAATGAGATTTTAAAATCATGTTATATTGTGAATTCTTGTGTGAATGTTATTTGGACACTTAGGCTATTTAAAAAAGTTAATCTTTTCTTAAGAAATGGATAGATGTTTAGATCTAGTAATTGAATTTTGTAATTAGCTACAATTGGGTAACTAACTAATTATATGCTTTAATTTTAGGACATCCAAGTAAGATTGTTTCATATTTGTTTCAGAATGCGTCAATCTATAATAACTGAACATTTCTTTCAGTTCTCTTAATTTTTAAGAAAGATATGGGCTTTTGACTGTCCTCGATCACAGCTTTTGTGTTAAGTCAATGGAAAAGCAATAGGGAACAAGATGCTAATTTCCGAGTATGAAAATGGCCATAACTTTTTTAATACTGAAGATATGAAAGTGAATTAGGTGTCAAATTAAACTTCTTTTTATGCTTTATCTGATGTGATAAATTACAGACTTGACTTTAAAAATCTCAAAATTTTGTAACATTGCTAGTTATAATGAATTCAATTTGAAACTTTGGTTCCAGTTTTTCTATATAGAGGCTCCATTCTCAGTGAGAGATATTTGAAAAGATTTATGAAGAATAAAATGTTTATCTGGACACCGAGCAAATATTTTATCAATCAACCAATAACTATTGCTAATTAAATTAAGTAAAATTATCGTGTGGGAAATTACTTACATCATCAAGAGTTCTTTCTGTACCAAGTGCAAGGAGGTTGTTATATTCCCTTTCAAGAACTTGTCTTGCCTGAATAAAATACAATTTGAGTTAATAGATTAACATGTCAATGAACAAAATAATTTCAATATTAACCCATGTTCAAGCTTAAATCTTTATGGTTACATTTAGGAATAATTTCAAATCAGATGTAGCGAACAGAAGTAGTAAAGTTTTCTTAAGGGGCTGTCCCACTTGGGCGACCTAATTGGCGAGTTTAGAAGAGTTTGAAAAAATGACATTTTGAAGACCTCCTTTGACCTCCTTTGACTATGTTGAAGACCAGCTTCGACTAGCTACGACTAAAAGGGCTGTCTCACTGTGCGAGTTGACCCACGAGTGACCCCGAGTTTAAAACAAATTTAACTCGTGGTAATCACGTACAATTAACGTAGCGGAAACGTCTGAACTCGTGGGCGCAACTTGGCAACTCTTGGTGCTAACGGGAGGTACACGTGAAACTTGTTAATAACTCTTGCAAAAGTTCAAACATGTTTGTACTTTTCCACGAGTAAAATGTACTCTTGTGGTTAAAATTTGAAACATTTTAAACTCGTTGTAAGAACGTAGTGGCCCGTGCGTTTAACTTTGTGACTCGTGATTCTACCGTGGGAACTCTTTTTAGAAACAAAAATCAGGGACAGAAATATCAGTTACTTAGACTTTTTAAAGACAAATTCTGCTTAACAAAGTTAAGCAAGTTATTGATAAGGTGACAGAGTGGGTTGAAAAGAAAAAATTGCTTGAAGTTTATATATAAATTTGTGTTGTGTTGTGTTGTGTTGAAAAGCTTTTTGCTGATCCGTTTGATTCTCACTGTTTGTTTACTTCATTGCACAATAAAAGAGAGTTCTTTGCTATCAAGATCAAATTGATGTCTGGAAGTCTTCATTTTAATATCACTACAAAGTCTCATGACTTGAATGTAATATTCCTTTCATCATAAAACACAAAATAGAGGAAGGCAAAATATATTCACATCTTGATTCTCACAATCATTTGTGAGATTTAAGGACTCAACTGCCTCATATGCTGTGCTTTTTAAATGTTTAAAATTGTCACCTCTCAGTAGATCAGAAAATAAGACAAAGTCTTATGTGAAACAAATGTCTTGAATGTGAAACAAAGTCTTTATTCTTGTTCAATATAAAAAACGCGTTTTTGCGCATATTGAGAAACGTAGCACTACAGCAAACACCACTGTCTGAAAAGGGCTTCTCATAAATGAAAATCAACAAATGAAGCACAAATAAAAGTATTTCCACTATATACTAATTCAGCTGAGAAATGCACAAGTCTAAATTCAGGCAATAAAAGATACAATGCAATGCGCTAAATGACAAGTTTTGAGATCTACAATCAGATAAGCAGATGCATGATAACCACGTTTTAAAGGAAAGACAGATGCAATGAAATTACTTTTACACCACAATAAAAAATAAAATCCACACTTAAAGTTAAACAATGAAAAGTCAGCAGGATTTAAACTAAACATGAAATTAACTGGATTCTTCTGCATGTGGGCTCTCCTCATGCAGTGATGTACCTGTGGTCGGCAGCCGCTCAAAATAAGCTGTCCTGCCACGGCACACTGCCCAATTCTGAATTATAGTAGGAGCAGAGATGGTCTCTCTGCTCTTTTGCACTGTTGGTCCCCGTGTTACCTCGAAAACACTGCAGTGGCACCAAAGTCTCGTCGTTTGTACCACTCCTTCACGCACCTAGTGTTATTCTCCCTGTTTGACTGTCCACTAAGTCACCATCCTGCATGGCTGTTGCTGATCCTGAAGCTGCACCTCTGATAGGGATCAGGTTGTGCAGAACACATGCAGCAAACACAATAGTCTCTACGTTCTTTGGCTGGCATGACATCATTTTTTTTAACATGTGATGATTTTTCAACAGTTCGATATACATTGTTGCCTCAAGATTAACGGGAGAGGAACTTGGAACATCGCAGAAATGAGAAGTAAACGGCAAACTTAGACATACCCGTGGGAACTCGGTTAAACTCTGGATCATAAACTTGTAGTCTCGTACGCAACCACGAGTCTTTCACTCGGGGTCACTCGTGGGTCAACTCGCACAGTGAGACAGACCTTTAACTTTGGGAAAATTGGACACCGAATAGTGGAGAGTGAAGACGACCTCCTTCGATCTCCGACCTCCCTTCGACTATGATGAAGACTATCTTCGACTACCTTCGACCACTTTCGATTACCTACGACTAACATGCCGACCTACTATGACCTACTACAACTAAACCTACGAGTAAAAAAAGTATCGATTTTTTCCATGGCGACTTTTTTTTACTCGCGGGCATTTTTTAACATATTGAAAAATACGCCGCGACCTAGCTGAGGCCTCGAGTTCGCGGAGACCACTCTCGAGCATGAAGGAGAGTTACGAAGACCTGCGACCTCGTGTCGACCATGCTGCGAGTATGAGTCGAGGGCAAACTCGCCAGAACTCGCGGATTAGGTCGCCTAAGTGGGACAGGCCCTTTATGCACTTATCATCTGCTCTAAGATAAATGAATATTTGACAATGTTTATTTCATAGGAAAGGTAATTAGAAATTATTACGAATCTCTTTAGGGAACCAGGAGACTTCCTGATACATTCAGAAGACAGTAGAAAGTAGCTAGCTCTAGAGATCAACAACAAGAGCTTCTGTATTGCCATTCTCACATTGACCTCATTGTTATTCTTGGTGGGTACATCTCCATCTGTACAATTATGTCCCTGTTGTTCCTCACACATTTATCACTATTATCAGCCTCATACCTATATTTCAGTTTACACATGCTCTGTTATTTCAACCTGATAGCTATATCACTCAAAGCATGATGTTCACCAACACTTTTTTTTTGCTTTGGTGAGAGCAAACTGAATGCGCAGGATCTAATTATCGGATGGCAGGCTGATCTTTATATCCTAAAAGCTCATGAAGGAGAAAGAGGTTTAGGCAAAGGAGGATCCTATCAAAAGATGCAGTAAGAGAGAGGCCTTCCCCCGATGTGCTGCCAGGGCAAATTTCCTATCACATTGTTTCTCAAGAGGACTTCACACCACTAGATCTGCTTCCTGGCAGGAAGACGATAATGGGCTATCCTGACACAACATGGCTTTGTGATTTATCAGGCACGGTACCATGGTAACACTTCATGGAGGAGCATGATGAACATATCCATTAGAATAAGACTTTAGAATCTACAATTCTAATTTTAATAGATAACATTACTATTTAACCTTGCAGAAATATCTCCCTATAAAGAGTCATCGAATATACAGCTCGGAAGCAAGCCCTTTGGTTCACTTTGTCTGTGACAAAGGTAAGGGTGTTAAGTTATTTAATTCCTTTCAGCACTTGTTATTAATATCTCATCTGGGTGATTGGCAATTGGACCACCTTCTTTTTAGGCAGCCCCAATTTGCTTCTGCCACAAATTCAACTGGGATCTAAGGTGACTGTTGAGAATAATGTGGGATCCATAGACTCTTCCACAGATGGGGCAGGTGCTGTCCAAAGGATGGGTGTGAGAACAGTGTTTGGTGTGGTGTGCTTCTACCACCAAAAGATAAGACTTTATTGGCTTCCATCACAGTGAGGAATGTGGAGGAGCCGCTGTGATGGTTGTTAACCATTTTTATGTGGTTGCGTGTTTTGTTGCTTTTTTTGGTATGAGTGTATGGCAAATCAAATTCCTCGTAAGATTTAAATACTTGTTTTGTTTTCATACTTGGCTAATAAAATCAATTATAATTACATGAATGGGCTCTCTGTGTGTTTCCGATGCATGGATTCAATGTTGTCAGCATCAGCCTGATTGCTGCTTCTCCAATTTGAATGGTCATATGGCCAGGTATTCCCAGAGTCAATAGGAATGTTATAAATACATTAAGGGAAGAAGGTAACTAGACAGAGAATGGGGCCCCTCAGAAACTAAAGCGGTTATCTATGTGTGGCGCCGCAGAACATATGCAAAGTCCTCAATAAGTATTTCTTGAGGGAACTTGCGACAGTTAATGGCGATGTTCTGAGGACAGTCCGTATCGTGGTTGAGGTACAGCTGGATATTCTAAGTTTTATGAAGGTCGATAAATTTCCTGGGCCTGATAAGATGGAACTAATGATGCTGTGGGAAGCTAGAAGAATTTGCGGGAGCACTAGCTGAGATGTATGAATCATCGTTAGACTGGGCGAGATGCTGAATAACTGGAGGATGCTCAATGTTGTGCCTCTATTTAAGAAAGGCTGCAAAGAAAAGCCTGGAAACTATAGAGCAGTAAATAAAATTACTGGAAAGAATTCTGAGAGATAAGATACTGTATATATGCATTTGGGTAGACAGAGCTTAGTAAGGCTAGGGAGCATGGTTTTGTACATGGGTGCCTTACGAATTTGATGAGTTTTTTGAGGAAGGAACCATAAAGGTTGACGAGGACAAGCCGTAGATGTTACCTATATGGCCAGGTCTTTGATAAGGTTCCATATTGTAGGCTGTTCTGGAAGGTTAGATCGCATGGGTTCCAGGAAGAGCTAGCTAATTGGATACAGGACTGGCTTCATGCAAGGAAGTAGAGGGTGATTGTGGAAGGTTGTTTTTCAGACTGGAGGCCAGTGACTAGTGGTGTGCCTCAGGGAACAGTGCTGTGCCCATTACTGTTTGTGGTTTGCATCAATGATTTGGATGAGAATGTACAAGACATGATTAGCAAGCTTGCAGATGACATTGAAGTACGTGGTATCATAAACAGTAAAGATGGTTATCAAAAATTACAGCAAGATCTTGATCAGCTAGGCAAGTGGGGTGAGGAATGGCTAATGGAGTTTAATGCAGATAAATGCAAGATGTTGTATTTTGGAAAGTCAAACCAGAGGAGTGAATGGCAGGGCCCTGTAGACCACAGGGATTTAGGAGTACAGGTACATAGTTCACCTGAAAGTGGTATCACAGGCAGATAGGGTGATAAAAAAAGGCCTTCATCAGTCAGAGTATTTAGTATAGAAGTTGGGATGTCATGTTACAGTTGTGCAAGATGTTGCTGAGGCTGCATTTGTGTTGTGTTCCGTTTTGGTCACCTTGTTATTGGAAGGATGCCATTAAGCTGGAGTTATTGCCAGTACTTGAGGGCCTGAGTTATAGGGAAATGTCACAGGTTAGGACTTTATTTCTTGGAGGGCAGGAGGCTGAGAGGTGATCTTATGGAGGTCATAGAGTTATACAGCATGGAAACAATCCCTTGAGCCCAACTTGTCGATGCTGACCAAGATGGCCCATCTAAGATGGTTCCATTTGTCTGCGTTTGCCACATATTCCTGCAAACCCTTCCTATCCACGTATCTGTGCAAATGTCTTATAAATGCTGTTATAGTATTTGCCTCAACTATCTTCTCTGGCAGCCTGTTCCATATACCCACCATTCTCTGTGTGAAAAAGTTGCCCCTCACATTCCTTCTAAATCTTGTCCCTCTCATCTTAAATATATGTCCTCTTGTTTTTAATTGCTCTACCCTGGGTAAAAGACTTTGTGCATTCACCTTATCTATTCCCTTCATAATTCTATACACCTCTATAAGATTACCCCTCAGCATACAGGCATCCAAGCCCACTCAACCTCTCCCTAAAGCTCAGGCTCTCAAATCCTGGCAACTTCCTCATACAGGTAAGTCTTCTCTGCACCCTTTTCAGCTTAAGGTGTATAAAACCATGAGGGGAATAAATAGGGTAAATGCAAAGAATCTTTTACCCAGCGTAGGGGAATCAAGAATTAGGGTACATAGGTTTAATCAAGTCGTCAAGTCATGAGAGTTTATTGTCATGTGTCCCAGATAGGACAATGACATTCTTGCTTGCTGCAGCACAACAGAATATTTTAGTCATGAATACAGATCAGATCAGTATATCCATATACCATAGAATATATATATACACACATAAATAAACCGATAAAGCGCAATAGGCTGTTATAGTTCAGAGTTTGTTTGAAGTTGTGTTTAATAGTCTGATGGCTGTGGGGAAGTGGCTGTTCCTGAACCTGGATGTTGCAGATTTCAGGCTCCTGTACCTTCTACCTGATGGCAGCGGTGAGATGTGAGAGTCTTGCCCCTCTCACATCTTTAATGTGAGAGGGGCAAGACTTAATAGGAACCCGAGGGGCAACTTTTTCATTCAGGGAGTGATGGGAATATGGAATGAGTTACCAAATGAGGTAGTTGAGGCAAGTACTGGAACAGCATTTAAAAGACACGTAAAAAATATGGATAGGAAAGGTTTGAAAAGAAGTGGGCTAATCACAGGCAAATGGAACCAGCTTAGATGGGGCATCTTGGTCGCAAAAGGCCTGTTTCCATTCTAAATGACTCTGTGACTCTGTGTTGTATTTCCTTCTGCCAAGTCCACCACAAATGGGAGCATCGTGTATGAAACTGCAATCCCTCCTTCCCTGTTTTGCCCATCTTTGTTGGGCTGAAAGCATAAAAAGTATTGCCAGTTTTCATTTGCATCATGCAGAAAAAGGCACGGGTGCAGTCCCCAGACAATGAACATGGTTGCAATTGCTGCAGGTTATGATGCAGGTGGAGGCGGACACTGGCAAGAGGCACGTCACAGCAATTTGTCTCATTTGCTCACAATAATAGAAGAGATTTTTGAAAAATGCCTGTTCTCATGATTTAAAACAGAACATGTTGAAAATGTTAACTGTTTATCCTTTAACAGAAGGAACCTGACCGGCTGCGTTTTTCCAGGATTTTATGTTTTAGTATCAGATTTTCATCACCTGTAGTTTGTTAATTTTAATTTGCTCAAATGAGATCTATTTTTGATACCTTGAAAATTCACGGGTGAAAACACCAGAATGCTAACATTTGCACCACGCAGTTTCTCCTTTATTTAATACTCAATGACACTGCTACACGAGGTCCCCTTTATTAACACCTTGAGTGATGTTCATATCCTGGACACTGATATAAGGTCATAAGGAATAGGAGTAGAATTAGGCTATTCGGCCCATCAAGTCTACTCCGCCATCCAATCATGACTGATCTATCTCTCCCTCCTAACCCTATTCTCCCCATAACCTCTGACACCTGTATTAATCAATAATCTATTTATCTCTGCCTTAAAAATATCCACTGACTTAGCCTCCACAGCCATCTGTGGAAAATAATTCCATAGATTCACCACCCATTGACTAAATACATTTCTCCTCGTCTCCTTCCTAAAAGAATGTCCTTTGCAAAACTATGCAAGACTTTCAACTTAAAGTCACACATTAATTAGATATTGAGGGAGCAGGTCCCTTTTGGATACAATTAGGAGTGAGTTGATGTGCAGCACCTGGAAAGCAAAGTCGTGTAAGTTGTTCATGGGATGTAGTGAGTGATGTATACTGCCTAATTCTGAATGCAGTTAAGAATCACCAACATTGATGGGGCTCGAGTCACACACAGGACCAGACTAGGTTAAGGTCGGGGAAGATTTCTTTCCCACAAGAAGATTACAGAACCAGACAGATTTTAAATGACAATCTGATAGTTTATGGTCAATAACATTGATAGGATCACATTTGATTGGGTCTGCGCAGAAACAACTGATTTGTGGAGCGGTTTGAAGTTACAGCACTACAATACTATTACTTGTGAACTTTTTATACTTAGAGGAACACTTGAAGAATATTAAAGCTACGAGAAATTAACCAATTACTAATGTGAATAATTGTTGATACTTCTAAATAGCATCAATTAAGTTTATTATGTTCAACTATGTGAGGTGAAGGAAACATCAACTGGAACCTCAATAACGAATGCACACTGGCATCACATTAATTTGTGAGCAAACTGATACCATGACCTGCACTCCTCACTACGGTGTTTGGCACAATTATTGTTACTGTTGCCTTTGTTTCGATTTCACGATTTTACTAACAATCTAATCTTAGAATATAGAATAGTACAACATAGAAAAAGGCCCTTCAGCCCACAATGTTGATACTAAACGTAAACTAATCTCCTCTGCCTGCACGTAATCCAAATCCCTCTCTCCCATTTAAGCTCTGCCCTCATGTCTTTGACAGTTCCACCACGGAAAAAAAATCTGATTGTCTACGCCATCTATGCCTCTCATGATTTTATATACTTCCGCCAGGTCTCCCCTCAACCCCCAATGTCGATGCTCTTAAACCGAACCATGTTATAGAAACAGTGTAAATGACTTATGAGCTGCTGAGTGTTTCCAACAGGTAAGGTGTAAGGTGTAAATGCCTCTTGTTTTTTAATCAATTGGGTTTGTACGTACCCTTGAACAAAATGAATAAATATATTATACTGATTACTTTTGCTCGCCATACAACATTATTTATTGTACGTTTTTTCTTGATTATGATCATTTTTAGTTAAAGCACCCTTCGTTATCAGGACTTCTTTACAGATTGCAACATGCTGATTCATAACATTATGGACGGGATCTCAAAGCATGACCAGATTGAGTACAGGAAGGAGAGGGAGAACATGGTGTTAAGAATGACTTATCCCTCAATGGCTGAAAAATGATAAAGTTGGTTATTGACTTTAGGAAACAAGGTGGCGCACACGCTCCTGTCAGTATCAGCGGTGCCAGTGGAGATGGTTGTGATCTTCATGTTCTTAGGTGTAAATATCACCAGGTTAAGTTTAAGTTTATATTGTCACATGTACCAAGATACAGTGCAAAGCTTTTGTTTGTGTGCTATCCAATCAATTTGATTAATACTGTACATAAATACTATCAAGCCAAACACATATGCAAAAGGTAGAGCGGAGGAAAATACCAGAGAGCAGAATATACTGTAGTTTCTCAGCATCCACAACTCCCTGCAACTTCTTGTGGTTTTGGGAAGAGCTGTTCCCAATTCATGCTGTGATGCAACCTGATAGTATGCTTGGGATGGTAAATCTGTATACGTTTGTAAGAGTCATCGGAGATATGTTGAATTTTCTCAGTCTCCCGAGGATGTAGAAGCGTTGGTGTGCTTGTTTGGCTGTAGCTTCAATGTTTAACACATTCCAAATGTGTCCTGCACCAACAATCTGTCCACATTGAAGCCATGGCCAAAAAGCACACCAACATCTCGACTTCTCAGAAGTCTAAGGAAGTTTGCCATGTGCCCAGCGTCTTATGAACTTTAACAGATGCATTGTAGAAAGCATCCTATTGGGATACATCACTACATTGTTTGGCAACAGCTCTGCCCAAGATTGCAGAACATGACAGAGAGTTGTGGATGTATCCTAGTCCATCACACAAACCAGCTTCTCACCCCATCTACTCCATCTACATTTCACAGCCCCTCTTCTCTCTCTTGAAAATAGAAAAGCTTGAACGCTTTATCACCAAATTCAGGAACAGTTTCTTCACCACAGATATTAGACAACTGAATGTCCTCTCCCAAGCTGAAAGTGTAGGCCTGATCCCCCAACCTACCTCACTGTGGCTCATGCACTTTTTTTTCCTATTCTGCACTCTCTGTAACTGCAACACTAAAATGCTATAACTCTATATTCCACACTCTGCTATTTTTCTCTTTACACTATCTGTTGTACTTGTGTATGGCTTTATTGTACTCATGTGTAATATAATTTGACTGGATAGCACACAGACAAAGTCTTTCATTGTGCCTTGGTACATGTGACAATAATAAACTAATACTTATGCCATATACCTAATTTTCACAAAGATACTATAACTCATCTAACAATGTATCAGTTCACTTTTGCCAAAGCAGAAATATTTTCTCAGAGAGAAAATTTGAATTTGATTAAAATCTGCACAAAAAATGAAAAAAAGACATATTGAACTTGAGCTTGGTTTACCTGTGTATTTTGTGTGGGAATTTGAAGTATTAAAGCCAAACTGCTGTAGTTAAAGTTTTCATCCAAAGCAAGGAGTGCTCCATGGACACCACTTTCCGTGAGGTTGTTTGCATAATCTCGAAGACCAATCGACAATATCCACCTGATGACACGGTCATTGCTCCATACTATTGTATCTGGAACGGTAAAATTGTACAGTGAGCGTTATCAACATTACTATTAAACTAAATGGAATTAAGGCACGATAAGATACATAAAAATATTAAACAGAAATAAAATCAAAAATAAATAACCAACACTGTTCTTTCCAATCACCAATCAAATTAAACGCGATTCCAAATCTTTCCTGGGTCAGGCTGGTGTACATTATATAGGTCAATTCTCAAGTGTACTTACTTACCTGGAAGGGCCTGATTGTTAACAGTTCACTTTGGAACCACAGGACCCAGCAGACACAATTCTAGGTCAAAGAACCTTCATCAGAACGGGGACTAGTTAGAGATGAAAACAACTTGTAAGGTGTGGTGATCCTCTTTTTTCCATACATTAAACTGTTCATTTCCAAATTGCACACCACTGCCTAGCAAGTAAGAATGGTTTCAATATGCCACCAGGAAAATTGGCATGGTATTCCCCATTATTAGCTAATGAATGCAATTTATGTTGTGAATTTCCTCCATGCAGAATTTGAATGAAAAATCCACTATTTCCTTTGCTATCATTTATGCTGCCAAGCACTCTTTCCAGGTGAAGGAGCAATTTATTTGTAGTTCTTTCATTTTAGTGAACTGTATTCTGTGTTAGAAACACTGTGTTGGTGTTCTGTACACCGGGAAGACCATGCATTAATGAGATGACTGATTTTGTAATCTGCAGACATAACTCTGAGGTTTTGATTCTTGGCAATTTAATTCCCTGTCGCATGCCAAACATGATGCCCAGCACTTGGTCTCCCAAACTGTTTTGAATGAATCTCAATGCAAGTTCAAGGAATAGCATCTCACATTCTGACTGGTTTTACTACAACATTCCAGACTCGGCAAACTCCTTCTTCTTATTTTAAACATATGCCTTCTCTTTTGTTAATATTCCCTATCATGGGTGAAAGATTCTGACAGTTAATCCTTTCCATGCCTCTTATAATTTTGTACACCCCAATCGGATCATCCCTCAGCTTTTTTCACCCCAGGGAAAATACAACCAGCCTTCCAAACTCTTCCTCTAACTAATTAAGTTTGCAGATTACATTAAAGTGGGTGGTATTGTAGATGGCGACGATAGTTATCAAGTTCAAGTTCACATTTATTGTCACATGCACCAATTATGGTACAGTGATATTTGAGTTACCATACAGCCATACAAGTGAAAAAAACACAATACATGATAGAATTTAACATAAACATCCATCACAGTGGAATCACCATTCCTCACTGTGATGGATGTTCAGTCAATAAAGTTCAGTCAATCTTCCTCCTTTGCTACAACAAAGGTTACAACACAATCAGTTGGGCAAGTGGGCAAAGGAATGGTTAATGGAGCTTAATACAGATAAATGTGAGGTGTTACATTTTTGGAAGTCTAACCAGGGCAGGTCCTTCACTGCTTATGGCAGGACTCTGGGGAGTGTTGTAGATCAAAGGCATCTAGGAGAGCAAGTACATAGTTCCTTGAAAGTGGCATCACAGGAAGATAAATTTGTGCTCATTTTCAATCACGCTGACATAGGAAAGGTATATTATTACGCTGGAAATTGTGCAGAGAAGATTTATGAGGATGTTGCCAGGACTCAAGAGCCTGAATTATGGGGAGAGGTTGGGCAGACCAGGACTGTATTCCTTGGAGCGTAGAAGGATGAGAGGTATCTTATGGACATGTACAATAACATGAGGAGAATAGATAATGTAGATGCACAGTCATTTACTAAAGTAGTGGAATCAAAAGCTTACAACCTTGCGGTATGAATATCGATTTATCTAATTTCAAATAACCCTTGCACCCCCCCCCCCCTCACTCTCCCTCGCTCGCCCACCATAGTCATCCTGCTAGTTTCACTGTTCGTATCCCTTCATTATCACCTCCACCACAGCTGACAATGGGCTACTTGGCCATCAGTGCTGTCCCTGATTTGTTCTGTATCTTTTCATACTTCTAGTCTCTCTCTCCCCTGACTCTCAATCTGAAGGATCTTGACCCGAAACGTCATCTGTTCCTTTTCTTCAGAGATGCTGCCTGACCCGCTGAGTTACTACAGGATTTTGTGTCTATCTTAGGAGAATCAAAAATGGTTATGGGCCAAATGTGAGCAGGTGAGATTAATGTAGATAGGGCACATTGGTGGGCATGGGCAAGCTGGGCTGAAGGGCTTGTTTTTGTGCTGTATGAATCTCTGACACTACAATCTTCTAATCCAGGCAACATTTTGATGAATCTTTTCTGCCCTCTTGCCTGCAGCAAGCTATAATCCAAATACAGTTTAATTATTGTTTTGTAAATTCAGAGGATAATGTTCCAAGTTTTATATTCTATCGCCCAACCTATGAACGCAAACATGCAATATGCTTCTTTCAACACCCGATCTATCTGTGTTGCCACTTTCAGAGAACAATGGATTTGAACCCCAAGGCCCCTCTGTTCAATGTTGCTTGGCATCTTGTCACAGATTTCAATTTTACTCTTCCCTCTACTCTGATGCTTTTATTTCAAATCTGTTTACATTTAATTTGTCATTGTTCTGATGCAAAGCCATCAATCTGAAACACAACTGTTTCCTTCCTCACAAATTGCTGCTGCACAATGAATATTTCCACCATTTTTCTATTGAATTTTTAGTTGTTGCACAATATTATTTATGAAGCGTGTCTTCTATACATAGAATGGTGTTTATATCCACTTTTATAGACCCAGAGTAACACTGTGACCATCATGTGTTGAAACCAAAAGACCTGAGAATCAATAGAAATCGGTGTGTTGCTAGTTAAGCCTACTCAGAGAATTCAGTAAAATCAGCTGCCCCAGGGGTAATCCTGGAAGGAGATTCAGCAGTGAGTTAAGGATTGTAACAGTTGCCATTCAGATGGAGTTTGGATGCTCTCCTACTCCTTCCCGTTCCATTAGGATATGAAATGAAACATAGCTTTGCCTAAGGATGTGTTTATTTTTCTTATCTCTAAATCAATTCCCCCAAAGATTGTAAGATGAATTGCTTACTTCATCTTACTTATGTCAATCTCATGCTTGTTTCACACATCTACCCAAGTCAATAGAAAAGCTCCTAAATATTTAGCAACTGCAGGTGCATCCAATGGACATCATACCATGTTATGACCAAAACTGGATGCTACACAAGTCAATATCTAACCTGGAATTTTGGAAACAATTGCATGAATTCATGTCGTTTGCAGAATTTGCAAAATGTGAGAAATTGCTGACATTGTGAATAATAATGGTAAATGTTTTCAGAGAAGTATGACTGAAAATTATTATAGCAAGAATTAAGCTTTATGGCAAGGATGTTTGCCATTTACAAATGTTTATGTAAATACAGAAGCATAGCTGGTATTTAAATAGTAAGCAGCACACGTTGAGTAGATAATGTGGATGCTATTATAGGGTCTACCATTGGAAAGGCCAAAATATATTCCCCATATAGACTGTCTGATTGCAATTCTTTGCTCAATGTGACTTGGGCATTAAACAGTTGCAGGCTGTGTAGTGTTGATGCTGAAAGCAGACAGACATCTTTAATAGCCAACGACTGTTCTCACAGAATGGTTAATGTTTAGGGGATATAGCAGGTAACAATGACGTGGGTTATTCTCTCTGGAGTAAACTCACATTCTCGCTGGAGGAAACCCCCCATTTTCAGTATCTAAAGCACTAGGACCCTGAAGGTTGTCTCCATGATTAAATATGCTTTTGCCAGAGACTCCTGGATACAGTTAGTGCGGCGGCGCGGATTACTGCAGCGGCCCCTACAGCCTGTCTGTCTTTTTTAAATTTTTGTCTAGTTAAATGTAGTTGTTTGTGGGTTTTTTTGTTTTATTTTGTTTTTTTGTACTGTTTTAATTGTGTATATGTGGGGGGTGGGGGAAACTTAAAAAAAATCTATTCCCTGCACGGGTGACCCTACCTTTTCCCTGTCGGGTCTCCGTTGTCATTGGGGCCTAGCTCCGTGGAGCGGCCTCCGACCGGGACGACCTGGGGGCTCCAGTCGCGGAGCCTGCGGAGCTGCGGACTCACCATCGTGGGGCTGGCCGGCCTCGGAGCGCGGGGTGACTCGTTGCTGCTCACTCCGGAGCTCCAGCTCCAGCTGCAGGCTGGTGGACTGGGACATCAGGAGCTCGCGGGTCCGGGTGAGAGACCGCTTTCCGGAGCTCCCGCAACACAACTTCTCCCGCCCGTGTCGCGGGGTTGGAACGACCCGGAGCGGGGCCGTAAATCACCCGGTGCGGCTTTAATGTTAAAGCCGCGGGACATTCCAGTGCCCGCCGGGGCTCCAACTTTGTGACTTTGGGCCCGGAGCGAGGCCGTACACTGCCCGGCGTGGCCTCAACGGCCGTGGGACTTAACATCGCCCGCCTGGGGCTTCAACATCGGGAGAAAGATGGTGCAGAGGAGAGAAATGACTTTGCCTTCCATCACAGTGAGGAGGAGATTCACTGTGATGGATGTTTTTCTGTAAATTGAATTGTTTGTGTGTCGTGTAGGAATTGTTTTGTTTGTATGGCTGTAGAAACGGAGTTTCGTTTGAGCCTCTTTGAGGTTCAAATGACAAGAAATAAAATCTAAATCTAGTGAGGTGAGCCAGGTTTTGTGGATAGCCTTTGTCCTCAAAGAGTTAGCATTTGGTTCTGTATGGTGACCATGCACTGGTTGTCGTCTGGAAATGATCCTTATCAAGGAAGCTTCTTTGGTCGGTGTCAATGATTGTCAAGTTATTCTGTTGGTGGGGCAGTATAAAAGCTGCACATTGAGAAAATTAAATCTTTTGTGGTATTGAAAGAGCTCATGTTTCTTGTTCGGAACCCTTAATGCCACATGGATGATTAATTATTCCCTGGCCATGAGGAAGCCTTATATTAAGGAGGATTAATTCTCCTTTCTTGAGTAGAGAAATTCTGCAACATTTCTGATATAAAAAAATGAGTATAGAAGTTGGGAGGTCATGTTGCATTTGAATAAGGTGTGGGTGAGACTGCATTTCGAATATTGTGTTCAGTTCTGGGCACCATGTTATAGAAAATATATTGTCAAGCTTAAAAGAGTTCAGAGATGATTTATGAGGATGTTGTCAGGACTAGAGGGTGTGAGCTTAAGGGAGAGATTGAGTAGGCTGGGTCTCTATTCCTTGGAGCGCAGGAGGATGAGGGATGATCTTATAGAGGTGTGTAAAATCATGAGAGGAATAGATCGGGTAGAACGGGCAGAGTCTCCTGCCCAAAGTAGTGGAAATCATTGTCAGGGTAAAGGGGCTGTCCCACTTGGGCAACCTAATTGGCGAGTTTAGAAGAATTTGAAAAAATGACATGTTGAAGACCTCCTTCGACTATGTTGAAGACCAGCTTCGACTAGCTACGACTAAATTTGTGAAAATTGGACACCGAATAATGGAGAGTGAAGACGATCTCCTTCAACCTCCCTTAGACTATGATGGACTATCTACGACTACCTTATTCTACCCTCGATTACCTACGACTAACATGCCGACCTACTACGACTAAACCTACGAGTAAAAAGGGATTGATTTTTTCCATGGCAACGTTTTTTTACTCGCGGGCATTTTTTAACATATTGAAAAAAACGCCGCGACCAATCTGAGGCCTCGAGTATGCGGAGATCACTCTCAAGCATGAAGGAGAGCTACGACCTCGTGTCGACCATGCTGCGAGTATGAGTCGAGGGCAAACTCGCCAGAACTCGCTGATTAGGTCGCCCAAGTGGGACAGGCCCTAAACCCTTCTAAACTCACCACTTTGGTCGCCCAAGTGGGACAGTCCCTTGAGGATCAGTGAGCAGAGGTCTGGAGATGGACTCAATGGATAGAGTGTTATGTTGCTATGGGGTCAATAACATTCATTTCCAGAAAAGGAACAACAGGTTGTGTGTGAGGCCTGTTGTGGTCAGGATTTATTGTGGGTGTAGCAGTGCAGACAAAGTTAAATGTGGACAGGCTGTTATCAATTATCTGTTTCATTGGGTCAGATCAACTGGGCATTTATCTCCGTAACTACCAACACTTACTGCCTTTGCTAATCAGAAGTGATCCAGTTGTGCCTAACAAGAGGGGTCAACTAGAGTATTAGATCAAAGGAAATGTTTTTTTTTAATATTGTTGAAAGCTTGAGTATGGGAACATTTTAGAGTTCAGCTGAGATCCAATATGTTGCTAAGGGAAAGTAAAACACACCAGCAATACAGCAAGAAACATAAAAACAGTCTGTGAAAGCTTCTACTACTAGTTATAAAAGAGATATCATATAGTGGGTATCATAGAGTCTTTGACAGAACAGGGAATGGTGACATGGCAGTGATACAATGCAAATATTTGTGCCAATTTTCATGGAAAAAATTAACAAAAACCTCCAGAGTGAAATTAGCATTGGTAAAAATATAAAGGTGATTTACAGGCTGAAAGCCATTCCATTTTCTGGAATTGATTTAGGAAATCCCAACGTTTTGAAAGGGTCGTCCATTGAAATAGTGAATACATATAATGTCATTTCCTAAAATTAATAAAATCATATATACAATATGACAAATCTGAGGTTGATGTTTAGAGGTTGTACTTAGCAGAGTAAATAAAGGGGACCAAGTATATTTGGCTTCTCAGAAGACCGAGGATCTAGTCGGAAGAAGGAACTGAAGGGAATCTGAAGATATTAGTCAGAAAATGGTGTTAGGTAAACTGTTGGGACTGAAGGCAGATAAATCCCCAGGGCCTGATGGTCTGCATCCCAGAGTACTCAAGGAGGTGGCCCTGGAAATCATGGATGCATTGGTGATCATTTTCCATTGTTCTCTCGACTGGATCAGTTCCTGTGGACTGGAGAGTAGCCAATGTAACTCCACTTTTTAAGAAAGGAGGGAGAGAGAAAATGGGGAATCATAGACCAGTTAGCCTTACATCGGTCATGGGGAAGATGCTGAAGTCGATTATTAAAGAGGTTATAGCAGCGCATTTGGAAAGCAGTGAAGGGATCGGTCAAAGTCAGCATGGATTTATGAAGGGGAAATCATGCTTGACTAATCTTTTGGAATTTTTTGAGGATGTAACAAGTAGAATGGATAAGGGAGAGCCAGTGGATGTGGTGTATCTGGACTTTCAAAAAGCCTTTGACAAGGTCCCACACAAGAGATTAATGTGCACATGGTATTGGGGATAGGGTATTGACATGGATAGAGAACTGGTTGGCAGACAGGAAGCAAAGAGTAGGAATTAACGGGTTCTTTTCAGAATGGCAGGCAATGACTAGTGGGGTGCCACAAAGCTCGGTGCTGGAACCCCAGTTGTTTACAATATATATTAACAATCTAGTTGAGGGAATTAAATGTAACATCTCTAAGTTTGCGGATGACACAATGCTGGGTGGCAGTGTGAGCTGCGAGGAGGATGCTATGAGGCTGCAGGGTGACTTGGATAGGTTGGGTGAGTGGGTAGAAGCATGGCAGATGCAGTATAATGTGGATAAATGTGAGGCTATCCACTGGTGGCAAGAACAGGAAGGCAGATTATTATCTGAATGGCATCAGATTAGGAGAAGGGGAGGTGCAATGAGACCTGGGTGTGCTTGTACATCAGTCATTGAAAGTAAGCAGGCAGTGAAGAAAGCCAATGGCAAGGTGGCCTTCATTGTGAGAGGATTTGAGTTTAGGAGCAAGGAGGTACTACTGCAGTTGTACAGGGCCCTGGTGAGACTGCACCTGGAGCATTGTGTGCAATTTTGGTCTCCTAATTTGAGGAAGGACATTATTGCTATTGAGGGAGTGCGGCGTAGGTTCACCAGGTTAATTCCTGGGATGGCGTGACTGACATATGATGAAAGAATGGGTCGACTGGGCTTGTATTCACTGGAATTTAGAAGGATGAGAGGGAATCTTATAGAAACATATAGAATTCTCAGAGGATTGCACGGGTAGATGCAGGAAAAATGTTCCCGATGTTGGGGGTGTCCAGAACCAGGGGTCACAGTTTAAGAATAAGGGGTAGGCCATTTAGGACTGAGATGAGGAAAACTTATTCACCCAGGGAGTCGTGAATCTGTGAAATTCTCTGCCATAGAAGGCAGTGGAGGCCAATTTAATGGATGTTTTCAAGAGAGAGTTAGATTTAGCTCTTAGGGCTAAGTAAATCACGGGATATGGGGAAAAAGCCGGAACGGGGTTCTGATTTTGGATGATCAGCCATGATCATATTGAATGGTGGTGCTGGTTCGAAGGGCCGAATGGCCTACTCCTGCACCTATTTTCTATGTCTATGTTTCTATTTTAATAGGGGATCTCAACAGAGATTGTTAAACACAAATTGAGCACGTAGGATTGGGAGTACAATGCTGGCACTGACAACAGATAATAGGAATAACAGGTCATTTTTAGATTTGTTGACTGTGCCTAATAGGGTACCACAGAGATTGATGCTAGGGCCCAACTGTTCATAATTTATATCAAGGCTGAGGAATGATATAAGACCATATGAGCAGAATGATACCATTCAGCCCATCAAGTCTACTCCACCAATCAGTCATGGCTGATCAATCTTTCCCTCTCAACCCCTGTGATGCCCTTCCTAATCAAGAATCCATTAATCTCCACCTTAAAAATACCCAAATGTCTTAGCTTCTATATTTAGGCTAAAAGTGAATGGACACAGACATGGAACATAGCAAAGTAAATGTGCAGATATTTGCAAGAAAACAATGATGAGAGATTGAAAGTGCCAGGGTTCAAAGTGACCTGGATGTCGTACTGCACAAATCACTGGAAATTACTGTGCGGGTAGACCAAGGATTTGAATTAATATCATATTGCAATTGTATAGAGCTATGATGATTACAAAGTAAAGTTCCAGTTTCCCTACAGAGGGAAGGATATCATTACAATAGGGGAATGCAGCAAAGGTTCACAAGATTTATTCTTTGGAAGGGAGTGTTTGTCCTATGAGAATATATGGAGCATATTGCCAAATCATCTCTCTGAGTTTAGAAGAATGAGAAGTGATTTAATTGAAACATAAAAAACTATCTTACAACTTAACATGGTAAATGCCATTTAACCCAGTTAGAGTGTCTATTAGTCAACCTTCAGGATGAAAATGAGGAGAAATGTATCCAAAAGACTGTGAATCTTGGAATTTCCTATCTGAGAGATGTGGAGACTCGTTGGCTAAGAATATTCAAGGTAGAAATTTATAGATTTTTGCGTCTTCAGGAAAATAAGGAATATGTAGCTAGTGCAGGGGCTGAAAGTTCCAATTTAATTTATATTTGTTATGTTCTCATGGATGAATAAAGACACCTGCCTCTAGCTAGCTACAAATCTCTCAATGCAAGCTGTGGCTGGGTTTCCTGGAGACCTCATTATGTTGCTTGGGTTCCGAAGGAGACCAATCCATGCATCCAGAAATGTTGGGAAGGTTTACAATCAAGAATTAATAATAATAATAATAATATTAATAATAATCAAGAACCACAGATTAATAAGGATGTAATAATAACAATTTCTGAAAATCGAGACCACCTTCCTCTGGTTTGCAGCTGCAACCTCCCTCCATGTATTTCTGGTAAATGGCTACTACAGTCACCATGAGGTAGATTGCATGGTTACCTCACTGACTGTTCCTATTAGGATATTTGTACTGTCTTGTGGGTTCCGGCCTCATCTCACAAGTCGTCTGTTGGATACATGGAGTCTGACGTCAAAATCCGTAAAACTGCATGAATCCGCAATCTTTCAGATATGTTTTATTTTTCCTTAATATTGAATTGTGTAGTGAACAGAAACATGCCATTACTTGATCCAGCTTTGAGGAATTTAGTTTCAACTCTGCAAGATTTTAAGTTCATTTCTAAAGTATATATGTTTTGAAGACATTTTAAGACTTTTAAGAGACACAACCACTGTGTCATTAAATGGTACACATTGGTTGTACAGTGTTGCTCTGCCCGACCAGTATAAATCTTTCATCTTCAAATACACCCAACATATATTAAAATTCCTATGTGTTACAATGACTCCCAGAAAATATCAGTTACTTCTTTATCATATTTCAGCTATCACATTTCATACATTAAAATTTAACATAGGTTCTACTCACAATAAGAATGATACTCATTATTTATATTTTATATATACATAGTTTCCCATTTAAGAAAATATCAGATGTTCCACTATTCACTATTCACTTATTTTGAAACTGTGATAAAACATCTCTCACCTTTAATTTCATGCTGACTTTGTTCTCTCCTCTTTTCTAGTTCTTTTCTGTCATAGTTCAACCGCTTCAAGCACATAATACCATACTGTAAACTTGTTCTGAAGAAGAACAATATAACAATTTTTGGAATTGTGTTACAGCTGTTTCTGTTTTACACAACAAATGTTTATAATAGTTAAGCTATTGGAAATGTTAGCTCAGAAAGTAGAGGACCTTAATACAGGGGTACATGTTAGCATCTACTTTGCGGGTGGCTTATGATCCAGACCTAAGGAGTTTCTGTAAATCGCTTGATAAACTGTTTTGCACCATTTTGGACAGAATATCCATATTATAAAGTTAGCAAATATATAGTACATGAGCCAAGACAAAGTAGTACCATGTCAGTGGAGAACATCATAAACAAAGAGGGAAGTTTGGAATTTTGTAGTAGTTGCAATGCAGTGCAAACCGAAATGGGGTAACTCCATGAATAAAAACACTAGTTTGCAGCAAAATAAGTTAATCGTGTACATAAAATTGTAATTAAGTACAATCAGTTAAAATAAGTCTTTACATAAGTGCAAGTGGCATCCACATCATCAAGATATACAAATTTGTAGAAAGCAGCATGATTCCATGCAATCATATCTTCAGTGGGTGCCAGAGTTGTTGAGCTGGAGTGAGATGTTATCACTGTGTCGTGGGGATACGTTAGTAGGAAATTTGGGTTCAGAAGACAGGTTAGTTACATGCTTCGATTTGGTTAGTAGTCAAGTATATGATGATGTAACTCTAGCTTAGATAGGTAACCAGGTTTTATATGAAGTATCCAACAAGGTATAAGATATTCAATAACATTGTAGATGCAAATAATGATTATAAGGAAAATGGGCAAACAAAGTTATTTTAAGTTGCGATAGGTAAGACGGAATGCTGCAATGGTATGCAATGAGATCAATTTCCCTCCTGGGATAAATAAAGTTTTATCGTATCATATCATATCGTATGGGGTGAAAAAGTTAAGAGGATAGATACTGGCCTCTGCAGCTGAGACCAAACATCATTAACACCGTTCTGCATGTCCAATGTTGGATAAAGGCAATTTCCTAGCCGTTGGAGAACAATGGGAACTAACAACAGTAGAGGAGAACAAAGAATGTTCTACTAACATAGCTGAGTCTGAAGAAGGGTCCCGACCCGAAAGTCACTCATTCCTTCTCTCTGGAGATGATGCCTGTCCTGCTGAGTTACTCCAGCTTTTTGTGTCTATCTATAGTTTGAAGTTATTTTGTAAATGGGCATCACTGGCTAGGGTTGCATTTATTACCCCTACCAAAGATCTGTTAAGAATTTAGTGATGAACTACCACCTCAAATGGCTACATCTTTTGTCGTAGCGGTTCAGTAAAATTTAATAAAATGCTGAGATAGACACAATATGCTGGAGTGACTCACCTGGACAGGCAGCATCTCTGGAGAGAATGAATGGGTGACATTTCGGGTCGAGATCCTTCTTCTGACTGGTTAGGGATCAGGGAAATGAGAGATATAGACGATGATGTGGAGAGATAAAGAACAATGAGTAAAAGATATGCAAAAAAGTAACAATGATAAAGGAAACCGGCCATTGTTAGCTGTTTGTAGGGTGAAAATGAGAAGCTAGTGCGACTTGGGTGGGGGAGGAATAGAGAGAGAGGGAATGCCGGGGCCACCTGCAGTGAGAGAAATCAATATTCATACCACTGGGCTATAAGCTGCCCAAGCAAAATATGAGATGCTGTTCCTCCAATTTGCATTTAGCCTCACTGACAATGGAAGAGACCGAGGGCAGAAAGGTCAGTGCAGGGATGGGAAGGAGAATTAAAATGTCCAGCAACTGGAAGATCAGATAGGTTCAAGTGGGCTGAGTGAAGGTGTTCTGTGAAACGATTGCCCAGTCTACGTTTGGTCTCGCCTATGTAAAAGTGTCCACATCTTGAACAACGGATACAGTAGATGAGGTTGGAGGAGGTGCAAGTGAACCTCTGCCAAACTTGAAAGGACTCTCGGGGTCCCTGGGAGGGAGGTGGTATGGGGACAGGTGTTACATCTTCTGCGGTTGCATGGGAAGGTACCTGGGGAGGGGGTGGTTTGGGCGTGAAGGGATGAGTTAAACAGGGAGTTGTGGAGGGAATGTTCTCTGCGGAAGGTGGAAAGGGGTGGAGATGGGAAAATGTGGCTAGTGGTGGGATCCCGTTGGAGGTGGCGGATATTTTGGAGGATTATGTGTCGTATGCGACGGCTGATGGGGTGGAAGGTAAAGACTAGGGGGACTTTAGTCTCTGATGCGACTATGGGGAGGGGGAGAAAAGGCGGAGCTGCGGGGTTACGGAGACATGAGTGAGGGGCTCATCTATGATGGGAGGGGGGATCCCCCGTTCCCTAAAGAATGAGGACATCTTGCATGTTCTGGAATAGAACATCTCATCTTGAGCGCAGACACGGCATAGTTAGAAGAATTGGGTGTAGGGGATAGAGTCTTTGCAGGAGGCAGGGTTTGAAGAAGTGCAGTCGAGATAGTTGTGGGAGTCAATGGCTTTTGATATAGACGTCAGTCAATAGTCTATTTCCTGTAATGGAAACTTTAATTCTCCTTCCCATTCCTACACAGACCTTTCTAGGTCTCCTCCATTGTCAGAGTGAGGCTAAAAGCAAATTGGAGGAACAGCATCCCATATTTCGCTTGGGCAGCTTACAGCCCAGTGGGATGAATATTGATTTCTCTCACTTCAGGTAGCCCCGGTATTCCCTCTCTCTCTACCCCTTCCCCACCCAAGTCACACTAGCTTCTCATTTTCACCCTACAAACAGCTAACATTGGCCAGTTTCCTTTATCATCCTTTTGCATATCTTTTATTTATTGTTCTTTATCTCTCCACATCATCATCTATATCTCTCGTTTCCCTTATCCCTAACCAGTCTGAAGAAGGGTCTCGACCCGAAACGTCACTCTTTCATTCTGTCCAGAGATGCTGCCTGTCCCGCTGAGTTACTCCAGCTCCTTGTGTCTATCTTTTGTTTAAACCAGCATCTGCAGTTCCTTCCTACATGAATAAAGTGCTGAATTATTTCAGAGGGCAGTTAAGAGTTGCCCCATTGCAGTGGATCTGGAATTACAAATGGGCCAGACTGTGGAAGGAAGCCAGAATTCCTCCCAAAAAGGATGATTGCAAAACAGCTAGATTCCTATGATAGTCAGATCGTGCTTTAGTCCTTATCCCAGAGATTTATTTAATTAATTGAATTTAAAATTCCTTGCTGCTGCAGTGGAATTTGAAGTCATATCTTGGATTATTAATCTGAGACTCTGGATTACCAGTGCATTAATACAACTATTATGCTACCAACCCATTGAAAATAGAATACAATTTCAATATAAACATTCATATAATCTTGGATATGATTTTGATATGATTAAAATGCTTTTACCTCATCTTATAAACCTCTGTAAAGGTCACCCCTCAACCTCCTCTAATCTACAGAAAATAATCTTAACATATCCAATTATTCTTTATAATGTAACACCTCCAGCCCGCAACATCCTTGTGAATCTTTCCTGCATCCGCTCGAGCTTAATTACATCCACAGTATAGCAACCAGAACCGTACACGATATTCCATGTGTATTCTCATCAACATCTTGTACAGCTGCAATGTGACGTCCCAACTTTTGTACTGATGTCCAATTACTTTCTTCACTACTTAATCTACCTGTATGGCCACTTTCAGGGAACCATGTACTTGTACCCATTGGTCTGGCTGTGCTACAACATTTACCAGGGTCCTGCCACTCACTCTGCATGTTCTGCCCTGGTTTAACTTCTCAAAGTATATTATTTTGCACTTGTCCAAGTTAAATTCCAACCTTGGACAACCTTCCTCGCTGTCCACTAATGTTGGTGTCAACCGTAAACCTACTCGTCATGCCACTCACATTCTCACCCAAATTATAAATATATATGAAAAACAAAAGGGAACCAGGCACTGATACTTGCAGCACACCACTGGTCACGGGGCTCAAATCTGCAAAAACATTCCACTGTTACCACCTTCAGACTCCTTCCACCCAGCCAATTCTGTACCCAATTAGCTCGCACACCTAGGATTCCAGGTGATCTAATCTTATGGATCAGTCTACCATGCGGGATCTTATCAGAAATCTCGCTAAAGTCGTGGAGACAACATGTACCATTCTGCCCATGTTAACCCTTTTGGTCACTTCTTCAAAAACCACAATTAAATTCATGAAACATAATTTCCCACACACAAAGTCATGCTGACTATCTCCAATCAGTGCCAGTCTTTCCAAATGAAGATACTGTAGAGATACAGCTTTCAGATCCCCTCCAGTAGTTTTCCTACCATTGATGTTCACTGGTCTGCAGTTTCCTGGTTTTGCCTCACAGCTCATATTAAGTAAAGACACATTTGTCACCCTTCAATCTTCTAATACTTCACTTGGGGCTGAGGAAGATACAAACATTTGTGCCACGGCCCCAGTAATTTCTTCCCTTGCTTTCCACATCATGCAAGGTCATGGTTGGTTAGTCCCTGGGTATCACACTTGGTTAGGCCCCAGGCATTTATCTAACCTTAAAGCATCTCAAGACCGCCAACATCTCCTTGTTCATAATATGGTTCAGGGCATCACTTTCTCTTCCTTGAACTCCCCGGCTTCCATAACCTTCTCCACGGTAAATAAAGATGGGGAGTATTCAATTAAGACCCATCTCCTATGTCTCCACACATTGCACTGATTCTTATTGGGGCCTAATCGCTCCCTAATTGCATTTTGCTCTTACTAGACATAAATTCTCTCAAGATTCTCCTTTACCAAGAATATCTCATGTCCCCTTTTGCCTTTCCGAATTCCCTCTTAAGTGTACTCCTACACCCCTTGTACTCCTCCAGGGGTTTGATCAAAGCTACCTATGCCTGATATAAGCAAGTGTATGAGCATGCACTGAGAAATTTAGAAGTCTCAAAGTTGATGGCTGATTTGGAATGGAAGATCTGTCGATTTGCTCCAGTCCAAATGGATCCAGAGGGGAAGCATTATACCAGTGGACGGCATCTCAAATCTGGAGTCTTTTTTAGCCTGCCGCAGAATTTGAGATAGCATTGATTTCAAAGAGTATAGTAGGTTTCATTTTAAGTTTAAAAACAAAAATTGAGTCAGTTTTATGTTTTTAATTATTTATCTGTTTTGGTGATTTTAGATTTTTCTCAAAAAATAAGGTAACTTTTTTGAATTTCCAAATTATTTGCTGGATTTATTGTTCAGTGAAACTATTAAAAATCACTTCCTGATTTTAACTGTGAAAGCTGGGGAGAGATTTTGCCAGATGTCAAAATTTGGCAGAGGTATCTTGGAGACAAGACCACCTTACTATTCTGCCAGAAGTCCTGGCCAAGTTGTATTTAGTACTCCAGGATGTCTTTAACTCTGAGATCGGGCCTCCCATCTGGAGAGGCAAGTAAAGGTGATGGGCAACCTTAACCAAAGGTTGCTAGTTAAGAATTTGGGCCTTGGATCCCAGTAGAAATAATACAATACCCTGCTGCTACTATATAGCATTTTTTATGCAAACAAAAATCACCCAGGAAGGTAGTATCTTTTCTGGGGGATTGTCTCTGGAACAGGTTCACTGCAGAAGTTAAGATTAGTATTAAAACAAAAACCTTACAATGCTGTAAAAACATTATAGTACAACTGGTAATTCAAAAAAAATCAATACAGGACAACCAGAAAATTGTTTAAATAAATAGAAAAAGCGATTAGGAGAGGAAAGTTGAAAGCAACACCAAAGTTCCTTCCATATGTGTAGAAAGAGGAGGAAATTAGTAGTTGGTTCTGTAGGAAGACAGACAGAAAGCGTAGGAGTATTAGGATCTTTGGCGAAATCATACCTGAAAAACCATATATAGTTTTGGATCCCTTACCTATGAAAGTAATTGCTTGCCTTGGAGATATTGCAACACGTGTTTTATAAATTGGTTCCTGGGATGAGACAGTTGTCCTACGTTCTCTGGAGTTTAGAAGAATGAGTGGTTATTTCATGAAACTTTATAAAATTCTTTGAGAAGTTGGCAAGGCAGTTACCTAGAATCTGTTTGGAATCATATTCTTAGTACAAGGGCAGCAATTAGAATGGAGAGGAACAACAGTTAAGAGGTATCAAAATTACATACCTTAGAGGACAATGGATATTCAGATGTTCCATAGATTTAAGATGAAGATTGATGGGTTTTTGGCACTGAGGAAATCATGGGGCATAGGATAGGGTCAGGGAAATAGTGATTGTGTAGAAATTCAATTGTGATCTTACATAATCTTACCACAGTCTGGGTATTCTCTGAAGTAGGTTAAGACTGCTGTGGAGAAATCTATTGCACAGTACACATCAGTGTACCGATGTCCCAGAGGAACTTTGCACCTATCTATAATTATGGTTGCTTACAATCATAAAGAAAGCCCATAAACACCTCCACTTCCTTAGAAGATTGAGGTGATTCGGTATACCGCTGAATGCTCTCTTGAACTCCTACAGGTGTACAGTAGAGAACATATTGACTGGTTGCATCATGGCCCAAGTTAGGCCTCGAATGCCGCAAAACATAGGAGATTACATAATCTGGTGGACACTGTCCAGTTCATCATGGGTACTGACCTCCCCATCAAAGAGATCTGTAGGAGGCATTGCCTCAAAAAAAGGCAGCCAACATCATGTACCCTCACTATCCCACCCACACTCTCATTTCATTCCTGCCATCGGGAAGAAGGTAAAGGAGTCTGAAAACTATTACCTCCAGTTTCAGGAACAGCTTTTTCTCAACAACCATAGTTGAATACTATAAACACCAACTAAACTACAAACTATCTTGGTTACACTAGGGACTTCAGGCTTTTGTTTTGCACTAATATTATTAGTTTTAATTAATTGAACTTTCTTTTGTTTAATGTGTTCTCTATGAGTACTGTGTATAGTCCTGTTATGCTGCTGCAAGTAAGAATTTAATTGTTACATTTTCGTTACATATAACAATTATGCACTCATGACCCTTGGTAGTAATTTGATGGATGGGCTTTTAGTTTACAGTTTATTCAAGTCCCTCAAACATTAATTTTAAATGAAGATCTGCGTTTGTGATATAGTGTATAGAAGGATATTTTTTAAACAATATTTAAACATACCTATGAAAGCTATCCACCATTTTTAAATGAATGCGGAGATCTTTCTTTGTCAGGTGATCCAGCATTCTAGCATCTACCAGGCACTCCATGAAATAACTGCGGTACTGAGGTAATCCCAAACTAGGAAGCCATTCATTACCAATCCATTCGTGATTCATGTCACCATAAGCCAAGGTCTGTTGGAGAACACAACAACTGATTTATCCAAAGTAATTTGAGGGATAGGGTTATTAAAAATGCATAATAAATGCTAACAATATAGGTTTATATTCTCTTTGATTTGCAGTATGGAGTAGCAACAAGTTGAAATATACTAAAGGAATATTTCTCCATTATTATTCTTATCCAGTCAAATTTTATTCCATAATATTGTTAATCTTCATCAAGACAGATTAACAAACCTGCATGAAAAGTCAACAAATATTCCATATTTGTTTTGAAAGTTTAATGAGGAAATTGAAATAGCATTATGTAGCCGTGCAGTGAAAAATTATATTTAAAAAAACCCATTCTAGAGTAGATTATCTAATTCTGATCATATCTGAATTTAGTGGGTAGATATGGATTTTAGTGAACGTTGTACAATCTGATAATGGGTACTTTGCATTTTTTTCAGATGGTATCGCACAGCCCAGAGAAGCATAGCATAATAAAGAATGTCTCATTTGCTGAAAATTAAAACAAATTAAATAAAAATGCAGAGAACAAAATGGCACGCACTAATAAATACCTCCAAAGTTATAGCAGCACTTAATGCCAGGTGCACACTGATAGATCGTGTTCTAATATTGCTCAGGCAAAAATAATGTAAAATAAATGATGTGATGCGTTTCTGTCATTTGTATACCATTACACATAGAGGAGACTGGGCTCGGTGGAAACATTTCCTACATATGTCCTTTGCCTGGGTTGCACCGGTCCAAGCAGGTAGACTAATAACCCCACTGAAAGTCTGTGTTGGGGTTCACACACGCATCCATAAAGACATATCTAGCTCTTAATAGGAAGGCTAAATGTTGGGTATCTTTATCGAGTTGCTATGGTCCCTGGCAGTGTTTCAAAGATTTTTTGCCTCAGTACATTGAAACAAGAGCTAACTATATGATCTCCGAACAGAACATATTTTAGATTCCTTAGATGCTACCCACTTAAACTGTAGAGTATGTTGAAAGACACAAGTAGTCAACCATTTAAGACTTACATGTTTGAACTATCTATTTTAACGTGCATTACCTGAGCCCAACTGCCTTCTTCAGAGTCCTTAAGGATTGCAAGAAAGTACAGTTAATAAAAATAAGAAAAGTGAGATCATATGGATTATCAAATATGTATAAATAATAGTTATTTATGAATACAATTGTAATAACAAACTGCAGTTAAATGAAAATGCACGAAGTTGTGTATTTGAATTTCAAGACGAAATGATTTTTTTCAAAATCAAATACTCTCTACCTTTCAATCTTTTGTAAAAGTTGTGTAAATACTATTACATTTTTAAGCCAGGAATGTCACATTCTTCCACGACAAGCATCTTCAACTCACACCTATTACATACATGTCCCATCTAACTTGCTTATATCAGTATAAATCAACAATCTCAGGGTGCTGTGAATGATTATTTCAAACTAAAAAAAAATGCGCATGCATGACATATCATACAATATTCTGGAAATAATCCCAAATTGTCAGTCAATTCTCTAGAATTTTTACTTGTCTGAGTTATCCCAATTGGTTTTCAAAGAGCCTCGAGTAAAAAGTTAAATACTTAAGAATTCAGGTTCTATGAATCATGTATAATATTGGCAACTTCCTCAAAATTGCTGGGAAAAAAAAGGTTCTGGGCACTACAAGTAAGTAGGATCTACCATTTCTTTGACTGTGATGTTACATGAGTAAATATACTCCCAACAGGCAAATTTAATTTAAATTACATTCTGAAGGAAGGAAGGTTTGAGTGGATGCTTACATTGCAGAGTAGAAAATGAACGATGATTTTGATCTCCATTCCAAATGTGAACACTCGTACAATATAGCATCCCATTTACAATATTTAGTTATAGTGCCGCAGCACAATGTTTGCAATGAAATTTAGATTCATGGTGCTAGGCCGATTGGTTATTAACTGAAGTTTGTTGGAACTACAGCATTACAACTTCTTTAAAATTTCCCAACGTATTTGAACTGATTGATTTTGATCAATGAAAACTTTTTTACAGAAAATATTTACAGAATGACAAGTATATAACTGCATGTTATTTACATTATCATCTAGAAAGGTTAGATAACTATCAACGGTATTTGTTCTTAGATAACACAGATTCGCTAGTCTCAGCTGATGGTATCAGAG
This sequence comes from Malacoraja senta, assembly GCA_038087875.1. Lineage (NCBI taxonomy): Eukaryota > Metazoa > Chordata > Chondrichthyes > Rajiformes > Rajidae > Malacoraja > Malacoraja senta. The sequence goes on from CM075979.1 coordinate 56,909,259, forward strand.
AAATGGCAGCAACAGCAATCTTTGTTGAGAATATTGGTGGAGTTCATTTAGGACTTCTGGACAAAATTGCTCAGATTATAATTAAAACCAGATTTTGGAACAATTTGGGGTCTAATCCGTACCCAAAAAAATAAATCAAAGTATTTTGATCCTTGATCTGAGAGTGAATCTGTTGAAACTTTCAAAAAAAAATCACAGATAACAGCTCAAATGTTGTCAGTGCACATGCACTGGACTGATATGCATTTTGTCCCAATCAATAAAAAAAATCCTTACAATTAGGCAGAACATTTTACTTCCTGAAAATACTCTGGTTTGTTAACAATTTATGAGTGAAAGGCAGTCAGATTGATAAGCATGACAATAACAAGTACTCAAAAATGTCACATTGAGAAAAATGTGGACTCGGAGGTAAATATTGAACAAGGTCCTTGGATACCTTCATTTTTCAGAGTGTCCTGGAACAAATCATGGCGATAATGATAAAGAGACAGCAGTAACAAAACAAAAAGAAAATGAAGAGAAAATTTTAAGGAATAAAGATAGATGCGCGTGGGCATTATAGATTATAGATTAAAATCGGAATAAATAGAAAATTACAAGAAGTGACAGAAAGAGATTGAAATAAAAGTGAAATGAGAATGAAATGAAAAGACAAACTAGCATTGGAATCAATGGACTCGAGGGCAAGTCCACACTTTTATTCCTTTCAGTGGCATCAAAACACTGAACCAGAGGCATGTTTAGAAGTTAGGGGAGAGACAGATGATTGTTGCGGAACAAACCCACTTGCATGATTTCTTTTAAAGTCCCAGGAAAAAAAAAGACAAAAAACACGTGAAAACTTTTAATAAACTCAAATAATTGTACAAAATATATAGTTTACCCTATACTCACCATGATCCCTCACAGCCATTTATTTCCATTCAAATGGAAAGAGGTGCAGCACTTGCATGTTTGAGTTATATTGTTCATCTCAATGAGGAATCTAATGTTTAAGTACTGGTACTGAGTTGTGCAGAAGGTAGCAGGAGAATTGGATAGGACAAAGGGAATATCTGTGATGGTGAGGCCAGTAATAATATAGCAGTCTTTAGCTTGCACAAAATGCACATGATTTTGTGTGCTTGTATTGTTTAATATGGCGTTCACATAAATTGTTAGTTACTGAGAGACGAGCAGTATATTGCCTGATCAAGGAATGGTCACTGTAACAACTATGTGAGAGATGAACTGTGGAAACAGTGTAGTTGAACTGAGCAATGGTACTGAGAGACGACAAAGATGACATTTTCCGACTAAATGTATTGCAGGATTGGATTTGTCAGCAGATGGCCAGATAGTCTCCAACACTGATTGAAGGAATAAACAAAAATACATTAAGTACAGTTGTAAAATGCAACGGGTAAACAGTTGTGTAAAACCTTGGCTTGCTGGAGAGAGAGGCAGAGTGAGCGAGGCAGAGCAAGAGGGCGAGCTCAAAGCACATGCTTGGGCCTGACTGCTTGTTTGCAGTAGCCTGTTCTTTGACTTTACAAGAACGTATACATTTGTTCACCTGAGATTCAGATTACACGGTATACATACAGTAATGAAAAATAAATGGCATAAGAGCAAAACAGCAAAATGGTGCAAGATTGCAGTGTAAAAGCTGAATGATGCAAAACAATATTAAAGTACAATATTAGAATAACCAAATCAGATAGTTAAATAGTAAGAGCACGTGGCAACACCTCGGGGGGGGGGGGGGGGGGGGTATAAAAAAGTGGTGATTGGTTCAGAAGCTGACTAGCTATGGGGAAAGTGTTCTTAAATTTGCCTGTCTGAGCCTACAATATCCTGTATTTTCTCTCAGATGGTAGGAGAGAGAAAAGTCAAGAGAGTTTTATTGTCATACTAGACCAAGTGCAGACCCGTTGGGTCTGTTCCTGCAATGTGCGGTTGCAAGGGGAGGGGGCAGCCTGACGTCATCGCGCAATGCCACGCGCTAGGCGTACGCCGTCAAGACGCTGCGTACGCGTCGAGACGCTGCGTACGGATGTCGAGACGCTGCGTACGGATGTTGAGACGCTGCATACCCCCTCAATGCACCTGCGGGCCGACAGGCCATTGACGTGCGGGATTTTCGGACAGTGCAAGCCAGCGAGGACGGCGAAAAGTAGCAGGGGGAGCAGGCGATCTTTGGTATTGGCCAGCGTGACAGAGCCGGGCCGGGGGGGAAGTAAAATCGGTAGCGAAATGGGAAAAATGTCGGCGTTTTTGGAGGAGAGCCGGGCGGCAGCAGCTGTTATGGTCGCTCGCCAGCAGGAGGCGAATAAATGAGCGAGTGGGGGGGGGGGGGGGGAAGGATTTTATTAAAAATGTGTACAGAAAATGACGAAATTTAATGAGGAGTGGATGAGCGAATGTAAAAGTGAAATCGCTAGCGAAATGGTAAAAATCACGGCGTTTTTCCGTGTGGTTTTGGTGGAGTAACGAATCAAAAGGCAACAATTCAAAGGGCAAAAGTATGACACACACAGTACTCAATAGATAATATAATGAATAAGCATTAAAAAAGTTTCAATAAATAAAAAAAACTATAGTGTGTAATAAACAAAACAAAACTCAAAGTCCATAATGCAATCAAGGCAATTCAAAGTTTAGTTAGAGTTCGTAGTGTTTAATAGCCTGATGGTCCGAGGGAAGAAGCTGTTCCTGAACTTGGATGTTGCAGTTTTCAGACTCCTAAACCTTCTTCCTGATGGCAGGAGTAAAATGAGCGTACCCAAGGTAGTGTTGTGCTTAACGATGCAGTGTTACTGTGTCTTCTATAAATCCCTTCGATGGTGGGGAGGTCAGTATCTGTTATGGACAGGCCAGTGCTCACCATCTTTTGTAATCTCCTGTGTTCCTTGGCGTTCGGGTTGCCGAACCACGGCATGACGGAACCAGGCAATATATACCTTTTGAAGTACAAGTGAGTATTCATCGACATACCAAATCTCCTCAATCTTGTAAGGAAATAAAGGCGTTGATGGGGTTTCACTATGATTGCGTCAATGTGCTGAGTCCATCTCTGGGTTCAGAGATATGCACGCCCAGCAACTTGAAGTTGTCGACTCTCTCCACCACCGATGAAGACAGGTTTGTAGATCCTTGGACTGCCTCTTCTAAAGTCAACAATCAGTTCCTTTCTTTTACTGATGTTCGGAGCAAGGTTGTTATTCTGGCTCCAATCGATCAGATGATCTATCTTCTTCCTATACACTGACTCACTGTTATCCATAATTCATCCAACAATGGTGGTTTCATCAACTAATTTAAAGATGAGTTGGAAATGCATCTGCTATAAAGTCAAAGAGTGAGCAGAGCAGGATGCTGAGCACACAGCTTTGAGGTGCTCCTGTGCTGATGGTTATTGAGGAGGAAGTGTTGTTGCCAAATCATACCGATTGTGTTCTATTAATGAGGAAGTTGAGGATTGTTGCAAAGAGATGCACAGAGACCCAGATTCCTGAGCTCCGTAACAAGTTCAGAGGGGATGATGGTGTTAAACACTGAGCTGTAGTCAATGAACAACGGCCTGACTTATGTGTTTTTATTGTCCAAGGGCTCCAGTGCGGAGTGGAGAACCTGCGAGATTGCATCCCCTGTTGATCTATTGTGGCGGTAAGCAAATTGTGGTGGGTTCAGGTCTTGCTGAGGTAGGAGTTGATATGTGCCATAACAACCCTCGCAAAAAGGTTCATGACCACAGACGTTGGTGCCCCAGGTCGGTAGTCAGTGAAGCATGTTACCTTACTCTTCTTGGGCGTAGGTTGTTGTCCTGATACATTGAGACAAGATTCTCAATTTCTTTCCTGTAAACTGTCTTATTGTGATAGATTCAGCCCACAACAGTGGTATCATCGACAAACTTAAAGATCGTGTTGGCGTTGGACACACAGCCATGGGTGTACAGTGATTAGATCAAGAGTCAAAGCAAAGAACATTATGAGGGAACCAATGTTGTTGTGCCAGGGTGGTGGAAAAGTCATGACTAATTTGAACCGATAGAGATTGCGTTGTGAAGTCCAGAAGCCAGTTGCAGTGGGAGGACTCATGCCAAGGTTCAGAACTTTAAGGATGAGTTTATATGGTATTATGGTGTTGAAGGCTGAGTCAAGCAATATCATCATTACAGCAGAAATGACCAGCTCTGATGCAGACAGGAAACTATCGATGGAGAATTTGATAATGAAACTCAAAAGCAGCATCATGCTTAGATGGGAGGTGAGATGTTATTTACCAAAGCTTCTGTTGGTCCTCATTTTAACAGTGAAAAAGTCACAATTAGATAGATTAGAGTGGTGGTAGGATGGAGAATTAAAGTGGTAGGCAATCGGGGTGACGCCTGAATGGTCGTGAGTAGTCGCCCAAAGAGTCGTGCCTTATTCTGGAATTTCAACATGTTGGAAAATTTTCGGCCACCTGCTGCGACTATGACGGGTGCGGCAGTCGACAAAAAAATCGTGTACGTGGGACAGGCCCATTAGAATCACTTCCCTGCTGATTGTATGGAGATGCTCCACAAAGTGTTTCCTGTCATTTGAGGATCTAAACATTTTATCCAGGTGAGGCAGTGATTCACTTGTGCTTATTTTAATCTGGAGCATTTGGTATTCACAGTGCAGTCGAAATCAAATGCAGATTGGATGGTTGCTTTGCAGAGCACCTTACCTTAAAAACCTCGGTTCCATGTTTTACATTAAATCCAACAACACTATGCTAAATGCAATTTTGAAGGCATCCTCTTCCATTGATGGAACCTATTTTTGGGGGTAATTTTAGGCATCCCTTTGCAAACAGACATTCTTAACTGTGCTCGGATAACACAACAGTACTTCCAGATACCCTTCAATTATCAACTATTAAATATATCAAATGTGTTAAATATTCAAAACAGTACAATTTCTATGTTCTATTTTGTTATGTGTAATATTATTTAAAACTACAAATTGTGATAATAAATTAGATGCTGAAGCTATACAGCAGCAAACATTTAGTTACTTGAATCTGCATAAACACATATATAGCAGTTCATTTGAATTATCTTTACACATTACTTTTAACCAGATTTTAAATGTATGCAGTGGCATGCTTTGTACATCTGCACGTGTTCCAAGTGTGTTAGAAAATCATTGCTATGCAGTGAAAGCCAAGATGAGGTTACATCTTCCTGTGACAGACTTGCAGTGTTTTGAAGCTCAAGCTGTGAGTAATAATGTTTGTACGCAAATGGAAGCAGCGGAGGTGGGGTCTGGGAGGGGATGCACGGATTATTCGAAGGAGGATTTTATTTGTTGGTGCATTGGTTCACACAATAACCCTTGATATATTATTTTTAAAAAGTTGTAAGCTAGTACAATGACTATATTAAACATTGCATTAAGAATGCAATATATTGAGACATACAGCACAGAAACAGGCCAAGTTAAACTAATCTTCTCTGCATGTATATGATCCATTTCCCTCCTTTCTCTGCATATTCATGTGCCCATCTAAAAGCCTCTTAAATGTCACCATCATATCTGATTCCATCACAACCCATGGCAGCACACTACAGGCATCCACCAATCTGTGTAAAAAAAATTGCCCTGCATATCTCCTTTAAACATTTCTCCTCTGATTTTAAAGCTATGTTCTCTCATCTTTGATATTTCCACTCTAGAAAAAAGTTTCTGGATGTCTACCCTGGCTATGTCCCTCATAATTTTATATGCTTCCATCAGGTCTCCCCTCAACCTCCGAAGCTCCAGAGAAAACAATCCAACTTTGGCCAACCACTCCTTACAGCTTATACCCTCCAATCCAAGCAGCATTCAGGTAAGCCTTTTCTGTGCCCTCTCCAAAGCCTCCAAAACCTCTACACCGTCCCTGTAGTGAGGCGACCAAAACATAGAACATACAACAGCACATGAATGGGCCCTTCAGCCCACAATGTTTGTGCTGAACATGATGCTTAGTGAAACTGATCTCATCTGCCTGCACATGTTTAATATCCCTCCATTCCCTGCATTTCCATGTACCTATCTAAAAGCCTCCAAAATGTCATGATTTTAGTGCCTCCACCACTCCCCTTGGCAACGTGTTCCAGGCCCTCACCACCCTTTGTGTAAAAAAACTTGCATCGCACATCTCCGTTAAACCTCCCCCCTTAGTCTGAAGAAGGGTCTCGACCCGAAACGTTGCCTATTTCCTTCGCTCCATAGATGCTGCCTCACCCATTGAGTTTCTGCAGCATTTTTGTCTACCTTCAATTTTCCAGCCTCTGCAGTTCCTTCTTAAACACCCCTCACCTTATTGTTGTGCCCTCTAGTGTTGGACAGTTCCACTCTGGGGAAAAGATTCTTACTGTCTACCCTATCTAAGCCACTCATAATTTTATATACTTCTAATTGTCTCCCCTCAACCTCCAATGTTTGAGAAAAATACAAGTCTATCCAACCTCTCCTTGTAGTTCAAACTCTCTAATCCAGGCAGCATTCTGGTAAACCTCCTCTGCACCGTCTCCAAAGCCTCCACATCCTTCCTGCAATAGGGTGGCTAGAACTACACACAATACTCCGAATGCATCCTAACCAAAGTCCTATAGAGCTGCATTATGACTTCCCGACTCTTACATTCAATTCCCATAACAAACATACCATATGGCTTCTTTGCTATCTTATCTACTTGTGCTGTGACTTTTACTGAGCTATGAACTTGGACTCCAAGATTCGCCTGCCCATCAATGCTGTTAAGGGTCTTGCCATTAACTGTATCTTCTCTCATTGCATTCAACCACCCAAACTGCAAATCTTCAAACTTGCTCAGTTTAAATTCCATCTTCCATTTCTCTGCCCATTTCTGCAGCTGAACCATATCTCACTGTATCTTCTGACAGCATTTCTCACTGTCTGGAACTCCTCCAATTTTGGTATCGTTAGCAAACCTACTCACCAACCCATAGACATTTACATCCAAGTCATTTATTTATTTCAGAAACAAGTGGTCCCAGCACATATCCCTGTGAAACACCTCTAGTTACTGAGGTCCAGCTAGAATAAGTGCTGTCGTCTTTGGTAAGATCATGATCATTTTAGCCAAAGTGCTATTGCAACAATATGAATTGTTACTAAAAGCAATAAACTGTAGACATGCTCTGTCAGCTAACATATTCACAGACTACATGGAAATGATTCACCCTGTGGCCCTTATGCTAGATGCCACTTCATATTTTTTCTCTCCAAAATGCTAATGTATTTGCTGCTGGCTCTGATATTCTCAGAAAAAAACATTTGTGTTTCGAATATTCAGCCATGACCATTTTTTAACAAATTATTACCATGAAGTATTAAACATAACATTTTTGCTCTCTGTAATGCACTGAAATAGATGTATAAAATCTGCTTTTTTGAATCTGTATTCAACTTTATAAAAATATTTTAAAACTTTTAAGAAATAATTTTGCATTGCCACATAACAAATAGATGGGCAGAAGCAAATCTTTCCCATCTGTGCAATGACAGATGCAACTAATATGTACAATATGTTGCAATGGCCTGCTGAGCTTTTATATCCTCTTCCACCTACTCCTGTTTCCTGCAGTGCGCACCTTTAAGGGGCGAGCTCTGCAATGCAAAGTGGTTGCCATTTCATTTTACTGCCACTACATTATGTAGCAGTGACACTTTTGCCAAAAATGCTAAATCATTTCATCGCTCAGTCACGCTCATTTTTGATCCTCCATCAACAGCTCTGCTTTATATTTAACCCACAGAACTTTAAAATGCATTTAGAAAAAGAATCGGCAAAACTATCAAATACAATACAATAAAATGGCAATGTTTGAAAATGAATGATATTCAGATTATTAAGAAAACAGGCAGAAAATTGTTGTAGGGACAGTTTTACCTTAAATTTCAAACCGTTATCCAAATCGTGAACTAAAAACTAGCAAATTTCTTGAACTATTTCTGCTTCAAAGAAATTAAATCTCAAATGTGCAGCAAAGGCATGGTGTTTTTTCCTGCACCTTTAGTGGATGACCACCCATTCTATTTGGAGCCGATGCTACCAGTACAGCTGTGAGTACAAATAAGCACAGCAGCATGGTGATTGGGGGTGGGGTTCCCGGTGGAGCTGAGAGGATGACGATTTTGTCCCGCTTCCCCATCATACTTTCAACTAGAAGATAGGCACAACGGGACAGGCAGCGTCACTGGAGAGAAGGAATGGGTGACGTTGCAGGTCGAGACCCTTCTTCAGACTAGGTTCAACTAGGTTCAATTACTTAAGAACAAAAAGCTTGGAGCAGGCCTGCTGTTTGAGATGGAATTCAAGCACAGCTCTGTTCTGTGTTTCACTGTAACATGGCGCACCCATGACTCACCTGACTTGCTATACCACCTGAGGATTTGTCCATTACTTGTACGGGCTCTACGGAATCCTCAAGCAAGGGGGAACATCTTGACGTCTGCTTTTTGATCAACACTGGGATGTGCTGATGTGATGGTCTGAGCTCACTTCTGCTCCCCTGATCCGAAATGCCTTGTCATTAAAAAGTCATCCCTTGTATGTGTCATAGGAATTCACCTCAACCATTTACAAAGATGTTGCCAGGACTTGAGGGCCTGGGCTATAAGGAGACGTTAGGCAGGCTAGGACTTTATTCTTTGGAGTGCATGAGGCTAAGGACTGATCTTCTAGAGGTGTATAAAATCATGTGGGATAGATAGGTGAATGCACAGAGTCTTTAACGCAGAGCAGTGGAATCAAGAACCAGAGGACATAAGTTTAAGATTAGTGGGGAAAGATTTAATAGGAACCTGAGGGGCAACCTTTTCACACAGAGGGTGGTGCATATATAAAATGAGCTGTTAGAGGGGTAAGTTGAGGCAGGTACTATAACAACATTTACACAACATTTGCACAATTACATGGAGTTGAAAGGTTTGGGGGATATGAGCCATACGCGGGCAAGTGGGACTAGCGTGGATGCAGCATCTTGGTCGGTATGGGCAAGTTGGACCAAAGGGCCTGTTTCCATGCTGTATAACTCTAACCACCTTATACCACCCAAAACCAATACCAAGATAGTAATGGATGAAGTATACTTGATCATGAAATCTGTTGAGTCAGCAAATCCTGCTGCATTATTCATCATCCCCATCAATCAAATAAACTTCTGAAACATATTACTATCAGCATGTCCCCTGTCACACACAAGGTGTTAATATTCTGGATCAATGCTATACTACCATCAAGTACATTTAGTGCTCTATTGCCCTTATTTTGGCCAGTTAAGGCCCTGTCCCATGGGCAGGCGGTAACAGGCGGTGAAGCGCGGCGTCCCCGGAAGCGGGGACCGCGGGAGCGCCGCGCGGATGCCGCGCGGGGGCCGAGTGTTCTCCGTACAGCCGGTCCCACGAGCATGCGGCAAGCGCAACCTAACCGGAGGCGTTTCCCGCACGGAGGCCGAGTGTTTACCGTACGGCCTGTCCCACGAGCATGCGAATGCATGCGGCGAGCGCGGCGTCGGGTGATGACGTCATCGCGCAACGCAACGCGCTACGCGATGACGTCGAGACGGCTCGCGGCGTCCAGGCGGTGCTCGCGCCGTACAGGCGGTGATCGCGGCGTACAGGCGGTGCTCGCGGCAAAGAGGCGACAGCGTGGCGGCAGGCCGAGATTTTTGGACAGTGTCAGTTTTTCTGAGCACCACGCGGTGTCAGGACCAACTACATACAGTTCCGGCGATCTGCGTGGGTCCGACCCCGCGGGCCATGCGTGGTCCCCACTTCCTGCTACACCGCTGCACCGCCAGTAACCGCCTGCCCATGGGACAGGGCCATTAGATCATCGGAGCTGCTCTTGTCAGCTTACAGACACAGATTGAAGCACGAGGCACCAACAAGATATGTAATACAGCAGTGGTCTCAGGAGGCTGAGGATCTGCTCGCTTGAATTGATGGACAGGGACAAGACTACTTCATCCAGCCTGAATGAATATAACAGTTGTCCCCGGTTTCATTAAGCAATGTGTTAACAACTGCATTCTGATTAAAACAATTAGGTTCTATCCTTTCCAGGAATCTTAGATGAATCGAGTCATTAATTGTCATATGTACTGGCAACAAAATAATGAAATTCTTATTTACTGCAGCTTAACAGGCATGTTAAAGCAATAACACACAGATAATCAATAAATTAATAACTGTAATACTAGGTAACCATAATAGTGCAAATCTGAAATCTGTAGTGCAACCAAAGACACGGTCCACCAAAGATCATAGTTGCTGAGGCAGGGTTAGTATTGTGCATGAGGCAGGGTTAGTGTTGTGCAGCGTTGAAGAGTTTGCTGGTTGCTGGGAAGAAGCTGTTCTTGAATATTGTGGTCATTTAGTTAGATAGAGCTCTTAGGGATAGCGGAGTTAAGGGATATGGAGAGAAGGCAGGAACGGGGTACTGATTGTGGATGATCAGCCATGATCACACTGAATGGCGATGCTGGCTCGAAGGGCTGAATGGCCTACTCCTGCACCTATTGTCTATTGTTTTTAGACTGCTGTACCTTCTTCCCACTGGTAGTAGTGAAATAGTGTGGCCAGGGTGGTGTGGGATTTTGATGATATTGACTGCCTTTTTGAGGCAATGCCTCCTATAGATTCCTTTAATCACACTCTTTAACCAAACATCTCTTTCACACCGATTCTCTGTGGTGCTGTCACGTATTCTTATGTTTAACTCTATTTCATTCAGTTATTTTGTTATTGCACTTCTGTAATTACTTTGCACTACTTTAGATTGCACTACAATCTTTGCACCATTCTGCTGTTTTCCATTAATTGTCCTATTTATCATTATTGCATACAGTTTAATCTATGAACCAAGTGAATAAGAAAGTTTATTGCACCCAGGTATATATTACAATAAACTAATCCAAATACAAATCTTAAATCATTTTAGATCGATAAAGATCAAGTTCTAGTCACGTATTGTATTACAGTGGCATTTATTCCACAGTCGTTGAATTGTAATGGACACTTTCTTCCAGTAGTATTCCTGCTACTCGCAACTTACGCAAATTCAGTGCGGGTTCATCTAAATGATCAGTCAGCATCAGGGAGAAAAAACACTGGGAGTGACTGGGGCAGAGGTGGGGAGCTCAGATAGCTGTGGGGGTTCAAGGTCCAGGGTCAACAGTGGTAATGAAAGTTAGCTGGAGCAGTATGCAAATGTTACCGTCTTACTATCCTATCTCTTCAGGGACACCAGGCTGACCTTCATACAACCATTCCCGATGCCATAACCTAGATATCAATATACTAGTCACTACCACCATATCAAAATGAGCGTGGATTGAAATTTTGTTTTCAGTTTTCCTCCTAATCAAAATAATTCAGCATTTCATCCTTTGAGGTGTGTGTAGTTGACCTACAATATAGTGAAATCAGACCTACTAATGGCAGGTGAAATAATCTTCTCTGAGAAAACCATGGGGTCACAAGCAGAAGCAGGGAACAGGAAATAATAGTGGGAAATGGAAAACAGGAGTATGAATCAGGGATGGGGAAGGGACAGCAGCTGGAGCAAAGGTAGCAGGAATGCATTCCATAAAATCCATCATCCACATGGTCTTTGCCCGAGCTTAACACTCTTTGATGGATTGCTCCATCAGCTTTGATAATGGAGTGCAGTGCCATGTCAGACATGGTGCAATCAATGCTGGCAGGAACTTGCAAGGGCCCAGTCACCATCAGCATATGGCCATGGCACATCTCAAGCACCTTCTCCCATCCTACAAGCTTTTAAAACAAAATGACAGTGGTGTTTGAGATAATAATAATTGAAATATTACATTGATAGTGTCTACCAAGGCTTTGTGGATCAAAAGAACTTTCTGTGCCATAAAACCAGGTTCAGAACAAGTCTCACCTGTAAATTTAGACTGGTGTTAAGAGATTTTTAACCAAATTTGTCCTACTTTCTCATTTGGAAAAATAATTAGCAGTTCCTAATTGTTCAACACAAAATAAATTCTGAGAACTTTCCTGGTTTAAGATGTTTTGGTGATAATTAAATAATTAGCAGAACATTAATAAATGGTGGATCATGGTAACATAAAGTGGAACATTACATGTGATTACAATAACCATATTACATTTTTAATATGGATTGAAAGGATTTCACTTTCAGATCAAATTGCAAACACATAAAAATGTGCTCGAGAGGGTAAAACTATGGCAAATGTAAATTTTACAAAGAAATTGTTTTATTATTCTTCCATTTAAAATATTTTGGAGAAATTTACTTCCTATTTTATTACAACAGAATAACTCAGACAAATGGTAAAATTACAGAAAAATTTAAATAGTTTATAGCAAATCTCTTTATCTTCTTTTAGAATCATAACATCATTTTACTAACCTTTCCCTACGCAAAGAGAAATTAAGATTACAGCAGTCGAGGATATTGCATGATTTTTCTTAATGTATGATTATTTAATTAATGTTATGAAGAGTGCATTAGTGAATGTATATTTAATTATAAATTACAAATGAAAGAGATTTGGAAATTAAGCATGCCAGTAGTGAATTGAGCCATATCAAAATTAAATCGGCATTAATGTAAAAGAGCAATAAAGAGGAGACTAACCATTCTTGCAGCAGATGTTAAATTTTCCATTTCCTCATGAGTCACCCAGACATTTCCTGAGGGCTATTTATAAAACCCACAGAGAACCAATGTCAATCCAGGTGAGGCAAGCAGTGATAAAGAAGAACATAACAAACATAAGAAATAGAAGCAGGAATAGGCCACGTGGCCCACGGAGCCTGCTCTACCCTTCAGTAAGATCACAACTGATCCTCTAACTCAATTTCCTTTGATTCTATTATTTCCAAAATCTTTTGAAATCAGTGCTGAGTCTGAACATTTACAGCCTCTGGGAGAGTAAATATTTTTTTCCTCATCTCAGTCCTAAATTACTGACCCTTTACCTTGACAACCTCATGAATCCATAATCTCCAGCAAAAGAGGCTTTCAAAATCTACCTATTAACCACCTCAATATTCGACATGGTTAAATATATTAACTCAGATTCTTCCAAGTATTGGCCAACACCACTCAAACTTTCCTCACTGGTGGATCAATCCTGCACCATTTTTAAGGCAAATAGACAATCAAAATTGCACCCAGACACAGATTGGGTTGGGTTTTCACGAAAGAACTATTAAATTGCAGCAAGACATTTTTTTAAATCACTTCCTTTGCAGTAAAAACTAACATACTATATACATTTTTAATGCCTTGATGTATTGCCTGTTAGCTTAGTGTTATATAAATCAGTACACCAGATCTAGTTTATCACCATTTTAAAAAAATGTTTTTCTACTCTTCTTTTCAAAAGAGATAATCTACGTTCTACTCCATCTGCTACCTGCTTGCCCACCTACATCTGGCTATATCTCTTTGCAGATTTCCTGCATCCGCCTCACAGTTCATCTTCCCACGTAGGTACATTCTGCCCTTTCGTCTCAGTCATTAATGCGGAGCGTTAAGAGCTAGCGGCCTCATACTGAGCCATGTGGTATATCATTTACAATTTTGCCAATCTCCAATCTGAAAAAGCTTATTATCCCGCATCTACTTTCTGCCTTTTAATCAGATCTTTGTTGGTATATTTCTGCAATGTGAACTATTTTACACGACAATCTATTGTGCAGCGTTTTATGAAATATCCAATTGTTATGTACATTGGTATTCTCCTATCTATCCTGCATCTCTTTGATTTGTCACTATTTCCCTTTCATTACATCTCATCACATTATGATTTTCTAAGTTATGGATTATAGTAACTTCCTGACAATTAATGATTTACTTGTCTATTGTTTCCCACTTTTCCCCTCTTTCAGTATTGATGTATTTATTTAAGATTTTAAAATTTTCATTTTTGGAAAATCATTATTAACACATCTATCAAAACTGTAGCCAACTGTTTAGAATCCTAAAAAGCTGATCGGAGGAGGGGTTAGTTAAGAGTTCCCTTCATTTCTTCAGTATATATTTTTTATTAATATTAATTACTTTTAAGATTCAAAAATCTTCATTTTTGGTTCTCTACTGTCTGTTTACTTTACACCGACAGAAAAAAAAATCTTAATGCTCAGCACTGAAGTATTTGACTCTAAAGAACTCAAATATTTACATGTTATGCATTGCTGGGAACAATTTTTTGTAAAGGGTGTATTAGTGAATTTGTTGGATATATATAAACTAAGCAGCAAGTCTGTGGAATTCTCTGACTCAGAGGGTGGTGGAGGCAGGTTCTCTGGATGCTTTCAAGAGAGAGCTAGATAGGGCTCTTAAAAATAGCGGAGTCAGGGGATATGGGGAGAAGGCAGGAACTGGGTACTGATTGGGGATGATCAGCCATGATCACATTGAATGGCGGTGCTGGCTTGAAGGGCCAAATGGCCTACTCCTGCACCTATTGTCTATTGTCTAATTCAATAAGTATGACAAATTAAATAAAATTGTATCCTAATTTTAAAAAATTATATTATATAAGACATTTGTTTGCCATCATAATATTATAACTTAGCTACAGTATAAATGTTCCTCAAATGGTATGGAGAGCTAGCATTAGAAATAACACAAAAAACTGGCTTGAGAAACTAAGAATGTAATAAATAATAGATAATAAATCTTTAAGTAAAGTCAAGGAGGATTAGAGGGGAGCTGAGGAAAGATTGTTTTTTATCTGTGAGGGATGTGGGGGTTTCTGAAACTCACCAACTGAAATTATAGGAGACAAAAAAGCTCACTATATTTAAAATTCACCTGGATGAACACTTGAAGAGCTGTGACCTACGATGTTTTATATATATAAGCTGTTGCTGCTGCTTGAGGGTTTTTTTCTCCCTCAATTTATTCCCAGTTGAAAGCGCTGACAGATGATATGCTAATGTAGTATGACAGGGATAAGGAGGTGCAAAATATACTGATATGCCTTCCTTATTTTGGGGGAAAGTGGCTAATTTCAGTTGTAATCTCCTATTGCTTTATTTTGTTGGCGCTGCAATCAATCAGCCATACTTAGAATCCATACTCGAGTATTGATGTAACTTACTAATCTTAACCTCATTTAGAATACATACAAAAACAACCAAATAATTTAAAAACAAATTGCAAACACATGTTAGCGATAGGACATATTAAAAGTAGATTTTAATGTGATAATATAGAAACATAATGAAAATTTGTGGTTTGTACTAGTTTTGGCACAAACAAAATGAAGAATTAATACAAGAAGCAAACTGTGATAAAACTATGCATGCATTATTACAGTTGGAATAACATACCAAGAATGATGAAACAGCAGGTTAACATACATAATATACATTTATGATTAAAAACAATAGTTATACCATCAGCAAAAACCAGGAATAATAATTAGTTAAAATTTATAATACAAAAGATACTTCAAGGGATTTAGAGATTTACAACAGTGTGTTATATATTTTTTCAATTATGATATTTAAAACACAATTTAAATGAAAATGATATAAGAAGTGTTATACAGTCAATGAAATGGTTGTTTTATTTGATGTAGTATGTTCTTAGAGTCACGGCAAAACTACTTATGTATTCATAACATCTGAATATATTTTCTGTGTATAATAGTTTACTCTCTTGATTTGCACTGAAACCAATAACTAATTACATAAATGACATAGAAAGAACAAATGAGGCCCTGGCGTGGGGGAGGGGGAAGGATGGGGCGAGAACAAAGGGGGATCCGGCAGGCGTGGACCACCATGGGGGGGGGGAGGAGCAAGGGTGGTCCTGGTGCGGGAAACTTTGTAACTCTATCAGTGCCCTTTATGTGGTGACTGTTTGCATACCTTGGGCATGCAAGCATAGAATTTCACTGTGACAATAAAGTATTCAAGTATTAAATTAAATTCAATTGAATAGTTTAGAAATAGCCAAAAGATGAAATATAATTTAAAGTGAAAATAGCATGTAAACCAAACCTCATAAATTGCGAGAACTTTATTCACATGTTAAATCCTTCAATTTGATTATATCTTGGTTATTCATTCCCTGATATATGTCAACATGCAAGTGTGAAGATAAGACAGTTAAAAGTTATGATAAATGTTACTCACTGTTCTTGATGTTGGAGGTGCTGATGGACTTGTTAGTGATACCATTTCTTGAATCGCTAGTCTGAGTTTCAACCGGTGAAGAGGGTTGCTGATTCCTATTTCCCTTTGAATCTCAGTATCAGACAAGGCAGACATAATGGCTCCACTCTTCACGTTTGCCCGGCAGGCAGCCACATACCAAGCAGGCATTCCAAGCCACAGCTGTACACAGCAATAAAACACGATTCTCTTATTAACAAGGTTTTTCAAGTATATCTAAATGTTGCCAGAATCGCAAAGAAAACATGTGGGTATAATTTTGAAAATGACTGGACCTTCATCATAATTACATTCAATTAAAATATTGATGTAACATATTTAATACTTAATAATCAGCAATTTGTTTGTTTAAAGAACATAATAAATAGCAGGACCTCTTCCCTGCTCCACCATTCAATAGGATCATGGTTGATCTTTACTTCAGTATGGCTTTCCTGTACTAACACTGCATTATGCAACTCTTCCAACATTTAAAAATCTATTGATTTTGGCCTCAAACATATTTAGTCTGCTATTTAGCAAATGAGTCTCCACTGCCCTTCCTGGCAGAGAATTTGAAAGATTCACAACCCACTAAATGAAGAATGTTCTTCTCATTCTGTTCTGAATGACTGATTCCTTATTTTCAGACTGTAACTCCTAGTTCTGGACACCCCAGGCAAAGAAAAAATCATCCACGCACCTACCTGTACTGTTCTTTACCATTGGGTGTGCTGATACCATTTCTTGAATTGTCAGTTGAATTGTTAGCTCATCTCTCATTTTTTTAACCTCAGAATTGAGTACTTGTGTGTAATTACTGCTCATATGATAAACCAATCATCCCAAGAATCACTAATAAACCTTAATTTCATTCCATCAACTGTAAGTATATGCTTCCCGAGACCACTTGTGCCCACAATATTCGGACTCCTAAAGTTTGAAGAAGAGTTCGAGACTCTTGTACATGTTAACTTACAGTAAATTACATACAATGACATCTAAATCTCGCTAAATGTCAACTCCTTTCAAATTCTCACCATTTAAAAATGCTTTGTGTCTATTTTTTCTACCATGAATTCAACTTGAGTGCATGAATTGTTTTTAAAATATTGACTTCCATCTGTCATGCCTTAACTTGTCTTTATCTCTCTGCAGCTTGTCTGGATTCTTCCCAATGCTTCAGATTTTCATTATCAGCAAACTCAGATAAATTATAGTCAATCCCCACTTCCAAATCATTGATATAGATTGTTTTCTTCCTCTTATGCAATCCCTTTGAATAGAGGATGATTTGCTTCCAGTCTATGTTTGTGAATCCTAAAATGGATCATAAGGCTAATGTGGGAACAGTAGACTTTTCCATGGATGGGATTGGGAATGAGTGATATGATGGGCAGGTGGGCAGTTTACCATCCACTGGTTATGTAAAATGTTTGTATGCTTGTGAAGCATGGCTTTGAGGTTCGCACAACTAATCTAAATGCTCCTACTCCACTTTGCCCAGTCATGGTCAAATGCTGCGAGATCCCAACAGACAGCAGCGATGTTGCACTTTCTCAAATAAGCTTTGAAAAGCTTTGATACGGCATTAAAATGGGTCTTTTGGTCTAACATGTCCCTGCCAGCCACTGTACTTATCTAGAATAGTCGTATTTACCCCAATAGATCTGTATGCCCTGGCTAATCAAGTGCTTGACTAGATGCTTCTTAAATGTTGTGCCTTCCATCACCTTTTTATGCAGCAAATTCTAGATTTCAACATCTCTGGATGAAATAAATATTCTCCTCAGATCCCATCCTTGAAGTTTATCTTCAATTCATTTAGTGAGCATCAGCCATGACAGAGCTTCTCAACAGAAAGATAGCAACATTGGTGTCTATGTAAAGTATTCCAAATGCACCTGGACAAGTCAACCAATGTTGCTGTCTGCTTCCAAGCCAACATTTCAATAGAGGCCCTATCACATGATATAATTTATGCAAGGCAGGCCACATCGATCGCACATCTAACTACAAAGTCTATTTTGAGCTCTGTCATGGCAAAGGATTACCAGATGTACAGAGGGGGAAATTCGGACATATTTGGAATGCTGAATCTCTCAGTTTACTCCATGTTTGAACTCCACATGGAGAGCAGATTGGGAGTCACGCCTTGATGAGATAACCAAACTGGGGAACTCAGATCTTTCACGTAGAATTTGTGACTCTGTTCGTTTCATTGGGGATTGTACGTAAAAAATTCAAGAGGAAAAAAGGACCATAGGTTATTTGTTTTACAGTAGTTTACTTTATCTTATTAAAAAATGAGGTCAGGTCAGGTTGGGGGGAGATCCCCCTGCCACGGGTACCATGTAATCCCGTGCTACCTGCTCCATGGTCGGATAGTTGGCGGCTAAACCGACTCCCCAACCTGGTTTGCCAGGTGAGAAGGGGGCTGTGGAACCCCCAGCAGGATCAAAAACAAGACCTGTCAAAGGGCAGATGAGCTTCTAGCGAGCCAATGGCCATCCACACTTCAGTAGAAGTTGCGATCACTGTCGTACATAGCATTGTAAGGAATGATGATAAAGCACACACACCAAAATTGGATACTTCCAGCGGCGGAAGTCCGTAGGAACTGGAGGACAGAGATGTGTGGTGCGTCCCGTCGGAAACCAGCACCATTGCATCGCTAATGTTTTCAACGATGATGAATGAATGAAAGTTATTGATATGGTTTTCAGTGTTCTGAGATAACTTGTTTTTTTTTAAATCATTGTAATTATGTTTTCCATTTCATTAGTTTTCCAATGTCTCAGTAGATTAGAAATATTTAAAACTATGTAAAACCATTTCAGCTTTTACACCCAGCATTGCTGGCTATGAAATGCTGTCAGGAGTATTGCGTTCTTGGGTCTCCTCATCGAGCCACCCAAGGTCCCCATCACTGACCAAACTTACTGCTGGAGCCTAGGAGGCAGAAGCCCACTGAGGTAAGTGTCCACATCCAGCCTCCATGTCAGGCTGAGGAACAAATGGGAATGGGGTAAACAGGTATTGATTCTGGAGACATGTACAAATCTTGCATGATCCATCCACGACTCTGGACGTATACCAATCTAACATCCAAAAATGGTGCAGAAATGTATAGACATTTCTGGTATAAAATGTTACCAGTGCATAGTGCATTCTGAGAGCTTGCTGAGTGTTCTATCACCTTAAGTTAATAATAGAAACATAGAAACATGGGTGCAGGAGTAGGCCATTTGGCCCTTCGAGCCAGCACCTCCATTCAGTATGATCATGGCTGATTATCCGAAATCTGTACCCCATTCCTGCTTTCTCCCCATATCTCTTGATTCCGTTCACCCTAAGAGCTATATCTAACCTCTTATATAATCATACAACCTGAATAATTTTATACCACTATTGAATTGGTTCACCTGACAGACACAACTTACTGCTAGTGAAACAAATTCATAACATTATCCCTGTAGAAAAAAAATACTTGAATAATGAAAAGCAAAGTTATCATGTAAACCTTTAACTGATTGTGTAAACTGTTATTCAGCTGACTATACGTATTCATTCTTTGGATGTGTCGTGATTTGTTTACATACCTCCAGAACCAGGGGCCACAGTTCCAGAACCAGGGGCCACAGTCGTAGAATAAAGGGGAGGTCATTTGAGACTGAGGTGAGAAAAAACGTTTTCACCCAGAGAGTTGTGAATTTATGGAATTCCCTGACACAGAGGGCAGTGGAGGCCAAATCACTGGATAGATTTAAGAGAGAGTTAGATAGAGCTCTAGGGGCTAGTGGAGTCAAGGGATATGGGGAGAAGGCATGCACGGGTTATTGATAGGGTACGATCAGCCATGATCACAATGAATGGCGGTGCTGGCTCAAAGGGCCGAATGGCCTCCTCTTGCACCTATTTTCTATGTTTCTATGTTTCTTTACAGAAACAACAAAGATAAAACCTTTTTACCTCAAGCCATGCTACTACTGTTGGTCCATCCCACTGTGCAAATGGCATACCTTTTCTCCGGGCTTCTTCTAATAATTCATGCCTGTAAAATGCAAGCTATATTGAAATGGACATCTTCACTAGTATTAATCTTAAATCATCAACGTAAGCGTAATCTTCTATATGAGTACAAAATGGGATAAAGCAAATCAGCAACTGGTTTAAACCTTGGGAAATTTTCTTTTTTTGTTACAATGTTTGCATTTAATGCATCTTCATTAAATAAGATTTTCTTTTGGTTAATACTTACTTTTTCTTCAATCTTCTGTCTTTTTCTGCTTGTGTTCCTAATTTGCCCAATCCAAGGGAATCTTGGTTATTGATTTCTGCATCAAATATACCTGCTGAAAGGAAGTGTGTGCTTAAGGTAAAATTAACAGAATTAACAAACCACTTTGCAAATATGCAGAAATAATTAAGTCATACCTCTTTTTTTCTAGTTCATTTTGTGTTTGTTAATATAGGGGCTGCAAGTTAGTTTCAAAATCTGCCCTCAATAACAACAGATTCATTGAAGTACTGTTTTCAATAAATATGTTAAACTCACAGTGATGTTATGTAGGTATGTTACAAAACTTACCTTCAGCCGCGCTGTAATTCTGCCACTGGCCGTGTGCGCGATTTTGGCGCCTTTAAGGGGGGGCGGGGTTAAAACGCGGGTTTCTCCTCCCTTGTCCTGGAAATATTTTGTTGGAGTACAAGCCTTGGCTGACAAAATCGTTCCTACCGGCATTTTGTGAATTTTTTATTTTTATTAAATCGTCAATGTCAGCGCTACAGTCATTTTAAAAGCAGCTCCTGAAGCGTCAACGCCGATAACGGGGACGGATTTCACACAATGGACAGGTAAACGAAAGTGCTTTCTTTAAATGTATAAAAGTGCTTCTTAAGAAGCCTTTAATTCACATTTTTTCATGCGACACGGTGATTTTATTCCCCGAATTAACGGCAGTATTTCTCATGCCAATACGGGGTTAAATTCACCGCAAATGAACGTTCCAAAAGATCGCGTTCCAGTAATCCTCACTCGCAAGATGAATTAAATGCCCATTAATTTACAGGTATTAAACATTCAATTCCTTCCATTTGGCCTGTAAATTCATGAAAATTAGATTTTAAAATTATGTTATATTGTGAATTATTGTGTGAATGTTATTTGGACACTTAGGCTATTTAAAAATGTTAATCTATTCTTAAGAAATTGATAGATGTTTAGATCTAGTAATTGAATTTTGTAATTAGCTACAATTAGGTAACTAACTAATTATATGCTTTACTTTCATGTCTTCGAAGTAAGATTGTTTCATATTTGTTTCAGAATGCTTCAATCTATAATACCTGAAAATTTATTTCAGTTACCATAATTTTTAAGAAAGTTATGGGCTTTTAACTGTCCTCGATCACAGCTTTTGTGTTAAGTCAATGGAAAAGCAATAGGGAACTAGATGCTAATTTCTGAGTATGATAATGGCCATAACTTTTTTAATACTGAAGATATGAAAGTGAATTAAGTGTCAAATTAAACTTCTTTTTATGCTTTATCTGATGGGATAAATTGCAGACTTTATTTTTTAAATCTCAAAATTTTGTAACATTGCTATGTTATGTAGCACTTATGTGACATGGTAATTTCAAGATGATTATTTTTTCCTGTGCTGCAATATATTCCAGAGTTCCTTCACAATTATATATCAGAAAATGTGAGATTCTGATCGGAAATTTTATCCTAGTTTTGCAAATGATCCCAGATGACAATACCTGGCAGGATCTGGCTCTTGAGTCTTCAAATGAAAAGGGCAAAAATATATTGAGAAAAAATTAGAATGTAATAAAAACTCTTGCCTACCTTAGAGCTTTGCAACATCCCTTTAACTCAGAAACCTGATCCTGTTAGGGTTTCCTATCTTTACAGGTTAGCACAAGAGCAAGGTTAAAGATGAAAATAACATAATTTAGGATGTTACATTCTCCCTCTTTGACGTGCTTTGCATGCTTGTACTTCATAAGGGGTCCTCCCTCTCTTTTCCTCCTCCAGCACATTGCCTGCCCTGCAAGCTAACTAACGCTCCCATGCCTTCACATGGCTGGGGCACACCATTTTAGTTCTACTGCCACTCGTATTATAAAACTTATTTTATGTTCTAACCACTCAACCTCCTTTCACTGCATCTTAAAACTTATTAAATTAGCTTTTCCCAGTTCTAAAGATAGGTCATTGACGTAAACTGCTAATCATCAATATACATACTGCATGCTGTCTAGTGTGGTGAGTATTTCCAGCATTTGCTCTTTTATAGCAATATTCTTTGGCTAAGTTATTTGGAAATGTTAATGCAGAATGGATTTAATATAGAAGATATAACTCAGACAAATAAGTAGAATTTGTGAGAAAAGTGAGCACCACCTTATAAACAAACGCATTAAAAGAAAAATCAAATATGTGCTCGATAATATATAAATATATCTCAATAAAGCAAAGGTAACTGCATTAACATTATATACTGCAATCCCATACATAAAGGAATTAAAACTATACTGAAGCTTAAAATATAGGATTGAACAATGGCAAAGATGTTAAGATAATATTTTGCTATCATTCTTGGAAATGACGGTGGAAAAATTATTATAATGGAGGATAAAAAGACAAAAAGCAACTATGCAAAAGGGTCTGATTATATAAAAAAGGTGGTGTAAAGTAAAGTGTAAGCATATATCCTGATACCATGGATCTTAACCTGCTTATAACATTACACAGACCAAAAGGTTCTAACTATATCTGCATAAATGAATGGAAAAGAGCTGATGAAAGGATTATTTTATAAACTGTTTTCTATACTTCAGTTCTACACTCCACGACCCTAAGTGGGGATTTAATGGAGTGAATAGAATAGAAAATACGAATGAAAGATAACAGTTAAACATATCTGTTATCTGAACTGATTGCCATCATCTGAATTTTATTTTTATTTAAGCAAGTGATAATTCTCATTGTTTATTAACAATTTAAGATAACTGGCAAAAGAACCAGAGCCATGATGGTTATAATAATCTGGAATGTACTGCCGGAAATGGTTACTGGTCAATAATAAATTCCAAAATCAAATTAGATAACTCTTTGAAAGAAAACACATGCTCTAAAAACACATGCCAGTGCATGGTGAATGAGGAGAGTGGAACTAATTGGATAACTGATACAGAATTGCCTTCTGAGCATTATCATTTCTACATTACAAAGGAATAATGTTCCAATTGTTGATGAATCAGTAACGAGGAGTTGTCAGCTTCCAGGATGAAGGTTACAAGACAATATTTTACATTGTTTTTGTTCAAAGCAATAAGAGATCAAGTTTACTAGATGAATAAAAGCTAACAACATTCCAACGCTAAACTAAAAATAAAACAAACATTTATTTTTATTCTGGTTGACAGAGTAGACAAGAAGCTTTTTGTTCTAGAAACACTTTTATAAAAAGAAAATTATTTAAGCAGCAAACAAAATATATACACAAATGTAGTCACTTCATAAAATAGGAAACATTTTCTAATTCAATCCAGCAATTAATAATCGGTTTGCTAACCTTGTACTGAGGCCAAATGGTCTTTGGCAAGATGTCCTAGGCGCCCTTTCTCTCTCTTTCCAAATAAGCGGCCTATTGAGGATTTGATTCCTTTCTTCTTTTGTCCTTTATGGAGTGAGTCCTGGCTACTTGTACTACTATAATTGCCCATTTCTGCTTCTATTGATGCTGAAAAACTGTAAATGATTAGATTAGAAATTGGCTATTTGCAATATTTTTTTCTCATTCAGCACTTTACAAATAATTCCTCACCTACTGTCAATATTTCAAGACTTCAAATAATGGGTCACCAAATATAACTGCCTATAAATGAAATAAAAATGAGGTTGCCATGAAAATTTCATGAATTTTCACTATAATTTAATAAACATAAAAAACACAGCATTTGTAAACTCATAAATTAAGTGAAAGATATATTTTTTAAATTGTTTATTTGCTAAATGTATCCCTTGCGCATAAGTTCAGCCCAGGAAGGAAACAAAAAATCACAGAGGTGTTTCAATAGATAATAGACAATAGACAATAGGTGCAGGTGTAGGACATTCGGCCCTTCGAGCCAGCACCGTCATTCACTGTGATCATGGCTGATCATCCACAATCAGTACCCCTTTCTTGCCTTCTCCCCATATCCCTTGACTCCGTTATCTTTAAGAGCTCTATCTAACTCTCTCTTGAAAGCATCCAGAGAATTGGCCTCCAATGCCTTCTGAGGCAGAGAATTCCACAGACTCACAACTCTCTGGGTGAAAAAGTTTTTCCTCATCTCCGTTCTAAATGGCCTACCCCTTATTCTTAAACCGTGGCACCTGGTTCTGGACTCCCCCAACATCGGGAACATGTTTCCTGCCTCCAGCGTGTCCAATCCCTTAGTAATCTTTTTTATTTAAATAAGATATCCTCTCATCCTTCTAAATTCCAGTGTATACAAACCCAGTCGCTCCATTCTTTCAACATATTACAGTCCCGCCATCCCCGGAATTAACCTCATGAAACTACGCTGCACTCCCTCAATAGCAAGAATGTCCTTCCTCAAATTTGGAGACCAAAACTGCACACAATACTCCAGGTGTGGTCTCACTAGGGGCCTGTACAATGGTAGAAGGGCCTCTGCTCCTACACTCAACTCCTCTTGTTATGAAGGCAACATGCCATTAGCTTTCTTCACTGCCTGCTGTACCTGCTTGCTTACTTTCAGTGACTGCTGAACAAAGACACCCAGATCTCGTTGTACTTCCCCTTTGCCTAACTTGACACCGTTCAGATAATAATCTGCCCTCCTCTTCTTGCCGTCAAAGTGGATAACCTCACATTTATCCACATTAAACTGCAACTGCCATGCATCTCCTCACTCATCCAACCAGTCCAAGGCACCCTGTACATTGTAAATAGCTGCGGCCCCAGCACCGAGCCTTGCGGTACCCCACTAGTCATTGCCTGCCATTCAAATAACACCAGTTCAAATAATTTAAATCCAAAAATAATCTTCTCATTAAGAAGAAAAGGTATTATGGGTTTGCTCTGAGTCTTTTCTTCGAGTGGAATACATAGATACATAGATACATAGAAAATAGGTGCAGGAGTAGGCCATTCGGCCCTTCGAGCCTGCACCGCCATTCAATATGATCATGGCTGATCATCCAACTCAGTATCCCGTACCTGCCTTCTCTCCATACCCCCTGATCCCCTTAGCCACAAGGGCCACATCTAACTCCCTCTTAAATATAGCCAATGAACTGGCCTCAACTACCCTCTGTGGCAGAGAGTTCCAGAGATTCACCACTCTCTGTGTGAAAAAGTTTTTCCTCATCTCGGTCTTAAAGGATTTCCCCCTTATCCTTAAGCTGTGACCCCTTGTCCTGGACTTCCCCAACATCGGGAACAATCTTCCTGCATCTAGCCTGTCCAACCCCATAAGAATTTTGTACGTTTCTATAAGATCCCCTCTCAATCTCCTAAATTCTAGCGAGTATAAGCCAAGTCTATCCAGTCTTTCTTCATATGAAAGTCCTGACATCCCAGGAATCAGTCTGGTGAACCTTCTCTGCACTCCCTCTATGGCTATAATGTCCTTCCTCAGATTTGGAGACCAAAACTGTACGCAATACTCCAGGTGTGGTCTCACCAAGACCCTGTACAACTGCAGTAGAACCTCCCTGCTCCTATACTCAAATCCTCTTGCTATGAAAGCCAACATACCATTCGCTTTCTTCACTGCCTGCTGCACCTGCATGCCTACTTTCAGTGACTGGTGTACCATGACACCCAGGTCTCGCTGCATCTCCCCATTTCCTAATCGGCCACCATTTAGATAATAGTCTGCCTTCCCGTTTTTGCCACCAAAGTGGATAACCTCACATTTATCCACATTATACTGCATCTGCCAAACATTTGCCCACTCACCCAGCCTATCCAAGTCACCTTGCAGTCTCCTAGCATCCTCCTCACAGCTAACACTGCCCCCCAGCTTAGTGTCATCCGCAAACTTGGAGATGTTGCTTTCAATTCCCTCATCCAGTTCATTAATATAAATTGTAAATAACTGGGGTCCCAGCACTGAGCCTTGCGGTACCCCACTAGTCACTGCCTGCCATTGTGAAAAAGACCCGTTTACTCCTACTCTTTGCTTCCTGTTTGCCAGCCAGTTCTCTATCCACATCAATACTGAACCCCCAATACCGTGTGATTTAAGTTTGTATCCTAATCTCTTATGTGGTACCTTGTCGAAAGCCTTCTGAAAGTCCAAATACAACACATCCACTGGTTCTCCCCTATCCACTCTACTTGTTACATCCTCGAAAAATTCTATAAGATTCGTCAGACACGATTTACCTTTCGTAAATCCATGCTGACTTTGTCCAATGATTTCACCACTTTCCAAATGTGCTGCTATCCCATCTTTAATAACTGACTCTAGCAGTTTCCCCACTACCGATGTTAGACTAACTGGTCTGTAATTCCCTGTTTTCTCTCTCCCTCCCTTCTTAAAAAGTGGGGTTATGTTTGCTACCCTTCAATCCTCAGGAACTACTCCAGAATCTAAAGAGTTTTGAAAAATTATCACTAATGCATCCACTATTTCTGGAGCTACTTCCTTAAGTACTCTGGGATGCAGCCTATCTGCCCCTGGTGATTTATCGGCCTGTAATCCATTCAATTTACCCAACACCACTTCCCGACTAACCTGGATTTCACTCAGTTCCTCCATCTCCTTTGACCCGCGGCCCCCTGCTATTTCCGGCAGATTATTTATGTCTTCCTTAGTGAAGACGGAACCAAAGTAGTTATTCAATTGGTCCGCCATATCCTTGTTCCCCATGATCAATTCACCTGTTTCTGACTGCAAGGGACCTACATTTGTTTTAACTAATCTCTTTCTCTTCACATATCTATAAAAACTTTTGCAGTCAGTTTTTATGTTCCCTGCCAGTTTCCTTTCATAATCTATTTTCCCTTTCCTAATTAAGCCCTTTGTCCTCCACTGCTGGTCTCTGAATTTCTCCCAGTCGTCTGGTATGCTGCTTTTTCTGGCTAATTTGTACGCATCATCTTTTGCTTTGATACTATCCCTGATTTCCCTTGTTATCCACGGATGCACTACCTTCCCTGATTTATTCTTTTGCCAAACTGGGATGAACAATTTTTGTAGTTCATCCATGCAGTCTTTAAATGCCTTCCATTGCATATCCACCGTCAACCCTTTTAGAACTAATTGCCAGTCAATCTTGGCCAATTCATGTCTCATACCCTCAAAGTTACCTTTCTTTAAGTTCAGAACCGTTGTTTCTGAATTAACAATGTCACTCTCCATCCTAATGAAGAACTCAACCATATTATGGTCACTCTTGCCCAAGGGGGCACGCACAACAAGACTGCTAACTAACCCTTCCTCATTACTCAATACCCAGTCTAGAATAGCCTGCTCTCTCGTTGGTTGCTCTACATGTTGGTTTAGATAACTATCCCGCATACATTCCAAGAAATCCTTTTCCTCAGCACCCCTGCCAATTTGATTCACCCAATCTATATGTAGATTGAAGTCACCCATTATAACTGTTTTCCCTTTGTTGCACGCATTTCTAATTTCCTGTTTGATGCCATCCCCAACTTCACTACTACTGCTAGGTGGCCTGTACACAACACCCACCAGCGTTTTCTGCCCCTTAGTGTTTCGCAGCTCTACCCATACCGATTTCACATCCTCCAAGCTAATGTCCTTCCTTTCCACTGCGTTAATCTCCTCTCTAACCAGCAACGCTACCCCACATCCTTTTCCTTTCTCTCGATCCCTCCTGAATATTGAATATCCCTGGTTGTTCAGCTCCCAGCCTTGCTCACCCTGGAGCCATGTCTCCGTGATCCCAACTATATCATAATCATTAATTGCTATCTGCACGTTCAACTCATCCACCTTATTACGAATGCTCCTTGCATTGAGACACAAAGCCTTCAGGCTTGTTTTTACAACGCTCTTACCCCTTATACAATTATGTTGAAAAGTGGCCCTTTTTGATTTTTGCCCTGGATTTGTCTGCCTGCCACTTTTACTTTTCACCTTGCTACCTATTGCTTCCGCCCGCATTTTACACCCCTCTGTTTCTCTGCTCACCCATTTAAGAACCCCACCACCTCTTATTCTCTGTTTATTATTGTTTTCTTCTTTCCCCCCTACATGTTGGGTCTGAATGCTTTCCTTCTCTGCCTCCTGCCACACACACTGTCTAATAGCATTCTCTATTTGAGTGCCTCCCCCCAACCATTCTAGTTTAAAGTCTCCCCAGTAGCCTTTGCAGATCTCCCCGCCAGGATATCAGTCCCCCTCAGGTTCAATGCAACCCATCCTTTTTGTACAGGTCGAACCTTCCACAAAAGAGGTCCCAATGATCCAGAAATTTGAATCCCTGCCTTCTGCACCAGTCCTTCAGCCACGCATTTATCCTCCACCTCGCTCCATTCCTACTCTCACTGTCGCGTGGCACAGGCAGTAATCCCGAGATTGTTACCTTTGCTGTCCTTCTCTTTAACTCCCCTCCTAACTCCCTAAATTCTCCTCATGACCACAATTTAGTATAACATTCCTGTGTACTATCCCTATCCTTAAATGACATTTATTGGTAAAATACATTGTTATTGTACCATCAGTCTAAAAGTAAATTATGTGTAAATCCATCAATGTATGTTTGAAGGAGCTTATGGGGATGGATCCATGCAATAGAGATACTCACCTTCGCATATCGTCATGATAGGATGGGAGGGTATGTGTCATTCTGAGTGGTCTTGGCGATGATGGAGGTGATGTTTCACATGTTATCGTAGCTTTATCTTCATGACCATCTTCCTGCACAGCTGCAATCTGAACAGCAAGAGGAGAGATCTCCGCTCTCAAACATATACTGTGTCTATGTCAGAAAATACTTCCAAAATTGCAGTTTTAATATTACTCACTAAATATATATTACTAAATTATATAAAATGTAATAATAAACCGTAAAATATCTAAATATATGCTCAACAATATCAAATAAATAATGAGTTTAGACAATTTATGATTTTTTGAAAAATGCTAATCAAAGAATGATTTGATGTTCAAAATCTAAATATATAGTATTCCCTCGAAATGCAATTAAGATAATTACCTTTCTCCGATGCTTCCTTAGATCACTAGGCTGATTTGGCAAAAGAGTAAAGGCACAAAAATAATTAAGAACAGCAGATGGCCATTGCAAGCATTACTAATTTGAATGTGAATAATAGTTTACAATAAGTCATACATAATAAACCAGAAAAGGCGTTTACAACCAGAGCTTCGAACATGCTTTCGAACCTAGACTTTCCATTCAAAAATACCATGCAATTTTCTATGTAAGGCTTGAATTATGATGATGACCCGTGCTTTCTGCGATCTAAAAATTTGGATTGCAAAAAATTCAACTGTAGTTTGCCTTGCCTCTTCCTCCAGTAAGTACTCTCAAGAAAATTCAGAAAAAAGAGCATCACATTTCATTCATAAACTTACCAGTGTCATGATGCCCATACGATCAATGTCCCTGGCAGGGCTATGTGCTCGGAATTTTGGTGTTGAGTGCCCACTTATAGGAGGGGAGGAACTGGCTAATGAAGACGCAGTAATCGAGCCTGTAATAGATCTCCCTGGATGCATTCTGGCCAAATTTAGACCTTCAAGGCTAACACTCCCCACTCGATTCTCAATTTCCTCAGCACGAAGTTCAGTTGACTCCTTCTCTTCCTGGATTAACCTGAAAAATTCACAAAGGTTTAAGAAAAAATTGTCATGCATTTCATTTCTTTCACACCCCACACAATATTTATAATTCATTCAAATGCTTTGATCATTGGTTGAGTCAATGCTTAAAATACTGTGTCATGATTTAGAATTAGTAATCTTGTAACTTTTGGACTGTTCTCCTTATCCACAGGGAAGAAAATCTCTTGTTCTTCTGCCATCTTTCCAAAATGTAACTGGACTCACAAGAAATATGCTTAACTCACAAATGCTCTCCGAAATGGCCAAAGGCTCCACAAAACTGATTAACACATGAACTGCATCAGTTCAAAATGGTGCCTCGCCATTTTCTCTAGGGGAAATTGGGGATGAGCAATAAATGCTGGGCTTAACATGAATGAACTATGATTTGGGTTATGCTCGTGAATTTTCTGGTTGTGCATTTGCCATGTTTATCCATGAGCCTCCGAGATGGATTCTTAGAGCAGCTTGTATTGGAGCCTACCAGAGAGAAGGCAATTCTGGATTTAGTGTTGTCTAATGAACCAGATTTAATAAGGGATCTCAAGGTAAAGGAAACGCTAGGAGGTAGTGACCATAATATGATACGTTTTCATCTGCAATTTGAGAGTGAGAAGGTTAAATCAGAAGTGTCGGTGTTGCAGTTGAATAAAGGGGACTATGAAGGCATAAGAGAGGAGCTGGCCAAGGTCGACTGGAAAAGGATCCTAGCAGGAATGACGGTGGAACAGCAATGGCAGGAATTTCTGGGCATAATCCAGAAGATGCAGGATCATTTCATTCCAAAGAGGAAGAAAGATTCTAAAGGGAGTAAGAGGCAACCATGGCTGACAAGGGAAATTAAGGACGGTATAAAACTAAAAGAAAAGGTATATAACATAGCAAAGAGTAGTGGGAGGCCTGAGGATTGGGAAACTTTCAAAGGACATCAGAAGGTAACAAAAAGGGCAATACGTGGTGAAAAGATGAAGTATGAAGGTAAACTCGCCAAGAATATAAAGAAGGATAGTAAAAGCCTCTCTAGGTATGTTCAGAGAAAAAGATTAGTAAAGACAAATGTGGGTCCTTTGAAGGCAGAAACAGGTGAAATTATTATGGGGAACAAGGAAATGGCAGAAGAGTTGAATAGGTACTTTGGTTCTGTCATCACTAAGGAAGACACAAACAATCTCCCAGATGTACTAGAGGACAGAGGATCTAGGGAGGCAGAGGAACTGAAGGAAATCTGCATTAGGCAAGAAATAGTGTTGGGTAGACTGATGGGACTGAAGGCTGATAAATCCCCAGGGCCTGATGGTCTGGCTCTAGAAATTGGTGGCACATTGGTAGTCTTTTTCCAATGTTCTATAGATTCAGGATCAGTTCCTGTGCATTGGAGGGTAGCTAATGCAGGGCTTGAAATTAGCGGTTGCCCGGGTGCCACTGACCACCCAAAGTGCCGCCGGGCAACCTACACGCCGAGTCATTTTGACCGGCTTGGCACGCAGATACTGGTTTATACCGAAGATAGACATTAAAAAACTGGAGTAACTCAGCGGGTCAGGCAGCATCTCTGGAGAAAAGGAACATGACGTTTTGTGTCGGCGACGGCTGTAATGCGTGGGAAAGATGCTAAGCGTGACATGACAGAGGGTTGGAGCGAAAGATGGGACCCGCACAGCAGCAGCAGCAGCGGCGGCCACAACAGCGGCTCCATCTCCTCCTCCTCCCGCCCCCCGCCCGGCCTGATAATGGCCGCTGCCTGCCACTCTGCCAACGGTGCTTTCAAAACAAACCCACTCGCACGCCGAGGCCGGGAGGAGGGGGGGAGGCAGGGAGGCAGGGAGGCAGGCCGGCAGGCAGGCCTCCTTCCGCCATCTGAAGAATCTGCACTGCTCGGCCCCGCACCTTCCTGTTGGTTGGCGGAGGAGGGGAGGCGGTGGCGAGGAGATCCCAACCGCCTCCCCCTTTGGCGGCGGCACTTGGCGATGCATAGGGACGGCCAAGGCAGCGATGATGCCGGTGTTGTCCGAGGAGCGCTGACCTTCCTTCCCACCTCCTCTGCCCCTTGCTCTCTCTCTCTCTCTCTCTCTCTTGTACGCCCCCCCCCTCCACGCCCCTTATCCTGAGACCCCCTCCTCTCTATCCCGCACTGATCCCATTCCTGCCTCTATTCAGTCCTCACTGACATCCCGTGTGCTCCCCTCCTCATCTACCCCCCACCATATCTATTCATCGTGCACTGATCTCCTTATCCACCTAGCATTGAATCTCCTGCCACTCCCCATCAATCCTACACTGGTCCCCCAATTCATCCTGTACTGACCCCCCTTCCCATCTGTCCTGCACTGCACCTCCCCTTCATCCTGCACTGCAACCCCCATCCATCCTGCACAGATCCCCCCTTCACCCCACTGTCATCCCCCGCGCTCTCCCCTCACAATTTTACCTACTCCAACCAACACGCACTAATTACCCTGCCTCAATCCATCCATTCCGCACCGATTGCCTTCTCAACCCCCCCCCCCCACAGCCATCTATCCATCCACACTGATTCACACCTCTACCCCTTCCCCCACCCCCGACCCTATTGTGCTGGAAATATCTTCAGAGCGAACATTGACTATGTTTGATAACGGAATGCAATCAAATATGTTTTAATTCCCAATGTTATTATTTATTTTAATCCAAAAAGATGGATTAATTAATTTGTGAACATGTTAAACATTAAAAACGCAGTGTTCGATTGTCACTGCTACCGTTGACACGTTTATTACAGAATTCAATTTTAATGCCAAATCAATGCTCTTAATATGGAGTATCAGTACTGTTATTTTGATG
Organism: Malacoraja senta; assembly: GCA_038087875.1. Lineage (NCBI taxonomy): Eukaryota > Metazoa > Chordata > Chondrichthyes > Rajiformes > Rajidae > Malacoraja > Malacoraja senta. The sequence continues at coordinate 56,942,126 of CM075979.1, forward strand.
AGCAACATTCACAACTACACATTGGATTTATCCAGGTTTTACTTCTACGGTCGGTCATATACATCACAAATTTGGTCAGGAGATATTTCAGTTGAAATTTTAATGTTAATTCTGAAGTGGGAGATGATGGAAAAAGCGTTTATCAACAATTATTTTTAAATTTGGTGCTTACAAACTGGGTATCTTCATTGCTGTTCACAACACATACATCTAATCTGAATACATACATCTAGTCTGAAGAAGGGTTTTGGCCCGAAACGTTGCCTATTTCCTTCGTTCCATAGATGCTGCTGCACCCGCTGAGTTTCTCCAGCATTTTTGTGTACCATCTAATCTGAATGTCCGGTAATGAGGCGTTTTGACACCTTTAACATATTACAAAAGAACATTTGCTGCATTTGTGTTACTTTGGCCATCTCTTGTAGTTAGTGTAATGTTTAACCTGTCAGGTGGGTATAGTCAGTTTTAACAGCTATTATCATAAAATGCCTTTAGAAAATTCCTTGCAACCTGTATATTTTGTTGTGGATAAATTATGTGGGAAGCGAGAGTGTATCAGTACCAAGAGCGATAATGACCTATGCTATGGCAATGTCCATGATCATTTCGGTCATTCACAGAAAACATGGCTTGCATTCAATCTGTAGTGTGCATGGTTAAGCATAAACC
>CM075979.1:56942994-57325207 GCA_038087875.1 Malacoraja senta
GATGGTTTTTCCACAGAGAACGGTTGATGTCTGGAACATGTCAGAAGAGATGGTGGACACGGACACCATCATAATGTTTAAAAGGCATTTAGACAGACACTTGGATAGGTAAAGTATATGATGATATGGACCTGTGGGAAACAGGATCAATGTATACACAATAGTCAGTCTTGGATGTTGTGGGCTGATGGATCCGTTTCTGTGCTGTATGACTTTATACACTACAGATTTACTGCGACAGACCACTTTGTGCCAAAACCTAGGTTGCAAAATATGGGCCTATTTACAGTGCTCATCATATATCAATAATCAGTAGCTTGTGCTTGTACAGAAACCTTTATGTTTGATGTTCGTTTGTAGTAAAATTGGTCATGATTTATAAACTATTTTCAAAGGTAATAATGATACAAACATTGTGGGATAATTTAGAGTGAATTTTAATCCAAAATTCATAAGTTTTCTTTATCATGCCAGGGTTACTATGATACAATGGATGCTGGCTATATGGATAATGATGGATATGTATATGTCATGTCTCGTATGGATGATGTGATCAATGTCGCAGGTCATAGAATTTCAGCTGGTGCCATTGAAGAGGTAAAATTATACTGGAATATTCTTTCTATCTTAAATTTTCCCCTTTAAATATAGCTAATTCACCTTGTCACTAATTTCCTTTTGAAATTTAGTTTAGTTTGAGAGATACAGCATGAAAGCAGGCCCTTTAGCTCACAGAGTCCATGCCGACCATCTTTCACCCGTTCACACTAGTTCTATGTTATCTCTTTCTTATTCACTTCCTACACACTGGGGGCAATGGTAATTTACAGAGACCAATTAACCTCCAAACCCACATGCTTTGTGATGTGGGTGGAAACCGGGGCATCCTGAGAAAACCCATGCAGACACAGGGAGAATGTGCAAACTCCACACTGACAGCGCCAGAGTCCCAGTTTCGATCCTTACCTCGGGTGCTATGAGGCAGCAGCTCTACCAGCTGCACCGCCGGCTTCGAGATTTTAAAAGTTTAAAATGTAAGAATGATTTTAAAATAGTAGGATATAATTTAGCAAAGCATCATACAGACTATACTATACTGAATGTATATGTTGATACTCTTTCAGTCGATTATCACTCACCCAGCAATATCAGACTGTGCTGTGGTGGGGTTCGAGGATCCTGTAAAGGGACATGTTCCACTAGCCTTGTGCGTTTTAAAAAATGGTAAGGTGTTTACTTTCATCTTGTAGTATTACGCAGCTTCATTTAAAAATTCCAGATCAGTAAGTTAATTACATTTCATGATATGTATAAACAGGTATAGCCGAGCCATTTGAAAAACTTACAGAAGAAATTGTTAAAATTGTTCGGGATTCCATTGGTCCAGTCGCTGCATTGAGGAAAACAGTTTTTGTACCAGAGTTACCAAAAACTCGCTCCGGCAAGATACCTCGTTCTGCACTTTCAGCAGTTGTAAATGGCATGCCTTACTCAGTAAGTTTTCATGATTTTTTTTTAAATTTCAATTTTAATTCTGAAATATAAATAAGCAGTTTGATCTGTTTGCTGCAATAATATGTCCAGTGCATAGAGCTGTCTTCTTTGAATTAGTTAAGCTAACTTAGTAAAGGATAACAAGTCCAAAATATAGATTGGAAGCAGAAGAAGGTATGAGAGCATGGTGGCTGAAAAAATGTAAACACTAGGAAGGAATTTAGTGCATGCTTCCTGCATCACACTTACTGTTTTATAACATTTTTGCCTTCACAGTTGATGGGGTAAATGTAAAGGGCCTGTCCCACTTTTGCGTCATTTGCGCGTCACGCAGATGGTGCACAAATATTTTGTACATCCCTAAATCCTGGGGCGCCGCGCGTGACCGCGCGTCACTGCCTCCATCACCACGAACTATGCGCGCATCACATGCGCGGCATGACACGCGCGTCGTGCGTTGTGACGCGTAAATGATGTCGCGTAATTTACGCTCAAATGACGCCCAAGTGGGACAGGCCCTTAAATCTAACAAATAGGAATTAAGAAATAGGTATCAAATGAAGTGCAGGAAAGGAAAGAACAAGGGATGCTTGTAGTACAGGGGGCGTAGCAGTATATTTAGTAGGACAATCAAGACGGCATAAAGGAGATATGAGGTAGCTTTGACAGATAGGCAAAAGGAAAATCCAAAAAGATTGTGCAATATTAAGGGCAAAAGTGTAAACAAATATGGAGACAATAGGGCCTATTCTTCTTGCAAATGAAACATAAACCAAAGGAATAGTTAGATCTCAAGCCAGGTGTTGAGCAGCCAGGTTGTTGGCTCTACGTCAATATCTGCCAGGCCCTGGGCTCCATTTGGTGGGTGGTAGAGCAGGCACCCAGAAATGACATGGTTGGCCTATTGAAGATCAACAAGATTGTCTTTGTGTGGAGCTGCAAGCAATGGGTGAGGTGTTATATTCTCATCTGTATTTACTGTGGAGAAAGGCAGAGATGCTTGAGAACTCGGGAAGTTAATAATTGTGTTTGGAACAGAATCCACAATGCAGAAGAGGTGCTTGGGGTCTTAAAATGCATTAAGGTAGATTAATCCTCAGGACCTGATCCTAGGGCATTAATGGAAGCCAGAGAAAAAATCATGGGGCTCCTGGCAGACATCATCATTGATAGCCACAGGTGAGGTGCTAGAAAATTATAAGATGGCTAACAATGTGCCTCTATTTAAGAAAGTCAGTAAGGAAACGTTTGGGAACTGCGTACTGGTGAGCCTAATGAGTGGGACACTTATTGGAGTGGATTCCGAAAGACAGGATCTCCACGTATTTGGATCTCCACGTATTTGGAAAGGCAAGGACTGATTATTGTGCGTGGGAAATGGTGTCCCACTAATTTGATTGGGTTGTTTGAAGAGGTGAGTGAGAACATTGATGAGGGCAGTGCACCAGACATAATGCACATGGACTTTGTTAAGGTCTTTGACAAGGTGCCACATGTTAGGCTGTTCTGGAAGGTTAGATCACATGGGATTCAAGGTGAGATAGCCAATTGGATATAAAAGTGATTTGGGAGGTGGGAGCCAGATGGTGGTGCTAGAGAGTTGTTTTTCCAGACTGGAGGACTGTAATAAGTGGACGGTACACAAAAATGCTGGAGAAACTCAGCGGGTGCAGCAGCATCTATGGAGCGAAGGAAATAGGTAACGTTTCGGGCCGAAACCCTTCTTCAGACTGATAGGGGGTGGGGAGAAGAAAGGAAAAAAGGAAAAGGAGGAGGAGGAGCCTGAGGGTTGGGGGAGGGGAGGAGAGGTGGGGGAGGGGAGGAGAGGTGTAATAAGTGGACTGCTGGCTCAGCACTTCATCCATTGGTGTTCGTTATGAAAGTGATTCGGGTGCGAATATCGGCAGCATGGTTAGTAAGTGTGCAGATGACATTAAAATTGTCGGTGTAGGAGACAGGGAAGAAGATTACTTCATATTTTATAACAGAATTTTGATCTAAAGGGCCAACGTGCCGAGGAATAGCAGATGGAATTGCATTTTGTAAAACAAACCAGGGCAGGGCTTTTACAATAAATATAAGAGCCTTGGCGAGTGTAGAACAGAGAGAGACCTATGGGGTGCAGGTACACAGTTTCATAAAAGTGTTGACAGAAGGTGGATAAGGTGGTGTTTGGCACATGGCTTCATCATTCAGGGTCTTGAATACAGGACATCATATTACACTTGTGCTCGACATTGGTCAGGCCACATTTGGACTCATGTACACAGTCTGTTTGCCCTGCCATTAAATTGGAAATGTGGTATAAAAATTATAAAGATGTTATCGGTTCTGGATGGTTTGTGTTATGACAATAGGACAGATAACCACATTTTCCCTCATAGGAGGCTGAGAGAAGTGTAGAAAATCATAGATAAGGTGAAAAAAAGATTTAGACTCTCTTACTGTTTTTCCCAGGGTAGGGGTCTAAAACCAGAGGACAGATGTTTTAAGTTGAGAGGGGGAAGATTTAAATGGTACACAAGGGGTACCTTGGGGTGGAAGATTGCAACCTTCACGGGTCCACCCTGTTTCGACGAATGCAATCAACCTGGCGTGCACAATCAAATAAGATCAAATAGAACAAGTTGTCCTCCAACTTTAGGCTGTGCAAGCCATACGCAAGAAGAAGTAGAAGGGGTACCTTTTTCACACAAAAGATGGTGCACACATGGAACAATGTGCCAGAGATAGTGGTAGTGGTAGGCACATTTACAACATATTAAACAACACTTGGACAGGTACATGGATAGGAAAGGTTTGGAGGAATATGGGCCAAGCACAGGCAAGTGAAACTAGTTCAGTTGGGCAACTTGGTAGGTGTGGACAAGTTGGGCCTAAGGGCCTGTTTCTGTACAGTATTGCTCTCTAACTCAATCTAATTCATAGATTGATAAAACTTTACTCAAGAATCATTTCTTATAATATAAATGTTGTCATAAAAATGTACAGTTGTGCTTGACTTGAGTCTTTAAATACTTCCATTAAAATATTTGCTTGAAATGCGTTAGTCATTGAACGTATCTGCTTGAAGGCAGTACCGTCTCTTCCAAAATTCTTGGGCTTGATATTCTTGCCCAGAATCATCCTACTGGCAATATTGCAAAATATATTATGCATGCAATTTTCTTTGGCTGCTTTAGCTCTCTGGAATCTGCTATCAGCCTAGATGAAATAGAGAGGATAGTTCCATTTCCATTTGCAGTGGGGTTAAGAAGCCAGGGGCATAGATTTAAAGTAGTGGCAGAAATAGTAGAAGGTAACTGAGGAAAATACTTTTTACCAAGAGTGTGCCTGAACTTTGAAGCTGAAAGGATGGGAGGGACAAAGCCCTTGGCACCTTTAAACCAAACTCGGATATGTATTTAAAGAGCCTTTATCTGCAGGGTCAAGAGTTGTGTTACCAAAGGAATACATTGACCTAGAAATTAATTTGGGTAGTTCCAAATCAAGGTGCTTTACATTTGAAAACCAGGTTGACTCACAGTAGATATGCCTTCATAATTATTGAGGTTCATGTCTATTTCAATGGGATTATTATGCTGAATGGGACTCGATTTCTTTCATTGCCAACATTTCTTTCTGCACTGCTTTTGCTCATGGTACAAAGACCAGTCAGTACAAGCCTGTTCTCACACCACAATTGCTCCAGTCTTGGGAAGAGTAATGCAGATCAGCAACATTCTGGTGATGTTGGCTGATGCCTATTATTGGGCACCTCCAGATCAGTCGAGACACATGAAAACATTCTTAAATATACAGCTGGCTTGCTCATTTTACTTCGGAGTCACGTGAGTGACTACGTGAAGAAGCCCGTCAGTGCGCCTGCGCGTCATTACGTCAGACGCCTTGACGCAAACGGACGTGAGGAGCAGTGCTCCTCAAGTGGTTTGTAGTTTTTCAACTACAAGGTAAGTAAAAACTTTTTTACAGGTTTTCCAGGTCCGTTTACTGTGGGTCTATGGCGATTTTTTCCACAGACGCCATGGGAAAAAACGGACAGGGGGAAGAGGCGAGCGACATAGCCGACAGAAGTCGGGAAAGTCGGGAGTCCGCGGTTAGAGACCAACCGCCTCTAAATGCCGGTACAGTCGCCAGCGGTGAGCATAGCGACTGTGGACCTGGGGCTGGTGAAAACACAGTCAGCGCCTGTCGGGCAAAAGACAAAGTTTAAATCCCAACGGAGGGAGTCCCAGGCAATGAAGAAGCTCCAGGGCTAGATACTGCTTTAGAGCGTATTGCCCAAATAGAAAGCCTTTTACACAGGCTGTTGGAGCAACGTTCACTCAGTGAGGAGTGTTCTGAAAGCCAAGCTGCTGGAAACAGCTCAAACAGCTCCTGGTACAGGGCTAGATACTGCTTTCGAGCGTATTGCCCAAATAGAAGCCTTTTTCATAGGTTGTTGGAGCAAAAGTTCACTCAGGAAGGAGTGTACTGTAATCCAAGCTGCAGGAGCAGCTTAACAGCACCTGGCTCAGGGCTGATGGAATGCACACTCAGGAATGAGGAGCGTGCTACGGGTCATGAGATTTCAGACCCCGACTCTGATGGTGAGGCTGTACAAGGCGATGAAAGGCAGCTGCCAGATGTTCCAACCCTGGTAGTAGGATTCGCTGCCCCGTCAGGGTCAGGAGAGCCATTAGGAAGAACTGGCCTCCTTAATAAATTACTTGGTTTACCATTAGCTGGAACAGCATGAAATGGATGAGACTGCACGAGTATCTGGAATCAGTTGCAGAGAATATTAAAGCTGCTGGGTTCTGGAATAACTGCTTTTACCAGAATAGCAGGTAACAACCAAAAGATGACGAAGTTGCATCAGCAAGCACTGGGGTTGCTATGCAGCACCCACTTCGAGAAGTGCTATACGGTCTACTATGAATCCGAAATTCGCAGCACTCTGCAAACCAAGTAATATACAAATTACCCAACTTACTCTTTGGAGAGATCTCGGGAGACGTATTAAAGAGTTGGAAGATGAAGCGAAAACAGGATTGATGAAGACATCAATGGTGTGAAGTCTGTAAAGAGGAAGTATCCTTTCAGACGTCATACGGATCCTGGACCAAGTCGCTCATCAATGCAGGGACGTAGTTGGCGGCCTGCAGCGGGAGCAAGAACCAGTGGGCGTGCTTCCGGGAGAACCCAGGAATCTCAGGGTACTGAAATGACTCAAGAGGTAGGTGGACCTGGTTCTCATGGGAACATACTAACTGGATTAAGTCCAAAAGTTGGAGGCAGGTTACATTTCTTCTATAATAATTGGAAGAAAATTACTTCAGATGTGGTAATCCTGAATAATATACAAGGATTTCGAATTGAATTCAATCCAAATTATGATTTGCCTGTTCAGCATGTTCCTAGCCGAACTCTGCACTTTGTACAAAAAGAAGTGATGGAGGTTCAGGTTGCAATTGAAACCCTATATAAAAAAAGGGGTTATTGAAAAACAGTCTACCAAAGTCACCAATTTGTGTCAAAAATATTCCCTCGATCAAAAAAGGATGGAGGATGTAGGATTCTTGTAGATTTGATAAATCTGAATCCTTTTGTGCAATTTAGACATTTTAAAATGGAAACATTTGTGACTGCCAAACAGCTTATTTCAGAAGCATGTTATATGGCAACTATAGACTTGAAAGATGCATATTATTCAGTGTCTGTTCATTCAGAAGATAGGAAGTATCTTAAATTTAAATGGATGAACCAGTTGTGGCAGTTCAAAGCTCTGCCTAATGGGTTAATATCTGCACTCAGAATATTCACAAAAATTGTTAAAACCAATTCTGGGCTTGCTGAGTAGCCAGGGGCATGTACTAATGGCATATTTGGATGATGTCTTGATTATAGGAAAGACAAAACAGTCAACAGAAGTATCTGTTGCAGTTGTGAAATCAACTTTTGAAAAGTTGGGGTTTCTAATTCATCCACAGAAATCTAGGTTAACACCATGTACCTCTATTAATTATTTGGGGTTCACAATTGATTCAGTCCAAATGAATATCACTTTGCCCAGGGAAAAGGGTGGATTTGATTAAAGATTGCAGTAATCTCCTAAACGAGCAAAAACCTTCAATTAGACAGGTGGCTCGTGTACTGGGAAAATTAGTAGCAGCATTCCCAGCAGTCCAATTTGGATCATTACATTATCAACAGCTGCAGAGACTTAAAGAACAGGCACCGAGAATGCATGTTGGTCATTTTGATAGAACCATGCAACTAACAACAAATGCTGTTTCTGGTCTGCAGTGGTGGATTCTACATGTCTCAAGCAGTTCCAGCAAAGTGCTGATTGAACAACCTTCCATGATATTACAAACTGATGCCAGTGCACCAGGATGGGGTGCAACTGACTTAACGTCTAGCTGAGGAGGCAGATGGAATCAGGAAGAGTCATTGTTACTGCAGACATGGGGAATTAACTATTTGGAGCTTCTAGGATGTTTCTATGGGCTCCAAGCTTATTGTTCTAACACAACTAATAAGCATGTTCAAGTTCAAATTGATAACACAACAGTAGTTGTTTATATTAATGATATGGAATTAAGTCAGTGTCTTGTGACAAAATGGTTAATCAACTTTGGGCTTGGTGTATTGAAAAGAACATTTGGATTTCAGCTATCTATCTACCAGGTAGAATGAACGATAGCAGACACCAAGTCACGAAAAGTTCCATGATAATAAAGAATGGATGTTGAATCAAGAGGTATTCAATGATATAGTCATCAGATTTGGTATGACCGACATCGACTTGAATCATCAGCTATCGAGATATGTCTCATGGAAACCAGATCCAGGAGCAGTGGCGATTGATGCTTTCTCGCTACATTGGGGTGGTATGTTTTCATATATATTTCCACCTTTCTGCCTCATAAGCCAATGTTTGCTTAAAATCAGGCAAGATGCTGCTTCAAGGGTATTGGTAGTACCAGATTGGCCTACACAGCCATGGTATCCGTTGATATTAGAATTAACAACACAAATGTTGATGAAAGTCCCAAAAAAGAGTAATTTATTGCTGCTCCCTGTACAGGGGAACAACATCCATTATATGATCGTTTGGATTTGTTGATTTGCAGGTTTTAAGAATGCCTTTTCTGGGACGAGGACTGTCTGAGCATACTGTGGACATGCTTACGGCAGCCTGGAGGAAGAGCACTCAAAAACAGTACCTTTCTTATATTAAGAAATGGGAAAAGTTCTGGGTACAAAAGAATGTGCAATAAAGTACTGCAGATATTTCAAATGTTTAGAATTTCTGTCAAAACTTTATTATGATGAAGGTCTGTTAATTCAGCCAGAAGTGCATTGTCCTCGTATTTGGTTCTGGATTCAGAAAGAAACTCAATTGGGTCACACCCAATTGTTTCCAGACTAATGAAAGGAATCTTTAATTCCAAACCACCGAAACCTAGGTACGTGACAATCTGGGATGTAAGTGTGGTACTGAAACTACTTCGTGATGGTTATCAAGTGTGTCTTTACCTTTGGTCAAGCTCAGTATGAAAGTATTCATGTTTATGGCATGAGTGACAGCACAACGAGTGCAAACACTTGGAAAATTACAAATAGATAGTATGGAAGTAACTGAAGACAAGGTTACATTCTATATCTATGACCTAATAAAGCAAATTAGGCCAGGTGTGACAGGATTTAAAATTATGCTGGCAGCATATCCAAATGATCCATGTCTTTGTATTAAGACATATTTATTACAATACATTGAGGTCACAAAGAATTTGAGAATACAGAAACTGGGTTTTTGATCACACACAAGAAACCACACAAGAGAGTTTCAATACAGACTATTTCCAGATGGATAAAAGAAGTCTTAACAGCTGCTGGTATTAACACTTATGTTTTTACGTCTCACTCGACTAGGGCAGCAGAAATGTCGGCGGCCAGGGCAAAAGACGGCCCCGTCGACCATATCCTCGCAGCCGCCGGGTGGTCCAATGAGTTGATGTTTCAACATTTTTACCATCGGCCTATTGTTAATGCGGGGTTGTTTGCAGAAACTATTTTAAGTTCTGTGTAAATTCCTCTGGTTTAAAGGGGATCTGATTCATTTCATTCTTGAAATGAATTACTGCATTTGTGGTACAAATGTTATTATGAATGCATGATTGATTATTCTCGTTCCGAGTCAATCTATGCAGTGAGAAGCCGGGATTGATCCACGGCATGAAATCACAAAGCTTTAAAATCTTCACGTAGTCACTCACGTGACTCCGAAGTAAAATAGTAAGATTAAACGAGAACTTACCTAAGTTTGAAGTTTGATCTTTATTTTATGAGGAGTTACGTAGGTGATTACGTGCCCGCCACGACCCTACCCTCTATCATAAAGGTCAGATGGAAGTTCTTGTATTACTCGTTTTAGTATGAGACTATATTACTTCGGTTCTTGTTTTTTGTGATTTCACACCGCTGCTTTGAAGATTGACGCGCAGGCGCACTGACGGGCTTCTTCACGTAATCACCTACGTAACTCCTCATAAAATAAAGATCAAACTTCAAACTTAGGTAAGTTCTCGTTTAATCTTACTATTCACATTCCTTGTTGATCATTTGTACAATTCTTTGGGTGTATTTGTTTTGGTTCGGACACCCATGAGGAACCCATGTTTAAGCTAGATATCCCATGAAGGAGCAGTCAGCCAGTCAGTTTATTTAAAGGTGTGAATTTGACTGTTGCTGGATACTGAATATGAACGGGCCTCTATTGCTGTGAGGCAGCGGCTCAACTAGCTGCTCCACTGTGCTGCCCTGTGTTGACCAAATTCTGGATCCTTCAAATTTAGTGGTGTAGTGCCTCTGCCCTCCTGGGTCTTTATTGTTAGTACCTACAGGAACCTGCCAGTGAGGAAAATGTAATTGTACTTCCAGTTGTGTCAGTAGCCCAGTAAAGACACCCTTCCCCCTCTTTGTAATTTCTGAGCATCTCAACAATCCAGAGACATGGCGGTATGTATGGTGGCGCAGCGGTAGAGTTGCTGCCTTACAGTGAATGCAGTGCCGAAAACCCCGGTTCGATCCCGACTATGGATGCTATCTGAATGGAGTTTGTACGTTCTCCCCGTGACCTGCGTGGGTTTTATCCGAGATCTTCGGATTCCTCCCACACTCCAAAGACGTACACATTTGTAGGTTAATTGGCTTGGTAAATGTAGAAATCGTCCCTAGTGTGTGTAGGATAGTGTTAATATGTGGGGATTGCTGGTCGACGCGGACCCAGTGGGCCGAAGGGCTTGTTTCCATGCTGTATCTCTAAACTAAACTAAATATGAGACACTGGATGAACATCATTCACTGAAGATAGACACAAAATGCTGGTGTAACTTAGCGGGATAGGCAGCATCTCTGGAGAAAAGAAATGGGTGACATTTGTGTCGAGACCCTTGTTCAGATTTGAGTTATAATAAAGTTATTGGTCAGCTTTTTATTGTTGTTATATCACTAATTAAACTGTAACTGAACTTTGTTCCAGATTACAGTACAGAAATGAGTCACCAAAACTGCACAAACAGTTAAACATCCAGTTACCCTTACATTAAACCCATTTTATTCTCCCTATGTTCCACCACTCACTATATGCTAAGGACAATTTACAGTAGCTAATTAACCTGTTCACTGCCAAGATTTCTTTTCACTTGGGTTTTCTATTTTGAGTATACTCGTGCAGGCATTGAACAGATTAACCAACCTATCAACCCACATATATTTAGGATGTGGAAAAAAACTCACATGGCCAAAGGAAGAAAGTGTACGCTGTCATCAGGCACAAAGTCAGGATTAAGCCCAGGTCTCTGATGTTACGAGGCAGTGGCTCTACAAGCGGTGCCATTGGGCTACTGTTATACTTGTGAAAGATATCAGTGAATTTTGGGATGACCTGATCAAGTTTTGTTTTATATCAATAAGTAAAATTACATTGTTTTTCTTTGACAATTTATCCCGAAAGGTGTTCGGGGACAAATTGTTCTTGCACCAAAGTATTATGACATATTACCATTATTAAGCACAATTTTTTTTTATTTCTTCCATAGATAACACCCACCATTGAAGATCCTAGAGTTTTTTCAAAAATCGAAGCTATTTTGAAACAGCAGAAAGTGATATCTTGAGTGCAATATGAAGCAACATAACTCAATGTTCTTATGCAGCAAATTACTGAATGTGATGAGAACTGATTTTAAACCCCATAGTATAAACTTTAATTTCTATAATGGTGCCATGCTGAAAAGCTTCAATGTAGTAGGTTTTATCCATATTATTGCAATGCAACTCATACCAACATTTTTTACACTTTAGTTTTTCTCAATGTTTGTATTTTTGACCATGCCTCCAGGATGAAGATTTAATGAAATTAACGATTTGTATTGCTGGAGGGAGTTGTTTACCATTTTAGCAATAAAATTCTTTAAAGGATTATGGAATAAAATTTGTTCCAATCAAACATAAATAAATAAAACCACTGTTTAAAATATGATTTTTACAGAGGTAACCTCGAATTATGATTTGTCTTTATCATTTATTTGAGGACTTTGCACTGATTTAACAGAATCACTGTCATGGAGTCAGACCATGAATAGGCTCTTCGGCCTTCCATGTCCGAGCCAACCATCAAGTACCCTTCCATACTAATCCCATTTGGCCTGCACTCTTCCATGTCTTGGCAATTCAAGTCTTTATCGACAACTCTTTACATATTCTGAGAGTTTCTACAATGCATTCCAGATTCCAGTCATTCTCTGCTGTAAATGTTCTTCCTCAGAACTCTTCCAAAGCTTTTCACCCTCCTTCCCCCCAAACCCTTGACATTTAGTTTCAAATATCTCTGCCTTGGGAAACATTTCCTACTATCTACTCTAGGCCCCTCGGAATTTTGTACAAGACTACCAAGCTCCTTATCAAATTCCTGCACTCCAGGACAAAGTTTACCCAGTCTGACTTAAATACTCCAAGTGACATCCTAGTGAATGTCTTCTGGGTCTTCAGTTACTATAATATGGCAACCAGCACCATATACAGCAATCAAATGGCTTAATCAATGTTTATACCATTGTACCATAATCTAGTATAGTTTAGTCTAGAAATACAACATGGAGACAGGCCCTTCGCCCAACCAAGTTTGCACCGACCAGCGATCCCTACACAATAATACTATCCTACACACACTAGGGACAATTCTTTTACACTTATCACAAGCTAATTGAACTATAAACCTGTACTGTAAAGTGTGGGAGGAAACCGAAGATCTCAGAGAAGGGGAAGAACGTAAAACTCCATACAGCACTCATAGTTGGGATCAAACACGGGTTTCTGGAGCTGCAAATGCTGTAAGGCAGGAACTCTAACGCTGCGTCACCGTGCCACACATAATATTCCTGTGCTTGTTTTTTTTTTTGCCCTGACTAATGAAGGCAAGTGTCCTATATTCTGCCTTCACCAAATTATCTATGTATTCGACCAACTTTAGGGATTCTTGGAGGTTCCCATGTCCACAATTGTCCCTGGGGCATAACCATTCATTGCTTAAGTTCTATCTTCATAGGTCCGCCCAAAATGCATTTGACATTAATCCACCTATCCGTAACACAAGACTACCTTCTGCACCTTGAACACCACCATCAATTTTCATGTAATCTGCAAATTTACTCATCATACCCTTTTCATTCGCATCCAAATCATTAATGTTAAACAGCAGATAGACACAAAAAGTTGGAGTAACTCTGCGGGAGAGGCAACATCTCTGGAGAGAAAGAATGGATGTTTCGGGTCGAGACCCTCCTTCAGACTAGTTAGGGAAAAGGGAAACGAGAGATATAGACGATGATGGAGAGAGATAAAGAACAATGAATGAAAGATATGCAAAAAAGTAACAATAATAAAAGATGTTAGTTGTTTGTCAAGTGGCTGAAGACTGATTCCTGCTGTACCCTACTGATCACAAGCTTTCAATCACAAATCGACCCCTCATCAAAATCCTTTGCTTCTAAATCACCAAAATGTTACTGTATCAAATTTTGCCAAATTGTACTGACTCCCATGGGCTTTCATCTTTTGACCAACTTTCCTTAAGGACTTAAGTCTCAATAAACTACATCAAGTACACTGCTCTCATTAGTGCTTTTTGTCATATCTGCAAAATTTGATCAGACAAACTTGAGAGGAATAGATCGGGTAGATGCACAGAGTCTCTTGCCCAGAGCAGGGGAATTGAGGACTAAAGGACATAGGTTTAAGGTGAAAGGGAAAATATTTAATAGGAATCTGAGGGGTAACTTTTTCACACAAAGGGTGGTGGGTGTACGGAACAAGCTGCCAGAGGAGGTAGTTGAGACAAGGACTATCCCAATGTTTAAGAAACAGACAGGTACATGGATAGGACAGGTTTGAAAAGATATGGATCAAATGCGGGCAGGTGGGACTAGTGTAGCTGGGACATGTTGGGCGATGTGGACGTTGGGCCGAAGAGCCTGTTTCTATACTGTATCACTCTCTGACTAACTGCATTGATTATCCATGTCTATCCAAGTGTAGCTTATTCCGGCAGCTTCCCTCCCACTAATGTTAGACCCACAGGACTGTAATTTCCATGCTGCCTTTCTTGCATAAAGGTTCCACATTTGCCATTCTTCTGAACCGTGGCACCTCATCTATGGACAAAGATGTAAGAATCTCCTCACTTGCCTCCCATAACAGGCTGGAACACATTTCATCAAGCCCTGTGGATTTATCCACTTTAGACTGCCAAGACATTCAAAATCTTTGTAATAATAAAATGTTCTGGAATGTTATTGTTCCCCCTTTCCCGAGTTCTCCAACTGCCACGCCCTCAATGAATAGAGATGAGAAGCATGCATTCAATGTTGCAGCCAAGTCCTGTGCATAGATTATGATTTTGGTCTGCATTGGGCCCTACACTTGCCTGGGAACTCTCTTGCCATTAATATATTTATAAAATGGGATTTTTCTTAATCTTACAGTATCTGCCAGTGATATTGTGTGCTTTCACTTTGCCCTCCGGATGTCTTTGTTATATCTGAACTTTCTATATCCTCAAGAGCCTTCTCTTTTACTCAGCCCTCTTTATCTCTTGACATCCAGGATTCCTTGCACTTGCTATCTTTATCTTCGCCCTAAACTCACTGTTTCACTTCTGAATGTCTCCCACGTACCAGAATGAGACATCCCTCTACAACAGTGTAGACCTTCCTGAAAGTAGCTGCTCCTAGTTTACTTTTGTCAGGTCTTGTCTTGCAATACTGAAATCAGTCATTATTTCTGGATCAGTCATTATTTCTGGACCATTCATATTTCTTTTCTTAACTATCTGGAACTTACAGACTTATAATCACTAACTCCAAAATTGTCTCCCACTGACTTTTTTTCTAATTGCTTGGTCTCAATCAAAGAACCTTGTATGATATCCTCACTCATTCCCATTGAAACTAACCTGCTGATGAACATTGTAATACTATCACCTCTTCTGAAATTCACACTTCATGCTTGACGATTCTGTACCCTAGAATGTTGAATTGTCGGTCCTGTTCTTCATTCAACCACAACTCAAGTGAAAGTAACAATATCAAATTCCCGCACGCTGATCAACATTACAAGTTCACGTACCTTACCAGATGCAAGTTACTTACATTCCTTTCATGTGCCTTCTCTTACCAATGCTAACTGCCTACTGGACTGACTTAGTTTTCCTTCTTTAGTTGATTACATCTCTCCCTCCAGCTAAAAATCAACTGCATATCACCCCTTGTGGTATTTATTTACAAAACATTACCACAGCACTAGCAAATATCTCTACGGGACATAGGGGTGTAACACAACCAGCTTTCACAGTTCCAATTTCCTCACAGATGCTCTCCATGATCTGAAAAATATATAACCCCCCCCCCCTCCCTTTAGCCACATATTCATCTGACCTATCTTCCTCTTTGTGTAATCACCAGCAACTGGCCATGGAAGAAATCCAGAGCATAAAACTCTGAGATCCTGCTCTTTAATCTGCAATCTATCTCTCCAAGTCCTTTTGGCAGGACTGCATCCCTCTTGAATGTTGACCTCTCGCTCTTCACCTTCCAAATGCCCTGCAAACATTCCTTGACCTCAGCCCCAGGGAGGCCACATTGCATTCATGTTAATAGTCGCAGAAATGCCTGTATATTTTGTTGACTATAAAATCTCCTACCACTATTCCTCCTGGATTTTTGCTCCTTCTCCCCTTGCACAACTGAGCCACCCGCTGTGGCAGGAATATGGTTCTGGCTGGACAACACAGAAAATGTTGGAGCAAGATGCATTCCAAGGTTTCCTTAACTGCCAGCCTGCCTTATTTTCTCCCCCACTGGTCACCATTTCTTCTGTCTACCGTTCTTTGAGCTCCGGAATGACCATATCTCCAAATTCCAGTCACGCAGATGCACCATAATGCCTCCAGTCAGTGTGCAAACTCCAAAACCCAGCACACAAGCTGGTTAAACTGGAGGCAGCTCCTACAGATACAGTCATGCAGACCAGATGGAGCATCACAGAATTCACACATGCTGCAGGCGGTACAACAGACAGCACTGAGGATCATTGCTCTCATTTTTTATTTAAAAAGGACTGCTTAAAATTAAAAACATTCTGTTCCCACACTTTAACAGTAATAATGTGAAAATACTCAACGACCTGACCAGCACCAATGTCACAACCTAATTAAAGATCAGCATTGAGAGGCTTCCATTGGCACCTGACCAAAGCCTGGGATCTGCTATGAAAAAACACTCAATAGAATCACTCGGGTCCTGAACCAAATCGGCACCTATCCATGTCCTCCAGAGATGCTGCCTGACGCTGAGTTACTCGCGCACTATGTGTCTTTTGCAAACCAGCATCTGTAGTTCCCTCTCATCTGTATCCACCTATCACTTGCCAGGCTTTGTCCTGCCCCCACCTCTCTTCCAGCTTCCAGCCCCCACTCTCCCAACCATAATCAGTCTGAAGACCGAAAACATCACCTTTTCTTTGTATAGTTTAGTTTAGTTTAGAGATGCAGTGCTTAAACAGGCCCTTCGGCCCACCGAGTCCGTGCCGACCAGCCACCCCACACATTAACACTATCCTATGCACACTAGGGACAATTTATATATGCACTGAGCCAATGAACCTACAAATCTGTACATCTTTGGAGTGTGGGAGGAAACCGAAGATCTCATAGAACGTACAAACTCCATACAAACAGCACTCGTAGTCAGGATCAAACCCGTGTCTCTGGCGCTGCAAGAGCTGTAAGGCAACAACTTTACCGCTGTGCCACCGTGTCACCCCATGTTCTCCTGAGATATTGCCTGATTCACTGAGTTACTCCAGGACTATGTTTTTTTGTATGAAAATGATGCCTGGATAATGGGAAATTAGGTAAAGGACAAGTGTTGGACAGGCTTGGATTTGTTTCCTCTGGAATGCTAAGAGAACTGATAGAAGTATATAAAATTATGAGAGACATAGAAGGATAAATAGTCAGAACCTTCCCCAGGATGGAAATATCAAATGCTAGAGGGCATAGCTTTAACGTAAGAGGGGCAGTTTAATGGAGATGTGTGGGGCAAGTTTTTTTTATACAGAGTGTGGTGAATGCCTGGAGTGTGTGGCCGGGGTTGGTGATAGAGATTTTTGACTAGGCACATGGATATGCAGGGAGTGGGGGGATACGAATAAGGGTTGGCCTTGGCACAGACACTGTGCACTGAAGGGTCTATTTCTGTACTGTACTGTTCTATGTTCAGCCCCCTAAGGGCATGCCAACCATCGAGCCATATTCTCCTCACATTCTCATCAATTCCATCCAGATTTTACCATGGCTACATACTAAGGGCAATTTATGGTGGCCAATTAACCTACAAACCTGCTGATAACCCATATAGTCCCCGGGAAACCATGTAAATTACTTGCAGACAGCACCCAAGGTCAGAATTGAACCTGGTTCTCTGGCACTGCGAGCAAACGTTTCTACTGTGCCACTCTATTGGAAGTATTTGTGATCATATTTGTCATTCAGTTAGCTAACATAATTATGGAAAATGGCAAGAATAAAGATAAAATAGAAATAAAAGTTCTAAAATAGGGCAAGGCCAATTTTACTAGACTGAAAAGTGATTTAGCAAATTTAGATTAAAAACAGATAATTGAAGATATATCTGTGTCATGGAAAGGAAGCATTTAAAAATATACTTCAAGGGATTCAGGGTAACTGATTTCATTATCCGTTAAGAAAAAAGGCAGATCTGCCAAATCTAAAATCCAAGGGATGACGATGTACTGTAGCTTAGTTTAGCTTAGCAATACAGAATAGAAACAGGCTCTTCGGCCCACCAAATTCACGCCAACCATTGATCACCCAATCAATCTAGTTCCATGTTATTACATTTTCTCATTTGCATTGTCCCAAGTACACACTTGGGGCAATGTACAGAGACCAATTAACCTGCAAATCTGCATGTCTTGGAATGTAGGAGGGAACTGAAGCACCCTGCGGAAACCCATGCGGTAATCCACGTGGTCATAGGGAGAAAGTGCAAATTCCACGGCCGGTATCTGTGTTCAGGATCAAACCTGGGTCTTTGGCACTGTGAGGCAGCGATTTAACTCCATTTGCTATTTTTTGGTGGACTTGATGGGCTGAAGGGCCTGTTTCCATGCTTTATCTCTGAACTAAACTAAACAGGTGCCCCAACAATCTGTGTCCTCAGCCCCTAACGACACTCCCTATACACTCAGGATTCTGCTACAAATCCATTCACAGTACGTTTGCAGATGACACCACCATAGTGGGCCGAATCTTGAACAAAAATGAGACAGAATACAGAGGGAGAAAGAGAGTTGAGTGGTATGGTGTTACCTGGTGTACCGGTTCTGCACCCTTTCCAACTTAATGACATTCTCTCTGTAGCTGGGCAACCAGAACTGCACACTGTACTCCTAGTGGGTCTCACTAACAACTTGTACAGCTGTATCATAATGTCCCAACTTTTATATTCAATATTTTTTCTTGAATGCCCTCCTCTTCATCCTGTCCATCTGACCTACCACTTTCAGGCAAACCATACTCCCAGATCTCTTTGTTCCACAATACTCTCCAGGGCTCCACCATTTACTGTGCAAGTCCTGTCCTGGTTTGACATACAAAATGCAACACCTCGCTCTTGTGAGAGTTAAATTCCATTTGCCATTCTTTGGCCTAGCTACCCAAATGATCTAGGTCATTTTGTAAATCTGAATATCCTTCCTCACTGTCCATACTACCACCAATGTCTTTGGCGAATGAGCATGAGAAGAAGAATGCTAAACTACCAGGGTCTATACTGTTGCGTATCAGAAAGTTAGCCCAGGCTCTTGCTACTTAAATTGAGAAGTAACAAAGCAGAAACTAAGATTCTGAGGCAGATCATCATGCAAGGCTCTGAAGATTCCCACACTGCATGTCAAGCTGCTTGCCATGCTACAGCTATTGTGGGAGCACAGGGAGGTAGCAAAGTAAAATGCATGAGAATGACAGGGACTGAGGAACTGTACCGGATTAGATATCATTTGAATGATATTTGACATGGTTTATTCATAAATTTGGTTTAGTTTGATTATTTTACATTGGATTTATATTAGCATTGGCCAGTGCTGGGGGTAGTTAGTAAATGGAGATTTGGCATTATCAGTAGTTCAACCAACTATTTTTCATGTGATGTCAATATAATAATAGTTGGTCATGTCGAGTGGGTTGAGGGCATCATAGCAGGTGGTAAAGACAAGCTCATCTGTGAGGAGACTGTCCTTGCGACGTTGTCAGCGACATATTTGTAGGCTTGCATGTTTCAAAGCTGTCACCGCTGAGACATGTGTTATCATGCAGGAAGATCTTGGACTGTTGTGCCCAGGCTGCTATCTTTGTGAAGATCTAGGTCACATTGACTATTGGCATTCTTGCCACAGGATCTTTCTGTATCAGCTGTATCAGATCTGTACAATGTTTCCCTGTCTGCTGCTCACTTCAGCAGTAGAGCATTCAAATACCATGGGGATGACTTCAAATACTTGGGTTTGTGTGACAACCAGGTAGCATCATGGACAATGGAATTGTAGCATTGTTGGCTTCCCACACAACCAGGCAGCCATTGGCTGCACTCATGTACCCATAAAGACTCCCACTAATTACACAAACCATCTCATCACAAGGAACTGTTTTGTCTCTCCTAAAGTTCAGTTGGTTGTGAATAATCAGATTTTTATCTTCCTCTGCCTGGAGATACAGATCCTAATGAACAAGGGTTTCCCTCTATTTCCCAAACACCAAATTACACTACCACCAGCTGCTGCAGATCCAACAAGGTTCAACAAGAACCAGAATTGTTATAGAAAATACCACTGAGCTTCTGATTCCAGTGCTGGCTTCAGTAAGGGTAGGTACCATGCAACGCACACCCACATAAATGAGAGAACCGTTTATACTGAGGAAACAAATTCAGCAAAAATAATCGGATTGGCAAGTGGAAAATGTTCATCAAATGAATTTTTCTGAAGTATATTTTTCAGAACTGAGTTATGTTTGATTAAGAAGAATGTTCTGTTATTGAGATAATCGGATATAGTCCTAATCTTAAAATGCTAAATGTACTTTTTAAACATTTACTTCAGATTATCTTTTTCAATTCATTTTGAATTTAAGAAATGAAATCTGAAATAAATATTTAACCAAAATCATTGATAAGGGAGCTACATTGGTCAGAGAGCAGTGATAACAGCCAGCCAGGTATGTTATCACGCCACGAGTCGGACACCACTTTTGCAGTCCCCACAAGTCCTCCCTGTCTTTTATATGTTATATAAGTAGTTATGAATTAGGTGGCTATATTCCTGTATGGGGAGAAGAGACAAGTACATGATGTCTTGTGGCTGCACGATCCTGCAATGAATGAACATGCATCTTGAATATACTTTGCCGAGACAAATGATTTAAGCCATAAGTACAGATGGGATTAGGTCAGTTAGAGAACATTTAATGCATGGTAGGACCCAGGCAAGGGATTGGTGTTGGGTGGCGGGTGGCTCAGGGCAGAAGGATCAGACCATGACTTTTGACCTATTCATGGAATGCCATTTATAAACATGAATAGTGAGGATACATTTTACACATCACTGATTAAGTAATACCAAGAATATTGGGCTGGAAATTATTCCACTAGTCCCTGATCTTGGGTAGAATGCTACTGAACTATTATTGTATTCCCTTTGTCCATCTTTGTGGAGAGGGTTAATGGCTATCCTCACCAACTTCAGCTAAGTTCCAGGGGACCTCCAGGGAAGGGGCCCAACTTTACACCTATTTTGCTGATATTCTTGTTTCCAAGAATGGCTGAAGAATATTTTGTCAATTTTGTTTGAAATAACGTGAACAAAACAAAATTAATGATAATAAATCAGTAGGCAAATAATGACTGCAATCACAAAGACGACACACCCACAATGATTAATAATGCTCTACTAATCTATTCTTTATCGGCAAAACGGTGGAAGGTATTGTTTCCTGTTCTATTAGGTGGCATTTACAGTACTCACCAATCACCCACTCACATATGTCCAATTTACTTTTTCCAGGACTACTTGGCTTCAGAGTTCTTTAACTATGGAACAGGTAGGTGAGTTCCAGAGGTAAGTTGCCCCTTGACACCAAGGGGGCACTTGAATGAATGTGGTTTCAAGGAGCCCTAGTAAAAATGAAATCTATGGGCATTTAGGAGTAAACATTTCAACAGTCAGTGTCATACCTTGCAGAAAGTGATGACAAGTGTGTCCATCCTTCCTGTCACAGGTATCTCTGTAGGAGTTCCTCAGGGCAATGTCGAGGACCAATTTACTTTCAGCAAAACTAAAGAACAACGGACAGCATCTGTGGAGAGAAATGAACAATCGATGTTTTGGGTTGAGACTTCATCTAGACTGAAAGTACAGAGGGGAGGTAGACAGTACAAAGAAGTGGAGAGATGGGCAAGGCAAAAAGTGGCAAGCAATAGATGGATACAGGTGAGGAATGGTTGATTGGGAGATGAGAAAGGGGAGGGGAGAATGGAGACAGCAGCTGACTCGGGCTGATCAATGGAAAATGAAACAATGCTAATTTGTAATCTTATGGGAAAGGAAGGTGAAGAATGAAACTGAATGAGGGGTGATGGTAGATGGGAACAACAGAGGGAGAGGAGGGGTGATAATTCAGTTGGGGGAGTGTGTGGGAGAGAGTGGGAAAATAACAGGTTGATATGTTGATAGTTAGAAATGAAAAGGTTCAGATACGGTAAAAGGCTAGTAGTGGGTCCAGAGGAAGAGGAGTTGGGAATAAAGGGCATCAGAGGCGGGGTATGGACTCCTTGCCAAAGAAATGGGCACAGAGGCAGAAGAACTCAACATCATGGCATACTTGGAACTCGAAGTGTGGGTGCAGGGGCATGAAGAGGAAGTCTCTGGTGAGGAGAGACAGCCCAGCGTCAGAGAAGGGCCGGTCAAAGGGGATGATGAAAAAATTGTAGGGGTTGGAGTTGGGGCCAGGTGTGGAGTCAGCAGAGGATAATGGGAGAGGGGTTTCGAGGATGGGGGGGGTGGATAATGTGATGGGGGAAGGAGACTCACATGAGAGAGAAAGAGGTTGGTTTGGAATATTAGGTCAGAGGCGGGTGGGGGCATGGTATGATCAACAGTAGCGGAGATCAAGGTGCTCAGAGGAGAGACAGTGTGGGGTTGGGGTACAATATGAGGTCAGAGGCCTGTGTGTGGGAGTGGCGGGGGTGTATGGTGTGATCGATGGAACCCCCATATATTGTTTTGGGCTTCTGCCTGAAGGGAGGTGGGTGAGAGCCCCATTCGCTTTCAGTTGTTTCATCCTCAACTTCTTTCCAGCAAAGGTTTGTAACTGAGGAAAATTGCTGAAGGTTGCAAAATACTCAATATTTACTTCCCACTTGACTCCAAGGCATTCATCATCCTTCACAGTCAATACCAATTTCCACCAATGTGGAAGCGTGAAAGGAAAAACTACCATTTGCAGGTTTTCCTCCAAGTCACATACCAACCTGTCTTCAAAATATATTGCTCCTCCTTAATCAACTCTGGATCCAATTCCTGGAATTTTTTACTCAACCGTACAATGGGAACAGTCCACCAGGAGTACAAGAAAGGATCTCATCAGCACCTTCTGGCAAGAAGGGTTGGGCAATAAATGCCACCAATGCCCACTAAAATACATTTATTTTAAAAGAATCAAAAGATCTTTCTGCTTGTCCCATTTGAGAATCTGCAATTAAATGCAGTTCTTTGACATTCATGGTATGGGTTCAAATCCTGTTTGGTTTCTAATGTTGAAGTCTTTCCTTGATCATAGTAATACTAATGATAAACAAAATAATCTTTGGTACTTTCAGTTCACTTGTTGATGAACTTTAAGCATTCAGGGAGCACAAACATGATAAATGTGGAAAATATAACAGATCAGGTAATAAGGTATATGTTGTTTTCTGGCTGATATTAAGAAGATTTTACTGTGAATGGACTAGTGGAAAATATATGGACAAACAAGACTGATTTTCAATATGAATCTCCATTTTCCTGCTGAAACTTCAATGGACATCTTGAACAAATATCTGCCATGGTTCATTAAATCTGTCATTTATATAACCAGCGATATAAATTAAGCAATCCATTTCACTATGGTTCACTGAAGTGACTTTGAAATAGGTCTTATCAGTGGTACTCTTTATTGACAGTGCAAAATAACTGGATCACCATTAGCTTTGACTGAAATCAAGCAGGAAACAAATATGGGACTAAACAGAATTGTTTGATCATACAAAACATAGCAAAAGAAATGCAAAGGGAAATAACTAAAAGACAGTTCAGAAAGCTGAGGTCAAAGCAGCTGCAGCTTGTAACCAGAATATTAAAGCCATCACTATTTTCTCCAAATTTCTACAATCAAAGAGTAACAATATGAGGACAAATAATACTACAGCAGGCAATAAATCTGATGAAATGACTAATATTGTGTATACTTAATTTTGCATAACCTTCTGTCTTTCAGTTATTTCTTCTAATAAAGTGAATTTAACAGTATAAAGTCTTTACAAGGCAAGCTTGGCAGTAGCTTGCAGGTAAGCTTAGAATTCAACAAATGCCAAGTTATTAAGACAGAAGATTTGTCAGAAACAAATGGTAACACCAAATATACCAGTTTGTAAAATTTTGGTTCACATTTTGAGATCATAATAGCACAATTCTGACAAAGGCTACAAAGTAAAACTTGGTCCACAAGTCAAATTAGTAGTGGGTTGCAGAATAGGTTCTAGGAATAAGGTATTTTAGATTAGCAGTTTAGCAGAATGATTGCAATACTTATTTGTCATCTCAGTACAGTCCCATCACCTTATGAAGGCCCAGAGGAAAATGTATTCTGCAATGTAATGTTGTCAGATATTTAACATCTGATTATGGCAGGATTCCAGCTTCAACTGCATGTTAGAAAGTTAGGAATATTACTGAAATTACAGTCCAAATTGCATTGTTTTAGTAAATCTTTGTAAAAATGGTTTTGTGTATTAAATATCACAAAGTCTATGGCAGGTGATGAGATATAAACAAGATGAGGTACATTGTTTGGAAAGTTTTAGAGGGATACGAGTCATATGCAGGCAAATGGGACTAGCTTAGATGGGCATCTTGGGTGGCACGGATGAATTGGGCTAAAGGGCCTGTTTCCGTGTTGTACGACTATGACAAAGCAGAATTATTTGACAATGAGCGTGTTCTGATTAAAACCACATGTAAATTCTGTGCAGTACTTTTGCTCTTTTATAAAATATTTATATACATTTACATACAACATACATAGATATAAAGAAATCCGTACACAATACATATGTTCAGCCAATATTATACAGGACAATTTTGTAAACCATGAGTCAAGAACAAATGACATGATAAAATGGTGCTAATACTTGTCCATTCTTACACTGGTGTTTGAAAACAGTGAGCGCGGTACTTTTCTGTCAAACATTTACTGAATAATATCAACTCAGTTGGTAGTGAAATATAATAAAATGACATCTATAAATCATCACCGCCCATAAGCTAAATTCTTTACAAAAACATTGTTGCACTTTGAGAATGTACTTTTAGCAATATCAATTCATTTAACTGGCAAATTGCTGTTGGTATCGTCAGTCTTCAAAGCCAATGGAAATTTTTGCATACAGCTATTGGCCAAATGCTGAAAAACAGAAAGTTAATTGTTACATTTTAAAACATTTTGAGGCATAATAAACTATTTCGAAAAGCTGCTTAGAAATTTATTAATTCTGGTTTTGGAGTGATTAGACATTGATACATTTCAAAATAATTTAATTACCTTACAAAAGTGTCATAGTGTTAAGGGTTTTTAGTGAAATCTGTTATGTTCAGGAAAACCTTCTCACTTAACATGTAGATGGCCCAACTGGAGAAGTAGTAAAACTCGACCTCCTCTTGGGAAATTATAAAAGGGGTCTTGCAGTGTGTTGTAGATCATTGAAACCTAGGGGTGTGGGTACATAGTTCATGAGCAACACAGATGGGCAGGGTGGTGCAGTAGAGATTTGCTACGTTTGACTTCATCAGTCAGGGAATTGCATACTGAAGTTGGGACATCATGTTACTGTTGTAACGGATGCTGGTAAGGCCACATTTGGAGTAATGTGTACAATTCAGATCACCCTCGTCTAGGAGGGATTTTATTGAACTAGAAGGAGTAAAAAAGATTTCCATGGATGTTACTTGGAATGAAGTCCGATTTATAAGGAGAGCTGGATAAGCTGGATCGGTTATATCTGGAGCATCAGAGGTTGAAGTGTGACCTTATTTCTAGGGCATTGGAACCAGTTCTGGGGGAGGTGGGACCAGTACAAACAGGACGGTCTGCACCTGGGCTGGAATGGAACCAATGTCCTTGGGGGAGTGTTTGCAAGTGCTGTCAAGGAGGATTTAAACTAATGTGGCAGGGGAATGGGAGCATAAGTAGAGACAGAGGGGTGTAAAATGAGGGTAGAAGCAACAGGTAGCACGGTGAAAAGTAAAAGTGGCAGGCAGAAAAATCCAGGGCAAAAATCAAAAAGGGCCACTTTTCAACATAATTGTATAAGGGGTAAGAGTGTTGTAAAAACAAGCCTGAAGGCTTTGTGTCTCAATGCAAGGAGCATTCGTAATAAGGTGGATTAGTTGAATGTGCAGATAGTTATTAATGAATATGATATAGTTGGGATCACGGAGACATGGCTCCAGGGTGACCAAGGCTGGGAGCTGAACATCCAGGGATATTCAATATTCAGGAGGGATAG
This sequence comes from Malacoraja senta, assembly GCA_038087875.1. NCBI lineage: Eukaryota > Metazoa > Chordata > Chondrichthyes > Rajiformes > Rajidae > Malacoraja > Malacoraja senta. Next base: position 56,968,932 of record CM075979.1, read on the forward strand.
ACAGAAATGAAAAGGAGGTGGCGTAGCGTTGCTGGTTAGAGAGGAGATTAACGCAATAGAAAGGAAGGACATTAGCTTGGAGGATGTGGATTCGATATGGGTGGAGCTGCGAAACACTAAGGGGCAGAAAATGCTAGTGGGAGTTGTGTACAGGCCACCTAACAGTAGTAGTGGAGTTGGAGATGGCATCAAACAGGAAATTAGAAATGCGTGCAACAAAGGTAAAACAGTTATAATGGGTGACTTCAATCTACATATAGATTGGGTGAATCAAATTGGCAGGGGTGCTGAGGAAGAGGATTTCTTGGAATGTAAGCGGGATAGTTTTCTAAACCAACGTGTAGAGGAACCAACGAGAGAACAGGCTATTCTAGACTGGGTATTGAGTAATGAGGAAGGGTTAGTTAGCAGTCTTGTTGTGCGTGGCCCCTTGGGCAAGAGTGACCATAATATGGTTGAGTTCTTCATTAGGATGGAGAGTGACATTGTTAATTCAGAAACAACGGTTCTGAACTTAAAGAAGGGTAACTTTGAGGGTATGAGACGTGAATTGGCCAAGATAGACTGGCAAGTGATTCTTAAAGGGTTGACGGTGGATATGCAATGGAAGGCATTTAAAGACTGCATGGATGAACTACAACAATTGTTCATCCCAGTTTGACTAAAGAATAAATCAGGGAAGGTAGCGCATCCGTGGATAACAAGGGAAATCAGGGATAGTATCAAAACAAAAGATGAAGCATACAAATTAGCCAGAAAAAGCAGCCTACCAGAGGACTGGGAGAAATTCAGAGTCCAGCAGAGGACAAAGGGCTTAATTAGGAAAGGGAAAATAGATTATGAACATAAACTGGCAGGGAACATAAAAACTGACTGCAAAAGTTTTTATAGATATGTGAAGAGAAAAAGATTAGTTAAAACAAATGTAGGTCCCTTGCAGTCAGAAACTGGTGAATTGATCATGGGGAACAAGGATATGGCAGACCAATTGAATAACTACTTTGGTTCTGTCTTCACTAAGGAAGACATAAATAATCTGCCGGAAATAGCAGGGGACCGGGGGTCAAATGAAATGGAGGAACTGAGTGAAATCCAGGTTAGCCGGGAAGTGGTGTTAGGTAAATTGAATGGATTAAAGGCCGATAAATCCCCAGGGCCAGATAGGCTGCATCCCAGAGTACTTAAGGAAGTAGCCCCAGAAATAGTGGATGCATTAGTGATAATTTTTCAGAACTCTTTAGATTCTGGAGTAGTTCCTGAGGATTGGAGGGTAGCTAATGTAACCCCACTTTTTAAATAAGGGAGGGAGAGAGAAAACGGGGAATTACAGAACAATTAGTCTAACATCGGTAGTGGGGAAAATGCTAGTCAGTTATTAAAGATGGGATAGCAGCACATTTGGAAAGTGGTGAAATCATTGGACAAAGTCAGCATGGATTTATGAAAGGTAAATCATGTCTGACGAATCTTATAGAATTTTTCGAGGATGTAACTAGTAGAGTGGATAAGGGAGAACCAGTGGATGTGTTATATCTTGACTTTCAGAAGGCTCTCGACAAGGTCCCACATAAGAGATTAGTATGCAAACTTAAAGCGCACGGTATTGGGGGTTCAGTATTGATGTGGATAGAGAACTGGCTGGCAGACAGGAAGCAAAGAGTAGGAGTAAACGGGTCCTTTTCAGAATGGCAGGCAGTGACTAGTGGGGTACCGCAAGGCTCAGTGCTGGGACCCCAGCTATTTACAATATATATTAATGATCTGGATGAGGGAATTGAATGCAACATCTCCAAGTTTGCGGATGACACGAAGCTGGGGGGCAGTGTTAGCTGTGAGGAGGATGCTAGGAGGCTGCAAGGTGACTTGGATAGGTTGGGTGAGTGGGCAAATGCATGGCAGATGCAGTATAATGTGGATAAATGTGAGGTTATCCACTTTGGTGGCAAAAACAGGAAAGTAGACTATTATCTGAATGATGGCCGATTAGGAAAAGGGGAGATGCAACGAGATGTGGGTGTCATGGTACACCAGTCATTGAAAGTAGGCATGCAGGTGCAGCAGGCAGTGAAGAAAGCAACTGGTATGTTAGCATTCATAGCAAAAGGATTTGAGTATAAGAGCAGGGAGATTCGACTGCAGTTGTACAGGGTCTTGGTGAGGCCACACCTGGAGTATTGCATACAGTTTTGGTCACCAAATCTGAGGAAAGACATTCTTGCCATAGAGGGAGTACAGAGAAGGTTCACCAGACTGATTCCTGGGATGTCAGGACTTTCATATGAAGAAAGACTGGATAGACCCGGCTTGTACTCGCTAGAATTTAGAAGATTGAGGGGGGATCTTATAGAAACTTACAAGATTCTTAAGGGGTTGGACAGGCTAGATGCAGGAAGATTGTTCCCGATGTTGGGGAAGTCCAGAACAAGGGGTCACAGTTTAAGGATAAGGGGGGAGTCTTTTAGGACCGAGATGAGAAAATCATTTTTCACACAGAGAGTGGTGAATCTGTGGAATTCTCTGCCACAGAAGGTAGTTGAGGCCAGTTCATTGGCTATATTTAAGAGGGAGTTAGATGTGGCCCTTGTGGCTAAAGGGATCAGGGGGTATGGAGAGAAGGAAGGTACAGGATACTGAGTTGGATGATCAGCCATGATCATATTGAATGGCGGTGCAGGCTCGAAGGGCCGAATGGCCTACTCCTGCACCTATTTTCTATGTTTCTATGTTTCTTTCAGAGATATATAAAATCATGAGAGGCATAGACAGGTGAATAACAAGTCTTCTACCCAAGGTCGGGGAATCTAAAACTAGAGGACATAGGTGTAAGCTAAGGGATATTTTTTTTCACAGAGGATGGTGTACACATGGAACAAGCTGCCAGACAAAGTGATGGTGGTGGAGGTGACATCATTTTGCTACATGTAAAGGGTCCAATCCTTTGAAGGACCCAGTCCTTATAGACCATCGATTGTCACAATGTATTTAGTTGCTGCTCTAGAAGTCAATGAGTTAGAAAAGGGAAAGGGAGATTGACATCGAACATAACACAATTTGGAGATGTCGGTGAATAGAAATCAATGTCAGGATGGAGAGACCCATGAGGTCTTCACAAACAGAAGAAACTGGCAGCAGGTGGAAGTTGAGCTATACAAGAGAAAACCTGTGAAATACAGAGCAATTCTGCAAAATCTACCTAAATCTCATTAGGTATTTCATGTCAAGAGCTGACACTTATGACTCCTCCTGAAACATTCTTTCTGCAGCTGCCACACTTAGTCACATTAGGCACACATCACATGTATTGCTTCATGCAGAATCAATAAGATATTCACTGTTAGATCTGCTGAAGCAAGATTGTCATTGGTGAACAAATTAGAAAAAGGTTTCCTGTATCGCACTAGTCAAAACTACAAAGATTCATTAGAAAGGAGAATCCACTTAATTTAGGGCATCATGTTGGAGACCAAGGTCCACATGGACATTGGGGCAGTGTTGACCTTTATAGAAGGATAATCAACCAGAGAGGTAAGCATGTATCTTAAATAATCTCATCAATGCTCCAAGCTTTTCTGATTGCAATCTTTTCTGTCACATTCGCCCAAAAGGACAATGCTGTAGAATTGACTTTTTATTTTGCTATTCTTCATTGGAGGCTGTGCTGCAGTGGTAGTGGTGGTGGTAGGGAACACAACATGTTAGAGAGATATGTTGCATGAGGAGAGACAGCTGGTTGCAGGTCAACCACAGTCCTGCAGGACACATTGCCTGAAGGGAAGACTCAGTTGAGACTCAGTTATGAGAAGGCAAGTGGAGATGTTTGCTTATTCAGTGCATTATCCAGCCTGAATTACCATTTGAGGAGATGACAAAGATTGTGGAGAAATCCATTGGCAACCTCTTACAAGTGACTGTGCAGAGTCATGAAAGACTAATTCATATTTTGGAGTAACATACACTTCTATGTCAAGGTTCTGTGACTTTTATTCCACAATTAATGTAGTATAATGCAGCATTTGCTTGAATGTGGCATTGTAGCCCTAGGAACACAGAAGTCAACAGACATCCCACGAAGTAAAGTGGTTCTGGTTGTTAGATGTCAATTATCCTACTCCCAGGACGTCACTGCAGGAGTCCCTCACAGCAATGTCCTTGGTCCAGCCATCTTCAGTTGCATTTTCAACGACCTTCCCTCTATCAGTAAATGAATCAGTGTACGCCTGCATGCAGCAAGGCTTAAGCAATATTTAGACAAATTGATAAGTGCCAAGTAACATTTGTGCCTCTCAAGTGCCAAATTTTCCTAAGGTCAACCACCTGGGTGCCATGATTTGCCAACGTCCAGCTACATAAATACACGGCTTCAACAACATGTCAGAGGCTGGGTATCATTTGGTTACCTTCTGACATCCTAAAGCCCATCTACGTGGCAAACATCAGGTATGTGCTGGAATAAACTCCATGCATCTGGACGAGTGTACATCCAACAACTCTAAAAAAAAATCCAATACTGTCCTAAACATAGCTACCTGCTTGATGGCATCCTATCAACCCTAAACATTGATTCACTCCATTACCAATGAGCATGTAGTTACATTCCTAGGAGATTCTTGCAGCATCTCCCAAACAAGTTACATTGTCCTCAGGCACAATGGGATAATACCACATGCAGTTTCCTCTAATATTGCACACTGTCCTGATTTAGAAATGTATCATTGTTGCCTCGTCAACAGTACTGTGGGACTACCTTTATCAGAACCACTGCAGCTGTTTAGCAATATGGTTCACCAGCATTTTCTCAAGGGCCATGAGGGAATGGCAATAAAAGCTGGCCTTGCCAGTGATATCTAGATTGTGATAATCTCCCATGTGACCACAGGTGGAGACCAGCCAAAGCCTATGTGCCTCTATTGAGTCTTAAGACAATTCCATTAGTGTTTTGACTATAATCAAAGAACCATTTGCTGTCATGAAAGAATAAGGCAAGCCACATCAGTCTATGAAAGTAAGCATGCAGGTACAACAGGCAGTGAAGAAAGCGAATGGCATGTTGGACTTTATAACAAGAGGAATCGAATATAGGAGCAAAGAGGTCCTTCTGCAGTTGTACAGAGCCCTAGTGAGACCACATCTGGAGTATTGTGTGCAGTTTTGGTCCCCTAATTTGAGGAAGGACATTCTTGCTATTGAGGGAGTGCAGCGTAGGTTTACAAGGTTAATTCCAGGGATGGCGGGACTGTCATATGCTGAGAGAATGGAGCAGCTGAGCTTGTACACTCTGTAGTTTAGAAGGATGAGAGGATATCTCATTGAAACATATAAGATTGTTAAGGGCTTGGACACTCTAGAGGCAGGAAACATGTTCCCGATGTTGGGGGAGTCCAGAACCAGGTACCACAGTTTAAGAATAAGGAGTAAGCCATTTAGAATGGAGACGAGGAAACACTTTTTCTCACAGAGAGTGGTGAGTCTGTGGAATTCTCTGCCTCAGAGGGCAGTGGAGGCAGGTTCTCTGGATGCTTTCAAGAGAGAGCTAGATATGGCTCTTAAAAATAGCGGAGTCAGGGGATATGGGGAGAAGGCAGGAACGTGGTACTGATTGGGGATGATCAGCCATGATCACATTGAATGGCGGTGCTGGCTCGAAGGGCCAAATGGCCTACTCCTGCACCTATTGTCTATTGTCTATTATCAGAACTCATCACTCTGATCAAATTTAAAAAAAACAGCGTGCTGGTTGGTGTTTTGTATTAGCCATCCAAACCTGAAAGCCACTTAGAACGACTATATAGAGGACTATTGTACCAAGTATATATTGAATTGCAGTTTGAATTATAAATAATATGAAATAAAACAATTTGGATTTGACATAATCTTGCCTGGAATCTACGCTAATTAGGCCATGATATTTATGTACAAAGTAGTGAAGCACAAACTAATACTTTGTTCTGTTCTATGTCCCATGTTACATTAATTCGTCATATAGATGTCATTTATAAATGATTAGAGGCAATGAAGCACGCTGATAAATCAATGAGACATAGCAGATCGTGGATTCTCCCTGTGCAACAAATATAATTGTCTAGAAATTATCATTCACCTGTTTTTGGTGAACAAAGTCATTATTGTGCACCATGCTAACACCAATTCAACCAGGAACTTAATAAAAATCTCTGCTTCTACAGAGAATATTCACTGTCATGGGCCAAGTAGCGATGAACACTGAGAAAGGAGTCCTTAAATAACCAATCAGGACTAATATTCAAATCTTCATTTTTTCAATCCAAAATAACAAAAATACGTTGATTTTTTAAAAGACCTTGAAAATCATAAATTAAGATAAACCACTTGAGATTTTTTTAATTGCCTTTGGAATTTTTGTAATAAGTTGTTAAATTGATAATCTATGAAAAATAAAACAGAAAATGGTAGAAATATTCAATCTGTCAGGCAGCATCTATGAAAGAAGTAAATCAGTTAACATTTCAAGGTCAAAGACCTTTCATCAGAAAGTGCAAACATTTTTCCAAATTAATTTTAAAGGAAAGGAATCATTGTGTGACACTTAAGCCATGACCAATACCGTAAGCTCGACAATTCTCATTCTTAACTTTTTTTCACGATTTCTTCTTTCTCTTTTAAGATATTCCTTAAATCTTATTGTTTTGATGAAGGTTTAAGTCATTTGTCCCATTATGAAGCTCAGATCCTATATTTTATTCATGATCTTGTGAATTGTCTGGAATACAATACCGAAAATTTCTGGGGAGAGAGGACAACTAACCATTTTATTGTAAGCCATTGAAATATCAGAAAGTTAATGAGCTGATATGTTAACTTTGCTCCTGTCTCAGATTCTTATGACTTGCTCAATTAAAAAAAAATGTTTTCATTTCAGAATCTGCATTTTATTGCTTTTTAAAGTTATGGAAAAGTATTTTAAAATACATAGTCATTAATTAAGTTTCTCTCAGCCATTTATTTCTATTAAGATAAACTGGGGAACATTTTGTGCACCTCCTCAATTCTGGCATGAAATATTTGGAGTTTCTATGATTCTTTCTCCATGGTTGAACTCAGTTTAGAGTACAGTCTTCAGTATCAAGGTGAATTACTGACAACATTTGGATTTCTGTCTTCTACCGAACACAAAAAACATCAAAAGTTTCTGTCAATTTCATGGAAAAATTATGGTAAATTACTGCTGCAAAATACTGCCATTAACATGGCTCAATAAAAACCAGAATGATTAGTTTTTATACCAGGGCGTACTGAATGTGGTTAATGGAAACTGATGGCAATAATCACTCTTGGTCTTTCAGTGTTAGTGTGTAAAACCTAGAAACTTAAATAATAAATTTGCCAACACAGTTATGTTGATATTATGATCCTGAGGAAGATAAGAATTGAATTTGATACTTACCACGACATTGTTGTATAATTTCTCTGGATGTCAGCAAGAGTAAGTCCGAATGGTGGAATTGTCTATTCTTTGCATTCCTGATGAGGCAACTGGAATTACAAGTGATCAATATGCACATGGTCTTACAAGTTAATATGAACTGTGTGTACTGAAATAGCACATATGTCAAAACTGAACTCACACAACAACAAATTGAAAGTGAACTGATTATCTGCAATGGTTATAGAGCCTACAGATGCTGGAATTTTGAGCAAAAGGGAAAGTGCTGGAGGAACACAGTGGGTCAGACAGTATCAGTGGAAGGAATGGACAGTGGTCATTTCAGTCTGAGGAAAGCTCCCAACCTAGAAAGTCATCTGGCCATTCCCTCCACATATGCTATCTGACCCACAGTTCCTCCAGCACTTTGTTTTTTGATCTACAATGATTATTTTATTTTGTTTTGCGGTTGTGGTTATTCACCAATATCTCTTTGAGATCAGGAGCAGGTTCCATTTGAGCCTTTTCTTTGTGCACTCGCCTTCAACTTTCAAAAGCGTCATTGTCAAAGTAAAATTTTGATTGTTTCTATCCCATAAATCTGGCCCTTAGCCTTGGGGTCAGATGGATGGGTGGTTCACCCTTGAATTGTTTCCCCATTAGTAACCGGATATAGGATGCAGCCTAAAGATGCTTTCTTCCATCATTTATATGCAACAATTGCACAACAATATGCCAAAGATTTTGAAATTTACTGTGGGAAATTGTGACAAAAATGTGCATCTTTCTAAGGTTGTTTTAGATTCCTTGCTTACAAGTTTGAGATTATTCAGATATTACACTGTATTAATGATACAGGAAGCTTGTTCATTGTGAGAAACGGGGAAACCATATTTCAACCACTAAATTCCCACGCTTGAAATCAACAGCTACAATAATCACCAATTTTGAGTAAGTCAAGCAATTCCATTAGGTCAGAGAACAGTTCAATTTGAATTTGGCAATGACAGCTGCTACATATAATTTAACAATTATCAAGGTAGGAATACAGCTTTACAATTTACCATCAGAAGCTCTTTTTGTGGACGTTGTTGTTAATCTGAAACCTGCTGGAAGTGTTTCAGAAGATCCTGGCATCATGCTGATTCCATGAACTTCACGTGGAGGGAACTGTTTTTTCCAGGAAGGCCCTCGTTGAAAATCTTTCTCATCAGTCTTGAATGGTGAAGAAAATAATACAATATATTTTTAATGGTTTAAAATAAATTAGCAAGTTGCCTTTCCTTCCCACACAACATGAACTTTACTTTCTGTAGAATCCTCAAGGCAATTTGCAAGAGTATGGTTAAAACAATAATTGCCACGGTGCCATGTAACAAATTAGAACAAATTATTAAAAGTTTGGTCAAAGAGGTAGGGGTTTAAAGAGCATATTTTAGACGTAGAAGCAAGGAGGCAAAGAAGCTCTGGGTGAGAACTGCGGAGCACATGGTCATGCCCATTAATGGCTGCCAAAGATGCAGCAATGAAATGAGAAATAAAGAAAGGGCACAGATATTTTGAAAGGTTATAAAGTTGGCGATTACACAAATATGGAGATATTAGATTACGGAAGAATTTGAAAACATATCTTAAAATCATGGAATGTTTTTGAAGGCTTTTTGAAAATAGTGCAAAAGAGCATGGAAACTTAAGTTATAATAGGTATGTTACAAAACTTACCTTCAGCGGCGCTGCAGTTCTGTCACTGGCCGTGTGCGCGACTTTGGCGCCTTTGAGGGGGGGCGGGGTTAAAATGTGGTTTTCTACCGCCTGCCGGAGTTTTATTTTCTCGGGGTGCGACCTTATGCTGAAGATTTGTTCCGACTGCCGGTCTGTGAATTTTTTTTTTTTTTAAATCGCCCGACAATTTCAGCACTGGAGCAAAATAAAAATTAGCTTCTAACGCCGTGAACGCCGACAACGGGGACGGATTTCAGGTACGGGACAGCTAAAGGAAAGCCGTTTATTTTACATATAAACGTGCTTCTTAGGATAACCTTAATCCAAATTTTACATTGCGAAAAGGTGACTCAGGCCCCATACGAACCGGCAGTGTTTTTCCTGCCGATATGGGGTTTAAATGCACCGCAAATGCAACGTTCCAATTGATCGCGTTCCACAAAATCTCACTCACAAGATGATTAAAATGGCCATTAATTTATGGGAATTAAACACTAAATTCCTTCCATTTGGCCTATAAATTAATGACAATGAGATTTTAAAATCATGTTATATTGTGAATTCTTGTGTGAATGTTATTTGGACACTTAGGCTATTTAAAAAAGTTAATCTTTTCTTAAGAAATGGATAGATGTTTAGATCTAGTAATTGAATTTTGTAATTAGCTACAATTGGGTAACTAACTAATTATATGCTTTAATTTTAGGACATCCAAGTAAGATTGTTTCATATTTGTTTCAGAATGCGTCAATCTATAATAACTGAACATTTCTTTCAGTTCTCTTAATTTTTAAGAAAGATATGGGCTTTTGACTGTCCTCGATCACAGCTTTTGTGTTAAGTCAATGGAAAAGCAATAGGGAACAAGATGCTAATTTCCGAGTATGAAAATGGCCATAACTTTTTTAATACTGAAGATATGAAAGTGAATTAGGTGTCAAATTAAACTTCTTTTTATGCTTTATCTGATGTGATAAATTACAGACTTGACTTTAAAAATCTCAAAATTTTGTAACATTGCTAGTTATAATGAATTCAATTTGAAACTTTGGTTCCAGTTTTTCTATATAGAGGCTCCATTCTCAGTGAGAGATATTTGAAAAGATTTATGAAGAATAAAATGTTTATCTGGACACCGAGCAAATATTTTATCAATCAACCAATAACTATTGCTAATTAAATTAAGTAAAATTATCGTGTGGGAAATTACTTACATCATCAAGAGTTCTTTCTGTACCAAGTGCAAGGAGGTTGTTATATTCCCTTTCAAGAACTTGTCTTGCCTGAATAAAATACAATTTGAGTTAATAGATTAACATGTCAATGAACAAAATAATTTCAATATTAACCCATGTTCAAGCTTAAATCTTTATGGTTACATTTAGGAATAATTTCAAATCAGATGTAGCGAACAGAAGTAGTAAAGTTTTCTTAAGGGGCTGTCCCACTTGGGCGACCTAATTGGCGAGTTTAGAAGAGTTTGAAAAAATGACATTTTGAAGACCTCCTTTGACCTCCTTTGACTATGTTGAAGACCAGCTTCGACTAGCTACGACTAAAAGGGCTGTCTCACTGTGCGAGTTGACCCACGAGTGACCCCGAGTTTAAAACAAATTTAACTCGTGGTAATCACGTACAATTAATGTAGCGGAAACGTCTGAACTCGTGGGCGCAACTTGGCAACTCTTGGTGCTAACGGGAGGTACACGTGAAACTTGTTAATAACTCTTGCAAAAGTTCAAACATGTTTGTACTTTTCCACGAGTAAAATGTACTCTTGTGGTTAAAATTTGAAACATTTTAAACTCGTTGTAAGAACGTAGTGGCCCGTGCGTTTAACTTTGTGACTCGTGATTCTACCGTGGGAACTCTTTTTAGAAACAAAAATCAGGGACAGAAATATCAGTTACTTAGACTTTTTAAAGACAAATTCTGCTTAACAAAGTTAAGCAAGTTATTGATAAGGTGACAGAGTGGGTTGAAAAGAAAAAATTGCTTGAAGTTTATATATAAATTTGTGTTGTGTTGTGTTGTGTTGAAAAGCTTTTTGCTGATCCGTTTGATTCTCACTGTTTGTTTACTTCATTGCACAATAAAAGAGAGTTCTTTGCTATCAAGATCAAATTGATGTCTGGAAGTCTTCATTTTAATATCACTACAAAGTCTCATGACTTGAATGTAATATTCCTTTCATCATAAAACACAAAATAGAGGAAGGCAAAATATATTCACATCTTGATTCTCACAATCATTTGTGAGATTTAAGGACTCAACTGCCTCATATGCTGTGCTTTTTAAATGTTTAAAATTGTCACCTCTCAGTAGATCAGAAAATAAGACAAAGTCTTATGTGAAACAAATGTCTTGAATGTGAAACAAAGTCTTTATTCTTGTTCAATATAAAAAACGCGTTTTTGCGCATATTGAGAAACGTAGCACTACAGCAAACACCACTGTCTGAAAAGGGCTTCTCATAAATGAAAATCAACAAATGAAGCACAAATAAAAGTATTTCCACTATATACTAATTCAGCTGAGAAATGCACAAGTCTAAATTCAGGCAATAAAAGATACAATGCAATGCGCTAAATGACAAGTTTTGAGATCTACAATCAGATAAGCAGATGCATGATAACCACGTTTTAAAGGAAAGACAGATGCAATGAAATTACTTTTACACCACAATAAAAAATAAAATCCACACTTAAAGTTAAACAATGAAAAGTCAGCAGGATTTAAACTAAACATGAAATTAACTGGATTCTTCTGCATGTGGGCTCTCCTCATGCAGTGATGTACCTGTGGTCGGCAGCCGCTCAAAATAAGCTGTCCTGCCACGGCACACTGCCCAATTCTGAATTATAGTAGGAGCAGAGATGGTCTCTCTGCTCTTTTGCACTGTTGGTCCCCGTGTTACCTCGAAAACACTGCAGTGGCACCAAAGTCTCGTCGTTTGTACCACTCCTCCACGCACCTAGTGTTATTCTCCCTGTTTGACTGTCCACTAAGTCACCATCCTGCATGGCTGTTGCTGATCCTGAAGCTGCACCTCTGATAGGGATCAGGTTGTGCAGAACACATGCAGCAAACACAATAGTCTCTACGTTCTTTGGCTGGCATGACATCATTTTTTTTAACATGTGATGATTTTTCAACAGTTCGATATACATTGTTGCCTCAAGATTAACGGGAGAGGAACTTGGAACATCGCAGAAATGAGAAGTAAACGGCAAACTTAGACATACCCGTGGGAACTCGGTTAAACTCTGGATCATAAACTTGTAGTCTCGTACGCAACCACGAGTCTTTCACTCGGGGTCACTCGTGGGTCAACTCGCACAGTGAGACAGACCTTTAACTTCGGGAAAATTGGACACCGAATAGTGGAGAGTGAAGACGACCTCCTTCGATCTCCGACCTCCCTTCGACTATGATGAAGACTATCTTCGACTACCTTCGACCACTTTCGATTACCTACGACTAACATGCCGACCTACTATGACCTACTACAACTAAACCTACGAGTAAAAAAAGTATCGATTTTTTCCATGGCGACTTTTTTTTACTCGCGGGCATTTTTTAACATATTGAAAAATACGCCGCGACCTAGCTGAGGCCTCGAGTTCGCGGAGACCACTCTCGAGCATGAAGGAGAGTTACGAAGACCTGCGACCTCGTGTCGACCATGCTGCGAGTATGAGTCGAGGGCAAACTCGCCAGAACTCGCGGATTAGGTCGCCTAAGTGGGACAGGCCCTTTATGCACTTATCATCTGCTCTAAGATAAATGAATATTTGACAATGTTTATTTCATAGGAAAGGTAATTAGAAATTATTACGAATCTCTTTAGGGAACCAGGAGACTTCCTGATACATTCAGAAGACAGTAGAAAGTAGCTAGCTCTAGAGATCAACAACAAGAGCTTCTGTATTGCCATTCTCACATTGACCTCATTGTTATTCTTGGTGGGTACATCTCCATCTGTACAATTATGTCCCTGTTGTTCCTCACACATTTATCACTATTATCAGCCTCATACCTATATTTCAGTTTACACATGCTCTGTTATTTCAACCTGATAGCTATATCACTCAAAGCATGATGTTCACCAACACTTTTTTTTTGCTTTGGTGAGAGCAAACTGAATGCGCAGGATCTAATTATCGGATGGCAGGCTGATCTTTATATCCTAAAAGCTCATGAAGGAGAAAGAGGTTTAGGCAAAGGAGGATCCTATCAAAAGATGCAGTAAGAGAGAGGCCTTCCCCCGATGTGCTGCCAGGGCAAATTTCCTATCACATTGTTTCTCAAGAGGACTTCACACCACTAGATCTGCTTCCTGGCAGGAAGACGATAATGGGCTATCCTGACACAACATGGCTTTGTGATTTATCAGGCACGGTACCATGGTAACACTTCATGGAGGAGCATGATGAACATATCCATTAGAATAAGACTTTAGAATCTACAATTCTAATTTTAATAGATAACATTACTATTTAACCTTGCAGAAATATCTCCCTATAAAGAGTCATCGAATATACAGCTCGGAAGCAAGCCCTTTGGTTCACTTTGTCTGTGACAAAGGTAAGGGTGTTAAGTTATTTAATTCCTTTCAGCACTTGTTATTAATATCTCATCTGGGTGATTGGCAATTGGACCACCTTCTTTTTAGGCAGCCCCAATTTGCTTCTGCCACAAATTCAACTGGGATCTAAGGTGACTGTTGAGAATAATGTGGGATCCATAGACTCTTCCACAGATGGGGCAGGTGCTGTCCAAAGGATGGGTGTGAGAACAGTGTTTGGTGTGGTGTGCTTCTACCACCAAAAGATAAGACTTTATTGGCTTCCATCACAGTGAGGAATGTGGAGGAGCCGCTGTGATGGTTGTTAACCATTTTTATGTGGTTGCGTGTTTTGTTGCTTTTTTTGGTATGAGTGTATGGCAAATCAAATTCCTCGTAAGATTTAAATACTTGTTTTGTTTTCATACTTGGCTAATAAAATCAATTATAATTACATGAATGGGCTCTCTGTGTGTTTCCGATGCATGGATTCAATGTTGTCAGCATCAGCCTGATTGCTGCTTCTCCAATTTGAATGGTCATATGGCCAGGTATTCCCAGAGTCAATAGGAATGTTATAAATACATTAAGGGAAGAAGGTAACTAGACAGAGAATGGGGCCCCTCAGAAACTAAAGCGGTTATCTATGTGTGGCGCCGCAGAACATATGCAAAGTCCTCAATAAGTATTTCTTGAGGGAACTTGCGACAGTTAATGGCGATGTTCTGAGGACAGTCCGTATCGTGGTTGAGGTACAGCTGGATATTCTAAGTTTTATGAAGGTCGATAAATTTCCTGGGCCTGATAAGATGGAACCAATGATGCTGTGGGAAGCTAGAAGAATTTGCGGGAGCACTAGCTGAGATGTATGAATCATCGTTAGACTGGGCGAGATGCTGAATAACTGGAGGATGCTCAATGTTGTGCCTCTATTTAAGAAAGGCTGCAAAGAAAAGCCTGGAAACTATAGAGCAGTAAATAAAATTACTGGAAAGAATTCTGAGAGATAAGATACTGTATATATGCATTTGGGTAGACAGAGCTTAGTAAGGCTAGGGAGCATGGTTTTGTACATGGGTGCCTTACGAATTTGATGAGTTTTTTGAGGAAGGAACCATAAAGGTTGACGAGGACAAGCCGTAGATGTTACCTATATGGCCAGGTCTTTGATAAGGTTCCATATTGTAGGCTGTTCTGGAAGGTTAGATCGCATGGGTTCCAGGAAGAGCTAGCTAATTGGATACAGGACTGGCTTCATGCAAGGAAGTAGAGGGTGATTGTGGAAGGTTGTTTTTCAGACTGGAGGCCAGTGACTAGTGGTGTGCCTCAGGGAACAGTGCTGTGCCCATTACTGTTTGTGGTTTGCATCAATGATTTGGATGAGAATGTACAAGACATGATTAGCAAGCTTGCAGATGACATTGAAGTACGTGGTATCATAAACAGTAAAGATGGTTATCAAAAATTACAGCAAGATCTTGATCAGCTAGGCAAGTGGGGTGAGGAATGGCTAATGGAGTTTAATGCAGATAAATGCAAGATGTTGTATTTTGGAAAGTCAAACCAGAGGAGTGAATGGCAGGGCCCTGTAGACCACAGGGATTTAGGAGTACAGGTACATAGTTCACCTGAAAGTGGTATCACAGGCAGATAGGGTGATAAAAAAAGGCCTTCATCAGTCAGAGTATTTAGTATAGAAGTTGGGATGTCATGTTACAGTTGTGCAAGATGTTGCTGAGGCTGCATTTGTGTTGTGTTCCGTTTTGGTCACCTTGTTATTGGAAGGATGCCATTAAGCTGGAGTTATTGCCAGTACTTGAGGGCCTGAGTTATAGGGAAATGTCACAGGTTAGGACTTTATTTCTTGGAGGGCAGGAGGCTGAGAGGTGATCTTATGGAGGTCATAGAGTTATACAGCATGGAAACAATCCCTTGAGCCCAACTTGTCGATGCTGACCAAGATGGCCCATCTAAGATGGTTCCATTTGTCTGCGTTTGCCACATATTCCTGCAAACCCTTCCTATCCACGTATCTGTGCAAATGTCTTATAAATGCTGTTATAGTATTTGCCTCAACTATCTTCTCTGGCAGCCTGTTCCATATACCCACCATTCTCTGTGTGAAAAAGTTGCCCCTCACATTCCTTCTAAATCTTGTCCCTCTCATCTTAAATATATGTCCTCTTGTTTTTAATTGCTCTACCCTGGGTAAAAGACTTTGTGCATTCACCTTATCTATTCCCTTCATAATTCTATACACCTCTATAAGATTACCCCTCAGCATACAGGCATCCAAGCCCACTCAACCTCTCCCTAAAGCTCAGGCTCTCAAATCCTGGCAACTTCCTCATACAGGTAAGTCTTCTCTGCACCCTTTTCAGCTTAAGGTGTATAAAACCATGAGGGGAATAAATAGGGTAAATGCAAAGAATCTTTTACCCAGCGTAGGGGAATCAAGAATTAGGGTACATAGGTTTAATCAAGTCGTCAAGTCATGAGAGTTTATTGTCATGTGTCCCAGATAGGACAATGACATTCTTGCTTGCTGCAGCACAACAGAATATTTTAGTCATGAATACAGATCAGATCAGTATATCCATATACCATAGAATATATATATACACACATAAATAAACCGATAAAGCGCAATAGGCTGTTATAGTTCAGAGTTTGTTTGAAGTTGTGTTTAATAGTCTGATGGCTGTGGGGAAGTGGCTGTTCCTGAACCTGGATGTTGCAGATTTCAGGCTCCTGTACCTTCTACCTGATGGCAGCGGTGAGATGTGAGAGTCTTGCCCCTCTCACATCTTTAATGTGAGAGGGGCAAGACTTAATAGGAACCCGAGGGGCAACTTTTTCATTCAGGGAGTGATGGGAATATGGAATGAGTTACCAAATGAGGTAGTTGAGGCAAGTACTGGAACAGCATTTAAAAGACACGTAAAAAATATGGATAGGAAAGGTTTGAAAAGAAGTGGGCTAATCACAGGCAAATGGAACCAGCTTAGATGGGGCATCTTGGTCGCAAAAGGCCTGTTTCCATTCTAAATGACTCTGTGACTCTGTGTTGTATTTCCTTCTGCCAAGTCCACCACAAATGGGAGCATCGTGTATGAAACTGCAATCCCTCCTTCCCTGTTTTGCCCATCTTTGTTGGGCTGAAAGCATAAAAAGTATTGCCAGTTTTCATTTGCATCATGCAGAAAAAGGCACGGGTGCAGTCCCCAGACAATGAACATGGTTGCAATTGCTGCAGGTTATGATGCAGGTGGAGGCGGACACTGGCAAGAGGCACGTCACAGCAATTTGTCTCATTTGCTCACAATAATAGAAGAGATTTTTGAAAAATGCCTGTTCTCATGATTTAAAACAGAACATGTTGAAAATGTTAACTGTTTATCCTTTAACAGAAGGAACCTGACCGGCTGCGTTTTTCCAGGATTTTATGTTTTAGTATCAGATTTTCATCACCTGTAGTTTGTTAATTTTAATTTGCTCAAATGAGATCTATTTTTGATACCTTGAAAATTCACGGGTGAAAACACCAGAATGCTAACATTTGCACCACGCAGTTTCTCCTTTATTTAATACTCAATGACACTGCTACACGAGGTCCCCTTTATTAACACCTTGAGTGATGTTCATATCCTGGACACTGATATAAGGTCATAAGGAATAGGAGTAGAATTAGGCTATTCGGCCCATCAAGTCTACTCCGCCATCCAATCATGACTGATCTATCTCTCCCTCCTAACCCTATTCTCCCCATAACCTCTGACACCTGTATTAATCAATAATCTATTTATCTCTGCCTTAAAAATATCCACTGACTTAGCCTCCACAGCCATCTGTGGAAAATAATTCCATAGATTCACCACCCATTGACTAAATACATTTCTCCTCGTCTCCTTCCTAAAAGAATGTCCTTTGCAAAACTATGCAAGACTTTCAACTTAAAGTCACACATTAATTAGATATTGAGGGAGCAGGTCCCTTTTGGATACAATTAGGAGTGAGTTGATGTGCAGCACCTGGAAAGCAAAGTCGTGTAAGTTGTTCATGGGATGTAGTGAGTGATGTATACTGCCTAATTCTGAATGCAGTTAAGAATCACCAACATTGATGGGGCTCGAGTCACACACAGGACCAGACTAGGTTAAGGTCGGGGAAGATTTCTTTCCCACAAGAAGATTACAGAACCAGACAGATTTTAAATGACAATCTGATAGTTTATGGTCAATAACATTGATAGGATCACATTTGATTGGGTCTGCGCAGAAACAACTGATTTGTGGAGCGGTTTGAAGTTACAGCACTACAATACTATTACTTGTGAACTTTTTATACTTAGAGGAACACTTGAAGAATATTAAAGCTACGAGAAATTAACCAATTACTAATGTGAATAATTGTTGATACTTCTAAATAGCATCAATTAAGTTTATTATGTTCAACTATGTGAGGTGAAGGAAACATCAACTGGAACCTCAATAACGAATGCACACTGGCATCACATTAATTTGTGAGCAAACTGATACCATGACCTGCACTCCTCACTACGGTGTTTGGCACAATTATTGTTACTGTTGCCTTTGTTTCGATTTCACGATTTTACTAACAATCTAATCTTAGAATATAGAATAGTACAACATAGAAAAAGGCCCTTCAGCCCACAATGTTGATACTAAACGTAAACTAATCTCCTCTGCCTGCACGTAATCCAAATCCCTCTCTCCCATTTAAGCTCTGCCCTCATGTCTTTGACAGTTCCACCACGGAAAAAAAATCTGATTGTCTACGCCATCTATGCCTCTCATGATTTTATATACTTCCGCCAGGTCTCCCCTCAACCCCCAATGTCGATGCTCTTAAACCGAACCATGTTATAGAAACAGTGTAAATGACTTATGAGCTGCTGAGTGTTTCCAACAGGTAAGGTGTAAGGTGTAAATGCCTCTTGTTTTTTAATCAATTGGGTTTGTACGTACCCTTGAACAAAATGAATAAATATATTATACTGATTACTTTTGCTCGCCATACAACATTATTTATTGTACGTTTTTTCTTGATTATGATCATTTTTAGTTAAAGCACCCTTCGTTATCAGGACTTCTTTACAGATTGCAACATGCTGATTCATAACATTATGGACGGGATCTCAAAGCATGACCAGATTGAGTACAGGAAGGAGAGGGAGAACATGGTGTTAAGAATGACTTATCCCTCAATGGCTGAAAAATGATAAAGTTGGTTATTGACTTTAGGAAACAAGGTGGCGCACACGCTCCTGTCAGTATCAGCGGTGCCAGTGGAGATGGTTGTGATCTTCATGTTCTTAGGTGTAAATATCACCAGGTTAAGTTTAAGTTTATATTGTCACATGTACCAAGATACAGTGCAAAGCTTTTGTTTGTGTGCTATCCAATCAATTTGATTAATACTGTACATAAATACTATCAAGCCAAACACATATGCAAAAGGTAGAGCGGAGGAAAATACCAGAGAGCAGAATATACTGTAGTTTCTCAGCATCCACAACTCCCTGCAACTTCTTGTGGTTTTGGGAAGAGCTGTTCCCAATTCATGCTGTGATGCAACCTGATAGTATGCTTGGGATGGTAAATCTGTATACGTTTGTAAGAGTCATCGGAGATATGTTGAATTTTCTCAGTCTCCCGAGGATGTAGAAGCGTTGGTGTGCTTGTTTGGCTGTAGCTTCAATGTTTAACACATTCCAAATGTGTCCTGCACCAACAATCTGTCCACATTGAAGCCATGGCCAAAAAGCACACCAACATCTCGACTTCTCAGAAGTCTAAGGAAGTTTGCCATGTGCCCAGCGTCTTATGAACTTTAACAGATGCATTGTAGAAAGCATCCTATTGGGATACATCACTACATTGTTTGGCAACAGCTCTGCCCAAGATTGCAGAACATGACAGAGAGTTGTGGATGTATCCTAGTCCATCACACAAACCAGCTTCTCACCCCATCTACTCCATCTACATTTCACAGCCCCTCTTCTCTCTCTTGAAAATAGAAAAGCTTGAACGCTTTATCACCAAATTCAGGAACAGTTTCTTCACCACAGATATTAGACAACTGAATGTCCTCTCCCAAGCTGAAAGTGTAGGCCTGATCCCCCAACCTACCTCACTGTGGCTCATGCACTTTTTTTTCCTATTCTGCACTCTCTGTAACTGCAACACTAAAATGCTATAACTCTATATTCCACACTCTGCTATTTTTCTCTTTACACTATCTGTTGTACTTGTGTATGGCTTTATTGTACTCATGTGTAATATAATTTGACTGGATAGCACACAGACAAAGTCTTTCATTGTGCCTTGGTACATGTGACAATAATAAACTAATACTTATGCCATATACCTAATTTTCACAAAGATACTATAACTCATCTAACAATGTATCAGTTCACTTTTGCCAAAGCAGAAATATTTTCTCAGAGAGAAAATTTGAATTTGATTAAAATCTGCACAAAAAATGAAAAAAAGACATATTGAACTTGAGCTTGGTTTACCTGTGTATTTTGTGTGGGAATTTGAAGTATTAAAGCCAAACTGCTGTAGTTAAAGTTTTCATCCAAAGCAAGGAGTGCTCCATGGACACCACTTTCCGTGAGGTTGTTTGCATAATCTCGAAGACCAATCGACAATATCCACCTGATGACACGGTCATTGCTCCATACTATTGTATCTGGAACGGTAAAATTGTACAGTGAGCGTTATCAACATTACTATTAAACTAAATGGAATTAAGGCACGATAAGATACATAAAAATATTAAACAGAAATAAAATCAAAAATAAATAACCAACACTGTTCTTTCCAATCACCAATCAAATTAAACGCGATTCCAAATCTTTCCTGGGTCAGGCTGGTGTACATTATATAGGTCAATTCTCAAGTGTACTTACTTACCTGGAAGGGCCTGATTGTTAACAGTTCACTTTGGAACCACAGGACCCAGCAGACACAATTCTAGGTCAAAGAACCTTCATCAGAACGGGGACTAGTTAGAGATGAAAACAACTTGTAAGGTGTGGTGATCCTCTTTTTTCCATACATTAAACTGTTCATTTCCAAATTGCACACCACTGCCTAGCAAGTAAGAATGGTTTCAATATGCCACCAGGAAAATTGGCATGGTATTCCCCATTATTAGCTAATGAATGCAATTTATGTTGTGAATTTCCTCCATGCAGAATTTGAATGAAAAATCCACTATTTCCTTTGCTATCATTTATGCTGCCAAGCACTCTTTCCAGGTGAAGGAGCAATTTATTTGTAGTTCTTTCATTTTAGTGAACTGTATTCTGTGTTAGAAACACTGTGTTGGTGTTCTGTACACCGGGAAGACCATGCATTAATGAGATGACTGATTTTGTAATCTGCAGACATAACTCTGAGGTTTTGATTCTTGGCAATTTAATTCCCTGTCGCATGCCAAACATGATGCCCAGCACTTGGTCTCCCAAACTGTTTTGAATGAATCTCAATGCAAGTTCAAGGAATAGCATCTCACATTCTGACTGGTTTTACTACAACATTCCAGACTCGGCAAACTCCTTCTTCTTATTTTAAACATATGCCTTCTCTTTTGTTAATATTCCCTATCATGGGTGAAAGATTCTGACAGTTAATCCTTTCCATGCCTCTTATAATTTTGTACACCCCAATCGGATCATCCCTCAGCTTTTTTCACCCCAGGGAAAATACAACCAGCCTTCCAAACTCTTCCTCTAACTAATTAAGTTTGCAGATTACATTAAAGTGGGTGGTATTGTAGATGGCGACGATAGTTATCAAGTTCAAGTTCACATTTATTGTCACATGCACCAATTATGGTACAGTGATATTTGAGTTACCATACAGCCATACAAGTGAAAAAAACACAATACATGATAGAATTTAACATAAACATCCATCACAGTGGAATCACCATTCCTCACTGTGATGGATGTTCAGTCAATAAAGTTCAGTCAATCTTCCTCCTTTGCTACAACAAAGGTTACAACACAATCAGTTGGGCAAGTGGGCAAAGGAATGGTTAATGGAGCTTAATACAGATAAATGTGAGGTGTTACATTTTTGGAAGTCTAACCAGGGCAGGTCCTTCACTGCTTATGGCAGGACTCTGGGGAGTGTTGTAGATCAAAGGCATCTAGGAGAGCAAGTACATAGTTCCTTGAAAGTGGCATCACAGGAAGATAAATTTGTGCTCATTTTCAATCACGCTGACATAGGAAAGGTATATTATTACGCTGGAAATTGTGCAGAGAAGATTTATGAGGATGTTGCCAGGACTCAAGAGCCTGAATTATGGGGAGAGGTTGGGCAGACCAGGACTGTATTCCTTGGAGCGTAGAAGGATGAGAGGTATCTTATGGACATGTACAATAACATGAGGAGAATAGATAATGTAGATGCACAGTCATTTACTAAAGTAGTGGAATCAAAAGCTTACAACCTTGCGGTATGAATATCGATTTATCTAATTTCAAATAACCCTTGCACCCCCCCCCCCCTCACTCTCCCTCGCTCGCCCACCATAGTCATCCTGCTAGTTTCACTGTTCGTATCCCTTCATTATCACCTCCACCACAGCTGACAATGGGCTACTTGGCCATCAGTGCTGTCCCTGATTTGTTCTGTATCTTTTCATACTTCTAGTCTCTCTCTCCCCTGACTCTCAATCTGAAGGATCTTGACCCGAAACGTCATCTGTTCCTTTTCTTCAGAGATGCTGCCTGACCCGCTGAGTTACTACAGGATTTTGTGTCTATCTTAGGAGAATCAAAAATGGTTATGGGCCAAATGTGAGCAGGTGAGATTAATGTAGATAGGGCACATTGGTGGGCATGGGCAAGCTGGGCTGAAGGGCTTGTTTTTGTGCTGTATGAATCTCTGACACTACAATCTTCTAATCCAGGCAACATTTTGATGAATCTTTTCTGCCCTCTTGCCTGCAGCAAGCTATAATCCAAATACAGTTTAATTATTGTTTTGTAAATTCAGAGGATAATGTTCCAAGTTTTATATTCTATCGCCCAACCTATGAACGCAAACATGCAATATGCTTCTTTCAACACCCGATCTATCTGTGTTGCCACTTTCAGAGAACAATGGATTTGAACCCCAAGGCCCCTCTGTTCAATGTTGCTTGGCATCTTGTCACAGATTTCAATTTTACTCTTCCCTCTACTCTGATGCTTTTATTTCAAATCTGTTTACATTTAATTTGTCATTGTTCTGATGCAAAGCCATCAATCTGAAACACAACTGTTTCCTTCCTCACAAATTGCTGCTGCACAATGAATATTTCCACCATTTTTCTATTGAATTTTTAGTTGTTGCACAATATTATTTATGAAGCGTGTCTTCTATACATAGAATGGTGTTTATATCCACTTTTATAGACCCAGAGTAACACTGTGACCATCATGTGTTGAAACCAAAAGACCTGAGAATCAATAGAAATCGGTGTGTTGCTAGTTAAGCCTACTCAGAGAATTCAGTAAAATCAGCTGCCCCAGGGGTAATCCTGGAAGGAGATTCAGCAGTGAGTTAAGGATTGTAACAGTTGCCATTCAGATGGAGTTTGGATGCTCTCCTACTCCTTCCCGTTCCATTAGGATATGAAATGAAACATAGCTTTGCCTAAGGATGTGTTTATTTTTCTTATCTCTAAATCAATTCCCCCAAAGATTGTAAGATGAATTGCTTACTTCATCTTACTTATGTCAATCTCATGCTTGTTTCACACATCTACCCAAGTCAATAGAAAAGCTCCTAAATATTTAGCAACTGCAGGTGCATCCAATGGACATCATACCATGTTATGACCAAAACTGGATGCTACACAAGTCAATATCTAACCTGGAATTTTGGAAACAATTGCATGAATTCATGTCGTTTGCAGAATTTGCAAAATGTGAGAAATTGCTGACATTGTGAATAATAATGGTAAATGTTTTCAGAGAAGTATGACTGAAAATTATTATAGCAAGAATTAAGCTTTATGGCAAGGATGTTTGCCATTTACAAATGTTTATGTAAATACAGAAGCATAGCTGGTATTTAAATAGTAAGCAGCACACGTTGAGTAGATAATGTGGATGCTATTATAGGGTCTACCATTGGAAAGGCCAAAATATATTCCCCATATAGACTGTCTGATTGCAATTCTTTGCTCAATGTGACTTGGGCATTAAACAGTTGCAGGCTGTGTAGTGTTGATGCTGAAAGCAGACAGACATCTTTAATAGCCAACGACTGTTCTCACAGAATGGTTAATGTTTAGGGGATATAGCAGGTAACAATGACGTGGGTTATTCTCTCTGGAGTAAACTCACATTCTCGCTGGAGGAAACCCCCCATTTTCAGTATCTAAAGCACTAGGACCCTGAAGGTTGTCTCCATGATTAAATATGCTTTTGCCAGAGACTCCTGGATACAGTTAGTGCGGCGGCGCGGATTACTGCAGCGGCCCCTACAGCCTGTCTGTCTTTTTTAAATTTTTGTCTAGTTAAATGTAGTTGTTTGTGGGTTTTTTTGTTTTATTTTGTTTTTTTGTACTGTTTTAATTGTGTATATGTGGGGGGTGGGGGAAACTTAAAAAAAATCTATTCCCTGCACGGGTGACCCTACCTTTTCCCTGTCGGGTCTCCGTTGTCATTGGGGCCTAGCTCCGTGGAGCGGCCTCCGACCGGGACGACCTGGGGGCTCCAGTCGCGGAGCCTGCGGAGCTGCGGACTCACCATCGTGGGGCTGGCCGGCCTCGGAGCGCGGGGTGACTCGTTGCTGCTCACTCCGGAGCTCCAGCTCCAGCTGCAGGCTGGTGGACTGGGACATCAGGAGCTCGCGGGTCCGGGTGAGAGACCGCTTTCCGGAGCTCCCGCAACACAACTTCTCCCGCCCGTGTCGCGGGGTTGGAACGACCCGGAGCGGGGCCGTAAATCACCCGGTGCGGCTTTAATGTTAAAGCCGCGGGACATTCCAGTGCCCGCCGGGGCTCCAACTTTGTGACTTTGGGCCCGGAGCGAGGCCGTACACTGCCCGGCGTGGCCTCAACGGCCGTGGGACTTAACATCGCCCGCCTGGGGCTTCAACATCGGGAGAAAGATGGTGCAGAGGAGAGAAATGACTTTGCCTTCCATCACAGTGAGGAGGAGATTCACTGTGATGGATGTTTTTCTGTAAATTGAATTGTTTGTGTGTCGTGTAGGAATTGTTTTGTTTGTATGGCTGTAGAAACGGAGTTTCGTTTGAGCCTCTTTGAGGTTCAAATGACAAGAAATAAAATCTAAATCTAGTGAGGTGAGCCAGGTTTTGTGGATAGCCTTTGTCCTCAAAGAGTTAGCATTTGGTTCTGTATGGTGACCATGCACTGGTTGTCGTCTGGAAATGATCCTTATCAAGGAAGCTTCTTTGGTCGGTGTCAATGATTGTCAAGTTATTCTGTTGGTGGGGCAGTATAAAAGCTGCACATTGAGAAAATTAAATCTTTTGTGGTATTGAAAGAGCTCATGTTTCTTGTTCGGAACCCTTAATGCCACATGGATGATTAATTATTCCCTGGCCATGAGGAAGCCTTATATTAAGGAGGATTAATTCTCCTTTCTTGAGTAGAGAAATTCTGCAACATTTCTGATATAAAAAAATGAGTATAGAAGTTGGGAGGTCATGTTGCATTTGAATAAGGTGTGGGTGAGACTGCATTTCGAATATTGTGTTCAGTTCTGGGCACCATGTTATAGAAAATATATTGTCAAGCTTAAAAGAGTTCAGAGATGATTTATGAGGATGTTGTCAGGACTAGAGGGTGTGAGCTTAAGGGAGAGATTGAGTAGGCTGGGTCTCTATTCCTTGGAGCGCAGGAGGATGAGGGATGATCTTATAGAGGTGTGTAAAATCATGAGAGGAATAGATCGGGTAGAACGGGCAGAGTCTCCTGCCCAAAGTAGTGGAAATCATTGTCAGGGTAAAGGGGCTGTCCCACTTGGGCAACCTAATTGGCGAGTTTAGAAGAATTTGAAAAAATGACATGTTGAAGACCTCCTTCGACTATGTTGAAGACCAGCTTCGACTAGCTACGACTAAATTTGTGAAAATTGGACACCGAATAATGGAGAGTGAAGACGATCTCCTTCAACCTCCCTTAGACTATGATGGACTATCTACGACTACCTTATTCTACCCTCGATTACCTACGACTAACATGCCGACCTACTACGACTAAACCTACGAGTAAAAAGGGATTGATTTTTTCCATGGCAACGTTTTTTTACTCGCGGGCATTTTTTAACATATTGAAAAAAACGCCGCGACCAATCTGAGGCCTCGAGTATGCGGAGATCACTCTCAAGCATGAAGGAGAGCTACGACCTCGTGTCGACCATGCTGCGAGTATGAGTCGAGGGCAAACTCGCCAGAACTCGCTGATTAGGTCGCCCAAGTGGGACAGGCCCTAAACCCTTCTAAACTCACCACTTTGGTCGCCCAAGTGGGACAGTCCCTTGAGGATCAGTGAGCAGAGGTCTGGAGATGGACTCAATGGATAGAGTGTTATGTTGCTATGGGGTCAATAACATTCATTTCCAGAAAAGGAACAACAGGTTGTGTGTGAGGCCTGTTGTGGTCAGGATTTATTGTGGGTGTAGCAGTGCAGACAAAGTTAAATGTGGACAGGCTGTTATCAATTATCTGTTTCATTGGGTCAGATCAACTGGGCATTTATCTCCGTAACACTTACTGCCTTTGCTAATCAGAAGTGATCCAGTTGTGCCTAACAAGAGGGGTCAACTAGAGTATTAGATCAAAGGAAATGTTTTTTTTTAATATTGTTGAAAGCTTGAGTATGGGAACATTTTAGAGTTCAGCTGAGATCCAATATGTTGCTAAGGGAAAGTAAAACACACCAGCAATACAGCAAGAAACATAAAAACAGTCTGTGAAAGCTTCTACTACTAGTTATAAAAGAGATATCATATAGTGGGTATCATAGAGTCTTTGACAGAACAGGGAATGGTGACATGGCAGTGATACAATGCAAATATTTGTGCCAATTTTCATGGAAAAAATTAACAAAAACCTCCAGAGTGAAATTAGCATTGGTAAAAATATAAAGGTGATTTACAGGCTGAAAGCCATTCCATTTTCTGGAATTGATTTAGGAAATCCCAACGTTTTGAAAGGGTCGTCCATTGAAATAGTGAATACATATAATGTCATTTCCTAAAATTAATAAAATCATATATACAATATGACAAATCTGAGGTTGATGTTTAGAGGTTGTACTTAGCAGAGTAAATAAAGGGGACCAAGTATATTTGGCTTCTCAGAAGACCGAGGATCTAGTCGGAAGAAGGAACTGAAGGGAATCTGAAGATATTAGTCAGAAAATGGTGTTAGGTAAACTGTTGGGACTGAAGGCAGATAAATCCCCAGGGCCTGATGGTCTGCATCCCAGAGTACTCAAGGAGGTGGCCCTGGAAATCATGGATGCATTGGTGATCATTTTCCATTGTTCTCTCGACTGGATCAGTTCCTGTGGACTGGAGAGTAGCCAATGTAACTCCACTTTTTAAGAAAGGAGGGAGAGAGAAAATGGGGAATCATAGACCAGTTAGCCTTACATCGGTCATGGGGAAGATGCTGAAGTCGATTATTAAAGAGGTTATAGCAGCGCATTTGGAAAGCAGTGAAGGGATCGGTCAAAGTCAGCACGGATTTATGAAGGGGAAATCATGCTTGACTAATCTTTTGGAATTTTTTGAGGATGTAACAAGTAGAATGGATAAGGGAGAGCCAGTGGATGTGGTGTATCTGGACTTTCAAAAAGCCTTTGACAAGGTCCCACACAAGAGATTAATGTGCACATGGTATTGGGGATAGGGTATTGACATGGATAGAGAACTGGTTGGCAGACAGGAAGCAAAGAGTAGGAATTAACGGGTTCTTTTCAGAATGGCAGGCAATGACTAGTGGGGTGCCACAAAGCTCGGTGCTGGAACCCCAGTTGTTTACAATATATATTAACAATCTAGTTGAGGGAATTAAATGTAACATCTCTAAGTTTGCGGATGACACAATGCTGGGTGGCAGTGTGAGCTGCGAGGAGGATGCTATGAGGCTGCAGGGTGACTTGGATAGGTTGGGTGAGTGGGCAGAAGCATGGCAGATGCAGTATAATGTGGATAAATGTGAGGCTATCCACTGGTGGCAAGAACAGGAAGGCAGATTATTATCTGAATGGCATCAGATTAGGAGAAGGGGAGGTGCAATGAGACCTGGGTGTGCTTGTACATCAGTCATTGAAAGTAAGCAGGCAGTGAAGAAAGCCAATGGCAAGGTGGCCTTCATTGTGAGAGGATTTGAGTTTAGGAGCAAGGAGGTACTACTGCAGTTGTACAGGGCCCTGGTGAGACTGCACCTGGAGCATTGTGTGCAATTTTGGTCTCCTAATTTGAGGAAGGACATTATTGCTATTGAGGGAGTGCGGCGTAGGTTCACCAGGTTAATTCCTGGGATGGCGTGACTGACATATGATGAAAGAATGGGTCGACTGGGCTTGTATTCACTGGAATTTAGAAGGATGAGAGGGAATCTTATAGAAACATATAGAATTCTCAGAGGATTGCACGGGTAGATGCAGGAAAAATGTTCCCGATGTTGGGGGTGTCCAGAACCAGGGGTCACAGTTTAAGAATAAGGGGTAGGCCATTTAGGACTGAGATGAGGAAAACTTATTCACCCAGGGAGTCGTGAATCTGTGAAATTCTCTGCCATAGAAGGCAGTGGAGGCCAATTTAATGGATGTTTTCAAGAGAGAGTTAGATTTAGCTCTTAGGGCTAAGTAAATCACGGGATATGGGGAAAAAGCCGGAACGGGGTTCTGATTTTGGATGATCAGCCATGATCATATTGAATGGTGGTGCTGGTTCGAAGGGCCGAATGGCCTACTCCTGCACCTATTTTCTATGTCTATGTTTCTATTTTAATAGGGGATCTCAACAGAGATTGTTAAACACAAATTGAGCACGTAGGATTGGGAGTACAATGCTGGCACTGACAACAGATAATAGGAATAACAGGTCATTTTTAGATTTGTTGACTGTGCCTAATAGGGTACCACAGAGATTGATGCTAGGGCCCAACTGTTCATAATTTATATCAAGGCTGAGGAATGATATAAGACCATATGAGCAGAATGATACCATTCAGCCCATCAAGTCTACTCCACCAATCAGTCATGGCTGATCAATCTTTCCCTCTCAACCCCTGTGATGCCCTTCCTAATCAAGAATCCATTAATCTCCACCTTAAAAATACCCAAATGTCTTAGCTTCTATATTTAGGCTAAAAGTGAATGGACACAGACATGGAACATAGCAAAGTAAATGTGCAGATATTTGCAAGAAAACAATGATGAGAGATTGAAAGTGCCAGGGTTCAAAGTGACCTGGATGTCGTACTGCACAAATCACTGGAAATTACTGTGCGGGTAGACCAAGGATTTGAATTAATATCATATTGCAATTGTATAGAGCTATGATGATTACAAAGTAAAGTTCCAGTTTCCCTACAGAGGGAAGGATATCATTACAATAGGGGAATGCAGCAAAGGTTCACAAGATTTATTCTTTGGAAGGGAGTGTTTGTCCTATGAGAATATATGGAGCATATTGCCAAATCATCTCTCTGAGTTTAGAAGAATGAGAAGTGATTTAATTGAAACATAAAAAACTATCTTACAACTTAACATGGTAAATGCCATTTAACCCAGTTAGAGTGTCTATTAGTCAACCTTCAGGATGAAAATGAGGAGAAATGTATCCAAAAGACTGTGAATCTTGGAATTTCCTATCTGAGAGATGTGGAGACTCGTTGGCTAAGAATATTCAAGGTAGAAATTTATAGATTTTTGCGTCTTCAGGAAAATAAGGAATATGTAGCTAGTGCAGGGGCTGAAAGTTCCAATTTAATTTATATTTGTTATGTTCTCATGGATGAATAAAGACACCTGCCTCTAGCTAGCTACAAATCTCTCAATGCAAGCTGTGGCTGGGTTTCCTGGAGACCTCATTATGTTGCTTGGGTTCCGAAGGAGACCAATCCATGCATCCAGAAATGTTGGGAAGGTTTACAATCAAGAATTAATAATAATAATAATAATATTAATAATAATCAAGAACCACAGATTAATAAGGATGTAATAATAACAATTTCTGAAAATCGAGACCACCTTCCTCTGGTTTGCAGCTGCAACCTCCCTCCATGTATTTCTGGTAAATGGCTACTACAGTCACCATGAGGTAGATTGCATGGTTACCTCACTGACTGTTCCTATTAGGATATTTGTACTGTCTTGTGGGTTCCGGCCTCATCTCACAAGTCGTCTGTTGGATACATGGAGTCTGACGTCAAAATCCGTAAAACTGCATGAATCCGCAATCTTTCAGATATGTTTTATTTTTCCTTAATATTGAATTGTGTAGTGAACAGAAACATGCCATTACTTGATCCAGCTTTGAGGAATTTAGTTTCAACTCTGCAAGATTTTAAGTTCATTTCTAAAGTATATATGTTTTGAAGACATTTTAAGACTTTTAAGAGACACAACCACTGTGTCATTAAATGGTACACATTGGTTGTACAGTGTTGCTCTGCCCGACCAGTATAAATCTTTCATCTTCAAATACACCCAACATATATTAAAATTCCTATGTGTTACAATGACTCCCAGAAAATATCAGTTACTTCTTTATCATATTTCAGCTATCACATTTCATACATTAAAATTTAACATAGGTTCTACTCACAATAAGAATGATACTCATTATTTATATTTTATATATACATAGTTTCCCATTTAAGAAAATATCAGATGTTCCACTATTCACTATTCACTTATTTTGAAACTGTGATAAAACATCTCTCACCTTTAATTTCATGCTGACTTTGTTCTCTCCTCTTTTCTAGTTCTTTTCTGTCATAGTTCAACCGCTTCAAGCACATAATACCATACTGTAAACTTGTTCTGAAGAAGAACAATATAACAATTTTTGGAATTGTGTTACAGCTGTTTCTGTTTTACACAACAAATGTTTATAATAGTTAAGCTATTGGAAATGTTAGCTCAGAAAGTAGAGGACCTTAATACAGGGGTACATGTTAGCATCTACTTTGCGGGTGGCTTATGATCCAGACCTAAGGAGTTTCTGTAAATCGCTTGATAAACTGTTTTGCACCATTTTGGACAGAATATCCATATTATAAAGTTAGCAAATATATAGTACATGAGCCAAGACAAAGTAGTACCATGTCAGTGGAGAACATCATAAACAAAGAGGGAAGTTTGGAATTTTGTAGTAGTTGCAATGCAGTGCAAACCGAAATGGGGTAACTCCATGAATAAAAACACTAGTTTGCAGCAAAATAAGTTAATCGTGTACATAAAATTGTAATTAAGTACAATCAGTTAAAATAAGTCTTTACATAAGTGCAAGTGGCATCCACATCATCAAGATATACAAATTTGTAGAAAGCAGCATGATTCCATGCAATCATATCTTCAGTGGGTGCCAGAGTTGTTGAGCTGGAGTGAGATGTTATCACTGTGTCGTGGGGATACGTTAGTAGGAAATTTGGGTTCAGAAGACAGGTTAGTTACATGCTTCGATTTGGTTAGTAGTCAAGTATATGATGATGTAACTCTAGCTTAGATAGGTAACCAGGTTTTATATGAAGTATCCAACAAGGTATAAGATATTCAATAACATTGTAGATGCAAATAATGATTATAAGGAAATGGGCAAACAAAGTTATTTTAAGTTGCGATAGGTAAGACGGAATGCTGCAATGGTATGCAATGAGATCAATTTCCCTCCTGGGATAAATAAAGTTTTATCGTATCATATCATATCGTATGGGGTGAAAAAGTTAAGAGGATAGATACTGGCCTCTGCAGCTGAGACCAAACATCATTAACACCGTTCTGCATGTCCAATGTTGGATAAAGGCAATTTCCTAGCCGTTGGAGAACAATGGGAACTAACAACAGTAGAGGAGAACAAAGAATGTTCTACTAACATAGCTGAGTCTGAAGAAGGGTCCCGACCCAAAAGTCACTCATTCCTTCTCTCTGGAGATGATGCCTGTCCTGCTGAGTTACTCCAGCTTTTTGTGTCTATCTATAGTTTGAAGTTATTTTGTAAATGGGCATCACTGGCTAGGGTTGCATTTATTACCCCTACCAAAGATCTGTTAAGAATTTAGTGATGAACTACCACCTCAAAGGCTACATCTTTTGTCGTAGCGGTTCAGTAAAATTTAATAAAATGCTGAGATAGACACAATATGCTGGAGTGACTCACCTGGACAGGCAGCATCTCTGGAGAGAATGAATGGGTGACATTTCGGGTCGAGATCCTTCTTCTGACTGGTTAGGGATCAGGGGAAATGAGAGATATAGACGATGATGTGGAGAGATAAAGAACAATGAGTAAAAGATATGCAAAAAAGTAACAATGATAAAGGAAACCGGCCATTGTTAGCTGTTTGTAGGGTGAAAATGAGAAGCTAGTGCGACTTGGGTGGGGGAGGAATAGAGAGAGAGGAATGCCGGGGCCACCTGCAGTGAGAGAAATCAATATTCATACCACTGGGCTATAAGCTACCCAAGCAAAATATGAGATGCTGTTCCTCCAATTTGCATTTAGCCTCACTGACAATGGAAGAGACCGAGGGCAGAAAGGTCAGTGCAGGGATGGGAAGGAGAATTAAAATGTCCAGCAACTGGAAGATCAGATAGGTTCAAGTGGGCTGAGTGAAGGTGTTCTGTGAAACGATTGCCCAGTCTACGTTTGGTCTCGCCTATGTAAAAGTGTCCACATCTTGAACAACGGATACAGTAGATGAGGTTGGAGGAGGTGCAAGTGAACCTCTGCCAAACTTGAAAGGACTCTCGGGGTCCCTGGGAGGGAGGTGGTATGGGGACAGGTGTTACATCTTCTGCGGTTGCATGGGAAGGTACCTGGGGAGGGGGTGGTTTGGGCGTGAAGGGATGAGTTAAACAGGGAGTTGTGGAGGGAATGTTCTCTGCGGAAGGTGGAAAGGGGTGGAGATGGGAAAATGTGGCTAGTGGTGGGATCCCGTTGGAGGTGGCGGATATTTTGGAGGATTATGTGTCGTATGCGACGGCTGATGGGGTGGAAGGTAAAGACTAGGGGGACTTTAGTCTCTGATGCGACTATGGGGAGGGGGAGAAAAGGCGGAGCTGCGGGGTTACGGAGACATGAGTGAGGGGCTCATCTATGATGGGAGGGGGGATCCCCCGTTCCCTAAAGAATGAGGACATCTTGCATGTTCTGGAATAGAACATCTCATCTTGAGCGCAGACACGGCATAGTTAGAAGAATTGGGTGTAGGGGAGTCTTTGCAGGAGGCAGGGTTTGAAGAAGTGCAGTCGAGATAGTTGTGGGAGTCAATGGCTTTTGATATAGACGTCAGTCAATAGTCTATTTCCTGTAATGGAAACTTTAATTCTCCTTCCCATTCCTACACAGACCTTTCTAGGTCTCCTCCATTGTCAGAGTGAGGCTAAAAGCAAATTGGAGGAACAGCATCCCATATTTCGCTTGGGCAGCTTACAGCCCAGTGGGATGAATATTGATTTCTCTCACTTCAGGTAGCCCCGGTATTCCCTCTCTCTCTACCCCTTCCCCACCCAAGTCACACTAGCTTCTCATTTTCACCCTACAAACAGCTAACATTGGCCAGTTTCCTTTATCATCCTTTTGCATATCTTTTATTTATTGTTCTTTATCTCTCCACATCATCATCTATATCTCTCGTTTCCCTTATCCCTAACCAGTCTGAAGAAGGGTCTCGACCCGAAACGTCACTCTTTCATTCTGTCCAGAGATGCTGCCTGTCCCGCTGAGTTACTCCAGCTCCTTGTGTCTATCTTTTGTTTAAACCAGCATCTGCAGTTCCTTCCTACATGAATAAAGTGCTGAATTATTTCAGAGGGCAGTTAAGAGTTGCCCCATTGCAGTGGATCTGGAATTACAAATGGGCCAGACTGTGGAAGGAAGCCAGAATTCCTCCCAAAAAGGATGATTGCAAAACAGCTAGATTCCTATGATAGTCAGATCGTGCTTTAGTCCTTATCCCAGAGATTTATTTAATTAATTGAATTTAAAATTCCTTGCTGCTGCAGTGGAATTTGAAGTCATATCTTGGATTATTAATCTGAGACTCTGGATTACCAGTGCATTAATACAACTATTATGCTACCAACCCATTGAAAATAGAATACAATTTCAATATAAACATTCATATAATCTTGGATATGATTTTGATATGATTAAAATGCTTTTACCTCATCTTATAAACCTCTGTAAAGGTCACCCCTCAACCTCCTCTAATCTACAGAAAATAATCTTAACATATCCAATTATTCTTTATAATGTAACACCTCCAGCCCGCAACATCCTTGTGAATCTTTCCTGCATCCGCTCGAGCTTAATTACATCCACAGTATAGCAACCAGAACCGTACACGATATTCCATGTGTATTCTCATCAACATCTTGTACAGCTGCAATGTGACGTCCCAACTTTTGTACTGATGTCCAATTACTTTCTTCACTACTTAATCTACCTGTATGGCCACTTTCAGGGAACCATGTACTTGTACCCATTGGTCTGGCTGTGCTACAACATTTACCAGGGTCCTGCCACTCACTCTGCATGTTCTGCCCTGGTTTAACTTCTCAAAGTATATTATTTTGCACTTGTCCAAGTTAAATTCCAACCTTGGACAACCTTCCTCGCTGTCCACTAATGTTGGTGTCAACCGTAAACCTACTCGTCATGCCACTCACATTCTCACCCAAATTATAAATATATATGAAAAACAAAAGGGAACCAGGCACTGATACTTGCAGCACACCACTGGTCACGGGGCTCAAATCTGCAAAAACATTCCACTGTTACCACCTTCAGACTCCTTCCACCCAGCCAATTCTGTACCCAATTAGCTCGCACACCTAGGATTCCAGGTGATCTAATCTTATGGATCAGTCTACCATGCGGGATCTTATCAGAAATCTCGCTAAAGTCGTGGAGACAACATGTACCATTCTGCCCATGTTAACCCTTTTGGTCACTTCTTCAAAAACCACAATTAAATTCATGAAACATAATTTCCCACACACAAAGTCATGCTGACTATCTCCAATCAGTGCCAGTCTTTCCAAATGAAGATACTGTAGAGATACAGCTTTCAGATCCCCTCCAGTAGTTTTCCTACCATTGATGTTCACTGGTCTGCAGTTTCCTGGTTTTGCCTCACAGCTCATATTAAGTAAAGACACATTTGTCACCCTTCAATCTTCTAATACTTCACTTGGGGCTGAGGAAGATACAAACATTTGTGCCACGGCCCCAGTAATTTCTTCCCTTGCTTTCCACATCATGCAAGGTCATGGTTGGTTAGTCCCTGGGTATCACACTTGGTTAGGCCCCAGGCATTTATCTAACCTTAAAGCATCTCAAGACCGCCAACATCTCCTTGTTCATAATATGGTTCAGGGCATCACTTTCTCTTCCTTGAACTCCCCGGCTTCCATAACCTTCTCCACGGTAAATAAAGATGGGGAGTATTCAATTAAGACCCATCTCCTATGTCTCCACACATTGCACTGATTCTTATTGGGGCCTAATCGCTCCCTAATTGCATTTTGCTCTTACTAGACATAAATTCTCTCAAGATTCTCCTTTACCAAGAATATCTCATGTCCCCTTTTGCCTTTCCGAATTCCCTCTTAAGTGTACTCCTACACCCCTTGTACTCCTCCAGGGGTTTGATCAAAGCTACCTATGCCTGATATAAGCAAGTGTATGAGCATGCACTGAGAAATTTAGAAGTCTCAAAGTTGATGGCTGATTTGGAATGGAAGATCTGTCGATTTGCTCCAGTCCAAATGGATCCAGAGGGGAAGCATTATACCAGTGGACGGCATCTCAAATCTGGAGTCTTTTTTAGCCTGCCGCAGAATTTGAGATAGCATTGATTTCAAAGAGTATAGTAGGTTTCATTTTAAGTTTAAAAACAAAAATTGAGTCAGTTTTATGTTTTTAATTATTTATCTGTTTTGGTGATTTTAGATTTTTCTCAAAAAATAAGGTAACTTTTTTGAATTTCCAAATTATTTGCTGGATTTATTGTTCAGTGAAACTATTAAAAATCACTTCCTGATTTTAACTGTGAAAGCTGGGGAGAGATTTTGCCAGATGTCAAAATTTGGCAGAGGTATCTTGGAGACAAGACCACCTTACTATTCTGCCAGAAGTCCTGGCCAAGTTGTATTTAGTACTCCAGGATGTCTTTAACTCTGAGATCGGGCCTCCCATCTGGAGAGGCAAGTAAAGGTGATGGGCAACCTTAACCAAAGGTTGCTAGTTAAGAATTTGGGCCTTGGATCCCAGTAGAAATAATACAATACCCTGCTGCTACTATATAGCATTTTTTATGCAAACAAAAATCACCCAGGAAGGTAGTATCTTTTCTGGGGGATTGTCTCTGGAACAGGTTCACTGCAGAAGTTAAGATTAGTATTAAAACAAAAACCTTACAATGCTGTAAAAACATTATAGTACAACTGGTAATTCAAAAAAAATCAATACAGGACAACCAGAAAATTGTTTAAATAAATAGAAAAAGCGATTAGGAGAGGAAAGTTGAAAGCAACACCAAAGTTCCTTCCATATGTGTAGAAAGAGGAGGAAATTAGTAATTGGTTCTGTAGGAAGACAGACAGAAAGCGTAGGAGTATTAGGATCTTTGGCGAAATCATACCTGAAAAACCATATATAGTTTTGGATCCCTTACCTATGAAAGTAATTGCTTGCCTTGGAGATATTGCAACACGTGTTTTATAAATTGGTTCCTGGGATGAGACAGTTGTCCTACGTTCTCTGGAGTTTAGAAGAATGAGTGGTTATTTCATGAAACTTTATAAAATTCTTTGAGAAGTTGGCAAGGCAGTTACCTAGAATCTGTTTGGAATCATATTCTTAGTACAAGGGCAGCAATTAGAATGGAGAGGAACAACAGTTAAGAGGTATCAAAATTACATACCTTAGAGGACAATGGATATTCAGATGTTCCATAGATTTAAGATGAAGATTGATGGGTTTTTGGCACTGAGGAAATCATGGGGCATAGGATAGGGTCAGGGAAATAGTGATTGTGTAGAAATTCAATTGTGATCTTACATAATCTTACCACAGTCTGGGTATTCTCTGAAGTAGGTTAAGACTGCTGTGGAGAAATCTATTGCACAGTACACATCAGTGTACCGATGTCCCAGAGGAACTTTGCACCTATCTATAATTATGGTTGCTTACAATCATAAAGAAAGCCCATAAACACCTCCACTTCCTTAGAAGATTGAGGTGATTCGGTATACCGCTGAATGCTCTCTTGAACTCCTACAGGTGTACAGTAGAGAACATATTGACTGGTTGCATCATGGCCCAAGTTAGGCCTCGAATGCCGCAAAACATAGGAGATTACATAATCTGGTGGACACTGTCCAGTTCATCATGGGTACTGACCTCCCCATCAAAGAGATCTGTAGGAGGCATTGCCTCAAAAAAAGGCAGCCAACATCATGTACCCTCACTATCCCACCCACACTCTCATTTCATTCCTGCCATCGGGAAGAAGGTAAAGGAGTCTGAAAACTATTACCTCCAGTTTCAGGAACAGCTTTTTCTCAACAACCATAGTTGAATACTATAAACACCAACTAAACTACAAACTATCTTGGTTACACTAGGGACTTCAGGCTTTTGTTTTGCACTAATATTATTAGTTTTAATTAATTGAACTTTCTTTTGTTTAATGTGTTCTCTATGAGTACTGTGTATAGTCCTGTTATGCTGCTGCAAGTAAGAATTTAATTGTTACATTTTCGTTACATATAACAATTATGCACTCATGACCCTTGGTAGTAATTTGATGGATGGGCTTTTAGTTTACAGTTTATTCAAGTCCCTCAAACATTAATTTTAAATGAAGATCTGCGTTTGTGATATAGTGTATAGAAGGATATTTTTTAAACAATATTTAAACATACCTATGAAAGCTATCCACCATTTTTAAATGAATGCGGAGATCTTTCTTTGTCAGGTGATCCAGCATTCTAGCATCTACCAGGCACTCCATGAAATAACTGCGGTACTGAGGTAATCCCAAACTAGGAAGCCATTCATTACCAATCCATTCGTGATTCATGTCACCATAAGCCAAGGTCTGTTGGAGAACACAACAACTGATTTATCCAAAGTAATTTGAGGGATAGGGTTATTAAAAATGCATAATAAATGCTAACAATATAGGTTTATATTCTCTTTGATTTGCAGTATGGAGTAGCAACAAGTTGAAATATACTAAAGGAATATTTCTCCATTATTATTCTTATCCAGTCAAATTTTATTCCATAATATTGTTAATCTTCATCAAGACAGATTAACAAACCTGCATGAAAAGTCAACAAATATTCCATATTTGTTTTGAAAGTTTAATGAGGAAATTGAAATAGCATTATGTAGCCGTGCAGTGAAAAATTATATTTAAAAAAACCCATTCTAGAGTAGCTTATCTAATTCTGATCATATCTGAATTTAGTGGGTAGATATGGATTTTAGTGAACGTTGTACAATCTGATAATGGGTACTTTGCATTTTTTTCAGATGGTATCGCACAGCCCAGAGAAGCATAGCATAATAAAGAATGTCTCATTTGCTGAAAATTAAAACAAATTAAATAAAAATGCAGAGAACAAAATGGCACGCACTAATAAATACCTCCAAAGTTATAGCAGCACTTAATGCCAGGTGCACACTGATAGATCGTGTTCTAATATTGCTCAGGCAAAAATAATGTAAAATAAATGATGTGATGCGTTTCTGTCATTTGTATACCATTACACATAGAGGAGACTGGGCTCGGTGGAAACATTTCCTACATATGTCCTTTGCCTGGGTTGCACCGGTCCAAGCAGGTAGACTAATAACCCCACTGAAAGTCTGTGTTGGGGTTCACACACGCATCCATAAAGACATATCTAGCTCTTAATAGGAAGGCTAAATGTTGGGTATCTTTATCGAGTTGCTATGGTCCCTGGCAGTGTTTCAAAGATTTTTTGCCTCAGTACATTGAAACAAGAGCTAACTATATGATCTCCGAACAGAACATATTTTAGATTCCTTAGATGCTACCCACTTAAACTGTAGAGTATGTTGAAAGACACAAGTAGTCAACCATTTAAGACTTACATGTTTGAACTATCTATTTTAACGTGCATTACCTGAGCCCAACTGCCTTCTTCAGAGTCCTTAAGGATTGCAAGAAAGTACAGTTAATAAAAATAAGAAAAGTGAGATCATATGGATTATCAAATATGTATAAATAATAGTTATTTATGAATACAATTGTAATAACAAACTGCAGTTAAATGAAAATGCACGAAGTTGTGTATTTGAATTTCAAGACGAAATGATTTTTTTCAAAATCAAATACTCTCTACCTTTCAATCTTTTGTAAAAGTTGTGTAAATACTATTACATTTTTAAGCCAGGAATGTCACATTCTTCCACGACAAGCATCTTCAACTCACACCTATTACATACATGTCCCATCTAACTTGCTTATATCAGTATAAATCAACAATCTCAGGGTGCTGTGAATGATTATTTCAAACTAAAAAAAAATGCGCATGCATGACATATCATACAATATTCTGGAAATAATCCCAAATTGTCAGTCAATTCTCTAGAATTTTTACTTGTCTGAGTTATCCCAATTGGTTTTCAAAGAGCCTCGAGTAAAAAGTTAAATACTTAAGAATTCAGGTTCTATGAATCATGTATAATATTGGCAACTTCCTCAAAATTGCTGGGAAAAAAAAGGTTCTGGGCACTACAAATAAGTAGGATCTACCATTTCTTTGACTGTGATGTTACATGAGTAAATATACTCCCAACAGGCAAATTTAATTTAAATTACATTCTGAAGGAAGGAAGGTTTGAGTGGATGCTTACATTGCAGAGTAGAAAATGAACGATGATTTTGATCTCCATTCCAAATGTGAACACTCGTACAATATAGCATCCCATTTACAATATTTAGTTATAGTGCCGCAGCACAATGTTTGCAATGAAATTTAGATTCATGGTGCTAGGCCGATTGGTTATTAACTGAAGTTTGTTGGAACTACAGCATTACAACTTCTTTAAAATTTCCCAACGTATTTGAACTGATTGATTTTGATCAATGAAAACTTTTTTACAGAAAATATTTACAGAATGACAAGTATATAACTGCATGTTATTTACATTATCATCTAGAAAGGTTAGATAACTATCAACGGTATTTGTTCTTAGATAACACAGATTCGCTAGTCTCAGCTGATGGTATCAGAGAAATGGCAGCAACAGCAATCTTTGTTGAGAATATTGGTGGAGTTCATTTAGGACTTCTGGACAAAATTGCTCAGATTATAATTAAAACCAGATTTTGGAACAATTTGGGGTCTAATCCGTACCCAAAAAAATAAATCAAAGTATTTTGATCCTTGATCTGAGAGTGAATCTGTTGAAACTTTCAAAAAAAAATCACAGATAACAGCTCAAATGTTGTCAGTGCACATGCACTGGACTGATATGCATTTTGTCCCAATCAATAAAAAAAATCCTTACAATTAGGCAGAACATTTTACTTCCTGAAAATACTCTGGTTTGTTAACAATTTATGAGTGAAAGGCAGTCAGATTGATAAGCATGACAATAACAAGTACTCAAAAATGTCACATTGAGAAAAATGTGGACTCGGAGGTAAATATTGAACAAGGTCCTTGGATACCTTCATTTTTCAGAGTGTCCTGGAACAAATCATGGCGATAATGATAAAGAGACAGCAGTAACAAAACAAAAAGAAAATGAAGAGAAAATTTTAAGGAATAAAGATAGATGCGCGTGGGCATTATAGATTATAGATTAAAATCGGAATAAATAGAAAATTACAAGAAGTGACAGAAAGAGATTGAAATAAAAGTGAAATGAGAATGAAATGAAAAGACAAACTAGCATTGGAATCAATGGACTCGAGGGCAAGTCCACACTTTTATTCCTTTCAGTGGCATCAAAACACTGAACCAGAGGCATGTTTAGAAGTTAGGGGAGAGACAGATGATTGTTGCGGAACAAACCCACTTGCATGATTTCTTTTAAAGTCCCAGGAAAAAAAAAGACAAAAAACACGTGAAAACTTTTAATAAACTCAAATAATTGTACAAAATATATAGTTTACCCTATACTCACCATGATCCCTCACAGCCATTTATTTCCATTCAAATGGAAAGAGGTGCAGCACTTGCATGTTTGAGTTATATTGTTCATCTCAATGAGGAATCTAATGTTTAAGTACTGGTACTGAGTTGTGCAGAAGGTAGCAGGAGAATTGGATAGGACAAAGGGAATATCTGTGATGGTGAGGCCAGTAATAATATAGCAGTCTTTAGCTTGCACAAAATGCACATGATTTTGTGTGCTTGTATTGTTTAATATGGCGTTCACATAAATTGTTAGTTTACTGAGAGACGAGCAGTATATTGCCTGATCAAGGAATGGTCACTGTAACAACTATGTGAGAGATGAACTGTGGAAACAGTGTAGTTGAACTGAGCAATGGTACTGAGAGACGACAAAGATGACATTTTCCGACTAAATGTATTGCAGGATTGGATTTGTCAGCAGATGGCCAGATAGTCTCCAACACTGATTGAAGGAATAAACAAAAATACATTAAGTACAGTTGTAAAATGCAACGGGTAAACAGTTGTGTAAAACCTTGGCTTGCTGGAGAGAGAGGCAGAGTGAGCGAGGCAGAGCAAGAGGGCGAGCTCAAAGCACATGCTTGGGCCTGACTGCTTGTTTGCAGTAGCCTGTTCTTTGACTTTACAAGAACGTATACATTTGTTCACCTGAGATTCAGATTACACGGTATACATACAGTAATGAAAAATAAATGGCATAAGAGCAAAACAGCAAAATGGTGCAAGATTGCAGTGTAAAAGCTGAATGATGCAAAACAATATTAAAGTACAATATTAGAATAACCAAATCAGATAGTTAAATAGTAAGAGCACGTGGCAACACCTCGGGGGGGGGGGGGGGGGGTATAAAAAAGTGGTGATTGGTTCAGAAGCTGACTAGCTATGGGGAAAGTGTTCTTAAATTTGCCTGTCTGAGCCTACAATATCCTGTATTTTCTCTCAGATGGTAGGAGAGAGAAAAGTCAAGAGAGTTTTATTGTCATACTAGACCAAGTGCAGACCCGTTGGGTCTGTTCCTGCAATGTGCGGTTGCAAGGGGAGGGGGCAGCCTGACGTCATCGCGCAATGCCACGCGCTAGGCGTACGCCGTCAAGACGCTGCGTACGCGTCGAGACGCTGCGTACGGATGTCGAGACGCTGCGTACGGATGTTGAGACGCTGCATACCCCCTCAATGCACCTGCGGGCCGACAGGCCATTGACGTGCGGGATTTTCGGACAGTGCAAGCCAGCGAGGACGGCGAAAAGTAGCAGGGGGAGCAGGCGATCTTTGGTATTGGCCAGCGTGACAGAGCCGGGCCGGGGGGGAAGTAAAATCGGTAGCGAAATGGGAAAAATGTCGGCGTTTTTGGAGGAGAGCCGGGCGGCAGCAGCTGTTATGGTCGCTCGCCAGCAGGAGGCGAATAAATGAGCGAGTGGGGGGGGGGGGGGGGGGGAAGGATTTTATTAAAAATGTGTACAGAAAATGACGAAATTTAATGAGGAGTGGATGAGCGAATGTAAAAGTGAAATCGCTAGCGAAATGGTAAAAATCACGGCGTTTTTCCGTGTGGTTTTGGTGGAGTAACGAATCAAAAGGCAACAATTCAAAGGGCAAAAGTATGACACACACAGTA
The DNA here is from genome assembly GCA_038087875.1 of Malacoraja senta. Classification (NCBI taxonomy): domain Eukaryota; kingdom Metazoa; phylum Chordata; class Chondrichthyes; order Rajiformes; family Rajidae; genus Malacoraja; species Malacoraja senta. The sequence continues at coordinate 57,011,664 of CM075979.1, forward strand.
CTCAATAGATAATATAATGAATAAGCATTAAAAAAGTTTCAATAAATAAAAAAAACTATAGTGTGTAATAAACAAAACAAAACTCAAAGTCCATAATGCAATCAAGGCAATTCAAAGTTTAGTTAGAGTTCGTAGTGTTTAATAGCCTGATGGTCCGAGGGAAGAAGCTGTTCCTGAACTTGGATGTTGCAGTTTTCAGACTCCTAAACCTTCTTCCTGATGGCAGGAGTAAAATGAGCGTACCCAAGGTAGTGTTGTGCTTAACGATGCAGTGTTACTGTGTCTTCTATAAATCCCTTCGATGGTGGGGAGGTCAGTATCTGTTATGGACAGGCCAGTGCTCACCATCTTTTGTAATCTCCTGTGTTCCTTGGCGTTCGGGTTGCCGAACCACGGCATGACGGAACCAGGCAATATATACCTTTTGAAGTACAAGTGAGTATTCATCGACATACCAAATCTCCTCAATCTTGTAAGGAAATAAAGGCGTTGATGGGGTTTCACTATGATTGCGTCAATGTGCTGAGTCCATCTCTGGGTTCAGAGATATGCACGCCCAGCAACTTGAAGTTGTCGACTCTCTCCACCACCGATGAAGACAGGTTTGTAGATCCTTGGACTGCCTCTTCTAAAGTCAACAATCAGTTCCTTTCTTTTACTGATGTTCGGAGCAAGGTTGTTATTCTGGCTCCAATCGATCAGATGATCTATCTTCTTCCTATACACTGACTCACTGTTATCCATAATTCATCCAACAATGGTGGTTTCATCAACTAATTTAAAGATGAGTTGGAAATGCATCTGCTATAAAGTCAAAGAGTGAGCAGAGCAGGATGCTGAGCACACAGCTTTGAGGTGCTCCTGTGCTGATGGTTATTGAGGAGGAAGTGTTGTTGCCAAATCATACCGATTGTGTTCTATTAATGAGGAAGTTGAGGATTGTTGCAAAGAGATGCACAGAGACCCAGATTCCTGAGCTCCGTAACAAGTTCAGAGGGGATGATGGTGTTAAACACTGAGCTGTAGTCAATGAACAACGGCCTGACTTATGTGTTTTTATTGTCCAAGGGCTCCAGTGCGGAGTGGAGAACCTGCGAGATTGCATCCCCTGTTGATCTATTGTGGCGGTAAGCAAATTGTGGTGGGTTCAGGTCTTGCTGAGGTAGGAGTTGATATGTGCCATAACAACCCTCGCAAAAAGGTTCATGACCACAGACGTTGGTGCCCCAGGTCGGTAGTCAGTGAAGCATGTTACCTTACTCTTCTTGGGCGTAGGTTGTTGTCCTGATACATTGAGACAAGATTCTCAATTTCTTTCCTGTAAACTGTCTTATTGTGATAGATTCAGCCCACAACAGTGGTATCATCGACAAACTTAAAGATCGTGTTGGCGTTGGACACACAGCCATGGGTGTACAGTGATTAGATCAAGAGTCAAAGCAAAGAACATTATGAGGGAACCAATGTTGTTGTGCCAGGGTGGTGGAAAAGTCATGACTAATTTGAACCGATAGAGATTGCGTTGTGAAGTCCAGAAGCCAGTTGCAGTGGGAGGACTCATGCCAAGGTTCAGAACTTTAAGGATGAGTTTATATGGTATTATGGTGTTGAAGGCTGAGTCAAGCAATATCATCATTACAGCAGAAATGACCAGCTCTGATGCAGACAGGAAACTATCGATGGAGAATTTGATAATGAAACTCAAAAGCAGCATCATGCTTAGATGGGAGGTGAGATGTTATTTACCAAAGCTTCTGTTGGTCCTCATTTTAACAGTGAAAAAGTCACAATTAGATAGATTAGAGTGGTGGTAGGATGGAGAATTAAAGTGGTAGGCAATCGGGGTGACGCCTGAATGGTCGTGAGTAGTCGCCCAAAGAGTCGTGCCTTATTCTGGAATTTCAACATGTTGGAAAATTTTCGGCCACCTGCTGCGACTATGACGGGTGCGGCAGTCGACAAAAAAATCGTGTACGTGGGACAGGCCCATTAGAATCACTTCCCTGCTGATTGTATGGAGATGCTCCACAAAGTGTTTCCTGTCATTTGAGGATCTAAACATTTTATCCAGGTGAGGCAGTGATTCACTTGTGCTTATTTTAATCTGGAGCATTTGGTATTCACAGTGCAGTCGAAATCAAATGCAGATTGGATGGTTGCTTTGCAGAGCACCTTACCTTAAAAACCTCGGTTCCATGTTTTACATTAAATCCAACAACACTATGCTAAATGCAATTTTGAAGGCATCCTCTTCCATTGATGGAACCTATTTTTGGGGGTAATTTTAGGCATCCCTTTGCAAACAGACATTCTTAACTGTGCTCGGATAACACAACAGTACTTCCAGATACCCTTCAATTATCAACTATTAAATATATCAAATGTGTTAAATATTCAAAACAGTACAATTTCTATGTTCTATTTTGTTATGTGTAATATTATTTAAAACTACAAATTGTGATAATAAATTAGATGCTGAAGCTATACAGCAGCAAACATTTAGTTACTTGAATCTGCATAAACACATATATAGCAGTTCATTTGAATTATCTTTACACATTACTTTTAACCAGATTTTAAATGTATGCAGTGGCATGCTTTGTACATCTGCACGTGTTCCAAGTGTGTTAGAAAATCATTGCTATGCAGTGAAAGCCAAGATGAGGTTACATCTTCCTGTGACAGACTTGCAGTGTTTTGAAGCTCAAGCTGTGAGTAATAATGTTTGTACGCAAATGGAAGCAGCGGAGGTGGGGTCTGGGAGGGGATGCACGGATTATTCGAAGGAGGATTTTATTTGTTGGTGCATTGGTTCACACAATAACCCTTGATATATTATTTTTAAAAAGTTGTAAGCTAGTACAATGACTATATTAAACATTGCATTAAGAATGCAATATATTGAGACATACAGCACAGAAACAGGCCAAGTTAAACTAATCTTCTCTGCATGTATATGATCCATTTCCCTCCTTTCTCTGCATATTCATGTGCCCATCTAAAAGCCTCTTAAATGTCACCATCATATCTGATTCCATCACAACCCATGGCAGCACACTACAGGCATCCACCAATCTGTGTAAAAAAAATTGCCCTGCATATCTCCTTTAAACATTTCTCCTCTGATTTTAAAGCTATGTTCTCTCATCTTTGATATTTCCACTCTAGAAAAAAGTTTCTGGATGTCTACCCTGGCTATGTCCCTCATAATTTTATATGCTTCCATCAGGTCTCCCCTCAACCTCCGAAGCTCCAGAGAAAACAATCCAACTTTGGCCAACCACTCCTTACAGCTTATACCCTCCAATCCAAGCAGCATTCAGGTAAGCCTTTTCTGTGCCCTCTCCAAAGCCTCCAAAACCTCTACACCGTCCCTGTAGTGAGGCGACCAAAACATAGAACATACAACAGCACATGAATGGGCCCTTCAGCCCACAATGTTTGTGCTGAACATGATGCTTAGTGAAACTGATCTCATCTGCCTGCACATGTTTAATATCCCTCCATTCCCTGCATTTCCATGTACCTATCTAAAAGCCTCCAAAATGTCATGATTTTAGTGCCTCCACCACTCCCCTTGGCAACGTGTTCCAGGCCCTCACCACCCTTTGTGTAAAAAAACTTGCATCGCACATCTCCGTTAAACCTCCCCCCTTAGTCTGAAGAAGGGTCTCGACCCGAAACGTTGCCTATTTCCTTCGCTCCATAGATGCTGCCTCACCCATTGAGTTTCTGCAGCATTTTTGTCTACCTTCAATTTTCCAGCCTCTGCAGTTCCTTCTTAAACACCCCTCACCTTATTGTTGTGCCCTCTAGTGTTGGACAGTTCCACTCTGGGGAAAAGATTCTTACTGTCTACCCTATCTAAGCCACTCATAATTTTATATACTTCTAATTGTCTCCCCTCAACCTCCAATGTTTGAGAAAAATACAAGTCTATCCAACCTCTCCTTGTAGTTCAAACTCTCTAATCCAGGCAGCATTCTGGTAAACCTCCTCTGCACCGTCTCCAAAGCCTCCACATCCTTCCTGCAATAGGGTGGCTAGAACTACACACAATACTCCGAATGCATCCTAACCAAAGTCCTATAGAGCTGCATTATGACTTCCCGACTCTTACATTCAATTCCCATAACAAACATACCATATGGCTTCTTTGCTATCTTATCTACTTGTGCTGTGACTTTTACTGAGCTATGAACTTGGACTCCAAGATTCGCCTGCCCATCAATGCTGTTAAGGGTCTTGCCATTAACTGTATCTTCTCTCATTGCATTCAACCACCCAAACTGCAAATCTTCAAACTTGCTCAGTTTAAATTCCATCTTCCATTTCTCTGCCCATTTCTGCAGCTGAACCATATCTCACTGTATCTTCTGACAGCATTTCTCACTGTCTGGAACTCCTCCAATTTTGGTATCGTTAGCAAACCTACTCACCAACCCATAGACATTTACATCCAAGTCATTTATTTATTTCAGAAACAAGTGGTCCCAGCACATATCCCTGTGAAACACCTCTAGTTACTGAGGTCCAGCTAGAATAAGTGCTGTCGTCTTTGGTAAGATCATGATCATTTTAGCCAAAGTGCTATTGCAACAATATGAATTGTTACTAAAAGCAATAAACTGTAGACATGCTCTGTCAGCTAACATATTCACAGACTACATGGAAATGATTCACCCTGTGGCCCTTATGCTAGATGCCACTTCATATTTTTTCTCTCCAAAATGCTAATGTATTTGCTGCTGGCTCTGATATTCTCAGAAAAAAACATTTGTGTTTCGAATATTCAGCCATGACCATTTTTTAACAAATTATTACCATGAAGTATTAAACATAACATTTTTGCTCTCTGTAATGCACTGAAATAGATGTATAAAATCTGCTTTTTTGAATCTGTATTCAACTTTATAAAAATATTTTAAAACTTTTAAGAAATAATTTTGCATTGCCACATAACAAATAGATGGGCAGAAGCAAATCTTTCCCATCTGTGCAATGACAGATGCAACTAATATGTACAATATGTTGCAATGGCCTGCTGAGCTTTTATATCCTCTTCCACCTACTCCTGTTTCCTGCAGTGCGCACCTTTAAGGGGCGAGCTCTGCAATGCAAAGTGGTTGCCATTTCATTTTACTGCCACTACATTATGTAGCAGTGACACTTTTGCCAAAAATGCTAAATCATTTCATCGCTCAGTCACGCTCATTTTTGATCCTCCATCAACAGCTCTGCTTTATATTTAACCCACAGAACTTTAAAATGCATTTAGAAAAAGAATCGGCAAAACTATCAAATACAATACAATAAAATGGCAATGTTTGAAAATGAATGATATTCAGATTATTAAGAAAACAGGCAGAAAATTGTTGTAGGGACAGTTTTACCTTAAATTTCAAACCGTTATCCAAATCGTGAACTAAAAACTAGCAAATTTCTTGAACTATTTCTGCTTCAAAGAAATTAAATCTCAAATGTGCAGCAAAGGCATGGTGTTTTTTCCTGCACCTTTAGTGGATGACCACCCATTCTATTTGGAGCCGATGCTACCAGTACAGCTGTGAGTACAAATAAGCACAGCAGCATGGTGATTGGGGGTGGGGTTCCCGGTGGAGCTGAGAGGATGACGATTTTGTCCCGCTTCCCCATCATACTTTCAACTAGAAGATAGGCACAACGGGACAGGCAGCGTCACTGGAGAGAAGGAATGGGTGACGTTGCAGGTCGAGACCCTTCTTCAGACTAGGTTCAACTAGGTTCAATTACTTAAGAACAAAAAGCTTGGAGCAGGCCTGCTGTTTGAGATGGAATTCAAGCACAGCTCTGTTCTGTGTTTCACTGTAACATGGCGCACCCATGACTCACCTGACTTGCTATACCACCTGAGGATTTGTCCATTACTTGTACGGGCTCTACGGAATCCTCAAGCAAGGGGGAACATCTTGACGTCTGCTTTTTGATCAACACTGGGATGTGCTGATGTGATGGTCTGAGCTCACTTCTGCTCCCCTGATCCGAAATGCCTTGTCATTAAAAAGTCATCCCTTGTATGTGTCATAGGAATTCACCTCAACCATTTACAAAGATGTTGCCAGGACTTGAGGGCCTGGGCTATAAGGAGACGTTAGGCAGGCTAGGACTTTATTCTTTGGAGTGCATGAGGCTAAGGACTGATCTTCTAGAGGTGTATAAAATCATGTGGGATAGATAGGTGAATGCACAGAGTCTTTAACGCAGAGCAGTGGAATCAAGAACCAGAGGACATAAGTTTAAGATTAGTGGGGAAAGATTTAATAGGAACCTGAGGGGCAACCTTTTCACACAGAGGGTGGTGCATATATAAAATGAGCTGTTAGAGGGGTAAGTTGAGGCAGGTACTATAACAACATTTACACAACATTTGCACAATTACATGGAGTTGAAAGGTTTGGGGGATATGAGCCATACGCGGGCAAGTGGGACTAGCGTGGATGCAGCATCTTGGTCGGTATGGGCAAGTTGGACCAAAGGGCCTGTTTCCATGCTGTATAACTCTAACCACCTTATACCACCCAAAACCAATACCAAGATAGTAATGGATGAAGTATACTTGATCATGAAATCTGTTGAGTCAGCAAATCCTGCTGCATTATTCATCATCCCCATCAATCAAATAAACTTCTGAAACATATTACTATCAGCATGTCCCCTGTCACACACAAGGTGTTAATATTCTGGATCAATGCTATACTACCATCAAGTACATTTAGTGCTCTATTGCCCTTATTTTGGCCAGTTAAGGCCCTGTCCCATGGGCAGGCGGTAACAGGCGGTGAAGCGCGGCGTCCCCGGAAGCGGGGACCGCGGGAGCGCCGCGCGGATGCCGCGCGGGGGCCGAGTGTTCTCCGTACAGCCGGTCCCACGAGCATGCGGCAAGCGCAACCTAACCGGAGGCGTTTCCCGCACGGAGGCCGAGTGTTTACCGTACGGCCTGTCCCACGAGCATGCGAATGCATGCGGCGAGCGCGGCGTCGGGTGATGACGTCATCGCGCAACGCAACGCGCTACGCGATGACGTCGAGACGGCTCGCGGCGTCCAGGCGGTGCTCGCGCCGTACAGGCGGTGATCGCGGCGTACAGGCGGTGCTCGCGGCAAAGAGGCGACAGCGTGGCGGCAGGCCGAGATTTTTGGACAGTGTCAGTTTTTCTGAGCACCACGCGGTGTCAGGACCAACTACATACAGTTCCGGCGATCTGCGTGGGTCCGACCCCGCGGGCCATGCGTGGTCCCCACTTCCTGCTACACCGCTGCACCACCAGTAACCGCCTGCCCATGGGACAGGGCCATTAGATCATCGGAGCTGCTCTTGTCAGCTTACAGACACAGATTGAAGCACGAGGCACCAACAAGATATGTAATACAGCAGTGGTCTCAGGAGGCTGAGGATCTGCTCGCTTGAATTGATGGACAGGGACAAGACTACTTCATCCAGCCTGAATGAATATAACAGTTGTCCCCGGTTTCATTAAGCAATGTGTTAACAACTGCATTCTGATTAAAACAATTAGGTTCTATCCTTTCCAGGAATCTTAGATGAATCGAGTCATTAATTGTCATATGTACTGGCAACAAAATAATGAAATTCTTATTTACTGCAGCTTAACAGGCATGTTAAAGCAATAACACACAGATAATCAATAAATTAATAACTGTAATACTAGGTAACCATAATAGTGCAAATCTGAAATCTGTAGTGCAACCAAAGACACGGTCCACCAAAGATCATAGTTGCTGAGGCAGGGTTAGTATTGTGCATGAGGCAGGGTTAGTGTTGTGCAGCGTTGAAGAGTTTGCTGGTTGCTGGGAAGAAGCTGTTCTTGAATATTGTGGTCATTTAGTTAGATAGAGCTCTTAGGGATAGCGGAGTTAAGGGATATGGAGAGAAGGCAGGAACGGGGTACTGATTGTGGATGATCAGCCATGATCACACTGAATGGCGATGCTGGCTCGAAGGGCTGAATGGCCTACTCCTGCACCTATTGTCTATTGTTTTTAGACTGCTGTACCTTCTTCCCACTGGTAGTAGTGAAATAGTGTGGCCAGGATGGTGTGGGATTTTGATGATATTGACTGCCTTTTTGAGGCAATGCCTCCTATAGATTCCTTTAATCACACTCTTTAACCAAACATCTCTTTCACACCGATTCTCGGTGGTGCTGTCACGTATTCTTATGTTTAACTCTATTTCATTCAGTTATTTTGTTATTGCACTTCTGTAATTACTTTGCACTACTTTAGATTGCACTACAATCGTTGCACCATTCTGCTGTTTTCCATTAATTGTCCTATTTATCATTATTGCATACAGTTTAATCTATGAACCAAGTGAATAAGAAAGTTTATTGCACCCAGGTATATATTACAATAAACTAATCCAAATACAAATCTTAAATCATTTTAGATCGATAAAGATCAAGTTCTAGTCACGTATTGTATTACAGTGGCATTTATTCCACAGTCGTTGAATTGTAATGGACACTTTCTTCCAGTAGTATTCCTGCTACTCGCAACTTACGCAAATTCAGTGCGGGTTCATCTAAATGATCAGTCAGCATCAGGGAGAAAAAACACTGGGAGTGACTGGGGCAGAGGTGGGGAGCTCAGATAGCTGTGGGGGTTCAAGGTCCAGGGTCAACAGTGGTAATGAAAGTTAGCTGGAGCAGTATGCAAATGTTACCGTCTTACTATCCTATCTCTTCAGGGACACCAGGCTGACCTTCATACAACCATTCCCGATGCCGTAACCTAGATATCAATATACTAGTCACTACCACCATATCAAAATGAGCGTGGATTGAAATTTTGTTTTCAGTTTTCCTCCTAATCAAAATAATTCAGCATTTCATCCTTTGAGGTGTGTGTAGTTGACCTACAATATAGTGAAATCAGACCTACTAATGGCAGGTGAAATAATCTTCTCTGAGAAAACCATGGGGTCACAAGCAGAAGCAGGGAACAGGAAATAATAGTGGGAAATGGAAAACAGGAGTATGAATCAGGGATGGGGAAGGGACAGCAGCTGGAGCAAAGTTAGCAGGAATGCATTCCATAAAATCCATCATCCACATGGTCTTTGCCCGAGCTTAACACTCTTTGATGGATTGCTCCATCAGCTTTGATAATGCAGTGCAGTGCCATGTCAGACATGGTGCAATCAATGCTGGCAGGAACTTGCAAGGGCCCAGTCACCATCAGCATATGGCCATGGCACATCTCAAGCACCTTCTCCCATCCTACAAGCTTTTAAAACAAAATGACAGTGGTGTTTGAGATAATAATAATTGAAATATTACATTGATAGTGTCTACCAAGGCTTTGTGGATCAAAAGAACTTTCTGTGCCATAAAACCAGGTTCAGAACAAGTCTCACCTGTAAATTTAGACTGGTGTTAAGAGATTTTTAACCAAATTTGTCCTACTTTCTCATTTGGAAAAATAATTAGCAGTTCCTAATTGTTCAACACAAAATAAATTCTGAGAACTTTCCTGGTTTAAGATGTTTTGGTGATAATTAAATAATTAGCAGAACATTAATAAATGGTGGATCATGGTAACATAAAGTGGAACATTACATGTGATTACTATAACCATATTACATTTTTAATATGGATTGAAAGGATTTCACTTTCAGATCAAATTGCAAACACATAAAAATGTGCTCGAGAGGGTAAAACTATGGCAAATGTAAATTTTACAAAGAAATTGTTTTATTATTCTTCCATTTAAAATATTTTGGAGAAATTTACTTCCTATTTTATTACAACAGAATAACTCAGACAAATGGTAAAATTACAGAAAAATTTAAATAGTTTATAGCAAATCTCTTTATCTTCTTTTAGAATCATAACATCATTTTACTAACCTTTCCCTACGCAAAGAGAAATTAAGATTACAGCAGTCGAGGATATTGCATGATTTTTCTTAATGTATGATTATTTAATTAATGTTATGAAGAGTGCATTAGTGAATGTATATTTAATTATAAATTACAAATGAAAGAGATTTGGAAATTAAGCATGCCAGTAGTGAATTGAGCCATATCAAAATTAAATCGGCATTAATGTAAAAGAGCAATAAAGAGGAGACTAACCATTCTTGCAGCAGATGTTAAATTTTCCATTTCCTCATGAGTCACCCAGACATTTCCTGAGGGCTATTTATAAAACCCACAGAGAACCAATGTCAATCCAGGTGAGGCAAGCAGTGATAAAGAAGAACATAACAAACATAAGAAATAGAAGCAGGAATAGGCCACGTGGCCCACGGAGCCTGCTCTACCCTTCAGTAAGATCACAACTGATCCTCTAACTCAATTTCCTTTGATTCTATTATTTCCAAAATCTTTTGAAATCAGTGCTGAGTCTGAACATTTACAGCCTCTGGGAGAGTAAATATTTTTTTCCTCATCTCAGTCCTAAATTACTGACCCTTTACCTTGACAACCTCATGAATCCATAATCTCCAGCAAAAGAGGCTTTCAAAATCTACCTATTAACCACCTCAATATTCGACATGGTTAAATATATTAACTCAAATTCTTCCAAGTATTGGCCAACACCACTCAAACTTTCCTCACTGGTGGATCAATCCTGCACCATTTTTAAGGCAAATAGACAATCAAAATTGCACCCAGATACAGATTGGGTTGGGTTTTCACGAAAGAACTATTAAATTGCAGCAAGACATTTTTTTAAATCACTTCCTTTGCAGTAAAAACTAACATACTATATACATTTTTAATGCCTTGATGTATTGCCTGTTAGCTTAGTGTTATATAAATCAGTACACCAGATCTAGTTTATCACCATTTAAAAAAAATGTTTTTCTACTCTTCTTTTCAAAAGAGATAATCTACGTTCTACTCCATCTGCTACCTGCTTGCCCACCTACATCTGGCTATATCTCTTTGCAGATTTCCTGCATCCGCCTCACAGTTCATCTTCCCACGTAGGTACATTCTGCCCTTTCGTCTCAGTCATTAATGCGGAGCGTTAAGAGCTAGCGGCCTCATACTGAGCCATGTGGTATATCATTTACAATTTTGCCAATCTGCCAATCTGAAAAAGCTTATTATCCCGCATCTACTTTCTGCCTTTTAATCAGATCTTTGTTGGTATATTTCTGCAATGTGAACTATTTTACACGACAATCTATTGTGCAGCGTTTTATGAAATATCCAATTGTTATGTACATTGGTATTCTCCTATCTATCCTGCATCTCTTTGATTTGTCACTATTTCCCTTTCATTACATCTCATCACATTATGATTTTCTAAGTTATGGATTATAGTAACTTCCTGACAATTAATGATTTACTTGTCTATTGTTTCCCACTTTTCCCCTCTTTCAGTATTGATGTATTTATTTAAGATTTTAAAATTTTCATTTTTGGAAAATCATTATTAATACATCTATCAAAACTGTAGCCAACTGTTTAGAATCCTAAAAAGCTGATCTGAGGAGGGGTTAGTTAAGAGTTCCCTTCATTTCTTCAGTATATATTTTTTATTAATATTAATTACTTTTAAGATTCAAAAATCTTCATTTTTGGTTCTCTACTGTCTGTTTACTTTACACCGACAGAAAAAAAAATCTTAATGCTCAGCACTGAAGTATTTGACTCTAAAGAACTCAAATATTTACATGTTATGCATTGCTGGGAACAATTTTTTGTAAAGGCTGTATTAGTGAATTTGTTGGATATATATAAACTAAGCAGCAAGTCTGTGGAATTCTCTGACTCAGAGGGTGGTGGAGGCAGGTTCTCTGGATGCTTTCAAGAGAGAGCTAGATAGGGCTCTTAAAAATAGCGGAGTCAGGGGATATGGGGAGAAGGCAGGAACTGGGTACTGATTGGGGATGATCAGCCATGATCACATTGAATGGCGGTGCTGGCTTGAAGGGCCAAATGGCCTACTCCTGCACCTATTGTCTATTGTCTAATTCAATAAGTATGACAAATTAAATAAAATTGTATCCTAATTTAAAAAAATTATATTATATAAGACATTTGTTTGCCATCATAATATTATAACTTAGCTACAGTATAAATGTTCCTCAAATGGTATGGAGAGCTAGCATTAGAAATAACACAAAAAACTGGCTTGAGAAACTAAGAATGTAATAAATAATAGATAATAAATCTTTAAGTAAAGTCAAGGAGGATTAGAGGGGAGCTGAGGAAAGATTGTTTTTTATCTGTGAGGGATGTGGGGGTTTCTGAAACTCACCAACTGAAATTATAGGAGACAAAAAAGCTCACTATATTTAAAATTCACCTGGATGAACACTTGAAGAGCTGTGACCTACGATGTTTTATATATATAAGCTGTTGCTGCTGCTTGAGGGTTTTTTTCTCCCTCAATTTATTCCCAGTTGAAAGCGCTGACAGATGATATGCTAATGTAGTATGACAGGGATAAGGAGGTGCAAAATATACTGATATGCCTTCCTTATTTTGGGGGAAAGTGGCTAATTTCAGTTGTAATCTCCTATTGCTTTATTTTGTTGGCGCTGCAATCAATCAGCCATACTTAGAATCCATACTCGAGTATTGATGTAACTTACTAATCTTAACCTCATTTAGAATACATACAAAAACAACCAAATAATTTAAAAACAAATTGCAAACACATGTTAGCGATAGGACATATTAAAAGTAGATTTTAATGTGATAATATAGAAACATAATGAAAATTTGTGGTTTGTACTAGTTTTGGCACAAACAAAATGAAGAATTCATACAAGAAGCAAACTGTGATAAAACTATGCATGCATTATTACAGTTGGAATAACATACCAAGAATGATGAAACAGCAGGTTAACATACATAATATACATTTATGATTAAAAACAATAGTTATACCATCAGCAAAAACCAGGAATAATAATTAGTTAAAATTTATAATACAAAAGATACTTCAAGGGATTTAGAGATTTACAACAGTGTGTTATATATTTTTTCAATTATGATATTTAAAACACAATTTAAATGAAAATGATATAAGAAGTGTTATACAGTCAATGAAATGGTTGTTTTATTTGATGTAGTATGTTCTTAGAGTCACGGCAAAACTACTTATGTATTCATAATATCTGAATATATTTTCTGTGTATAATAGTTTACTCTCTTGATTTGCACTGAAACCAATAACTAATTACATAAATGACATAGAAAGAACAAATGAGGCCCTGGCGTGGGGGAGGGGGAAGGATGGGGCGAGAACAAAGGGGGATCCGGCAGGCGTGGACCACCATGGGGGGGGGGGGGAGGAGCAAGGGTGGTCCTGGTGCGGGAAACTTTGTAACTCTATCAGTGCCCTTTATGTGGTGACTGTTTGCATACCTTGGGCATGCAAGCATAGAATTTCACTGTGACAATAAAGTATTCAAGTATTAAATTAAATTCAATTGAATAGTTTAGAAATAGCCAAAAGATGAAATATAATTTAAAGTGAAAATAGCATGTAAACCAAACCTCATAAATTGCGAGAACTTTATTCACATGTTAAATCCTTCAATTTGATTATATCTTGGTTATTCATTCCCTGATATATGTCAACATGCAAGTGTGAAGATAAGACAGTTAAAAGTTATGATAAATGTTACTCACTGTTCTTGATGTTGGAGGTGCTGATGGACTTGTTAGTGATACCATTTCTTGAATCGCTAGTCTGAGTTTCAACCGGTGAAGAGGGTTGCTGATTCCTATTTCCCTTTGAATCTCAGTATCAGACAAGGCAGACATAATGGCTCCACTCTTCACGTTTGCCCGGCAGGCAGCCACATACCAAGCAGGCATTCCAAGCCACAGCTGTACACAGCAATAAAACACGATTCTCTTATTAACAAGGTTTTTCAAGTATATCTAAATGTTGCCAGAATCGCAAAGAAAACATGTGGGTATAATTTTGAAAATGACTGGACCTTCATCATAATTACATTCAATTAAAATATTGATGTAACATATTTAATACTTAATAATCAGCAATTTGTTTGTTTAAAGAACATAATAAATAGCAGGACCTCTTCCCTGCTCCACCATTCAATAGGATCATGGTTGATCTTTACTTCAGTATGGCTTTCCTGTACTAACACTGCATTATGCAACTCTTCCAACATTTAAAAATCTATTGATTTTGGCCTCAAACATATTTAGTCTGCTATTTAGCAAATGAGTCTCCACTGCCCTTCCTGGCAGAGAATTTGAAAGATTCACAACCCACTAAATGAAGAATGTTCTTCTCATTCTGTTCTGAATGACTGATTCCTTATTTTCAGACTGTAACTCCTAGTTCTGGACACCCCAGGCAAAGAAAAAATCATCCACGCACCTACCTGTACTGTTCTTTACCATTGGGTGTGCTGATACCATTTCTTGAATTGTCAGTTGAATTGTTAGCTCATCTCTCATTTTTTTAACCTCAGAATTGAGTACTTGTGTGTAATTACTGCTCATATGATAAACCAATCATCCCAAGAATCACTAATAAACCTTAATTTCATTCCATCAACTGTAAGTATATGCTTCCCGAGACCACTTGTGCCCACAATATTCGGACTCCTAAAGTTTGAAGAAGAGTTCGAGACTCTTGTACATGTTAACTTACAGTAAATTACATACAATGACATCTAAATCTCGCTAAATGTCAACTCCTTTCAAATTCTCACCATTTAAAAATGCTTTGTGTCTATTTTTTATACCATGAATTCAACTTGAGTGCATGAATTGTTTTTAAAATATTGCCTTCCATCTGTCATGCCTTAACTTGTCTTTATCTCTCTGCAGCTTGTCTGGATTCTTCCCAATGCTTCAGATTTTCATTATCAGCAAACTCAGATAAATTATAGTCAATCCCCACTTCCAAATCATTGATATAGATTGTTTTCTTCCTCTTATGCAATCCCTTTGAATAGAGGATGATTTGCTTCCAGTCTATGTTTGTGAATCCTAAAATGGATCATAAGGCTAATGTGGGAACAGTAGACTTTTCCATGGATGGGATTGGGAATGAGTGATATGATGGGCAGGTGGGCAGTTTACCATCCACTGGTTATGTAAAATGTTTGTATGCTTGTGAAGCATGGCTTTGAGGTTCGCACAACTAATCTAAATGCTCCTACTCCACTTTGCCCAGTCATGGTCAAATGCTGCGAGATCCCAACAGACAGCAGCGATGTTGCACTTTCTCAAATAAGCTTTGAAAAGCTTTGATACGGCATTAAAATGGGTCTTTTGGTCTAACATGTCCCTGCCAGCCACTGTACTTATCTAGAATAGTCGTATTTACCCCAATAGATCTGTATGCCCTGGCTAATCAAGTGCTTGACTAGATGCTTCTTAAATGTTGTGCCTTCCATCACCTTTTTATGCAGCAAATTCTAGATTTCAACATCTCTGGATGAAATAAATATTCTCCTCAGATCCCATCCTTGAAGTTTATCTTCAATTCATTTAGTGAGCATCAGCCATGACAGAGCTTCTCAACAGAAAGATAGCAACATTGGTGTCTATGTAAAGTATTCCAAATGCACCTGGACAAGTCAACCAATGTTGCTGTCTGCTTCCAAGCCAACATTTCAATAGAGGCCCTATCACATGATATAATTTATGCAAGGCAGGCCACATCGATCGCACATCTAACTACAAAGTCTATTTTGAGCTCTGTCATGGCAAAGGATTACCAGATGTACAGAGGGGGAAATTCGGACATATTTGGAATGCTGAATCTCTCAGTTTACTCCATGTTTGAACTCCACATGGAGAGCAGATTGGGAGTCACGCCTTGATGAGATAACCAAACTGGGGAACTCAGATCTTTCACGTAGAATTTGTGACTCTGTTCGTTTCATTTGGGATTGTACGTCAAAAATTCAAGAGGAAAAAAGGACCATAGGTTATTTGTTTTACAGTAGTTTACTTTATCTTATTAAAAAATGAGGTCAGGTCAGGTTGGGGGGAGTTCCCCCTGCCACGGGTACCATGTAATCCCGTGCTACCTGCTGCATGGTCGGATAGTTGGCGGCTAAACCGACTCCCCAACCTGGTTTGCCAGGTGAGAAGGGGGCTGTGGAACCCCCAGCAGGATCAAAAACAAGACCTGTCAAAGGGCAGATGAGCTTCTAGCGAGCCAATGGCCATCCACACTTCAGTAGAAGTTGCGATCACTGTCGTACATAGCATTGTAAGGAATGATGATAAAGCACACACACCAAAATCGGATACTTCCAGCGGCGGAAGTCCGTAGGAACTGGAGGACAGAGATGTGTGGTGCGTCCCGTCGGAAACCAGCACCATTGCATCGCTAATGTTTTCAACGATGATGAATGAATGAAAGTTATTGATATGGTTTTCAGTGTTCTGAGATAACTTGTTTTTTTTTAAATCATTGTAATTATGTTTTCCATTTCATTAGTTTTCCAATGTCTCAGTAGATTAGAAATATTTAAAACTATGTAAAACCATTTCAGCTTTTACACCCAGCATTGCTGGCTATGAAATGCTGTCAGGAGTATTGCGTTCTTGGGTCTCCTCATCGAGCCACCCAAGGTCCCCATCACTGACCAAACTTACTGCTGGAGCCTAGGAGGCAGAAGCCCACTGAGGTAAGTGTCCACATCCAGCCTCCATGTCAGGCTGAGGAACAAATGGGAATGGGGTAAACAGGTATTGATTCTGGAGACATGTACAAATCTTGCATGATCCATCCACGACTCTGGACGTATACCAATCTAACATCCAAAAATGGTGCAGAAATGTATAGACATTTCTGGTATAAAATGTTACCAGTGCATAGTGCATTCTGAGAGCTTGCTGAGTGTTCTATCACCTTAAGTTAATAATAGAAACATAGAAACATGGGTGCAGGAGTAGGCCATTTGGCCCTTCGAGCCAGCACCTCCATTCAGTATGATCATGGCTGATTATCCGAAATCTGTACCCCATTCCTGCTTTCTCCCCATATCTCTTGATTCCGTTCACCCTAAGAGCTATATCTAACCTCTTATATAATCATACAACCTGAATAATTTTATACCACTATTGAATTGGTTCACCTGACAGACACAACTTACTGCTAGTGAAACAAATTCATAACATTATCCCTGTAGAAAAAAAATACTTGAATAATGAAAAGCAAAGTTATCATGTAAACCTTTAACTGATTGTGTAAACTGTTATTCAGCTGACTATACGTATTCATTCTTTGGATGTGTCGTGATTTGTTTACATACCTCCAGAACCAGGGGCCACAGTTCCAGAACCAGGGGCCACAGTCTTAGAATAAAGGGGAGGTCATTTGAGACTGAGGTGAGAAAAAACGTTTTCACCCAGAGAGTTGTGAATTTATGGAATTCCCTGACACAGAGGGCAGTGGAGGCCAAATCACTGGATAGATTTAAGAGAGAGTTAGATAGAGCTCTAGGGGCTAGTGGAGTCAAGGGATATGGGGAGAAGGCATGCACGGGTTATTGATAGGGTACGATCAGCCATGATCACAATGAATGGCGGTGCTGGCTCAAAGGGCCGAATGGCCTCCTCTTGCACCTATTTTCTATGTTTCTATGTTTCTTTACAGAAACAACAAAGATAAAACCTTTTTACCTCAAGCCATGCTACTACTGTTGGTCCATCCCACTGTGCAAATGGCATACCTTTTCTCCGGGCTTCTTCTAATAATTCATGCCTGTAAAATGCAAGCTATATTGAAATGGACATCTTCACTAGTATTAATCTTAAATCATCAACGTAAGCGTAATCTTCTATATGAGTACAAAATGGGATAAAGCAAATCAGCAACTGGTTTAAACCTTGGGAAATTTTCTTTTTTTGTTACAATGTTTGCATTTAATGCATCTTCATTAAATAAGATTTTCTTTTGGTTAATACTTACTTTTTCTTCAATCTTCTGTCTTTTTCTGCTTGTGTTCCTAATTTGCCCAATCCAAGGGAATCTTGGTTACTGATTTCTGCATCAAATATACCTGCTGAAAGGAAGTGTGTGCTTAAGGTAAAATTAACAGAATTAACAAACCACTTTGCAAATATGCAGAAATAATTAAGTCATACCTCTTTTTTTCTAGTTCATTTTGTGTTTGTTAATATAGGGGCTGCAAGTTAGTTTCAAAATCTGCCCTCAATAACAACAGATTCATTGAAGTACTGTTTTCAATAAATATGTTAAACTCACAGTGATGTTATGTAGGTATGTTACAAAACTTACCTTCAGCCGCGCTGTAATTCTGCTACTGGCCGTGTGCGCGATTTTGGCGCCTTTAAGGGGGGGCGGGGTTAAAACGCGGGTTTCTCCTCCCTTGTCCTGGAAATATTTTGTTGGAGTACAAGCCTTGGCTGACAAAATCGTTCCTACCGGCATTTTGTGAATTTTTTATTTTTATTAAATCGTCAATGTCAGCGCTACAGTCATTTTAAAAGCAGCTCCTGAAGCGTCAACGCCGATAACGGGGACGGATTTCACACAATGGACAGGTAAACGAAAGTGCTTTCTTTAAATGTATAAAAGTGCTTCTTAAGAAGCCTTTAATTCACATTTTTTCATGCGACACGGTGATTTTATTCCCCGAATTAACGGCAGTATTTCTCATGCCAATACGGGGTTAAATTCACCGCAAATGAACGTTCCAAAAGATCGCGTTCCAGTAATCCTCACTCGCAAGATGAATTAAATGCCCATTAATTTACAGGTATTAAACATTCAATTCCTTCCATTTGGCCTGTAAATTCATGAAAATTAGATTTTAAAATTATGTTATATTGTGAATTATTGTGTGAATGTTATTTGGACACTTAGGCTATTTAAAAATGTTAATCTATTCTTAAGAAATTGATAGATGTTTAGATCTAGTAATTGAATTTTGTAATTAGCTACAATTAGGTAACTAACTAATTATATGCTTTACTTTCATGTCTTCGAAGTAAGATTGTTTCATATTTGTTTCAGAATGCTTCAATCTATAATACCTGAAAATTTATTTCAGTTACCATAATTTTTAAGAAAGTTATGGGCTTTTAACTGTCCTCGATCACAGCTTTTGTGTTAAGTCAATGGAAAAGCAATAGGGAACTAGATGCTAATTTCTGAGTATGATAATGGCCATAACTTTTTTAATACTGAAGATATGAAAGTGAATTAAGTGTCAAATTAAACTTCTTTTTATGCTTTATCTGATGGGATAAATTGCAGACTTTATTTTTTAAATCTCAAAATTTTGTAACATTGCTATGTTATGTAGCACTTATGTGACATGGTAATTTCAAGATGATTATTTTTTCCTGTGCTGCAATATATTCCAGAGTTCCTTCACAATTATATATCAGAAAATGTGAGATTCTGATCGGAAATTTTATCCTAGTTTTGCAAATGATCCCAGATGACAATACCTGGCAGGATCTGGCTCTTGAGTCTTCAAATGAAAAGGGCAAAAGTATATTGAGAAAAAATTAGAATGTAATAAAAACTCTTGCCTACCTTAGAGCTTTGCAACATCCCTTTAACTCAGAAACCTGATCCTGTTAGGGTTTCCTATCTTTACAGGTTAGCACAAGAGCAAGGTTAAAGATGAAAATAACATAATTTAGGATGTTACATTCTCCCTCTTTGACGTGCTTTGCATGCTTGTACTTCATAAGGGGTCCTCCCTCTCTTTTCCTCCTCCAGCACATTGCCTGCCCTGCAAGCTAACTAACGCTCCCATGCCTTCACATGGCTGGGGCACACCATTTTAGTTCTACTGCCACTCGTATTATAAAACTTATTTTATGTTCTAACCACTCAACCTCCTTTCACTGCATCTTAAAACTTATTAAATTAGCTTTTCCCAGTTCTAAAGATAGGTCATTGACGTAAACTGCTAATCATCAATATACATACTGCATGCTGTCTAGTGTGGTGAGTATTTCCAGCATTTGCTCTTTTATAGCAATATTCTTTGGCTAAGTTATTTGGAAATGTTAATGCAGAATGGATTGAATATAGAAGATATAACTCAGACAAATAAGTAGAATTTGTGAGAAAAGTGAGCACCACCTTATAAACAAACGCATTAAAAGAAAAATCAAATATGTGCTCGATAATATATAAATATATCTCAATAAAGCAAAATTAACATTATATACTGCAATCCCATACATAAAGGAATTAAAACTATACTGAAGCTTAAAATATAGGATTGAACAATGGCAAAGATGTTAAGATAATATTTTGCTATCATTCTTGGAAATGACGGTGGAAAAATTATTATAATGGAGGATAAAAAGACAAAAAGCAACTATGCAAAAGGGTCTGATTATATAAAAAAGGTGGTGTAAAGTAAAGTGTAAGCATATATCCTGATACCATGGATCTTAACCTGCTTATAACATTACACAGACCAAAAGGTTCTAACTATATCTGCATAAATGAATGGAAAAGAGCTGATGAAAGGATTATTTTATAAACTGTTTTCTATACTTCAGTTCTACACTCCACGACCCTAAGTGGGGATTTAATGGAGTGAATAGAATAGAAAATACGAATGAAAGATAACAGTTAAACATATCTGTTATCTGAACTGATTGCCATCATCTGAATTTTATTTTTATTTAAGCAAGTGATAATTCTCATTGTTTATTAACAATTTAAGATAACTGGCAAAAGAACCAGAGCCATGATGGTTATAATAATCTGGAATGTACTGCCGGAAATGGTTACTGGTCAATAATAAATTCCAAAATCAAATTAGATAACTCTTTGAAAGAAAACACATGCTCTAAAAACACATGCCAGTGCATGGTGAATGAGGAGAGTGGAACTAATTGGATAACTGATACAGAATTGCCTTCTGAGCATTATCATTTCTACATTACAAAGGAATAATGTTCCAATTGTTGATGAATCAGTAACGAGGAGTTGTCAGCTTCCAGGATGAAGGTTACAAGACAATATTTTACATTGTTTTTGTTCAAAGCAATAAGAGATCAAGTTTACTAGATGAATAAAAGCTAACAACATTCCAACGCTAAACTAAAAATAAAACAAACATTTATTTTTATTCTGGTTGACAGAGTAGACAAGAAGCTTTTTGTTCTAGAAACACTTTTATAAAAAGAAAATTATTTAAGCAGCAAACAAAATATATACACAAATGTAGTCACTTCATAAAATAGGAAACATTTTCTAATTCAATCCAGCAATTAATAATCGGTTTGCTAACCTTGTACTGAGGCCAAATGGTCTTTGGCAAGATGTCCTAGGCGCCCTTTCTCTCTCTTTCCAAATAAGCGGCCTATTGAGGATTTGATTCCTTTCTTCTTTTGTCCTTTATGGAGTGAGTCCTGGCTACTTGTACTACTATAATTGCCCATTTCTGCTTCTATTGATGCTGAAAAACTGTAAATGATTAGATTAGAAATTGGCTATTTGCAATATTTTTTTCTCATTCAGCACTTTACAAATAATTCCTCACCTACTGTCAATATTTCAAGACTTCAAATAATGGGTCACCAAATATAACTGCCTATAAATGAAATAAAAATGAGGTTGCCATGAAAATTTCATGAATTTTCACTATAATTTAATAAACATAAAAAACACAGCATTTGTAAACTCATAAATTAAGTGAAAGATATATTTTTTAAATTGTTTATTTGCTAAATGTATCCCTTGCGCATAAGTTCAGCCCAGGAAGGAAACAAAAAATCACAGAGGTGTTTCAATAGATAATAGACAATAGACAATAGGTGCAGGTGTAGGACATTCGGCCCTTCGAGCCAGCACCGTCATTCACTGTGATCATGGCTGATCATCCACAATCAGTACCCCTTTCTTGCCTTCTCCCCATATCCCTTGACTCCGTTATCTTTAAGAGCTCTATCTAACTCTCTCTTGAAAGCATCCAGAGAATTGGCCTCCAATGCCTTCTGAGGCAGAGAATTCCACAGACTCACAACTCTCTGGGTGAAAAAGTTTTTCCTCATCTCCGTTCTAAATGGCCTACCCCTTATTCTTAAACCGTGGCACCTGGTTCTGGACTCCCCCAACATCGGGAACATGTTTCCTGCCTCCAGCGTGTCCAATCCCTTAGTAATCTTTTTTATTTAAATAAGATATCCTCTCATCCTTCTAAATTCCAGTGTATACAAACCCAGTCGCTCCATTCTTTCAACATATTACAGTCCCGCCATCCCCGGAATTAACCTCATGAAACTACGCTGCACTCCCTCAATAGCAAGAATGTCCTTCCTCAAATTTGGAGACCAAAACTGCACACAATACTCCAGGTGTGGTCTCACTAGGGGCCTGTACAATGGTAGAAGGGCCTCTGCTCCTACACTCAACTCCTCTTGTTATGAAGGCAACATGCCATTAGCTTTCTTCACTGCCTGCTGTACCTGCTTGCTTACTTTCAGTGACTGCTGAACAAAGACACCCAGATCTCGTTGTACTTCCCCTTTGCCTAACTTGACACCGTTCAGATAATAATCTGCCCTCCTCTTCTTGCCGTCAAAGTGGATAACCTCACATTTATCCACATTAAACTGCAACTGCCATGCATCTCCTCACTCATCCAACCAGTCCAAGGCACCCTGTACATTGTAAATAGCTGCGGCCCCAGCACCGAGCCTTGCGGTACCCCACTAGTCATTGCCTGCCATTCAAATAACACCAGTTCAAATAATTTAAATCCAAAAATAATCTTCTCATTAAGAAGAAAAGGTATTATGGGTTTGCTCTGAGTCTTTTCTTCGAGTGGAATACATAGATACATAGATACATAGAAAATAGGTGCAGGAGTAGGCCATTCGGCCCTTCGAGCCTGCACCGCCATTCAATATGATCATGGCTGATCATCCAACTCAGTATCCCGTACCTGCCTTCTCTCCATACCCCCTGATCCCCTTAGCCACAAGGGCCACATCTAACTCCCTCTTAAATATAGCCAATGAACTGGCCTCAACTACCCTCTGTGGCAGAGAGTTCCAGAGATTCACCACTCTCTGTGTGAAAAAGTTTTTCCTCATCTCGGTCTTAAAGGATTTCCCCCTTATCCTTAAGCTGTGACCCCTTGTCCTGGACTTCCCCAACATCGGGAACAATCTTCCTGCATCTAGCCTGTCCAACCCCATAAGAATTTTGTACGTTTCTATAAGATCCCCTCTCAATCTCCTAAATTCTAGCGAGTATAAGCCAAGTCTATCCAGTCTTTCTTCATATGAAAGTCCTGACATCCCAGGAATCAGTCTGGTGAACCTTCTCTGCACTCCCTCTATGGCTATAATGTCCTTCCTCAGATTTGGAGACCAAAACTGTACGCAATACTCCAGGTGTGGTCTCACCAAGACCCTGTACAACTGCAGTAGAACCTCCCTGCTCCTATACTCAAATCCTCTTGCTATGAAAGCCAACATACCATTCGCTTTCTTCACTGCCTGCTGCACCTGCATGCCTACTTTCAGTGACTGGTGTACCATGACACCCAGGTCTCGCTGCATCTCCCCATTTCCTAGTCGGCCACCATTTAGATAATAGTCTGCCTTCCCGTTTTTGCCACCAAAGTGGATAACCTCACATTTATCCACATTATACTGCATCTGCCAAACATTTGCCCACTCACCCAGCCTATCCAAGTCACCTTGCAGTCTCCTAGCATCCTCCTCACAGCTAACACTGCCCCCCAGCTTAGTGTCATCCGCAAACTTGGAGATGTTGCTTTCAATTCCCTCATCCAGTTCATTAATATAAATTGTAAATAGCTGGGGTCCCAGCACTGAGCCTTGCGGTACCCCACTAGTCACTGCCTGCCATTGTGAAAAAGACCCGTTTACTCCTACTCTTTGCTTCCTGTTTGCCAGCCAGTTCTCTATCCACATCAATACTGAACCCCCAATACCGTGTGATTTAAGTTTGTATCCTAATCTCTTATGTGGTACCTTGTCGAAAGCCTTCTGAAAGTCCAAATACAACACATCCACTGGTTCTCCCCTATCCACTCTACTTGTTACATCCTCGAAAAATTCTATAAGATTCGTCAGACACGATTTACCTTTCGTAAATCCATGCTGACTTTGTCCAATGATTTCACCACTTTCCAAATGTGCTGCTATCCCATCTTTAATAACTGACTCTAGCAGTTTCCCCACTACCGATGTTAGACTAACTGGTCTGTAATTCCCCGTTTTCTCTCTCCCTCCCTTCTTAAAAAGTGGGGTTATGTTTGCTACCCTTCAATCCTCAGGAACTACTCCAGAATCTAAAGAGTTTTGAAAAATTATCACTAATGCATCCACTATTTCTGGAGCTACTTCCTTAAGTACTCTGGGATGCAGCCTATCTGCCCCTGGTGATTTATCGGCCTGTAATCCATTCAATTTACCCAACACCACTTCCCGACTAACCTGGATTTCACTCAGTTCCTCCATCTCCTTTGACCCGCGGCCCCCTGCTATTTCCGGCAGATTATTTATGTCTTCCTTAGTGAAGACGGAACCAAAGTAGTTATTCAATTGGTCCGCCATATCCTTGTTCCCCATGATCAATTCACCTGTTTCTGACTGCAAGGGACCTACATTTGTTTTAACTAATCTCTTTCTCTTCACATATCTATAAAAACTTTTGCAGTCAGTTTTTATGTTCCCTGCCAGTTTCCTTTCATAATCTATTTTCCCTTTCCTAATTAAGCCCTTTGTCCTCCACTGCTGGTCTCTGAATTTCTCCCAGTCGTCTGGTATGCTGCTTTTTCTGGCTAATTTGTACGCATCATCTTTTGCTTTGATACTATCCCTGATTTCCCTTGTTATCCACGGATGCACTACCTTCCCTGATTTATTCTTTTGCCAAACTGGGATGAACAATTTTTGTAGTTCATCCATGCAGTCTTTAAATGCCTTCCATTGCATATCCACCGTCAACCCTTTTAGAACTAATTGCCAGTCAATCTTGGCCAATTCATGTCTCATACCCTCAAAGTTACCTTTCTTTAAGTTCAGAACCGTTGTTTCTGAATTAACAATGTCACTCTCCATCCTAATGAAGAACTCAACCATATTATGGTCACTCTTGCCCAAGGGGGCACGCACAACAAGACTGCTAACTAACCCTTCCTCATTACTCAATACCCAGTCTAGAATAGCCTGCTCTCTCGTTGGTTGCTCTACATGTTGGTTTAGATAACTATCCCGCATACATTCCAAGAAATCCTCTTCCTCAGCACCCCTGCCAATTTGATTCACCCAATCTATATGTAGATTGAAGTCACCCATTATAACTGTTTTCCCTTTGTTGCACGCATTTCTAATTTCCTGTTTGATGCCATCCCCAACTTCACTACTACTGCTAGGTGGCCTGTACACAACACCCACCAGCGTTTTCTGCCCCTTAGTGTTTCGCAGCTCTACCCATACCGATTCCACATCCTCCAAGCTAATGTCCTTCCTTTCCACTGCGTTAATCTCCTCTCTAACCAGCAACGCTACCCCACATCCTTTTCCTTTCTCTCGATCCCTCCTGAATATTGAATATCCCTGGTTGTTCAGCTCCCAGCCTTGCTCACCCTGGAGCCATGTCTCCGTGATCCCAACTATATCATAATCATTAATTGCTATCTGCACGTTCAACTCACCCACCTTATTACGAATGCTCCTTGCATTGAGACACAAAGCCTTCAGGCTTGTTTTTACAACGCTCTTACCCCTTATACAATTATGTTGAAAAGTGGCCCTTTTTGATTTTTGCCCTGGATTTGTCTGCCTGCCACTTTTACTTTTCACCTTGCTACCTATTGCTTCCGCCCGCATTTTACACCCCTCTGTTTCTCTGCTCACCCATTTAAGAACCCCACCACCTCTTATTCTCTGTTTATTATTGTTTTCTTCTTTCCCCCCTACATGTTGGGTCTGAATGCTTTCCTTCTCTGCCTCCTGCCACACACACTGTCTAATAGCATTCTCTATTTGAGTGCCTCCCCCCAACCATTCTAGTTTAAAGTCTCTCCAGTAGCCTTTGCAGATCTCCCCGCCAGGATATCAGTCCCCCTCAGGTTCAATGCAACCCATCCTTTTTGTACAGGTCGAACCTTCCACAAAAGAGGTCCCAATGATCCAGAAATTTGAATCCCTGCCTTCTGCACCAGTCCTTCAGCCACGCATTTATCCTCCACCTCGCTCCATTCCTACTCTCACTGTCGCGTGGCACAGGCAGTAATCCCGAGATTGTTACCTTTGCTGTCCTTCTCTTTAACTCCCCTCCTAACTCCCTAAATTCTCCTCATGACCACAATTTAGTATAACATTCCTGTGTACTATCCCTATCCTTAAATGACATTTATTGGTAAAATACATTGTTATTGTACCATCAGTCTAAAAGTAAATTATGTGTAAATCCATCAATGTATGTTTGAAGGAGCTTATGGGGATGGATCCATGCAATAGAGATACTCACCTTCGCATATCGTCATGATAGGATGGGAGGGTATGTGTCATTCTGAGTGGTCTTGGCGATGATGGAGGTGATGTTTCACATGTTATCGTAGCTTTATCTTCATGACCATCTTCCTGCACAGCTGCAATCTGAACAGCAAGAGGAGAGATCTCCGCTCTCAAACATATACTGTGTCTATGTCAGAAAATACTTCCAAAATTGCAGTTTTAATATTACTCACTAAATATATATTACTAAATTATATAAAATGTAATAATAAACCGTAAAATATCTAAATATATGCTCAACAATATCAAATAAATAATGAGTTTAGACAATTTATGATTTTTTGAAAAATGCTAATCAAAGAATGATTTGATGTTCAAAATCTAAATATATAGTATTCCCTCGAAATGCAATTAAGATAATTACCTTTCTCCGATGCTTCCTTAGATCACTAGGCTGATTTGGCAAAAGAGTAAAGGCACAAAAATAATTAAGAACAGCAGATGGCCATTGCAAGCATTACTAATTTGAATGTGAATAATAGTTTACAATAAGTCATACATAATAAACCAGAAAAGGCGTTTACAACCAGAGCTTCGAACATGCTTTCGAACCTAGACTTTCCATTCAAAAATACCATGCAATTTTCTATGTAAGGCTTGAATTATGATGATGACCCGTGCTTTCTGCGATCTAAAAATTTGGATTGCAAAAAATTCAACTGTAGTTTGCCTTGCCTCTTCCTCCAGTAAGTACTCTCAAGAAAATTCAGAAAAAAGAGCATCACATTTCATTCATAAACTTACCAGTGTCATGATGCCCATACGATCAATGTCCCTGGCAGGGCTATGTGCTCGGAATTTTGGTGTTGAGTGCCCACTTATAGGAGGGGAGGAACTGGCTAATGAAGACGCAGTAATCGAGCCTGTAATAGATCTCCCTGGATGCATTCTGGCCAAATTTAGACCTTCAAGGCTAACACTCCCCACTCGATTCTCAATTTCCTCAGCACGAAGTTCAGTTGACTCCTTCTCTTCCTGGATTAACCTGAAAAATTCACAAAGGTTTAAGAAAAAATTGTCATGCATTTCATTTCGTTCACACCCCACACAATATTTATAATTCATTCAAATGCTTTGATCATTGGTTGAGTCAATGCTTAAAATACTGTGTCATGATTTAGAATTAGTAATCTTGTAACTTTTGGACTGTTCTCCTTATCCACA
Organism: Malacoraja senta; assembly: GCA_038087875.1. Lineage (NCBI taxonomy): Eukaryota > Metazoa > Chordata > Chondrichthyes > Rajiformes > Rajidae > Malacoraja > Malacoraja senta. The sequence continues at coordinate 57,039,353 of CM075979.1, forward strand.
GGGAAGAAAATCTCTTGTTCTTCTGCCATCTTTCCAAAATGTAACTGGACTCACAAGAAATATGCTTAACTCACAAATGCTCTCCGAAATGGCCAAAGGCTCCACAAAACTGATTAACACATGAACTGCATCAGTTCAAAATGGTGCCTCGCCATTTTCTCTAGGGGAAATTGGGGATGAGCAATAAATGCTGGGCTTAACATGAATGAACTATGATTTGGGTTATGCTCGTGAATTTTCTGGTTGTGCATTTGCCATGTTTATCCATGAGCCTCCGAGATGGATTCTTAGAGCAGCTTGTATTGGAGCCTACCAGAGAGAAGGCAATTCTGGATTTAGTGTTGTCTAATGAACCAGATTTAATAAGGGATCTCAAGGTAAAGGAAACGCTAGGAGGTAGTGACCATAATATGATACGTTTTCATCTGCAATTTGAGAGTGAGAAGGTTAAATCAGAAGTGTCGGTGTTGCAGTTGAATAAAGGGGACTATGAAGGCATAAGAGAGGAGCTGGCCAAGGTCGACTGGAAAAGGATCCTAGCAGGAATGACGGTGGAACAGCAATGGCAGGAATTTCTGGGCATAATCCAGAAGATGCAGGATCATTTCATTCCAAAGAGGAAGAAAGATTCTAAAGGGAGTAAGAGGCAACCATGGCTGACAAGGGAAATTAAGGACGGTATAAAACTAAAAGAAAAGGTATATAACATAGCAAAGAGTAGTGGGAGGCCTGAGGATTGGGAAACTTTCAAAGGACATCAGAAGGTAACAAAAAGGGCAATACGTGGTGAAAAGATGAAGTATGAAGGTAAACTCGCCAAGAATATAAAGAAGGATAGTAAAAGCCTCTCTAGGTATGTTCAGAGAAAAAGATTAGTAAAGACAAATGTGGGTCCTTTGAAGGCAGAAACAGGTGAAATTATTATGGGGAACAAGGAAATGGCAGAAGAGTTGAATAGGTACTTTGGTTCTGTCATCACTAAGGAAGACACAAACAATCTCCCAGATGTACTAGAGGACAGAGGATCTAGGGAGGCAGAGGAACTGAAGGAAATCTGCATTAGGCAAGAAATAGTGTTGGGTAGACTGATGGGACTGAAGGCTGATAAATCCCCAGGGCCTGATGGTCTGGCTCTAGAAATTGGTGGCACATTGGTAGTCTTTTTCCAATGTTCTATAGATTCAGGATCAGTTCCTGTGCATTGGAGGGTAGCTAATGCAGGGCTTGAAATTAGCGGTTGCCCGGGTGCCACTGACCACCCAAAGTGCCGCCGGGCAACCTACACGCCGAGTCATTTTGACCGGCTTGGCACGCAGATACTGGTTTATACCGAAGATAGACATTAAAAAACTGGAGTAACTCAGCGGGTCAGGCAGCATCTCTGGAGAAAAGGAACATGACGTTTTGTGTCGGCGACGGCTGTAATGCGTGGGAAAGATGCTAAGCGTGACATGACAGAGGGTTGGAGCGAAAGATGGGACCCGCACAGCAGCAGCAGCAGCGGCGGCCACAACAGCGGCTCCATCTCCTCCTCCTCCCGCCCCCCGCCCGGCCTGATAATGGCCGCTGCCTGCCACTCTGCCAACGGTGCTTTCAAAACAAACCCACTCGCACGCCGAGGCCGGGAGGAGGGGGGGAGGCAGGGAGGCAGGGAGGCAGGCCGGCAGGCAGGCCTCCTTCCGCCATCTGAAGAATCTGCACTGCTCGGCCCCGCACCTTCCTGTTGGTTGGCGGAGGAGGGGAGGCGGTGGCGAGGAGATCCCAACCGCCTCCCCCTTTGGCGGCGGCACTTAGCGATGCATAGGGACGGCCAAGGCAGCGATGATGCCGGTGTTGTCCGAGGAGCGCTGACCTTCCTTCCCACCTCCTCTGCCCCTTGCTCTCTCTCTCTCTCTCTCTCTCTTGTACGCCCCCCCCCTCCACGCCCCTTATCCTGAGACCCCCTCCTCTCTATCCCGCACTGATCCCCATTCCTGCCTCTATTCAGTCCTCACTGACATCCCGTGTGCTCCCCTCCTCATCTACCCCCCACCATATCTATTCATCGTGCACTGATCTCCTTATCCACCTAGCATTGAATCTCCTGCCACTCCCCATCAATCCTACACTGGTCCCCCAATTCATCCTGTACTGACCCCCCTTCCCATCTGTCCTGCACTGCACCTCCCCTTCATCCTGCACTGCAACCCCCATCCATCCTGCACAGATCCCCCCATTCAACCCCACTGTCATCCCCCGCGCTCTCCCCTCACAATTTTACCTACTCCAACCAACACGCACTAATTACCCTGCCTCAATCCATCCATTCCGCACCGATTGCCTTCTCAACCCCCCCCCCCCACAGCCATCTATCCATCCCACACTGATTCACACCTCTACCCCTCCCCCCACCCCCGACCCTATTGTGCTGGAAATATCTTCAGAGCGAACATTGACTATGTTTGATAACGGAATGCAATCAAATATGTTTTAATTCCCAATGTTATTATTTATTTTAATCCAAAAAGATGGATTAATTAATTTGTGAACATGTTAAACATTAAAAACGCAGTGTTCGATTGTCACTGCTACCGTTGACACGTTATTACAGAATTCATTTTAATGCCAAATCAATGCTCTTAATATGGAGTATCAGTACTGTTATTTTGATGAGCAACATTCACAACTACACATTGGATTTATCCAGGTTTTACTTCTACGGTCGGTCATATACATCACAAATTTGGTCAGGAGATATTTCAGTTGAAATTTTAATGTTAATTCTGAAGTGGGAATGATGGAAAAAGCGTTTATCAACAATTATTTTTAAATTTGGTGCTTACAAACTGGGTATCTTCATTGCTGTTCACAACACATACATCTAATCTGAATACATACATCTAGTCTGAAGAAGGGTTTTGGCCCGAAACGTTGCCTATTTCCTTCGTTCCATAGATGCTGCTGCACCCGCTGAGTTTCTCCAGCATTTTTGTGTACCATCTAATCTGAATGTCCGGTAATGAGGCGTTTTGACACCTTTAAACATATTACCAAAAGAACATTTGCTGCATTTGTGTTCTTTGGCCATCTCTTGTTAGTTAGTGTAATGTTTAACCTGTCAGGTGGGTATAGTCAGTTTTAACAGCTATTATCATAAAATGCCTTTAGAAAATTCCTTGCAACCTGTATATTTTGTTGTGGATAAATTATGTGGGAAGCGAGAGTGTATCTGTACCAAGAGCGATAATGACCTATGCTATGGCAATGTCATGATCATTTTCGGTCATTCACAGAAAACATGCTTGCATCAATCTGTAGTGTGCATGGTTAAGCATATATGTTATCATGGTCCAGGATTTATTGTTTCAATAAATTTATGGTCCAAGTTTCTATGTTTCTAAAAGGTAGAGATTTCTATATACTGAAGGAGAAAACTATTAAACAAGTGTTCAAAAAGAAATGAGTGATGCTGGAAATGCCCAGCAATCAGGTGGCTTTCTTCTGAATTCATAGTCGTACAGCTTCATTGAAATATAAATACAAACTAAATCTCATGTACGAAAGCCAATCTAAATACAAAGGTAAACTAATTACGAATTTCTAATCAGTCTGGCAAATTCTTTCCACTGCCTACGTCCTCTTATTAAAAATTGTGGCGTCAATTGCTTGCATGGACGTACTTGAGAATAGGTTAATTGCATGTTATACCACTTTGTACAGATACTGGTTTCTCCGTGTACTATCCATATTTATCTAAATTAAAGCATATCTGCAAAATCTTAATTAATCTCCCAAATTTGTCTTCAATCTCTTTTATAATAGTAAGTCATTATTGAAATGTAATATAACAAAGACACCTTATTTCATTGTTAATAGCATCAAGCTGCTCTTGTAACATCATGGCAAGCGTCTGAGCATCAGAATGTCCACTAGGTGAAAGAAGATCCATGGAACTAAATATTGTTTCTCTGTCATCATCATCAATGTCAGACATTTCAGTGTCACTTTCAAACTGATGGCTGCTCAGAATATCAATCTGGTGAGTTCTGCTCCATTCATTGTCACCAAGTGTCTGTATCTGAAATGCAAAAAAAGTGTCACATTTCTGGGATGATTGTTCTAATCATTTATTATAACTTTAGTGGAAGGTTTTACAGGAAGCTTGGAGATGCAAATCTTCTGCTGTAGTTATGGTAGATGAATCTCATATTCCATGACTCCCCTTGTCATCATTTCAATGCCCATGGTCGATGCAAACTAAATGGAAAGCTAGAAAATATTATTTTTATATTATCTTGGTTTTTAATCCCTCCATATTATTATCATTTGTATCTTTCAGAAGTCACATCCATAGAAACATTAACAGAAATCAATGTTACATTTCAAATCATGGAAAAAAAATCATGTATTTAAAATCTGAGTTAAAAATTAATTGTTATTCTTCATGTTGAAGTCAAATTTCTTGCACATATTTTCATTTTCAGTGCAGAGATTTTAAAGCAATTTTCCCTCCAAATAATTGGGGTTCGGTCAGGTAGAACTACAGATATAAAAGATCTTAAACCCAAACCCAATTTATACCTAATCTTTTCACTTACAGTTATAATGGAGGTGAACCAGGCCCTGGGGGGCAACTTGCTTGTGGAAACTGAATCCCTTATTGAAATATTTTAATGATGATACATGCCTCACATTCTTAAACTTTAACACTGACCTCTGGTTTCGTGGAGCTGAGAAACCTGAGAGCCAAAAGGAGTCATACTTTTGCACCATTGCTTCTTGGTAGTGGATGCAAATGTTTCTGTGCTGGTACCAAGGAAACCTGTTTGGACTTTGGAATCTTCCAAACATATGCCTGATGAGGGATGAAATCACCTCCAGCCATCTGCCCTTCCATTTTCTCCCCAGGTTCCCCAATCCGTGGCCACCTTGACCCTCTTCAATCCAAGTCTTTCATAAGATTTCACTGATTTTCTCTCCTTCTCTTGCAACAATTGTAATCCTACCTGATCTGACCGACCTGCACATCAATCTCCTATTTCCCAATGCCACCCACACCACTTCCATATAGCTGTCACCGGTTGATATGCCAATATCAAATCTAACTCACAATCTCTCTGGGCACCCCATAAATATCTCCCCAAACCCAGCCCCTCATCTATGTTCAATCAAATTCTCTGCTCTTGGTAGATATTATTTCTCTCTAACCCTGATCTCTCCAGCCACTCCACATGTCTTCCAATCTCCACTAACTCACAGTTAGACCATAAGATATAGGAGCATAATTAGGCTATTTGGCCCATTGAGTCTGCTCTACATACAGATCAGTTCTCTGATCAATGAGTCTCCCAGCACAACCCTTGATTCCCAATCACTATCAGTAACAATCTGCCAGAAAAACTCAATGTTTTGAGTCCTGATGCAGGTTTTTAATCCAAAATGTCATCCATTCCCATTTCCCTGCTGAGTTCCTCCAGCAGGTATGTGTTGCTTCACATTCCAGCACCTGCAGTCTCTTTTTCTGTGTGACCTCAATCTCTTTATTAACTATAAAGCCTATAAAACCATCATCGATAAATTTACCTCACTGTACTAAATTTATTCTTATTTAATCATACAAATTGAATTAAGAGTTAAGCAAAAGATAACATGTACATTAACAATTATGTAGCCATGCATTAATTCAAACCTCAAGTACAAACCTTTGGTTCTTCTCTGCGGCCCATTGAACGCCCTCTCTGAGATCTCCTTAGCAAATTAGAAGACCTAAAATGATCAGACTGGCTATCTATCAATGAGCCCATGGAATACCGTTTCTCAGGTGAGGGATCCAAAAGTGGCCTGCAGATAACAATACATAGATTATCTTGCTAAGAATAGTATGGACTGGAGGTCACCATCTTCCAAAAAATATTTTTACTATAAATAATGCTGAAATATTAATGTAAATCATACAGGCATTATATTTGTAATATTTAACATGCTATAAATGAAATGTTATATAAACAAAATTATCTAAACGCTTGAGATATCAACTATATTTCAACATGTTGAAAATTCAGCGGCGATCAGAAAAACGCTACAACTCTTTGGGTGACTAGGAGACCTCTCACGACCATACAGGGACCCCTGGCGACATGTCACGGGTGTTGCGGCGTGTCACCAGGGGGTCGCCTGCATGATCGTGAGAGGTCGCCAGGGGGTCGCCTGCATGGTCGTGAGAGGTCGCCTGTATGGTCGTGAGAGGTCCCTAATCTCCCAAAGAGTCGTAGCGTCTATCTGGTCGCTGCTGAATTTTCAACATGTTGAAAATTTTCGGCGACCCATGACAGGTGCTGGCAGTCGCCGAAAAAGTCGCGTAAGTGGGACAGGCCCTTTAGTGCTGTTCTATATCAAATTAAAATATGTGTATTCAACTCTCATTTCTCCTTCAGGTTACCTGGACATGGTTGAGTCCAATAAAGAAACAGACTGCATTTTCATTTGTTGAACCTCTGCATGTAATTTTTCTACTTCTTCAGCTAATTGCTCCTGAGGAGAAAAGTAATTATACAAATTTTAGCAATGAAACAAAAATTCTTATAATACACACCTATGTAACTTATAGAAGGTACACAAAATGTTGGAGAAACTCAGCGGGTGCAGCAGCAGCTAAGGAGCGAAGGAAATAGGCAACGTTTCGGGCCGAAACATTTCTTCAGACTGATAGGAAGTGGGGGGAAGAAAGGAAAAAAGGAAAAAGGCGGAGGAGGAGCCCGAGGGCTGGGGGAGGGGAGGAGACAACCAGAGGGCTGATGAAGGGGAGGGGACAGCAAGGGCTAGCAGAATTGGGAGAATTCAATGTTCAAGCCCCCAGGATGTAGACTGCACAAGCGGAATATGAGGTGCATTTCCTCCAATTTACGGTGTTGCTCGCTGTGGCCATGGAGGAGACCCAGGACAGAGAGGTTAGATACGGAATGGGAGGGGGAGTTGAAGTGCTGAGCCACCGGGAGCTCAGGTTGGTTATTGCGGACCGACCGGAGGTGTCGGCAAAACGATCGCCAAGCCTCCGCTTGGTCTCACCGATGTAGATCAGCTGGCATCTAGAGCAGCGGATGCAATAGATGAGGTTGGAGGAGATGCAGGTGAACCTCTGTCGCACCTGGAACGACTGCTTGGGTCCTTGAATGGAGTCGAGGGGGGAGGTGAAGGGACAAGTGTTGCATCTCTTGCGGTTGCAAGGGAAAGTACCAGGGGAGGGGGTGGTATGGGAGGGAAGGGAAGAATTGACAAGGGAGTTACGGAGGGAGCGGTCTTTGCGGAAGGCAGACATGGGGGGAGATGGGAAGATGTGGCGAGTGGTGGGGTCACGTTGGAGGTGGCGAAACTGACGGAGGATCACTTGTTGTATGTGATGGCTGGTGGGGTGAAAGGTGAGGACTAGGGGGACTCTGCCCTTGTTGTGAGTGGGGAGATGGGGAGAGAGAGCAGTGTTGCGGGGTATGGCAGAGACCCTGGTGCGAGCCTCATCTATGGTGGAGGAGGGGAACCCCCGTTCCCTGAAGAATGAGGACATTTCAGATGCCCTGGTGTGGAACGCCTCATCCTGGGAGCAGATGCGGCGTAGACGGAGGAATTGGGAGTGGGGGATGGAGTCCTTACAGGAAGCAGGGTGGGAAGAAGTGTAGTCCAGATAGCCACGGGAGTCGGTGGGTTTGTAGTGGATGTCGGTAAGGAGTCTATCACCTTCGATGGAGATAGTGAGGTCAAGGAATGGTGGGGAAGTGTCGGAAATGGTCCACGTGTATTTGAGTGCCGGATGGAAGTTGGTGGTGAAGCGGATGAAGTCAGTCAGTTGTGTGTGGGTGCAGGATGTGGCACCAAAACAATCATCGATGTAGCGGAGGTAGGGGTCGGGGATGGGGCCCTGGTATGCATTGAACAAGGATTGTTCTACGTACCCGACAAAGAGGCAGGCGTAGCTGGGGCCCATGCGTGTGCCCATAGCTACGCCTTGTATTTGGAGGAAATGGGAGGAGTCAAATGAAAAGTTATTAAGTGTAAGGACCAGCTCCGCTAGGCGGAGGAGGGTGTCAGTGGCCGGGTATAGATTGCTTCTACGGTCGAGGAAAAAATGGAGGGCTTCGAGACCATCCTGGTGGGGGATGGAGGTGTACAATGACTGGACGTCCATGGTGAAGATGAGGGGGTGAGGGCCTAGAGAGTGGAATGCGCGGAGACGACGGAGAGTGTCTGAGGTGTCTTGAACATAGGTAGGGAGGGATTTAACCAAGGGGGATAGGATGGAGTCGAGGTAGGTGGAGATGAGTTCGGTGGGGCACAAACAGGCAGAGACAATGGGTCTACCGGGACAGTCAGGTTTGTGGATTTTGGGGAGAAGGTAAAAGCGGGCTGTGCGGGGCTGGGGAACGATGAGGTTGGAGGCTCGGTCGGGCAGGGCGTGGGAGTGGATGAAGTCGGTGATGGTGCTGGAGATGGTGGCCTGGTGCTCGTCAGTGGGGTCATGGTCCAGGGGTAATTAGGAGGAGGTGGCCGAGAGTTGGCGCGTGGCCTCAGATTTGTAGAGATCGACGCGCCAGACTACCACGGCACCTCCCTTGTCGGCGGGTTTGATAACCCAATCTAGGTTGTTGCGGAGTGAGTCGATGGCAGTGCGTTCAGGGGGGGAGAGATTGAAGTGAGACAGGGGAGTGGAGAGGTTGAGGCGGTTGATGTCACGGCGGCAGTTTTGAATGAAGAATTCTAAAGCCGGAAGGCTACGAGGGGGGTTCCATGAGGAGGGGGTGCGTTGGAGACGGGAAAAGTGGTCATCAGTGGGGAGCGAGGACTCCTTCCCATGGAAGTGAGCTGTGAGGCGGAGGCGACAGTAGAAGCGTTCCAAGTCATGGAGGGCGAGGAACTCATTGAGGTGGGGACGGAGGGGGAATTGCAAAAGGAAATAACAGAAATTGGTTTTAGTATCACCACTAAAATACTGGGAAATTAAAACCCACACACTAATATACTGAGACACCAGTATTCTGTACCACATTTGTTGCAACTTGGAAAGGGTCATTATACAAGCTGCATTAACATTGATGACTTTGTTTCTGCTCTTTGGAAATGATTTTGCTAACAGGAGGTTTACCTCTTCAGAAAACCACTTGCAAGCTCAATTAAACAATCATTGTTGAGATGAATAGGAGTTTGAAAATTAATCCATAGTTTATTGAAGAGTGTCTTTATAATACTATAAAGTCCTTCAATGACAAAATAGTGCATGCATAAGCCATTTTAAAGCAATAAATTAATTCACACAATGCTAATCATATACTCTCCTGGACTACTGTAATGTAATTGTGAAGTGCAGCTCATCGATCAAAGTTGCAATATAACTGAATCACATTAAAGGTGATATTGAACACAGTGATAAAGAAGCCTGCCTAAAACTTTTCATGTACTATTATTTAATGTCATAATAATTAATTGCCATTCTAAATGTATGATGAAATCATGGATCTTCAACTTCAGTTTGCCACCAAAGCACTAAACTTTAACAGATTAATTATGTATAATCAAAAAATGTTACTATATCACATCTTCTCCTGAACTGAGTTCATAATGTTACCTTATCATGAAGAGACTCTTCTAGTTGTTTTCTTAAGAGTTCAGATTCTTGTATCAGTATGTTCTAAAATAATAAAACAGGCATTTGTAAAATATTACAAATTTGATGAAACAGGCATGTTAAGTATATTAATGGAGTTTGCACACAAAGGACCTTACTACTTTTGATATGCAAATTTTTTTGCAAGAGTTCATGATGTATTTTTAGAACATTTTATATACAGTATACATTCATAAATGGAAGCTTATTCTGTGTTTTTTTCTGAACAAGTTAAACTTACTATTACTTAAAATCAATGGGGTGGGAGATTGCAACCTTCACGTGGTCCACCCTGTTTCGACTAATGCAATCAACCCGACGTGCACAAACAAAGATCAAATAGAACAAAGGTACACAAAAATGCTGGAGAAACTCAGCGGGTGCAGCAGCATCTATGGAGCGAAAGAAATAGGCAACGTTTCGGGCCGAAATCAAATAGAACAAGTTGACCTACAACTTAAGGCTGTGCGTGCCATATGTAAGAAGAAGACTTAAAATCAATCACACTGAATAAATGGCCACGTGCAGGGACATATTGTCCCTGTTTTGTCCACACAATGAATAAGGTGGTGCAACCTGTGGAATGTTATGTGGTGTTAGAGAGCAGCAATCATGCTTTTACTTTGCAGTGTTGCACATTAATGGGGAGTAATTTCAGTAGTCCTACATTGAAAGTAACCTGTGTTGATTGAAAACACATCTGCACTCAAGGCACGTGGCCTACAGCCAATGCTGGCGCTCAGAATGTTAAACCTGAAACAAGAGCAGGCACCGTCCTTGAAAAACTTGTCAATAGGAACATGGGAACATTAGGAACTTTCGACTTCCAGAAATCCCTCACAAGTTCAATAATTGAAGGATGCTGGATGGTGAATGGATTTCAGGCTCACATCTGACATTCCAATAACATGAATGTAATCTAATTGACAATGTGTAAAGCTCCCCAGAAATTTCCTGTACACTCAACACCAATTCACATTTGTCCAACAAACTGCTTATCAAAAAAAACCCTCGCCTTTGTCACCTATTATTATTCTCTTTCTCTCTCTCTGTTTCTCTCACACACACACTCCCACCCCTTACAATTTGTCTGAGAAAGGATTAAAATCCGAAATGTCACCTATCCATGTTCTCCAGGGATGCTGCCTGTCCTTTGAATTATTCTTTGGTATAAACCAGCATCTGCAGTTCATTGTTATTATTTATTGTGAAGTTTTTTCCTATAACAGAAGATGGAAACAGCTGCTGAGTGCACCAGCAGGTAAAGACTAACTGGGACTGAGAATACTGGTATTAGGTTGGCTGTCAATTTGTGAATGTTGGACATTGGACATTAGATATATTTAAAGATAACAGTGGGTAGACTTGGCCCTGTTAGTGATGGTCATGATCTGATACTTTTGTTTCCAATGTGTCCCCTACATCTTTCCTCAGGCAAGCTTAGATGGCTTTGTCCAACTGAAGCCATGGAATGGAATTGAGCATTATAAATTAAACAGTGAATATTCCCTCTTCTGACCTTAATGTGGAAGGAAAGTTGTTAACCAAATAGCTGGGGATGGTTGCCCTGAGGAACTCCTGCAGCATTGTTCTGGGGCTTTAATAACTGATCTCCAACGATCACAACCACCTTCCTTTTGAATGGTGCAACTTTAATCATTGGAGTGTTTTCTCTTTGATGCATGTTACATTCTGGTTTACCAATGCTCCTTAATGCCGCACTCTGATAAATAATGTCTCCGTGTCAATGGAAGTCACTCTCAGTTCACCTTTTGAAACCAGGTCTTTGATTCATATTTTGAACAAGGCTGCTGAACAATCTTGGGAAAATGCAAACAGAGAATTGGTAAATAATTTATTGGAAACTAATGGGCCTGTCCCACTTAGGTGATTTTTTGGGCGAATACAGACGACTGCCGCAAAATTTTCAACATGGCAGATTTTTTCCCCATTAACCTTTAGTTGGGCTTTTATGAGAATCTGATAATTTTGTGGTCATCATTGTTGAAAATACCTGTTTTTGTTTTAATTCCAGATTATTAATGGAATGTAAAAGCTGCAGTTGCCATGTGCAATTTGAACTCATGGCCCTGGGTTTTTGTGCAGTAATTTAATCATTGTATTTGCACTGTACTTAACAGTTCCTTAAGTAGTCATTTAGTTATTGTAGTTATAGAGTTAGTTATAGAATTAATCAGCATGGAAACAGGCCCTTCAGCCTAACTCATCCATGCCGACTATGCTTACAGGTATGGGTGGCATTCTGCATTTAGCCAACCACCAAGTCCACAACTGGATATCAACTGAACAACTGAAGCAGTGGAGTCAGGATAAGCAATCTGACTGCAAACTATGATCAATATATATTTTTAACATACTATAAACCAACATCTGCAATTCCTTGGTTCTACAACCTATGATCGCTGACTGTAGCCAGTCAAGGCCTTAATAACCTGATTTGTTCGAGAAACTCTGCTGTACAAGATTTTCTTTAATGCTGTCCCAATCTGAGCTGTAATTCAGAGAATGAATGGGTCCCGCATGAAAAAATCAGATTCAGTTTTCTGGCTAAACACAAATCCCTCCACACATATACATCACCAATCCTTCACTGGCTCAAAATACTGAAACTCCTCACACAATAGCTGTGTGAGTTTGCTCATCAGAAGGATTACAATAGAAGACTGCCCACCAATATTTTCTAAAGAACAATTACAAAATGGCAATTAATGCTAGGTTTGCTCGCATCAAAAATTGATTTAAAGAAGAACATAAAAGTTGTGAGGTTCTATTGCAAGCTCACAAAACACTGGTTAGATCATACTTGGAGAACTGCACGCAGTTCTGAGCGTTACACTAAAGGATGGATGTAGTTACATTGGAAAGAGTGCAGAGGAGATTCACCAGGATGTTATCTTGCATATAAGACTTTAATTATAGAACACAGAATAGCACAGTAGGAACAGGAGCTTCAGCTCATGATGCCTGTGCCAAACATGATGTCAACTTAAACTAAGCCCATCTGCCTGCACATGATCCATATCCCTCCATTCCCCACATGTTCAAGTGCCTATCGAAATGACTCTTAAAGTTCACTTTTGAATCTGCTTCCACTACCTTCCTTTATGGGGAGAGATTGGATAGGTTGGATTGGTTTTCCCTGGAGCAAAGGTGGTTGAGTGATCACCTGATAGAAGTATGTAAATTATAAGAAGCATAGAATAATTAGAATCATGGTAGGGATACCAAAAACATGAGGGCTCAGGCCTAAAATAAGAGGAAGGAGTTTTAAAGTGGATTGGAGCTTTTAAAGTTTCTAAAATCTAAAGTTTTTTTGTGACATCATAGGATTGATACTGGAATTCACAGCCAGAAAAGATGGTGGTGTCAGATACAATTCCTATGCTTAAGAGACATTTAGCCAGGCACTTAAATGCAAAAGGATAGGGACCATGTACTGGCAAATGGAATTAATGTAGCTGGGATAATAATATAGTCTTTAGTTTAGTTTAGTTTATTATTGTCACGTGTATCGAGGTACAGTGAAAAGCTTTTTGTTGTGCGCTATCCAGTCAGCGAAAAGACAACATGATTACAATCAAGCAGTCCACTGTGTACAGATACAGGCTAAAGGGTATAATGTTTAGTGCAAGATAAAGTCCAGTAAAGTCTGATTCAAGATAGTTTGGTCTCCAATGAGGTAGGTGTTAGTGATAGGATGGTTCAGTTGCCTTATAACAGCCGGGAAGAAACTGTCCCTGAATCTGGAGGTGTGCGTTTTCAAACTTCTGTACCTCTTGCCTGATGGAAGAGAGGAGAAGAGGGAGTGACCCGAGTGGGACATTCTTGATTATGCTGGCAGCCTTGCAGAGGCAGCGCAGTGTTGATGGAACAATGTGGAGTGTAGGTTTAGATCTGCATGAATGTTATGGGTTAATGGGCCTGTTTCTGTGCTGTAAAACTCGATGACTTGATTGTCACAAAATAAAATGATAGTTGCTTTGAATAAAGATGTCAAATTTTACCTTATCCTCTAATGCGGCCATTCGTTCCTTTAGATGTAGCTGAAGTCGCTCATTAGACTCTGTCAACAATCTATCCACTGTGTCTGACAGTCGCTTATTGTGCTCTTCGTTCATTTTCTCTCTTTGTCGAGCCTAAAACATTTGAAATTTAAAAAAAAAACAATTTTGCTGCCAAAGCCAAGAATCTAGTGATTTACTTTTTCAAGCTCAACAATGACACATAACAGTGAACAGTGAACAAATCCACTTTATCTCTTACTTAACATTCACAATTTTTGTTGAAATTTAAGGAACTAACCATTCCTTATTGTTCCTACTTTTCTCAAGCTAATTTTCATTTGCAAAGTATTCTTTGCTCATTTGGTTTATTTTCCTTTAATTTCATCCGTCTTTATGGGTGTACTTATTTGAAGACAGACCCCATCCCCAAGCAACCACAAGCCCTTTGGTATAACCTCATGAGTAATGAAGTATATAGGAAGAAAAACGTAAATAACGAGGGGAATAGATTGGCAATCGGCTCTATGGACAGTTTTGCTTTTTGTTCACTAACCTAAATAATATTCCTTCCTTCAAATTTTGCCCCTTTTAGGATTAGAGTCTGTGCTTTTCACTGGAGGAAAAGCCCCTGGGTTTCTTAGTCAATCAAAGTCTGTGGATTCATCTAGCCAGCATTCTCTCACCATCTCCAACTGCTCATTCGCTGGTGCTGGTGAAGGAACAGTAGATCACAAGAACAGGCCCTTCAGCCAACAATGTCTGTGCCAAACATGATTGCAAGACCAACTCTTATCTGCCTGCACATAATCCATATCCCTCTATATCCAAAGGCTCTTAAATGCCACAATTGTATCTGCTTCTACTACTACCCCAGCAGTGTGTTCCAGGTACTCACCACCCTTTGAGCAAAATACTTGCCCCCACATATCCGTTGTACTTTGCATTACCACCTTAAAACTATGTACTCTAGTATTTGATTTTTCCTTCCTGGGAAAAAGATTCTGAAAATCTACCTGTTTATGACTCTCATAATTCTATATACTTCTATCAGATTTCCCTGCAACCAGCGTTCCTGAGTAAACAATCCAAGTCTGTTCAACTTCACCCTGTAGCTTATATAGCTAATGTCTGCTCAACAGCCAAACGTCTGTAGCCTCCTTTTGCTCTGGTATTTTATTTCATTTTTCATATATGTAAATTATAATGTTTTAGTTTTAATTGTCTACTGTATATCGTGTTGTTACTTGCGAGCAAAGCACCAAGGCAAATTTATTGTATGTATACATACTTGGCTAATAAAATGTATTCAATTCAATTCAATTCAATTCAACACCTCCTAATCCAAGCAGCAGTTTGGTAAACCTTTCCTTTCCAAAGCCGACACATCCTTCCTGTAATGGCGAAACCAGAGCTGCATGCAACACTCCAAATGCGGCCTAGCCAAAGTCCGATAAAGCTGCATAGCTTCTTGACTCTTATACTCAATCTCTCAACCTATAAAAGCAAGCATATCATATGTTTTCTTTTCCACTCTACTTTTTCTGCCAATTTCAGGGAAATGCCATTTCTCCGTCTATTTCTGTAGTTGATCTATGTCTCATGTTTTGTTTTTTTAGTAGCATTTTAAATATATAGGTTAATTATGATGCAACTTGTAAAGCATCACTGTGCCATTTTCTTTTTGCTGGAGCATCCCTAGAGTATTACTGAATAAGCTCTGCATTTACTTCTATTATGAATGATATTGGGGTGAAAAGAAGAGAAGAGGGAATGGTGTGTAAGAAAGTACTGCCAATGCTGATTTAAATCGAAGGTAGACACAACATGCTGGAGTAACTCAGCGGGTGAGGCAGCATCTCTGGAGAGAAGGAATGGGTGACATTTCGGGTCGAGACCCTTCTTCAGACTAATGTCAGGGGAGGGGGTGGGACAAAGATAGAATGTCAGAGACAGTAAGACTAGTGGGAGAACTGGGAAGGGGATGGAGAGAGAAAGCAAGGGCTATCTGGAGTTTGAGAAGCCAATGTTCATAATGCTGGGGTGTAAACTACCCAAGCGAAATATGAGGTGCTGTTCATCCAATTTGCGCTGGGCCTCACTCTGGCAATGGAGGAGGCCCAGGACTGAAAGGGCAGATTGGGAAAGGGAGGGGGAGTTGAAGTGCTAAGCCACCGGGAGATCAGGTTGGTTAAGATGGACTGAGCGGAGGTGTTCAGTGAAATGATCGCCGAGCCTGCACTTGGTCTCGCCGATGTCGAGAAGTGACACCTGGAACAGTGGATACAGTAGATGAGGTCGGAGGAGGTGCATCTGAACCTCTGCCTCACCTGGAAATTATGTTTGGGTCCTTGGATGGAGTCAAGGATTATATGCTGAATGCGATGGCTGATGGGGTGGAAGGTGAGGACAAGGGGGACTATGTCTTTGTTACGAATGGGGAGAGGGGGAGTAAGAGCGGAGCTGCGGGATATCGAGGAGACCCTCGTGAGAGCTTCATTTATAATGGAAGAGCGGAACCCCCGTTTCCTAAAGAATGAGGACATCTCCGAAGCCCTGGAATGGAACACTTCATCCTGGGCGCAGATGCGGCGCGAAAGAGGAATTGGGAGTAGGGGATAGAGGATTTACAGGAAGCTTGGTGGGAAGAAGTGTAGTCAAGATAGCTATGGGAGTCAGTGGGTTTGTAGTAGATGTCGGTAGTAGATGTAGTAGATGTAGTAGACATGCTTCTTTCACTTCTTCTCTCCTTATCTGAATATAAATTCCAAACACAATGTTGAAATCATTTTTAGTTGAGAGATTGACATGATTGAATTGCCAACCTGTTTGTCTTGAGGGAGATTTATTGATCACCATCTGGTAAATTGTGATAAAACACAAAAATCAGTAAAGTGGAAGCAGGCTTCTGGCATGCTAACCATATCTTGTGGATTTGAACTCTTGCTAAACCCAGATTCAGGGAGGGTGGGAGGGATGGTTGTTACTATTCTCTCCTACCTTTCCTTTGCTTCCAAAGAGGCTTAATAGAGTCACACTGGTCATGTAAAGGTAATGTAAGGTTCAGAATAGTCATTAACTTGATTGAAAATGGAATCAATGGACTAAAGTTCCAAAGCCTCCCAGCACAAACAATGCAGTCGCCAGCATCTATATGAATGAATTAATGAATGAATGAATGAATGAATACATTTTATTAGCCAAGTATGTATACATACAAGGAATTTGCCTTGGTGCTTTACTCACAAGTAACAACACAATATACAGTAGACAATTAAAAATAAAACATTATAATTTAAACATGTGAAGAATTAAATAAAATACCAGAGCACAAGGAGGCTACAGACGTTTGATTATTGAGTCGAGCTACTGCTCGTGGAAAAAAAAACTGTTTTTATGTTTGGCTGTGGCGGCTTTGATAGTCCGGAGTCGCCTTCCAGAGGGAAGTGATTCAAAGAGTTTGTGGCCAGGGTGAGAGGGGTCAGAGATGATCTTACCCACTCTCTTCCTGGCCTTTGCAGTGTACAGTTTGTCGATGGGGGGAAGATTTCTAACAAGTAATAATACATTTAACAACAGAAAGAACTGAAACAGCAGGATATGGATTTAACCCATCGTAGCAGATATGACTTACCCTTTGCAGTTCCTGATTCTTTTCTTCAAGCTGAGTCTCTAAATGTCTCAAACGTTCCTCTATGCTGCCATGCCTCTCTTCAGCCTAAAATACAATTGAAAGAGCTGACCAGAACTCTGTTATTGTATTACGTTGAAATATCTGTCATGTATATTCCTAAACCAAGAATAATTAAGCCAAGCTCAAGCCTACACGTTCCATGCTCATGGTTGTCCAGAATTAAGCTGGAGGGCATGGTGGACTGTACAGCCTATAACACCCAAGCACCAGCAGTACTTTGTTATACAGTTAAAGGTATTTTTATGAGTGATTAATTCAGCCGAATATAATAACATGCTGGATTTACATGGTCAGACCCCAATCCTGCTTTATAACAAACAAAAATCCAGAAGCACAAAACTGCTCAATGATAAATCGTGGGGAAAAAATACTCTACATGTGTATCAATGGAACTACTATCCTAAACGTGGTGATCACTTCTTGCAGTTTTGCTTCCAAAGCATATGGATAACCATTAGATGAGATAGAAGAGCTTAGGCTAGACTGCCAACTCGGGGGGCAAGAGGAGGGACAAATTAAAAAATCAGAACATGATGCAGGAGTCGAACAAAATGCACCAGACAACATTTGGAAAAAATGTGATAATGGTCCAAACACTGACTACATAAGGGTAGCAATGTTAAAATGAGCTATATAAAGTAAGTAATTTACAAAATGTCTAATTGAAGCATAACAAAATATTTCTGGATCATGTTTCTCCTTGATTTTGTAATTGAGCAATGTTTTCACAATGACAAACTGTTGTCTCTGTACTGTACATTAGGTTTGCCTGAATGGCTGGAATTCACACTGACAACTATGGCTAGGTCATAAATTGACTATAGTATGCATACTAATTTGAGACAATGCTTATTATAGAATGAAAGGTTTTGAAATCCAGCATATTTTGAACCTATGCTTCGATGTACAGGTGTAAAAGTCTGAAACATGATGCCCCACGTATGGCAAGTAGCCTTTGCTTCCCTGTGGAGTCACCCATTGGTATGTATTTGACTTCTCACTCTGTCAGTTATATTATTTGCATTATATTGCAGACCTATTTATCCAAATGTGTTGCTGATCTATTTTTGAAAGCTAAATTTAGATGAAAATGTTTTGTTTACTTTTCTTGATTTCACAATATATTTTTGTTTTCAATTAATTTTCTGTGTGTTTTTAATCATTTTTTAAAATGTAATGTTTTTTAAATAATTTTTAACGTTTTACCCTTTTCATCTATTTCCTGACAGCTTTGATCAGAGGGATTTGTAAACTCTGAAAATAATTTTGAGAAGAGCACCAGTCTTAGTTTTGTTAGTTTGTGTATGGGAAGAGCATCAGTCTTAGTTTTGTTAGTTTGTAGTGACTTCACTGTAACTTTGTGCATTGTTAGTGACTTCAGCAATCCTTTTTTTATAAGGGCTAAAATTCAATGTTGTCACGGAACAATTTGATACATAGTCATTGAATAGTTACAGCATAGAAGGAGGCCATTTTACAGATCACTTATAAAACTAGAAAGGATGCATTTTCCTTCACCAACTTCAATTTTTACAATTTTATAACTATAGAGCTTGTATTTATATATATATATATATATATGTTTTCACATTATCATAGCACTAAAAGCACTTATCAGTTGATTACTTAGATTTCAGTTAAAGGAAACAAGGCAACCAATTGATCAATCGCCAGTTTGTCTTGGATCATATCTGTTGATGGATAAGTATTAAGCAGGATATCTCCCAAGTTAACTTCTATGTAATACAAGGTAATATAGTATCTGAATAAGAAGTCAGAGCTTCAGTTTAACTTATCTCTACCCATGCAAATCTCCTCTTAACTGCATTGACAACATGTCAAAGGAATTTATGTGCTCGTTCATTACGTTGAGGCTTGAATGAGAAAACCTGGGAATTCTAAAACCTGGAAAAAATCATGGAGTAGTGCATCTGCAAAGTTACAATGGTTGTGAGAAAAACTCCAATTGGATTCCTGTGTTCATTTGCGTTGTAATCTTATAACTTGGATCATCCTTTTATTCATTACATGTACCTAAAAGTAAAAATTAGATTTTGTTCCAACTGCTGAATTGGAAAATCACCACTTAAAAACTATAACAGGGCCCAGTGTCTTGTGCAGCAAGAATGCCTGGTAGGCATGAAACCAAACATTTGATATGTATGATTTTTAAGGTAATCATGGTGTTCTCATAAAACTGGTACTTGGATGCTTGTGTAGATTTTTTTGGACATTCTCCTCACTTCTATATAATGAAATAGAGAGTGCCTGTGGTGAATGGGAAATATGCTAATGGTTAATGCAACAGTTGAATTTTGAGACAGAACCATTTTATGTACCAAGGTAACATGAGTTCTAGTTGCAAAAATAGGTCATGGATGACTTTAAACAAGGGGAAGATAAATCAGTAAAAATAACTAGTGACAGGTAGAGATACTAAGAACATCAAAAGGATGAAAATAAATGCAAATGATATCGATCAAACCGGACAATTTTACATTCACATTAGGAAAAAGAAAGATGTTACAGGCAAAGTGCTCACAGAGAGAGAGAGAAAGAGAGAGAGAGAGAGAGAGGAGAGAAAGAGAGAAAGAGAGAGAGAGAGAGAGAGAGAGAGAGAGAGAGAGAGAGAGAGAGAGAGACAGAGAGAGAGAGAGAGAGAGAGAGAGAGAGAGAGAGAGAGAGAGAAAGGAGAGAGAAAAAAAGAGAGAAAAGCGAGAGAAAGAGAGAGAAAAGAGTGATAGAGAGAAATAGAGAGAGAGAGGGAGAGAGAGAGAAGGAGAGAAAGAGAGAAAGAGAGAGAGAGAGAGAGAGAGAGAGAGAGAGAGAAAGAGAGAAAGAGAGAAAGAGAGAAAGAGAGAAAGAGAGAGAGAGAGAGAGAGAGAGAGAGAGAGAAAAAAAGAGAGAAAAGCGAGAGAAAGAGAGAGAAAAGATGGAGAGAGAGAAAGAGAGAGAGAGAGAGGGAGAGAGAGAGAGAGAGAGAAAGAGAGAGAAAGAGAGAGATTGAAGAGAGAGAGAAAAAGAGAGAGAGCGAAAAGGAGAGAGAGAGAAAAAAGGAGAGAGAAAAAGAGAGAGAGAGAAAAGGAGAGAGAGAAAAAGAGTGAGAAAAAAGAGAGAGAAAAAGAGCGAGAGAAAAAGAGAGAAAAAAAGAGAGCGAGAGAGAGAAAGAGAGAGAGAATGAGAGAGAGATTGAGGAAGAGAGAGAGAGATTGAGGAAGAGAGAGAGAGAAAAAGAGAGAGAGAGAAAAAGAGAGAGAGAGAAAGATAGAGAGAGAGAAAGATAGAGAGAGAGGGAAAAAAGGAGAGAGAAAAAGAGAGAAAATTCAACTGAGCTGGCAGAAAGAAGCCCTAGAATGCCAATTCCTCTACTAAGGCTAAGATTGAATGGCTGGGGCAAGCCTGGAGCAGTGCCTCTTCCAGCCTATGGACAATGAGGGACGGTGGCCGCTCACTGAGGCAAAGACTGAGTCGCCAGGATAATATAGAGACCGCCAGCACTGTCTCTTCAAGCCCAAAGCTGAGCTGCCAGGATAATCTGAGACTGCCAGCGCCTTCTCTCAAGCTAAGGGTGAACTACAGGGAGAAGATTAAGATCGCCATGCTTCCTCCTTCGAAGATCAGGCTAAGTTGCTGAGACAAGGCTGTGATCGCCATCGCACATGCACCCTGACGGCAGGGGACAATGTCCCCATGCCATCCTGGACATTCTTACCAATGTAAATAAAATATATACGCGTTCACCCTATTGCAAGTGTCGGTATGGTGATTGCCATACCTGGCGTCAGACCTCATAGAGGCATACAGAAATTTAGCCAAACAGTCCAAGCTGACCAAAATGCTCCACCTAAGCTAGACCCGTTTGTCCATGTTTGTCCCATATCCCTCTAAACCTTCCTGCAACGGCATGTACCTGTTCAAGTGTCTTTTAAATGTTATGGTATCTGCCTCAATAGTATCTGCCTCAACTATCTCCTATGGCAGTTTGTCCATATACCCACCACCCTCTGAAAACAATGCCCCTCAGGTTCCTATCAAATCTTACCCCTCTCACTTTAAACATATGCCCTCTTGTTTTGTATTCCCCTCCTCTGGGTGAATGTGCATTCGCCCTATCTATTCACCTCATGATTTTATACACCAGAATAAGAGTGCCCTTCAGCCTCCTGCGGTCTTAGGAATACAGTTCCAGCCTGCCCAACCTATCCCTGTAGCTCTGCCCTCAAATCCTGGCAACATCCTCATAACATAGATGGTAAGGAAAGTTATTGGTAAAACAGCTGAAGATGTTTGGGCCAAGGGGGCCTTTACCAGGTCTGATGCCACAATAGCTCAAATGCTGCTTTGATGTCAAGGGCAATCCTCCTCCAGAATTCAGGTCTTTAGTCAAGTAGCACTATGGCTATAAAGAGAACATTCCAATAAGCCACCTTTACTTTTATTAGATGGTTATTAAACAAGACATGGCTTCCAGTATTTTCTGTGTTAATTGCAGCACTGAATTTTGTACCTTGAACAAAATGTCAATTCATCATTTGTGTTTTGCTCTTTTAGTACACTTGACCAGGTTCCATTCAATGTCTGAGTAATGGAATCCATGTCTTACAGCCAAGCCTGAATTTCATATCAACAGACGAGCATGCAGGTAAATCGGGAATATTTAACTATTTTGGGGAAGAGTGAACTACTTAAAATGCATACCACCCCCCCACCCCCCCCCCCCTCCACTCCCTTGACGTACCTTTCGACAATGTAAATGGAAATATATTCAGTGGACAGCCAACTTTTATATATGACAGTTCTCTTTCTGCAGTCAATGGAAAAGTATGTTTTATATTCTCAGTTAAAGGCTTCAATTATACTTTATCCAGTAGTTGCAGGTATATTTGAGGTGGTGGAATGTGAGAATGGTAGTGTACTTAGTAAGATGGATTTTACATTTTGCAATATAAGATAAATACATTCATATCAATATATTTACCTTTGTTAGGGCTGTAATTCGCTGGGCAAGTTCGGCTTCTACTTCTGGCAATGTTTCTGCTCGCTTCATTGTTTGCTGTAGCTTCTGTTCAGCAACTTCCAAACGTTCCTGTAACTGTCTATTTTTCTCTTCGAGCTAAATTCCCATGTAATAGAGATGCAAAACATTCATTTGAATGATCATCAGTGAAAAATATTCTGTTTGCGGCTTCCAATAAACTAAAATTAAATACATCATATACATTTATTCAGCAGAATATAAATATTATTTTCAAATATTTTAATCCTGTGATTTATTATAGATTTTAAGGTGATGTCCATTACCATCAACAATGAAAGATTATATTAAATATTTGTGTTATATACTTATGTGTGTTATATACTTATTTGTGTTATATACTTATATATGGCTGAAGAGAACTGAACTTTCTAGTGCCTTTCCCCACAGTGGAAAATGTTGATTCTGCTGTGGGGGGACGTTCATGTTAAATTCTATAATCTGTTGTGTCATTTTTTATTTTTTTTTATTTTTCTATGGATGTACGGAGACTTAATTATTTCTTCTATGTAAAGCACTTTGGTTTCAACGCGTGCTATATAAATAAAATTTATTTACTTACTTACTAAATGGCTGGGATTACGACCAACATTTCTGGCTTGTCATAAAAAAAACAATAATGCTCAAAGGCCTGTATGTTGGTGAGCTAGCCTTGCAGTGTATTCATACTGTTATGCTCTGCTATAAATTTGGACTTATGTGGTCTGGCTCCACATGGGCAAATTTGCTGGCTAAGATGATTTTGGAGCTGAATAACAAGGGTCCGAGTAACAGCGGGGGAACTAAAACAGCATAACTGATCGACATGGACAAGCCAGAATAAATGCCACCCACAAAGTTTCTTTGGAATTTTAATAGATGGGAAAAGCCTGTTTCCAGCTTGCCAGTTATCAAAATTATCATGGTTTCGAATGTATCTGCACCTCTCTGACGGTCACCACTTTTTAAAAACTATTAAAAAATAAATCAACAATTGAAAATTTTAAAAATAACTGGTAAGTTAATAAATACATAAAACTTTTAATATGCATTTACATAATTAAAAAGTTTAAAGCAAATCCAAACAATGAATCAATGTGACCAGTCATATTCTTACTTTTCTTCATTATGGATACGCAATCACATTGAAATAATTGAGCTAGTAGTTCTTGCATCAGGACTAACAACACAGCATCTGAGAGCAGATTCCCCAGGGTAAATAACATGGAAATCCAGGAAGGTTCTACATTACCACTAGATTCCACATGAATGTAAGTTAGAGGATCACCAAGATTCCAGTTACAAGGCAAACTCAAAGTCACTCAGCACTGCCCATGTCTCTTATATTCTTATCCTCATCTTGTCCCACTGTGAATATACATGCTGTTATAATTGGATCAGTTCTTTGTGAGAGTAACTCAACTCTAATCCCCCATAGCCTTCCTTTGCATTTGTTTATTTGAAAAAAAGTGTCATCTCTTTCATGAACAAAAATCAGTTGTTTTAGCTGAAATATGACCTATGGAAAGCATTTTGTTTGAATAAATACAGTAAAACTTTGAAAATCCACTATCCCATTGTTTGGGAATCTGAGCGGTTTGGCATCTAGCTTCCCATCTGGTTCTTGTGCTCCCTCTAAACTAATGGGTGCCCTGCTTTTCATGCTCTTTAAATCCACCTGAGCCTTGTTCCCCACACTCCCTTTAAACACATACGGGGCTCCCATACCTGGACTTCCTTAAATACATTAATACCCAATTTCATGTGCTCCCTTTAAACTGCTTGGGTGTTGAGTGAAATTCACACATTCCCTTTAAACTCACTTGGGCTCCATACCTGGACTGCCTGCAAGTAAACCAGGGACCATCCCAATGCTTCCCATAAATATACTGGGGACTTGTTTTCCATGCTCCATTTACCACACCAGGGCACTGAAGCCTGGTCGCTCGTGGCTCTTTAAATTTACTGGGCTCCTATTACAACATAATGTCAGGATCCTGTTAAATTTCTTGAAGTCTGAGTCTTGAAGCAGATCTGAAAGATTATAGTTTTGCTCTTTGTTATCTACACTCCCATAAATGTACAGGGCCCTGTTTCCATGCTGTCTTTAAACTTACTGTGGCCCTGTTTCCAATGATCCTTTCAAAATAACTGAGGCATTATTTCCCAGGCTCCCTTTAAATTTGCAGGAACATTTATTTTGCTACAATGAAGCATCTAAAAGAGACTGTGCTGTGGTTTTAGAGTAACATCCAGTATTCTACAAAATATGTCAATCCAGCTACACCCAAGTTCTGTCCGGCTATCAGAACTTTATTGTATCTACAGAAATAAGTTGTTCCTCTTGCGTTATTCCTAATGATCGTTTCAAAGTGATGATGTCCTGTCATGAGAAAAAATTAAGAAATAAAAGAAACTTAAAACAATTATAATCACTTTCATTGATTAAATTAAATAAGAAGTATATGTTTATGTTATACATTTTACCTGTCACAGCTTATTTCCTCCATTCTTTAGAATAGACTTCTAGATTAAACCTGGAGCACAAACAGCAGGAAGATTTCCCAGAATATATTCTGGCAATCCGTGCATGTTCACTGATGAGGGCCATGACGAGGGCCATGGTAAAATACAATTGGGGAATCATCGTCAAGAAGCTGTGTGGATGTTCGAGACATCCACTTGCACATGGGAGTACTGAACTTTTACACTGATATGACAATTAATTCCAGAGGCTTGACATGGAACTGCCAGCATATCTGTGAACAATTCAAGTTATTATCAATGACTTGCTGTGCCAATACCAATGTGCCAACTTGAGTTTATTTTTTTATTTCCCCTGGTATAATCCTGATGAATATATCATTTCTGTGATGTGTGGATTTCAACATCCTCTCTGGAACATGGTACTCAAAATGCTATAGCACCCAAGAAAAATCCTTGTACAAAACAGGATCCATGTGTATATATCTAATTAGTTTCAATATGTTTCTGTTGGGAGTACTGTGCATCAATTTACAAGCTTATGTAAAATATGCATTAGCATCAGTTTGGCTTTGGGCTTTCAGAGGCAAGATCTCCCCTGTCTACTTTCAACCATCAGTAATCTGCCAGACTGGAAATAATTCTGAATTAATTCCCATTGGGTCCTTCCTGTTGAGTTTTGAAGCAGATGTGAAAGATTACAGTTTTGTTCTTTGTTACCATTCCAACATAAAAGACAACTTCATTCTTTTTTTCTCCAAATCTTTTTTACATCTTATTCTGTGTGTTTTTTACTTGGACACAGCAACCTAATCAATTATACTGGACTGAATGAGCAACCTTAGTAATGTGTAGTTTCAATACATGTAACAAGGTGTTTTTTATTAATTACTGATTTAAAATCTGGTAAAGACTATGATCAATATTTTATGGAAATTATTAATTAATGGCAACTGAATATGATTATTTTGTATAATAGAGAACCTTCAACAGTGGTAAGAAAATAAATGTATTTTTCCTGATGTTTTTTCCAAATTCTAATATTTGTTTTGAAAGTTAATGCTGAAAATTATATGCCATTACTAGATTAACCACTAATTTATAAATTTACTGAACCTGGCGAAAGAAGTCGTCCTTATTTGCCAACTCATTTTCCAGTTTGTCGTTTATGTCATGTACTGAGGTTGATTCTCTCTGTACATTAAGGTACCGCTTCTCCAACGTAGTTATCCTTTCTTCCATATCTTCTTTTTGAGCGATTACCTGTGGAAAATTAATAAAGCAATCTGACTACTTTAACTAGAGATATTTGTTGCACACAAAAAAATTATACTCAATGTAAAAAATGGTAAAATACTGGGATTCCTATTATTTGATATTATTTTTAAAAAAATATTGGAGCAACTCAGAGTCTGGAGGACATGGATAGGTGGTGTTTCGGATTGGAATCTTTCTTCAGACCTGAAATGTCATCTATTCATGTCCTCTAGACCTACTGCCTGACCTGCTTAGCTATTCCAGCACTTTATTTTGTTTATGTAAACCAATATCTGCAGTTCCATGTGTCTTTATATTATTTTAATTTTGGTTGCAAATGTACGTGAAAATCATTTTTAAGTACCAATAACTATTACCTTTCCAGTTGAATATTAGTTTGTTTTTCAAAGGTTTGCATGAATTTTTGTTCTCATTCTGTCACAACCTCTAAACTTGGTGAGTCGCGTATACCCAATTTTCATTCCCACCACCAGTGTGTTCCCTGCACTTAAATCCACACCTTGAACTAGACAATTATGCCAATAGATTAACCAATGAAAATTAACTATGATTAACACATTAGCACTTGAGGGAGGTATGAAAAGATTCTTTAATTTTTGGACCTTATGTACACCAATCCCAAAGTTTATACCAAAGTAGACACAAAAAGCTGGAGTAACTCAGCGGGACAGGCAGCATTTCTAGAGAGAAGGAATGGGTGATGTTTCTGGTCAAGACCCTGCTGCCTGTCCCACTGAGTCAATTCAGCTTTTTGTGATGCTGCTTGTCCCGCTGAGTTACTCCAGCTTTTTGTGTCTATCTTCAGTTTAAACCACCACATTTTATCCCAAAATTTCTACTATTCAAATCACCAACTCTCATTGAGCTCAAAGATTTAAAAAAAAGAAATATTTTATAAAATTCATACCTCTCTAATATCCCTCTGATATTTAGTACTCATTTCTTCTGATTTAATCAGATCTTTTCTGGCTGTTTCTAAATCCTGTTCCACATCAGCAAACTGACCAGATAATGCTGCTAGGCGCTCTTTTGTCTGTGTCATCTCAAAATTCTGTTTTTCCAGTAAGTCCTGCAGTTCCATAACTTGATTCATTTCATCATTGGTGTCAACTGAACCATTGGAAAGGCGCTGCAAAGAAAAACAACAGATACATAGAGTTGCTCTTAAGAATTGTTAACATATGCAGGTAAGAATCTACAATAAAATCAACAAAATCCCAAAACAAAACTGAGAAAGATGAACTATAATTAACACATTAACATTTGAAGGAGGTATGCAAAGGGTCTTGCACTTTTAGACCTTATTTACACCAATCTCAATCAATGGGAAAAGGTCATGTTGGTTCTATTACTCAGGAACAAGCTAAGCTGAAAGAATGAAAATTGAATTCAAAATCTATTGTCTGCATGGGATCATTTTAAGATTATGTAAAACACTAGAATTTAAGGAGAGAAAATTAACCTTTGGCACTAATAGGTCTGGAAAAATCTAAGAGCTGCTACCCATTTATCATTGTTAGTTTATCAGACCAGCAATGAAAACCCTCTTCAAATATTAATGGGCCTTCTGTTGCCCTTTCACCAAAGCCAAGTTCTCATACAACATCATTAGCCTGAAATAGAGTTGTTTCTCCGTCCACAAATGCCTGACCAGATGGATAATTAGATATTTGGTTTTATTTCAATAAAACAATGATTGTGGAGCAGGTGAAACTCTAAGGAATTTTTAGACTATAACCTTGTTAAAAAATATTGATATTTATTATTATGCAAGACATCTCTGCATTAATATCATCATTTCTGATCCATAGTAATTCAGTGCTGAGATGAGGTTAGGGATGTGCATGGTTTAGAACAAATCAACTAAATGTATTACTGGTGATATTTACAGCGGCCAATTACCCTCTCAGCATGCAAATGTTTGGGACGTAGAAGGAAATTGGGGCACCCATGCGGAAATCCATATTTGCAATGAATGATTCCGTAGCTGAGAATCAAAGGGCTATTGGGGCCCAGGAAAATGACACCAGAAGGGTGCCATAAGAGAATAGAATGGATTTTTCTCTTATTTTGTATTGACCTTGAAATTGTACTTGATATAATAACATGTGATGGTTTAATACTTAACGTGCTTAAGGTAGACCAAGATTTATTTTAAATATAAAATTTGTTATGTTGTGAATGTCTAAATGGTGCTATGGTTAGTAAACTTTAAATATAACCTTAAACAATGGAATTAATGCAAGTCTTTGCCAGCTCAAAAAGACTGTAGAATAAATAAAATTGGTCAGAATTTGTAATTCAGTTTATGATAATTTGAAACTAAATATCCAGCCATAAAATTATACTACTAAGACTTGACAGGCTGCCTCATCCAGAAAGGTCTTATGTATATTAGCTGCAGGAAACACAGAAGAGTCATACCGCAAGAAAATGGGACGCTGTGATCATCAAACACTCATCAATACTAATCCC
The DNA here is from genome assembly GCA_038087875.1 of Malacoraja senta. NCBI lineage: Eukaryota > Metazoa > Chordata > Chondrichthyes > Rajiformes > Rajidae > Malacoraja > Malacoraja senta. The sequence continues at coordinate 57,067,948 of CM075979.1, forward strand.
ATCATTCATCTCATAACTGCAGCAACTCACCACCCTAATTCTCCAGTCATTCATCCTCAATAAGTGAAGTTTAGAGTATTGAATTAACCTATTAAGCAGCACATTATCAGTAAATGGGAGAGAACGAGAAAATGCAGGGAAAGCCCATGCAGTTACAGGGTAAACATGTAATAATCAGCATACACGGCATTCAAGTTCAGGATCAATTCTGAACTTGCGAAAATATATATTATTACACTAATGCAAAAAAAAGTTTCATTCTGACCCTGAGAGTGCCAAATGAATGTAAGGTTGAGAGTAGAGAAATGGAAGTGCTTGTTGAAAATTTGCTGTCATGCTCATCTGTTGTAGTGTTATCCAAACAGCTGAGAAAAATCCCACTCAGCTCAGCATTAATAGTGTAAGGTAATTTCAAGCAACTACAAGGATCAGGTCAATGCAAAATTGATGACATTTACAGGAATGCCCAATTAATAATCTGTTGTATTAAGTAAAAGAATATGGCCATGCATTTTTATGGTTTTTCTTGTTTTCTCATGGTCATGGATACATTCACTGTCAATTTCATTGCATAAGGATTATCCAAACAATGTCCACAGATTGACATAAGCTTGCTGTGATCACACTCTCCAAAGGCACACACTGTGGTCGTCATTAATGACTCCAGCAAATCAGTCAAAATGCAGGAAAATGTTGACAATGTCTCACCATTTGTCATTTCACCGTTACTGAGTTCTTTAGGGAAGAAAATCAGATCCATGAACTTTTTCTGGGTGAGAAAGCATCCCCCGTTACTTTACCCCCCTCCATTCTCTTGTATCCTGGCTGACCTTGCACCAGTTTCTCTCCCCTCCCTCCTCGACTAAAAGTCCATTAACTAGCTTCACAGTTTGAAACTATGTATCCCTCTTGGGATCACACCTGTTTCTATATTTAACCATCCAACCATCCAACCATCTGCCTATCGGGGAACCCCCTCACCTGTGCTCATCTGTTGCCGACAATGATTTGTCCTTCCTCTTTTCACTTCCAGATTTTTCACAGTTCCTCCACTAAAATCAGTCTGACGAAGTGTCCCACCCAAATGTCACCTCCCCATTTTCTCCAGAGATGCTGCCTGAACCACTGAGTTGCTCCAGCACTTTGTGTCAATCTATCTTTCCAAATGGCTGATTCAGAATTATTGATTCAGAGTATCCTGAAGGATGTACGAAATACTTGGAGACAAATGGAGCTATGAAGCTGGTTATTAAGGGAAACATCAAGATCTTAATAACTTTCTTCTGATGCCTGGACAAGTCAGAATAACTTTGACGTTTTCTCCAGAAGACTGTAGAGAGTTGTTCTAATTATAACTTTGCAATTAGAACTTTGTATATTGATGTACAAGGATGTTGCCCCAACTTCAATGGTATAGATGTCCCAGGAGCTAGATGCTCAGGGATTATTTTCTGATTGCTGCAAGAAATCCAAATCCATCCTCTGATGAAATTCAAATCTTATCCTCTCACTAATTCAGTGGATGTAAACTTTGGCGCTAGAGTACCTGTTGTTTTGGCACTACTAATGTTGCTTTGGTTCCAACATGGCACATATGGCATGTGCTGATGTTTGTACAGTAGCATTGGTCTTACTGATCATCAACTTGAAGATTTTAACACATACACAGCAAATTCCCAATGGATGAAAGTTGAACCGTCTGAACTTGATGTTAATCGGTGCGCAACAAGTTTACGCTAATGCTGCAATATTAAAGTTCAATGATCCAGCTAATCCCCTTCTTTTATAATGCACAGCTGACTTTGCATTCATTAGAAGGATGTTTTCACCAGCAGAGTTTTTTAAAAGGACTACTTGCAGTTTAATTACTAATTGATTAATATTGTATGATGGTAACATTATAGAACTGTTGATAGTTCTTGGACTTCCTTTAAAATAATTTAAAGTTCATAGCATTTTTCCTTTGCTTCCTTAATAATTTTATCTTTACGTCAACATTTCTCCAGATTTGGGTGCATTTGTAATCACCCTCCTTGTAATACCACATGATTGGTAAGAAAGAGAAAGAGCAGAAAAAGCTACAAGAAGAGGGAGGGAAAGGCTGAAAGAAGGGCTTCCATGAGGAGTGTAGGAAGGAACTGCAGATGCTGGTTTAAACTGAAGATATGCACAAAATGCTGGAGTAACTCAGCGGGACAGGCAGCATCTCTGGAGAGAAGGAATAGGTGATGTTTCGGGTCGAGATCCTTCTTCAGACTGAAAGCCCATTAACTATCTTCACACTTTGAAACTATGTATCCCTCTTGGGATCACACCTGTTTCTATATTTAACCTTCGTCCTGCTTGGATAAATCCTCCTCGTGGAAGATAAACACAAAAAGCAACGTTCCCCGTGAAACTCCACTGGTCACAGCCCTCCAGACAGAACAACACCATTCCATTACGACCCTCGATCTCCAATGAGTAAGTAATTTCTCAATAAAAATGACCAAGTTCCCATGCATCTTATTCTCTGGATCAGCCTATTGAGAGGCATCATCAAATGCTTTACCAAAATCCATAGACAATATCCGCTGTCCTTCCTTCATCCATCACCTTTGTCACCTCCTCAAAAAACTCAATTAAGTTTGTAAGGCATGACCTGCTGCTGACAAAAGCTGTCCCTCATTAGCCCATTCTGATTCAAAATGCAAGTAAATCCTATCCCAAAGAACCCTTTACAATCAGCAATCAATCGGCGGATTCACAAATATATCAGTGGAATTGTTGAAATTTTCAAGTTGAAATGTGTAGACCCCAAGCTTTATGGAGGCCAAGCTCTGTGCATAGCTCTGCTCCACGTTAGTGCTCTACCATGCTTCTTTATCACATACATAGACTTTATGGAATGCTCAATAGTGAAACGTATGGCTAAATCTATACTTTACCGTTGAAGATTACTCATGCCCAGAGGCTTATTATTGAACAGCAAGAAGTTGAGGTTTGTATCCTGATAAATAGAGATTGATGGATCATGATTGTTTACAGCAGAGATTGAATCCAGTAGTCCACTTACTACTTGAAGATGCATTCACTGGCATCGGTTCTTCATTAAAGTACTTCATTAAACTTTTATCATATTGCATTCAGGTCATTGGGGCAGTTCAGTTCAGTTTATTATTATTGTCACGTGTACCGAGGTACAGTGAAAAGCTTTTTTTGTTATATGCTATCCAGTCAGTGAAAAGACTATACGTGTTTGCAAGCAAGTTGTCCACAGTGTACAGATACAGGATAAAGGAAATAACGTTTAGTGCAAGATAAAGTGCAGTAAAGTCTGATTAAAGATAGTCCGTGTGTTTCCAATGAGGTAGATGGTAGGTCAGGACCACAGTGTAGTTGGTGATAGGGTGGTTCAGTTGCCTGATAACAGCTGGGAAGAAACTGCCTCTGAATTTGGAGGTGTGTGTTTTTACACTTCTGCATCTCTTGCCAGATGGGAGAGGGGAGAAGAGGGAGTGACCTTATCCTTGATTATGTTGGTGGCCTTGCCGAGGCAATATGAAGTGTAGACAGAGTCAGTGGAAGGGAGGTTGGCTTGCATGATGGACTGGGCTACGTCCACAACTCTGCAATTTCTTGCAGTCTTGGAAGGAGGTTCCCAAACCATGCTGTGATGCATCCCGATAAATTGCTCTCTGCGGCACATCTATAAAGTTGGTGTAAGTACACCTGCTATTGCCTGCTTTGAACTACACTGCATATATTTGCAATATATTTGCTTTTCTTCCAGTCAACAATGTCCTTTTGGCATCAACTACTATCCTCCATAATATTTAACTACACTTCCAAACTTCGTGGCAGTACAGAATTTTCAAACTTTATGTTGCACACAAACGTTTATGCTTTTGTATCCATGAATGGGAAATGTTTCTTCACTGGAATTTTCCCGGGAGTTTAACTTCTTTTTTAAATCAAATTAGCAAGTATGCCACCCAGGCTGTCATAGATTTGACTTTAAACAGAAGCAATATGATCATTTTCACAGTCACACAGTACAGTTAATAGACCTGTAGTTGACACCATAGAAGTAGTCATTAATAGTCACTATCTAATGCTGTCACATTTTCAAAGGGAGAGCATGGAGTCCATTGAAAAGGGAACACCTGAGAGGTCAGCCGCAAAGGACTGCAATTTGCAGAAGAAACTAATCATGAAAAGAAAGGGGTTGGATTCATCTGATGAACTTTGCACTATTCCATGCTTTGCACTATTCCATGCTGTGCACTATTCCATGCTTTGCACTATTCCATGCTGTGCACTATTCCATGCTGTGCACTATTCCATGCTGTGCACTATTCCATGCTGTGCACTATTCCATGCTGTGCACTATTCCATGCTGTGCACTATTCCATGCTGTGCACTATTCCATGCTGTGCACTATTCCATGCTGTGCACTATTCCATGCTGTGCACTATTCCATGCTTTGCAATTTTCCATTGCTTGACTTGTTGAAATTTCATTGTTTTGCTGTGTGAAATAATGGTGATATCAACAGCCTCCTCAAAAACAGGGGGTTCTTTCTCACCCAGAAACAGTTAACGGACCTGGTGGCCTCGTTCTAAAAGTAGCTGTTAAAGTTTACACAGTACTTAACTATCCTTTGTCACCAGATCTTTACTGGAGCTGACGGAAATATATCCTCAATCTCCTTTGGGCACAAAAATGCAGCAAACAATTGACTAATGGATGGATTATAATGAACTTCTACCATGATGATTCTAATCAAATTGAGCAGATGCTCAAATTGCACCTCCATCATTAATGTAAATCAAGTCACACACAGGACAACAAGGTATATCAATGAACTATTAGAACTTTAATTCCATTAAAATATTCATGATAGTTTTGTTCTGCACAACTAAAGGTTAGTGTCAGCTTTGAACCTGGAGGCAGACTTGGGAGTTTGGTGATATTGCCCATGAGAAACCAGATATCAAAAGCCTTGACGTGCTGTTCACCAGGCCACGAGGGTGGGCAAGATGAGCTTCACGTGTTTAAAGTGACTTGAAGGCACTCTTCAACACTCATTAGCACAGGTATCCAGAATAATTTCAAGTGTGCTCTGTTACATAAGAAATGTACCAGACCATGCATTTTAACAGATGAATCCACTGGAGGACGAGGATGAAAGATGAGGGGGATGATAAATATTGTAAAACAGTACCAGCTTCCCACACTGCTGCCCATGAAGTCAGAGATGGCTTATAACATTGTTAGTTTTCACCACTGAAAACCCACTCGATCCCTCCAACTCCTTAAGTGAGCAAAAATGTTGAAAACATTAGAAATATGAAATAAAAATAGAAAGTGAAGGTGTGGCATCATCTGTTGAAAGAGAAACCATTAATGTTTCTCTTTCTGATGAAGTGTTTTTATTTTCATTTACTGTTCTCCTCGGCTCTCTGGTGGGATTTCCACCTCTCCTTTGTCATCTTTAACCTCAGTGGTTTCTCTTTCCCTCCTAGCCTTCAACATAGTGTTGACAAATACTTGCTTCCACAAACATATCTCTTTCCTCACCTAATGTCTTCAGCTTCAACTCACCTCACATGGATTTTTACTGAAATCCAACTTCACAATTCAGACCACCTGAATGCAACCTTCAGACCACTGTTATATTCAAATTACCCAGTGCTTCTCATAGGAGTGTTGTCATCAATCACATCCTGCGATCCATGCTAAATGTACAAGTTCACACGTTATAGGAGTAGAATTAGGCCATTCGACCCATCAAGTCTACTCTGCCATTCAATCATGGCTGATCTCCGCTTCTTAATCCCATTTTCCTGCCTTCTCTCCATAACCTTTGACACCCATTCTAATCAAGATTTTGTCTATCTCTGCCTTAAAAATATCCACTGACATGGCATCCACAGCTCTCTGTGGCAGTGAGTTCCACAGATTAACTACCCTCTGACTAAATTAGTTACTCCTCACCTCCTTTCTAAAAGAACGCCCTTTAATTCTGAGGCTATGACCTCCGGTCCTAGACACTCCCACCAGTGGAAAGATCCTTTCCACATCCACTCTATCTACGCCTTTCATTATTCTGTAAGTTTCAATGAGGTCCCCCCTTAACCTTCTAAACTCCAGCGGGTAGTGGCCCAGTGCTATAAAATGCTCATTATATGCTAACCCACTCATTCCTGGAATGTCTGGTGTCAATGTATGAGTGCTTGTGATCTCTGCACTAATACCAACTCAGTCAATCTCAAAGCTGTCTCAGCCACATTTGGCTCTACTACAGATGACATTTACCCTTCCTTTCTGATGTCAAAGATCACAAACTTCAACATCTCAAGTTCTGATAAAGTGACTTCAATCTGAAACGTTAACTGTTTCTCTTTCCACGGATTCTTCCTTGATCTATTGACTTTTTTTGGCATTTACTGTTACTTCAAGTGCGAAAATGTCTAGAAAAGCTCTAGAGCTGTCAAAGCAGACCCCTTAGAATCTCTTCGTCAGAATCGTTGAAAATGCAAATGGCTGGAGATGTTGCCGGGGATCTCATTCAGGTACTTCATTCCACTATTTTAACTTGCCCAGAAATTATACGTGCAAATGGGAATTCCAATATCCTTTCATCTAATTTTCACCAACAAGTTGAAGCAGATCTGAAAATGTTCTTGAAATTTTCCAAATGTTTACTGAAAGGGGTGGAGGATTCACAGATTTCTTGGACTAAATGTTCGGAATGAATCACAGTGAATAAAGAACAAGAATGCCAAGGCGGAACACAAATAAGAAATTCGTCCTTTTTCAATTGAAAAGGACCATTTGGAATTTAAGGCATTTAAAAGCAATTGATTGCCTATAACTTGAACTAATGCCACACTTGACAAGCATACAAAGAATGAGTTTTACTTGAGACAATGCATTCACTCACCTTTCCATGAAGCCTCTGACCTGGCTCTGCTCCCTCTGGAAGCTCAGATTCTGCAGATTCTTCATTCTTCTGAAAGTGTGTCTTTTGCTCTTGCTGTAGTGCTATCTGTAAGAATTTAAATAAAACATAAATGATGTATGAAATTTGATAAATATTTCATGGAAAATTAAAGCTTCTCTAGGCTGATTTTATTCCAGTATAATTTTCTATTTGAAATTATACTAAAATATACTTAACGGAGATGAATCTCTACTTACATATCATGCGGCAGTTATATCCTTAAGTACCTTCTACCTCTAAAATTATATTGATTTCATTCTCCACAACCAGCATGCATATAATTTGTATGCACTTCAACATGTTGTACTTTCAGTGAAACAACCAACTACTGGACATTAGATGCAAGGTCCAAAGGGTTGTATTTTCTATTGCTCTACCAAATGAATAATGCAGTATAGTAGCTTGGAGACACTAATCTCTAATCTCTAGATTCCCATTCTTGTTTGGATATCACAAGGATTGCTTCCCAGCAATAAATAAATATTCTGGGGCAATAAATATTCTGCCAAAACCCCACTTTGTACATACAATGAAATTCAAAAGCATCAAGGTGACAGGTTCTGAAGAAATAGAACATAGAAGAATACAGCACAGGAATAGGCCCTTCGACCCACAATGTCTGTGCCGAACATGATACCAAGACCATCACTTATCTACCTGCACATCCCCCCAACTCTGATGTTAACTGTTTCTCTCTTCACAAATTCTGCAGTTCTGCATTCAATATTTTAAATTATAATTAAACAATGACATAACTACAATAAGACATAACTTAAAGTAAAATTCTGATAATCTGGCACCCTTGGAACTCTGGAGGTGCCAGACAAGTGTACTTTCTGGACTATAAGATGTTATTCTTATTCATACCCATACAAAATGTATCCCTTTTTTTAATATGTTACACAATGTATGATCATTTTTTTTCATTGAAAAGTGGTTAGTTAAATGGAGTGGGAAATATAGAAGCACTCTGTACCCTGGCTCTAACCACAAGCCTACCATGCTCCTGACCCCTGGGGTTCCAGACTACAAGTCTGGCTCTGGCCACATACCCAGCCCACAATACAAACCTTTGCTCTGGCCACATCCTCAACCCTAAGCTCTGACAGCACACCCAACTTATGCTCTGGACTCCTCACTCAAACTTTAGAAAAATGAATGAGCCAGATGCCAAAATATCAGAATGTTGCAATAATCAGATGTCAGGTTATCATAGTTTCATTGTGCTAAAGTCTACTTTGAATGCTAAGAATATTTACACAAAGTACAGGTACAGGAGGATCTCAGCAGGTCAGGCAGCATCTCTGGAGAACATGGATAGGTGACATTTCAGGTCGGGATCCTTCATCAGACTAACTGTGGTGTGGGGGGAGAAAGCTGGAAGAGATGTGCGTGCAGCTGAACAAAGGCCTGAGATGAAAATACTACAAGTATAAGATAAGGATAGAAGAAGTGGGAGTTGCAAAGCCAGAAGGAGGAATATAGGCGGAAGCGGACAGGGTAAAAGGATAAATGAATCTATATCCAGCTGGAGCACAGGAAAGAGAGCGAGAGAAAATAAAAGCTTAGGGAAAGGTGGGTGTGAGGTGAGGTGTTTGTAGGCTAGTTACCTTAAATTGTAGAATTCAATGTTCATACCATTAGGTTGTAAGCTACTAAAGTGGAATATGAGGTGCTGTTCCTTGAGTTTGCATATCACCTCACTCTGGCAACAGAGGAGGCCCAGGACAGAAATAGAAGTACGGTCAAAGGGAAGAGGAGTTAAAATGGATAGCAACAGGGAGATCCAGCAGGCCTTGACGGACCGAGTACAAAGGTTTGGCAAAAATGTCACCTAGTCTATGCTTGGTCATAAAGGAGGCCACATCAGGAACATCAAATGCAGAAGATGAAGTTAGAGGAGGTGCCCGTGAACCTCTGTCTCACCTGGAAATATTGCTGCGGTCCCTGGTTGGATGTGAGGGTAGGGGTTATAGGGACAGGTGTTACATCTCCTGTAGTTGCTAGGGAAAGTTTTGATGGGAAAGGAAGGATGAACAAAGGAGTTGTGGAGGGAGGCAAAAACTGAATGAGTATGGGAAAATGTGACTGGCGGTGAGATCACATTGAAAATGTTGGAAATGTAGGAGAATGATGTGTTGGATGTGGAGGCTGATGGGGTGAAAGGTAAGGACCGGGGGAACTCTATCCTTGACCCGTCTGGGGATAGGGCAGAACTACGGGACCCAGAGGAGAGGCGAGTGAGGGAATCATTTATGACAGCAGAGGGAAAATCATATTTATTAAAGAAAGAGGGCATCTCACATGCCCTAAATTGGAACACATAATTTTGGGAGCAGATGCGGCAGAGACAGGATAAATTGAGAGTAGGGATAATGTCTTTGCAAGAGGTAAGGTGGGAGGAAGTGCAGTCTAGATAACAGTGGGAGCTGGTGGGTTTGTCCCAGACGTCAGTTCATAGTTTGTACCCTGAGATGGAGGCAGAGAGATCAAGAAAGGGGAGAGAGATGTCAGAGTGAATTCAAGTGAATATGAGGGCAGGGTGGAAGTGGGTGGTAAAGATAATGAAATCAATGAGTTCTGCGCAGATGCAGGAGGCAGCCCCGATGCAGTCATCGATATAGCGGAGAAAGAATATCGGCATGATACTAGTGTACGATGGCAACAAGGACTGTTTGACGTAACCGACAAAAGGGCAGGCATAGCTGGGGCCCATGCGAGTGCCCATAGCTACAACCTTAACTTAAAGAAAGTGAGAGGAGTCTAAAGATAAATTTTTGAGGGTGAGGACAAGTTCCGCCAGATGGAGGAGAGTGTTAGTAGAGGTAAACTGATTGGGAGATAGATACAAAAAGCTGGAGTAACTCAGCGGGTCAGACTGCATCTCTGGAGGTGACATTTCGGGTCGAGACCCTTCTTCAGACTGATTATGTCTCTGTTCATACCAGCATCTGCAGTTTCTTGTGTCTAAGAATATTGATACTGAAAAATATTTTCAAAAGAAGTCCATGTAACTGAAAACTGCATAGCGTACAATCATCTGAGAAGTGCAATTAAATTTAATCTTGAGTGCCTTTATGAGTAACCATAACAGTATATTTCTGGGTGGTGTGTAGCCACAACATATGCCTCATTGACATATTGGAGATGAGGAATTGACAATAGAGATTGCTTGTCTTACAAAACAAAAATATGGATTCCTGCCTTACTGGAAGAAATTTATAAATAGGTTGCAGGACAGATGTGTGGATCAGTCAATAAGGGTGTGGGTGAATTGGGTATTATGGAGCTGGGGAGTTCCTCCTAGTGCTGCATAATATTTTATTCTTGAGTAAGTCAAGTGGGCAGGCCCATGATTACCATCACATTTGTGGTAATACATTTTAGAGGTCCCCAAACAAGCATTTATCCCCTAAATTAACATATTCCAAAATAAAAATGTGCTGTTTGTGATGTCTGGAAATGGACAAATTATTTGACAATAGCTGCAAATGCCAGTGTACATTGGGTTAAAGCACTTTAAAACATACCAATTTATTCCACATTTTCAACCCCTTGCACAGAATTTCAGCACCAGACAATCCTATTTTAGGACTTTCTTGGATAAAATTCACAGCATAGGTCTTTTTATAAGCTATATAACAGATCTTAAGCACAAGTTAAAAATAGCAGCCAATGCTCAGCCAATATCATTTCTCACTTCCTACCTATTTCAGCAACGAAGAAAGATAGTTTATGACACATTTTTGAAATGCTTGAGCTGTTGCCTTCTGACTAAGATCTGGATTCTCTACCAAGGTTTCAATGTGTCATATGATGTATAAAACTTTTTGTTTCAATTGTGTCGGATTAAATGTGTCGGAAGGAACTGCAGATGCTGGTTTACACTGAAGATAGACACAAAATGCTGGAGTAACACAGGCAGCATCTCCGGATAGCAGGAATGGACAATGTTTTGGGTCGAGACCTTTCTTCAGACTGTGAGTCAGGGGAGAGGGAGACACAGTTGTGGAAGAGTAAGGTGTGAAAATGATACATCAAAGGGGATGGAGATCAAGGAAAATGTAGAATAGATCATTGTTAGCTCGGGGAAGGTGACAGACAGCAAGGCATAAAAGGATAACGTTTAATCAGGAAAGTCAAACTGGTCGGAGAGCTGGGGGTGTGATGGAGAGAGGGGGAAAACATGGGTTACTTTAAGTCAGAGAAGTCAATATTCAAACTGCTGGGTTGTAAGATGCCCCAGCAAAATTTGAGTTGCAGTTCCTCCATATCCTTTAGAACATTGAGTGTGCAATGCAATTCTATTGTGAGGCATGAAATGAGTAGACTTCCATAACCCATCAAAGTTACTTAAATAAAAGCTTCCATTTACATATCATCACAAAGTGTTATTTGGGAACATCACACAAAATAAATATTACTGCAGATAACCAAAGGCTTAGTTTACAAAATAGATTTTAAGTCTTGTATTTATGCAAGATAAATAGGATTATAGACGGAATTCCAGTTCTTATGACCTTGACGAGTCTTAACCAAATGAAGGGGAAGACAGATCTTAAAGACTTTGAATTCAAGAACTGTTGGAGTTTGTGATTGTTGACATCTGAAAAGAAGCAAACAAAGTCTTTTATTAAAGCACTAAATGTAATAAAGGATGAAGAGGTTCCACTGTCCAGAGTAGTTGAAAGACAGAGCGAGTCAGTGCTGTTGGAGAAAGAGATCAAGGGCCTGTAAGTGTCCGTGCATTACATTCAGTGTGGTTCACGCAAAGAGTGAAATAAATAATTTTAATTATAATCTTTTTGAATTAAATCCAAGCTGGACACAAACTAAGGAAGGAGATGTGGTAATGGATGATATCTTATCAAAAACAAGGACAAAAATGGAAACTAAAGATGATTAACAGTTAAACAAGATAAATAGAAATCCGGTTGGAGAAAAGATCACAGTGTTATAACATTAGGCATTCCTGGAAGAGAATCAGCAGTGAATTAAACAATAATCCCAAAACAAAATACTGCAGATATGTGAAATTAAATAGAAAACATGAACATCACTCCACGTCGGAAAGTCAGTATTTGTACTCAGAACAATGATATTTCCTCAGAATTGCTCCCCTCAAACAAAGGACAAAATGATCTGAAGCATGATCAGGAGAAAAAACATCACAAGGCTCCAATCACTATGTTTAAGAGACATTAAGACTAGCACTTAAATAAACAAGGCCTAGAAGGACACAGACCTAATGCAGACAATTTTGTTTTGTGTAGATGGACAAAATGGACAGTAAGAGTGCAGTACAACTGTATGATTCACACTAGAATCAGCAGAAGACTGGCTGACATCCCCGATTTGTAGGGAGTCATTGACTGTGCAAATGTAGGAATGAAGACCCCACAAATAAAGAAATTAATTGAAAGAACTTCCACTGAACTGTATGCATCTCTCCAGTCTCCATAACCTATTCGCTCCACAATGCTGATTTACTGGGAGAATGTACTGATAATTGGAGAGAATGTACTGATAATATTCATGAGGATCTCATGAAATGGAGTCCGTAAACAACAAAATGAAGCCTGCACGTCAACCAGATTTTTCAATGCCATGCTGAAAATCTGTCTCAAGGACCTAAACAGATCAACATGATTTTCAATAAGTAACCATCAGGATCTCCAGAATGGATGTTATACTGTTACCTTATTTGGCAATATTTGGCGTGAAAACAATGATCTAGCACACAATCCAGATGATTCCTTGAAGGAGGAAGAGAGGAGGGGGAGGGGGGGAAGGAACGAGGGAGAGGATAAACATGAAGAAACTAATACTCCAGCAGCAACAAATAATACAGCAGGGAATGTTTTTATCGTTGTCGATTTCATCAGTCCACCAATTTAACCGACACACATAAAATCTACTTTTCTCAAGCCTCATTCCGAAAATACAAGGTATTCTTTCAAATATTCAGACATCTATGGTGTTTTACCAGTGATCATAACTAAAATGGCAACTTTTCAAGCAGCAAATAAAATAGGCAAAAATGAGAAGTGATGGAAGGAAAGCCAGAAAGTTAATTGTCTAGTGCATAAATTTGCATATCCTTCTGCAAAAACAATTCTTCCTGCAATTTATATATGGTGCCAGGAGCAGAGACGGCGATCAATGGCCTGGTTTGTGCTTCATGTTTCTATCAACTATGATTTTACATTGAGGCACAATTCTGCCAACACTGAGTGCTGAAATAGTCTCAGCCAAATCCCGTAGGTTATGGAGAACCATTAAAAGTGCCTGTGAATCGGTCATCAATGTACAAAATAACATAAGGAGTATTCACTGGAGGGGAAGCAAGGGTTGAGACTCTTTGAAAAGTGGTGTGGCTTCCATATTCTTTTGCACCACGGTTCCTTGAAAGGTCTTTAAGAACTTCATTGCTAGCAATGAGCTGGAGCAACAGGATCAATATGATTGCTCTGAGAGCCAGCAAAGGTTGAACAGCAACTTTCTTGATTGAAAAGAAATGTGACATACAGTATTCTCTCCCACACAGACAGATTCTCCTTTCACCCAACTATAATAGGGGCAATTGTAATAGTTGCAAATTAAATTACCAAACAGCAAGTATTTGGGATGCGGGTGGAAAACAGAGCACACAGGAAAATCGGCTTTTTCAGAGGGACAACATGCAAACTCCGCAAAGATAGCAACCACGATCAGGGTTGAACCTCGTGGATAAAACTGTCAGGCAGAGTGCTACCTGCTGCACCAATACACTGCTCAGCTAGCAGGAAATGTAAAAACAGGTACTGAGCTTCTTAAAGTATATGATAAGTAAGTGGGAGTTGTGGAGATATACTCAGAGAATGAGATTTAGGAATAATCATAGATAATAAAATAATAGTTAGGACTTTGAACTACTAATTTGTATCTGTCTTCAAGACACCAGAAGCATCCAAAGAACAGCAGTAAAATCAGTGGAAAATAAGGGAGAGGAAATTAAATCAATTGCTATAAATAGGAAAATTATACCAAGGAAACTTTCAAGCTGAAAAATCCTGACACTTGATAGCCAACATCCTGGCATCTTAAAATATTATTACAGAGAATAATTGGTTATAATCTTCAAAATTGTCTATGCTCTGGAATTCTTCTGGTTGATTGAAAGGCCACAGATGTAATCCCAATTCAAGAATAAAAATGATGCAGCAATCAGGCAACATTGGGCCAATTAATCTCGCAGTAGCCATTGGGAAAATGCTGGAATCTATTTTGGAAAAAGCAGGTGGATTTTAAGAAACTCTTGATGCAATCTGGCAGTCAATTCAAAAGTTTTTACGAAAGGGAAAGCATATTTGACAATTAAGACACATTGAGGATGCAATAAGAAGAATTGATAGAGTGACCTGTATATGTAGAGATAGACACAAAATACATGAGTAGCTCAGCCGGTCAGACAACATCTCTGGAGAAAATGGACAGGTGATGTTTTGACTCAGAGTCCCGACCCGAAGAGTCACCTGTCCATTTTTCCAGAGATGCTGCCTGACCTGCTGAGTTACTCCAGCATTTTATGTCTATCTTTGGTATAAACAATACCAATCTGCAGTTCCTTTTTATTATATTACTGTATATGTAGGGTATTTGTAATTCCAGGAGGCATTGAATAAAGCACCACATAAATGTTATTACTCAAGGAAAGAGCTCAAAATGTTGGGGTAATACAAGAGTAGAACAAAGAATAGTGGGGCAGAAACAGGCTCTTTAGCCCACAATGTTTCAGCCGAACATGATACCAAGACCAACTCTTAACAAACTGCACATAATCCATAATCCTTCATTTCCTGCATATCCATAAGTCTCCTAAATGCATCTGCCCCCACTATCATTCGCTGCAGTGCATTCCAGGCACTCACTGCACTCTGTGAAAGAATCTTGCAACTTTAAACTTCTCCTTTAAACTTTCCCATAATGATTCTGACTGTCGACCCTAATTTCATATACTTCCATTAAGAATCCCTGCAACCTCCAGGGAAGCAGTTGAGGAGATGGTGTCAGGGATATTAAACAGACATTCTGATGGAGTAGGACTATTATTAACTGGTCAAAATTGTTGCATTGATGCGGCTGTCGACAAACACAAAATACTTGGAGCTGAAACTGAGAATAGTGAGGTACAGCATGCATGCTTGGAGATATTAGCAGTATTTGTCTCAAACATGAGTGCCTAATCTTACAAGCATTTACAGTCGTAATTCGTACCACCTCAAAGGAATATCAACCATTTCAGCAAGTGCATGATGGCTTTCATCAAGGGCAGCATTACAATGAATGCAGTGCTGAGCAGGACACATGACAATTGTCCGTGGGCATTGTCACATGGAAATGTAGCAAACCACTCAATTGTTCATTCAAATGAAAAATAGTGGAAACCTCATGGTGAGGAGTGATGGCGACAGGAAAAATGGAAGTGGTGCCTCTGCTTCCAACTTCAACTTGATATTCCGTTTCCCCCAACTTATAGTCAGTACATCATATGCTGCTTCAGGCAGTCTACCCTCGCACAGATGCAGACATTTTTATAGGTTTAGTAATATATTAATAAATTGATAATATATAGATTTGGTATACTCAGAGATACACCGGATGGTCTAATGGCTTTACTTACACTATTTCTGAGTTTCAGTATGGGGTTTTAACCTCACATTACTGTGTATTGCCAATGGGTTAGTATGTCAATTAAAATTTTTTTTTTTTTAAATTTGTTTAATTTTTATTTATTAGAAGTACAGTAAATTACAATAAATCACATTAATACACACCACATATATCTTATTACATTTAATGTACCCCTTCATTTTTTAAAGCTATTAAGAAAAGATGGAATTTGAGAAAATAGAGAAAGTGAAAGAAAATAGTGTTAGTGTAAAAGCGTGACAAAAGAAAAGAAGAAAGACCCTTTAGACGAGAAATTAGAGAAAAGAAATTAAGAGATAGACCCTAGGAAAGAAAAAAGAGAAAGAAAAAAGAGAAAGACAGATACTCTATTATGAACATCACGCAAAAGGGATATACCAGCTCGCCACTTTTCATCCACCTTTATCAAGTCCTGACACCGGTGCCTTTTTAAAGTACTGTTGCACCTTATGCTTGTAGTAATTCTATAAATGAAGACCACGTCCTATAGAAGTGATCTGATTTGCCTGCCAGGAGGAGTCTCATCTCTTCCAGGTGTAATGTTTCAAACATATTTGAAATCCACATGTTTATTGTTGGTATAGGAGCGTTTTTCCAGAATTTTAGAATAAGCTTTTTTCCAGTTATTAACCCGTAATCAAATATGTTCTTTTGAAACACATTTAGTTCAGGGCTACCTTCCGTTGTTCCAAAGATAATCCATTCTGCTTTTGGTATCATTTTTATTTTAAATAATTTTGTAAAGATTTCAAAAATTTCAATCCAAAAATTTCAATACAAAAGACAAATTAATGCGCTATAGTAGCTTCTTGAGACTGGCATTTATCACAGATAGGTGATACGTTGGGAAAAAGTTTACTTATTTTGTTTTTTGAGTAGTATAATCTGTGTAAAATTTTAAATTGGATTAAAGTGTGTCTTACATTGATCGAGCATTTGTGCACATTTAATAAATGTTCATCCCACCTCTCTTTTGAAATTTTAATAGCTAATTCTTGTTCCCAGTCTCTTCTAATACCATCCGTTGCTGGTATTTCTACATTTAAAATAATATTATACAAATATGATATTAAGTTTGCTGATTCGGCTTTTGTTTTCATTGCTTCGTTCAGTAAATCTAATGGCATATTGTAATAATCTTGTGTATATTTTTTCAGATAATCACATATTTGAAAATATTTAAAATATTGATTGTTTCCCAGATTATATTTTAGTTGTAATTGTTGGAATTATAGTAATTTTCCAGTTTCATACAAGTCTCTGAGCGTTTTAATTCCTATTCTTTCCCATTGTGTAAATGATTTGTCTATAATGGAGGGTTTAAATGAAGGGTTATTAACTATTGGAGATAAGAGCAATAGATTTCTTAATTTTAAATTATGTTTTATTTGTTTCCAAGTTCTAATTGTACTATGTATAATTGGATTTTTGTTATAGTTTGTGTTATTCAACTTCATTGGTGAGAGGAGGATCGCTCCAATATTACAAGGCGAGCAGTCCTCTCTCTCCATTATAATCCAATCCACCTGCTGGGCAGAGTTGTCCAGCAGTTGAATCATATTTTTAATATTTACTGACCAATAATAGTACATAAAGTTAGGGAGTGCTAAACCACCTAATAGTATGTCAATTTACAGATAGATTAGGAAGAGTGAATAGCTGTAAGATGTAACAGTCCTTTATTAATTCACAAAGCATAGTGCTTCAGTGTTTCATGCATGTCACCCTTTTTAAATTCCGCATTCACCAATGAAGCAAAGTGAGTTTAAGCAATGAATTGGGGAAGAAAGGAATGATAGGAAAATCACATTTAATCTGCTGATATGTGGACAACCCATGCACACAGATAGTTTTTCAGAAACTTTTAAATTGTCAGCAAAATAATACTTCTGGTAACGAAAGCCCTATTGTCAGGGCCGGCCTTAAGCAAATTGGTCCAATTGCTCCCAATTGGGCCCCGCGCCTAAGGGGCCCCCGCACTAGAGTAATCTACTCTCGGCTCGGGTAGATCTAGCCCGGGTGAAGGGGGGTGAGAGGGGTGGAGAGAGAGTAGAGGGGTGGAGGGGGGAAAAAGGGGTAGACGGGGAGGGGGTGTGAGGGGGTGGAGAAGGGGGAGAGGGGAGGTGGGTCATTCCCTCACGGTCCCGGGGCAGCGCTCCCACCCCTCCAGTCGCCGTGCCGCACGCACACAGCCCCGGCTCCACCCCTCTCTCTCCCCGGGGAGACGCGGTGAACAATACAGAGAGGGCCGGGCCGGGGGTTGGAGCGATGTTTACAAACATCGGCCTCAGCTCACACCCGTCCGCCCGGACCCCGGCATATATATACATACAGAGAGAGAGAGAGAGAGAGAGAGAGAGAGAGAGAGAGAGAGAGAGAGACACACACACACACGCACGCACGCACGCACGCACGCACGCACGCACACGCACGCGCACGCGCACGCGCACGCGCACACACACACACACACACACACACACACACACACACACACACACACACACACACACACACACACACACACACACACATACATACATACATACATTATTTATATATATATATATATATATATATATATATATATAAAAGTTAGGTTGGGGTAGAAGCCCAAAGGCTAGGATGGGGCTGAAGCCCAAAATTTAATCCCTTGACTGGTTTTTCGCCAATGGTTATTGGTTTTCCAGGATCATTTCACAATCATTAAAAAAAAGTGGTATTGTAACTATCAGAGGTGATCTACACATTTTGTTTGTTCCTTGTAGGCTTACATGTATGCAATTTTATATTAAAATGTAGCTTAGATCTGTTTGGTCCATTAACTCGCATGATTTCAAAATCTTTAAGCGCATATTTTGATTACTTTCCATTCTACCATAGAGATATAAAGTCTATAATAGACTTTATATATATTTCTATGATTCTACAGACCTTGGCTGGGAACCTGGGGCTCACCAAAATTGTTCCCAATTGGGCCCCGCACCTCCTAAGGCCGGCCCTGCCTATTGTTCATGAGATGGTGACGTACCATGCTAGTGTCCATGCAAATACTAATTTGGGAACAATAATCAAGGAGAGCAGCTAATAATGTTCATAGTGGTACATCCACAAAATGAAAATGGCTGATAAAATGCATAATCTTTGTTTAAAAGAGTGCAAACATTTCAGTGGATACATATTTTGGAATAAAGTAGAGCAGAGGCAAACTTTTGGAAGGACTCATGCTGAGAGGAAGTTAATAGTTTGCCTCCTTGGGTGAATGTTAGCTGCAGCCTAACCTTGTCCAATATACATCAAACTGGTCAACATCCGTTGTTGTATGTGCTCTCTACCCAATCTTAACCAGGTATAATATACATGTGATTTAAGGTGGCACTAAAATGTAGGCCTGTAAGGTATCAAAGAGAATCCTTAAAAAAGTCACAGCACAAGTCACGGCATTGCATCACCATTAGTGCATTTACCAACCACCTGCTCCTAAAACCCCTGCCGACAAGTAATATCATACTCTGCTGCCTGGAGAGGAGGGATAGATTTGTTGCCAGAGTGTGGAGTTAGCACTTATCTATCCATTAATATATCTTACATTAACAAACCTGGATTTTACTACCAAAACAGTTCCCTCTCAAAACCCATACATGTTATCCACAGTCCGAGCAACAAGGTAACTGGAGGGAGATTAAAAAATGTGTGGATGTAACAGGAATTGCTTTTCCAGTTTTTGCTTGGGATTCAGAAATGGCAGGAGCTGATCTCCCAGGAGCCAAGCTATTCTGCAAACCTTTTCATGATCAGAACCTCTCAATCAGTCGATTCGCCATCACAATTAGAGATCTGATGTCTATCCACCAACTCTCCAGTCCTATTCCTGACCTCTGATGTTTGACTCTCTGGACTTTCAAAATCCAACTGATTATCCCAACCCCAACACACAGAACAAAAAGAAAAAGAAAATAGGAGCAGGTGAAAGCCAATCACGTCTGCCCTAGCATTTAAATATGATCTTGACTGTTCTTCTCCAGGCCTCATTCCGTCTGCTGTGCCTTTCAATTACCCGATATTGAAAAATTAATCTACTTCTTCATTAAATATCCCCATGATTTAATCTCCATGGGCAGCGAATTCCAGAGATTCACCTGCTCAGGATCTTGTATTTTTCAATAAGATTAGCTTACATTTTATATTCAAAGCTACACATGAGGAGATAACCTTTACTAACCAGGAATTGGTCAGACTCCTTTGGACTGCCTCCAATGCCAGTATAAGGGGACCAAAACTGTTCACAGTACTTCATGTGTGGCCACACCACCATTACTGTCACAATACTTTCCTATTTCTAAACACTAGCCATTTATAAAACTCTCATCTTGTTTGTTTGCAGTTTTGTGTTGTACCTCTATTTGCGCAAAAATGGTACACAATAGCTCTACAATATTTGCCCCACCTTACTCACCATTGTCCTGTGATATAAATGAAACATTTTGTTCAGATTGATGGTATATTTTAAAAGTTATTAACGTTTAAAAAAATTAGCTTAAAACAGCGCCCCCACCCGCGCATGCGCAGTTGGGGGAGAGTTCCCATGCGCGTCTTTACTGGCATCACAAAGGGCACCCAATGCGTCCTCAGCCACGCCTGCACAGTTGGGGCCTTCCCAGAAGCCAGATCGGTATCTTTTTTTCACAACGGAGACACGGATAAAAATACTTCCATTTTAATTTTACTGTTGGCGACCACGGGGATCCGCTGCCTTGGCGCTGAGGCTGCGTTGCGTCTGCGGGCGGCGGCGGCTGGCTCTGGGGGCAGGGAGAGGCCATGCCAACGATCCAGGGCCTGGGCGCTGAGGCTGGCTCTGAGCCCGACGGCTGCTGCTGCTGCTCCAGGCCCGCGCGATGACCTGAGGCCAAGCCGACGATGCGAGGCCTGGGCGCTGAGCCTGGCTCTGAGGACGATGGCTGCTGCTCCTCTGGACACATCAAGGAGGGAAAGGAGCGGCACCCTCGAGATCCTAGGGTGAGGAGGGAGAGTGGGGGGATTGAGGGAGAGGAGGGGGTAGGGAGGGAGAGGGGGGGAAGTGGGATAGGTGAGGAGGGAACATGGGGAGGAGGGGGAATAGAGAGAGAGGAGGGGGAGTGGGGGAGGTAAGGAGTGGGGAATAGAGGGAGTGGAGGGCATTGGGGGAGGTGAGGAGGGATAGTGGGGGGGATAGGGGAGGTGAGTTGGGGGATAGAGGGATAGGAGGGGGTAGAGAGGTGAGAGGAGTTATGGAGGGAGGGAGGGAGTGACTGAGGGTAGGGGAAAGGAGAGGGAGGGAGAGGTGAGGGAGGGATTGGGGAGGGGAGGAGGAGAGGGGAAAGAAGAGGGAGGGTGAAGAGGAGGGGGAAGGAGTGCTGGGGAATGAGGGGAAATGGGCCATTCCTGCGCAGTTGGGGGCTATGTGTGAGTGGTGGAATATTGCGTTGTGGAACGGGTTGTGTTGGGGGACCAGGTCTCCCGTGTGACTGGGACCCAACGGGACCCACTTAGTCTAGTCTTAAAATAAATGGCAATATGCCATTTGTCTTTCGACACACGCCGCATCTGTCTGCCTGCTAAAGAACATGAATTGTGCAGGATCCCTCTGTACTTCACTCATCTGTAATCTTTCTCCATTGAGATTATAGGTTGTCTTTATATTCCTCTTACTGAAGTGCATTGATCTCACACGTTCCCACATTAAATACCACTTGCCAAATTTTCACCCACTCATTCAACCTACCTATATCCTGTTGCAGAGTCCAAATAACCTTATTGCAACATGTCCTCCCACCAATTTTCTTGTCATTAAGAGACTTGGATAATTTATACTCTTTTCCCCCTCCAGATTATTAATACAAATCAAAATATTTGACAGCCAAGAGCTGATCCTTTTGGCACTCTAGTAGCTTAATCCTTCAGCCTAAAAAATACATATTTATTCCAACTCTGACCTATTTAATAACCCATCTTCAAAATGTGCTACATATAATTCCCCTAATACCATGAGCTCAAGTGCACCAGCCTTTTGTGTGGCAACTTGTCAAATGCCATTTTTTAATCCAAAACACAATGCCCACATGTCCCCTTCTATAAAATCTGCCTGTTACATTATCAAAGAACTCCAGCAAATTCTATGATTTATCTTTCATAAAACTATTTTGATTTTGTTTGATTATGTTAAGCATCTCTAAATGACTGGTTATTTCATCCTTGATTATAGACTCTAGCATCATCAACAAAAGATGTTAAGCTAACAGGCCCATGACAACCCACTTCCTCCTTTCGTCAACAATGAAGTCACGTTTGTCACTTTCCAATGCCCCGATACCTCCTTATTCTTTTAGTCTCCATTTTGTTAATGTAAAACTCACTGGATCCAATCTTCAGCTGCCAACCACAAATCAACTCCCAATTTGTCAGGATGTACCCAAGAAACAGATCTGATTAATTTGAAGCGGTATCTGCTGTTAAACTGAGCAGTAGTCCTGGGAAACTCACACTTTTAAATTTGCCAGCAACTAAATCTTTCACAATCTCACCCCACTCTCCACTGCCTCCCATAACCATGCCTTGGCAGCTAAATCAACTCAGCTACTTCCCCCTTTCCCTCCTCTCCCTTACTTTGTCTCTTCAAGGCCTTTAAACCTCGGGTATGGTCAACATGTTATCTCCAATTAAAGAATGAAAATTAGATTACAATGAGAGCAAGTTATTGCTGCCAAATTATACAATTCATACATCAAGATAAATTAAGTTGTGTACAATACACCCTCCCAGCCTTGCGAGCTAACTTTTGTTAGCAAATAAAACATTATTATCTTAATTTAATTTTTTAAATTAGATTAATTAAGGTATAGATGCATTAGCAAATTTAGTAAAATGCATTTTCAAAAATTCTGTTTGAAAATGCATCCTTTCTAAATTATATTTAATTTAAACATGTATATAAGTTTTGCAATTTAGCACTATTTTAAAAAACCTATTAATTTGAGAATTAATTGTTTTAAATGTATTTTAAATCTTTAATCAACACGATCGCAAAAGACATTAACACATTTAAACAAGGAGTATTAAAACGTTCTGGGTTTCATCAATGTGTTATTCTGCTCATTAGATTTTACAGTGGGATGAAATATTATCACCTTTTATACATCATCACCAACTAGACAGAAATTAAATCAGCATCCCCAAAATGTAATCAAAGCAAAATTAAGTTTCATTAAGACTGACATCTTAAATCGATTTAAAACAAGTGAGCAGATTGATTTAAGCAATGGTATAAGATTTATTGTCTACTGTAAAACAATAAAAGTCAGCAATTACTGTGCATTTGTCAATTCAAAGTAATTAAACATATTTAATACCACTGCAACATATCTATTTGAATCCTTCAACATCATTGTGAATATCGATGGGGTTTGATCTCAATTCTTTTTGGATTCAGAGGCTCTAACTATATGGGGTCTTCCAAAATTTCAGCTAAACTTGTGATGGCATTTGGTCAAAGACAGCTTCAGGTATGTGTTCTGAGGAAGAGTCTCGACCAGAAACGTCACCCATTCCTTCTCTCCAGAGATGCTGTCTCTCCCGCTGAGTTACTCCAGCTTTTTGTGTCTATCTTATGAGATATCTAAAGTGCCGCTTAAGGGGACACTTATGGCCTTTGTCTTTGATAAGTCCTCTCAGATGGTAGGCCATAAGTTATAGGAGCAGAATTTGGCTATTCAGCCCATCAAGACTCCTCTCCCATTCAATCATGGCTGAACTATCTTTCCCTCTCAACCCCATTCTCCTGCCCTCTCCCCATAACCTCTGACATCTGTGCTAATCAGGAGTTTGAGCCATAAATGATCTTAATAAAAAACTGTTTATTGGCTGGTAGCTGGATCTCTTGCTTTCTTTCCAGCCCCATCTGTTTTTTTGGTCACGAGTCTTTTTGTTGGAACTCAGCCTTTTGAATTCTGCATCTATGTTTTTTTTTCCTTTCTTGAAATATGATGTGGATTGCTGTTCAGGATTCTACGTGTCTACAACTAATTAGTTCCTGCATTTTTTATTATACCAACTTTGATATTCTTGGATAGTTTCTTCATAGAAAAAGAGTGGTCTACTGTCCAGCAATGACCAACACCCGCCTGCATAGACATGGACGGACTAGAATTGTTAACTGAAAGCATTGGAGAAGTACCAACAACACTATCTCTGCTACATGCTCCAAATTCATTGGCTGGGTAAGCAAATTAATGTCTGGATTCTCTTCCAGGAACTACATCTCCAACATCCGGAATCTGATCACAGTCAATTACCCTTGGGGGACAAGCCATATTGCGTGCATGCCTAACACCAGACCTCTGAAACAAGTACTCTGTTACAAGTTTTCTCATGGAAAGAGATTTGCAAGAGAACAAAGTCAATGCTTCAAGGTCCCTACCAAAGCCTCTTTGAAAAAATTGTACTGAATTCCTGATCCATGACTACTCAAAATGGGGTAACTAAATATCTTGAGGCTTTAAGACAGAAGCAGAGAAGCCATATGCAACAGCTGGCCCACTTTAACCGTAAAACATAATCTTCTCCATATCTGCAGTTCCCAAACAGACTACAGTAGCTTGCAAAAGTATTCATACCCCTTGAACTTTTCCACATTTTGTCACGTTACAACCACAAACGTAAATGTATTTTATTGGGATTTTATGTGATAGACCAACACAAAGTGGTGCATAATTGTGAAGTTGAAGGAAAATGATACAAGGTTTTCAAATTTTTTTACAAATAAAAAACTGAAAAGTGTTGCGTGCAAAAGTATTCAGCCCCCCTGAGTCAATACTTTGTGGAACCACCTTTCACTGCAATTACAGCTGCAAGTCTTTTGGGGTATGTCTCTAACAGCTTTGCACATCTAGAGACTGACATTTTTGCCCATTCTTCTTTGCAAAATAGCTCAAGCTCAGTCAGATTGGATGGAGAGCGTCTGTGAACAGCAATTTTCAAGTCTTGCCAGAGATTCTCAATTGGATTTAGGTCTGGACTTTGACTGGGCCATTCTAACACATGAATATGCTTTGATCTAAACCATTCCATTGTAGCTCTGGCTGTATGTTTAGGGTCGTTGTCCTGCTGGAAGGTGAACCTCCACCCCAGTCACAGGTTTTCTTCCAAGATTGCCCTGTATTTGGCTCCATCCATCTTCCCATCAACTCTGACCAGCTTCCCTGTCCCTGCTGAAGAAAAGCATCCCCACAGCATGATGCTGCCACCACCATGTTTCACAGTGCGGATGGTGTGTTCAGGGTGATGTGCAGTGTTAGGTTTCCGCCACACATAGCGTTTTGCATTTAGGCCAAAAACTTAAATTTTGGTCTCATCTGACCAGAGCACCTTCCTCCATATGTTTGCTGTGTCCCCCACATGGCTTGTGGCAAACTGCAAACGGGACTTCTTATGCCTTTTTTTCAACAATGTCTTTCTTCTTGCCACTCTTCCATAAAGGCCCGATTTGTGGAGTGCACGACTAATAGTTGTCCTGTGGACAGATTCTCCCACCTGAGCTGTGGATCTCTGCAGCTCCTCCAGAGTTACCATGGGCCTCTTGGCTGCTTCTCTGATCAATGCTCTCCTTGCCCGGCCTGTCAGTTTAGGTGGACGGCCATGTCTTGGTAGGTTTGCAGTTGTGCCATATTCTTTCCATTTTCTGATGATGGATTGAACAGTGCTCCGTGAGATGTTCAAAGCTTGGGATATTTGTTTATAACCTAACCCTGCTTTAAACTTCTCCACAACTTTATCCCTGACCTGTCTGGTGTGTTCCTTGGGCTTCATGATGCTGTTTGTTCACTAATGTTCTCTAACAAACCTCTGAGGCCTTCACAGAACAGCTGTATTTATACTGAGATTAGATTACACACAAGTGGACTCTATATACTAATTAGGCGACTTCTGGAGGCAATTGGTTGCACTGGATTTTATTTAGGGGTATCAGAGTAAAGGGGGCTGAATACTTTTGCATGCGACACTTTTCAGTTTTTTATTTGTAAAAAAATTTGAAAACCATGTATCATTTTCCTTCCACTTCACAATTATGCGCCACTTTGTGTTGGTCTATCACATAAAATCCCAATAAAATACATTTACGTTTGTGGTTGTAACGTGACAAAATGTGGAAAAGTTCAAGGGGTATGAATACTTTTGCAAGCCACTGTATTTAGTCACCTCGGAACCCATAGAACTAGAAAGTCATCCGATAGTTAGCAAAATCTAAAATGCTGGAAGAACTCCTCCAATCAGGCATCTATGGAAAAAAAGGCCGGTCAACATTTTGTGTTGACTGATTTCTCTTCCACATGAGGCTGTGTTCTTCAGACTATTCTGATTTTGATTCAGATTCCAGCATCGATAATAGTTGTTTGTTCTCCATCAGATGTTGGCATCTTGTCTTTGATGTTCATTCTTGAAGCGACATTCTAGAAGGCTACTAAAACCGGTGACATACTACCAGAGATGGTTGTTGTCTTCTTTTAAGAAGATATCACGATTGGCCGCTTACCTAAACACTCTTTCAGTGTGCTTACTCAGAGGCTTATAAATTTTCAGTCATTTCTTTCCAGTGGCTATGCATGCTCAGTCACTGACAATATTCAAAGTGGAGGCTCACTGATTTTTAGACAACAAAATAATCAAAAAGTATGGAACTGAAGCAGGAGAATGAACTTAAGGCATGGAGCAACTATGAACGGCAGAACAGGGTTGTGGAAGGGGATGTGGGTGGGTGCACGTGGCAACTCCTGTTTCTATTTCATATATTTTTGAAAAAAAAAAGAAATGCAAATATGAATCAGGTACATCTGATGAATTCAGAAGAGTCAACATGGCTATGAGATTAGAGTTGTGGTGGCCAGTTTAGTTTAGTTTAGTTTAATTTAGTTTAGTTTAGTTTAATTTAGCTTAGAGATACAGCGCGGAAACAGGCCCCACTGAGTCCCCACCGACCAGTGATCCCTGCACATTCACACTATCCTACACACACGAGGGACAATTTACTCTTATACCAAGCCAATTTACCTACAAACCTGTACGTTTTTGGAATGTGGGAGGAAACCAAAGATCTCTGAGAAAAACACACACGGTCACAGAGAGAACGTGCAAATTCCATACAGACAGAACCCGTAGTTGGGATCGAACCAGGGTCTCCGGTGCTGCAAGTGCAGTAAGGCAACAACTCTACCAGTGCGCCACCGTGCCACTCTGTTCACATACAATTAAGTGATCATGATAGATCTTTTTTATTTTTTGAGTTTATAGATACAACACTGAGATAATTAGATTGTTAATTTTGTTTTTGACCTGGATTTAGTTTTGGTATTTGTATGTATAGTATCATGACGAAAAGACTAATAAGTTTATCATAAAGGAAGGCAATGAGATAACACCTCTGAGAAGAACAATCCCTGCAACCCCCTGCTGAAATGGACTACAGAAATTAACCGTTATTATTCAAGAAAGGATACATTTCCTGGGAGTCAACAACATTTCAAAATCGTCAGTAATAAGTTACACATGTAAAAAAGACTAGGACAAAAAAAAATGCAATGTGCTGTAGAAATGTAATGAAAAATATCTGTACCACAGATTTACCACTGAGATGCAAAATAAGTCACTGTAATCAGTTTATCCTCAGCAATCAAAATCTGTGAAATGAGTCATCACAGCTTTACTGCAGGACAGGATATACTATACATGCCATAGTGTAATCTGAATACGTGTGATTTCTATCATCAAGCCGTCTGTCACTGCCAGGTTCTACCCTGCACTTCACACCTACTCTTGCATATGGAGTCAAACTGTTGTGTTTCTTAACATAGAAACTTGGAATTTACTCTCAGTGAAGTTATCAACAGAACCTTAGCTTGTTCATATCAATCCCTCACATGTGCAATTTACGTGATACATTAATTAACACCTCTATGAAAATAATGTAAAAAGTAAATTCATAACAATAATCAGCATTCAGAAAAACATCAAAACTTATGGCACTGGAAGGTATTCAGCCCATCATGTCAATGCCAGTCAAAATGAACTATGAGGAGAATCACAATTCCCACCTCTATTTATGCTGTAAAGATCATCATGTTCTCATTCGGGTACTTTTTAAATATGATGAGAGCCTTTGCTTTCAACATCCTTTAGGCAACGAGTTGGTGTTGGTATTAGCTTATTGCGATCCAGTCAAATCATACCATACATGAGTACAATTAAACCACGCACAATCAAAAATATTAGCACAAAGAAAAAAATTACCAGACTACAGAATAGTATGTTACAATACTACAGCTACAAAGGAAGTCAAAATATAAGAAAGTGAAAACGTGGTTCTGTCAGGATAAATTATTAGTGAGTAGGAAAGAAAATGTCTGAAGAAGGGTCTCGACACGAAACGTCACCCATTCCTTCTCTCCAGAGATGCTGCCTGTCCTGCTGAGTTACTCCAGTATTTTGTGTCTACCTTTAAATAGTTAGTGATATTGCTCAGGGATTTGAAAATCTTGACCATCTCCAATTCAGCAGCATTGATGCTGACTGGTGTGTGTGCACCACCATTAAGTCAATGACGAACTTCTACATCCTGCTAACATTGAGGGAGAGATCTACATCCCTTTCTTCCTTTTATTCCTTCTATTACCTTAGAAAAGAGATAAATTACTCTGTGTTGTTCTTTCTGGGAAAATAGATTTTTCTTGTACATCCTATCCTTGACTCCCACAATTTTATTCACCTTGAGTAAATCTTCCTTCACCCAAGAAGAACAAACCTAGACCATCCATTCATAACTCGTAACCAAAATTGCCTGCAGTTTTTCAAACTTGGTTTGTCAACTACTCTGTCAAGACCACAAGAAATTGCAGAATGTTGTCCAGTTCATCACACAAACCAGCCTCCCCTCTATTTACACATTATGCTGCCTCAAGATGTCATCTGGGACTCGCCCGCCACGGACGGAGGGCCTGCGCCATGGACCGGAACCCGTCCGGAAGGCCCGGTTTGCCCGCCGCGGATCGAGGACCCATGGGGACCCACCTGGAGGCTCAGGTCGCCCAGTCTGAGAGGAAGCAGTCAATTGGAGGGCCAATGGGCAGTCCGGCTGCAGGAGGCAGTGTACTGCCTCGATGGCCACTGGAGGTCCTGCGGCTCGGCTAGACCGGGCGCCGCTCTAAGTGGCCAAGTAAGTGGACCACACATGACCTACAGCGGTGGAGGACACCAACGGCTGCACTTGGCCAGGCCCTCCTTGCAACACCGCCAGGACAACAGGCCTTTATGGTCAGGTCAAGAACCCTGCATTGACAACAACTAGGACATGAAAATGGCGGGAAATTGGCAACTCTGTATACTGTCTCAGTATACAACTACTATACACTTGTACTGTATCTGAGATGCCTATTTAATAGTAAGATTAAACGAGAACTTACCAGTTTGAAGTTTGATCTTTATTTTATGAGGAGTTACGATGAGTGATTACGTGAAGAGCCTGCCAGCCCGCATGCACGTCAATCTTCAAAGCAGCGGTGTGAAATCACAGATAACAGTTGTTGAACTGAATATAGGAAGATTCGAGAAACTAGAACTACCAGCTGACCTTTATGAGAGAGGGTCGTAACTCCTCATAAAATAAAGATGAAACCTCAAACTGGTAAGTTCTCATTTAATCTTACTATTTTACTTCGGAATCACGTGAGTGACTACGTGAAGATTTCAAAGCACTGTGATTTCATGCCGTGAACACGAGTCCACACGTCACAACTGCATAAGTTGACCACAGATGAGTGAACATTAATAATGCATTAAGACATATCATAGATTTAAAACATGCTGATGCTAATAATAAGCAAATAAGCAAATTATTGGATGGACCTTAAAATAGAGTTGACAAACGAACCCGGCCTGGCAATCAGTTAGTTATAAAAGGTTTGGAAAGTCCGCTGATTTAACCATCCTGCTGTCGCTAGGATGTGGTCCAGCAGAACCTCCACGAACCTTGCTGCAGATGTTATCGCAGCCCTGGCGGAGTGAGATTAAAACATCAGAGTTCACCCCTGCATAGGCCAATACAAATCTCAACCATCTGGAGATGGTCTGCACTGAAACCTCTTGTGTGGTTTTTTGTGGCTAACAAATATTGCCAGCTAAGTGCCTCTGAGGTTCTTTGTAACTTTAAAATATTGATGAATATGTGTGACAACACACAATCTATGGTCCATAGGATATGTCAGAATTCCAGCTTTAGAACCAACGCCTCCGGTCTGCTTAGTTTAATAACTTATTTACATAGAACGTTATTTGTTGGTAGAGATAACCATTCTGTTCAGCCGTAGCATATGCAACGACTGGACGCATTGCGCTGAACCAGCGCCATGAGCATAACTACCTTATGAGAGCCGGGCCAAAGATAAGGATGTAGCTGGAGCCCCCCGGTGAAGTAGTGTTAACACAATGTCAATATCCCATACTTCCGTGTACCTGGACCTGGGAGAATTTGTGTTAAAGATACCCTTTATAAATCTGGATATCAGAGGGTGAGACCGGACAGAGTGGGTCCCACTCGCTGCAGCAAATATGATGAGAAGGCACATTTGGCACAGTTAATGGCACTATAACTTAATTTATTGTCAAAGACCCATTTAAAAATAAACTCCAAGACGTCAGTTATCCGTGCTGTATTATATGAACATTAGCATTTAAACAAAACAATTCCCCTCTCCTGATGAGGAAATGTACTGCTTTTTTTGGTGCCATCCCTGCACTCTGCAGTGAGCATGTACATGGATTTGTCTGACAACCCGAGCCACAGGAACGGTCTTCTCAGAGTCTGCAAGTTAATGAATTGATTTTATCATGCAGAGGATGGTTTCCCGAGTCACGGGCTGAACAAGCAATTTTTGTGTTTAGAATAACCATATACGGTTCTATTATCATTCCCAACATCAGCGCGGACCATGGCTGCATAGGCCAGTCAGGCAGTACGAAAATGCCTGAGGCGGGATCTTGCTGGATTTTTGCAAGACCCGACTGATGAGGCAAAATGGAGGAAATGGAGGAAAGACATAAAAGAACATTCCTCCCCAGTGTAGCGAGAATGCATCTATCGCCACTGTTATGTCACATATTTTGCAACTGGTGAGTGAGCCTCGATGCAAACATATCGATATTCAGTGTTTCATTGAGCCACAATGTCATTAAATACTTTGTAATCCAACAACCATTCTGTGTTGTCATTTATTTTACGTGATGATACACCAGCGACAGGATACTTTGACTTGATTGCACCCATGTGATTAACATATTCCACCACCATAGTGTATCAACTTGGAGTTGAGCATGCAGATTATGCATATTCGCACCAAAACCTTTAACCCATAGAATACACCTAGTGTCTATAGGTAGTTGATACCATATAACTGAAGTACTGGTAACTCATGCAAATCCCACCCGCCTCCGTAACTAGAGATGGTATTCGTAATTTTCCATCTTTGAGCACTAGCATCAGTTTGTAATATAACTGAAGATTTATTGACCAAAAGTTACTGGAGCAATGCTGAATACTGTTCGTCCACCATTGTGACTTTGATAGCTTCAGCTGGTAATAGCATGGGTCTGTTAATAATGACCTACATGGTACTTGAGAGGTTACTCCTTTGCATGTTGTAAGTTCTGATAATGCAAAGGCCCAAATTGCACAGCTGAAACACAGCCACTATATTGCCAATTACACTTGATGAATAGAAGGCTGCTTTATAACAACAAGGTTGTTACAGGCTTCTATTGATTCCAATCTCTTGCCTCAGGGCGGAGTCACAGACAAATTAATAGAGTTAAAGGTAAATCCCAATAATCAATAACTCTAGTTGGTATCAACTTAAATTTATCTGGATGGATGAGAAACGCCAATTCCTCAAATATAGTTTGTGGCTGAAACAGTTAATTTTAGCAAAATACAGCATTTTAGAATATCATCCAGGAAAGGCCATAACAAGTGTTTTCTAGCTCTGAGCAGCCCAAGCACTGGTTTTAGTAATTTGGTAAATAACCTGGGAGCTGAAGTTAGCCCATTTTGCAACGCTTTAACTGTTATCATTGCCCCATCCAGCTAAATTTCAAATATCTCCAGTGATCCCTGTGAATGGGAACTGAATATGTATCTTTGAGATCGATGCATGCCATAAAGATCCTATGGAAATCAGTTGTTAGACAGTAACAAAGTTTTCCTATGCTGAAATGTCTATACTTCACATGCGAGTTAAATCAAGGATGAACCGACATCCTCCATCTTTCACAATGATCAGGCCATGCCTGCCATAATTCCGAGCCTGCCTCGAAAGACAACTCTGGCCATATTTCTGAGCCTGTCTCGAAAGGCAATCCTGGCCATAATACTGAGCCTGCCTCGAAAGGCAACTCCGGCCATAATTCTGAGCCTGCCTCGAAAGACAACTCTGGACATATTTCTGAGCCCGTCTTGAAAGGCAATCCTGGCCATAATACTGAGCCTGCCTCGAAAGACAATTCTGGCCACAATTCCAAGCCTGCTAGGAACCCTTGTATACTGTGCAGTATAAACTAATCTCATGTTAGCATTTTCATTTGTACAAAAACAAGTGTAAATATTACCAACTTGTAAATGGTCCACATACCCCATGTTTCGGAAAGAACCAGACCCACCTACCTCCATGGTTACCGGTGGTCTTATTGTAAGCCCAAAGGCCCCTGATGCGGGTTCTATTTCCGTCCTTGATTTGGAGTAGGACTGCTGGGGTGTGTGGATTCCATATTTTCCCTGAGTAGGACGGCTTGGGCCTTGGCCTGAAAACCCTTTGCCCAGCTTTCAAGCTGCCACGAGCTTCAGTGAACCGCTTACTGCCGATGGAGGCGTGGGGTGTGTTGTCGCCGAAATGATGAAGCTTTGCTCGTCGTTGGTACCTTGATTAGTCCGACAGCTTTTGCTTCCTGATCCAGGTCTTACCTGTTGGATAGGTCTTCCCCGAAGAGAAGATTCGGCGGCTGGACATTGCTGGCCTTACATGAGCCTGCAAATTTGGAATTTAAGGCAGGTCTGATGGCGTTCTTCTGAACGCAGTTCTTCTGAAAGCAGTTCATTTCGAAGTGTGCATTGCACATCAACACCAGGCCAGTAATCTTTAAAATTTGTTGGAGTTTCATTTCCTGGGTTTTCATGCCCCCTCCGATGTCACCGAAAAAGCGCTGTTCATTGCCGGCACTTTCAGGAACAATTTACAGGTGCATGGTATCTTACAGCCAGCACCTGTTCCCGTAATGATGTGACGTGAGGTAGCTGCTGCTTGCAAAGCTTGTAACGTGAGGGGAACTCTGGCCCCTCCGGGTTTTCTGCCAATGGCTGGAAGCCAACTCTTCCTGCAGCAGCTCCTTCGTTTGCGAGGATATCGCAACCCTTGATGCCATGACAGACATTTCTGGAACCTCACGCATGTACTCCAGTATGTTCCCCGGACATACTTCCTAGTTTGCAGTGAGTTACACACTGACCCTTCGCACTCCCCTCCACAGAGAGGGAGGTTTGTAAGCAGCCCTGAAACAGGTATGCCCCCAAACATACATGCGCTGATATGGCCCTGTTCCCTGGACCATATCAGGATGGAGCATCACATTTGTGGGATAAACGCCCGCGGGCGCTATCCATGCTCCATCTTGGTTAAACGTCCGAGGACGTACCCATGTCAGAGGGGAACCCTCCTGGCCTGACTCGTCCTAGTCCACAGGCCTGACCGGCTTACTCTTGGCCTCACCCCCTTTCTGGGGAACCACAGCGGTCTGGAAGCCGCTGACCGCACTGTCAGCGACTCGGGTGGCGAACCCGACGGCCGCCGGCTACCCGCACTTCCGCGGTCTCCGTAGCCGGTTCCCCGCGGTCCCGGTTTACCCGTGGTCCGTGACCGAGATTCCCCGTGGTCCATAACCGGTTTCCCCGCGGGCCGTCCGGACTTCGCCCCGTATATATATCCAGCAGGAAACTCTGTAAAAGAGATTCCTGCAAGCAAAAAACAGAACCTGGAAATAAGTTCAAAACTTACCTGCAGGTTTCAACTTACCGCTGGACGAGCAGGGTGCCTGCCAGCCAGTCGTTGCGCAATGCGTTAGACGATAATGACGCGCATGCGGGCTGGCGGGCTCTTCACGTAGTCACTCACGTGATTCCGAAGTAAAATATGTATCTAAGCGGTTATGTACTGTACTGAACTATGTACAAAAATGAATTTCACTGTTCCTCAGTACCTATGACAAATGAAGTACCATAACATAGAAAGCAGTCAACATAATAAAGGACTACTTACTCTCAAGTCATTCCACCTACTGCCCTCTCCCATCGGGCGGAAGATGCAACGGCATGAAAACACATACCATCAGATTCCCCCATTGTTTTCAAGCTAATGAACAAACCTCTCATAGGTTAAGGGTGTAGTGATCTCTCAACCTATCTCATAGGTTAAGGGTGTAGTCTGATCTCTCAAACCTGCACTCCACATCCACTGCCTGTTATATGTGTGCATGGTTTGATTGCACTCATGTATGGTATAATTTGACTGGATCGCCTATAGAACAAAGTTTTTCACTGTGTCTCAGTACACGTGACAATCACAAACAAATACCAAAAGTGTTGTCACATAATTTCTGGAAATGTGATAACTAAACCAACACACTGTACTCTGGCTGTGGCAATGTATTTTTTACAGTTCCAGAATGACCTCCTT
Source organism: Malacoraja senta (assembly GCA_038087875.1). Lineage (NCBI taxonomy): Eukaryota > Metazoa > Chordata > Chondrichthyes > Rajiformes > Rajidae > Malacoraja > Malacoraja senta. The sequence goes on from CM075979.1 coordinate 57,102,421, forward strand.
AATCTTACACACTATACTTCAGCGATTATAAGCAAGTACCTCATTCACCTTCTACATTGGCACAGTGGCACAGTGGCACAGCGGTAGAATTGCTGCCTTTCAGCGCTTGCAGCGCCGGAGACCAGGGTTCAATCCCGACTACTGGTGCTGTCTGTACAGAGTTTGTACATTCTCCCCGTGACTGGGCTCTTAAAGATAGCAGAGTCAGGGGATATGGGGAGAAGGCAGGAACGGGGTACTGATTGGGGATGATCAGCCATGATCACATTGAATGGTGGTGCTAGCTCGAAGGGCCAAATGGCCTCCTCCTGCACCTATTGTCTATTGTCTATTGGCCACGTGGGTTTTCTCCGAGATCTTCAGTTTCCTCCCACACTCCGTACAGGTTTGTAGGTTAATTTTCTTGGTAAATGTAAAAAATTGTCCCTAGAGTGTGTACATTAGTGTTAATATGCGGGGAATGCTGGTCGGCACGGACCCGGTGTGCTGAAGGGCCTGGTTCCGTGCTGTATCCCTAAACTAAAATAAAACAAAAAATGAGTCTCCCATGGACTTTGTTAAAGGCCTTATAAAGGTCCATGTAAATTCCATCTATCACCCTGCCTTCAACGATATACTTTTTTTAGCTCTTCAAAAAATGCAATCAAATTTGTTGGACAGGATCTGACCATGTTGACTCTCTCTGATTATCTGTGCCTTTCCAAGTGATCGTTAATCTTCTCTCTCAGAATTTATTTCCTGTACTCTTGGAATATAGGTGCATGGTTATTTATAAGAGGCAAGTCAGGTGGATAACGTGATGAAGGCGACATTTGGTATATCCAGTTTTATAGCTTCCCCTAGCAGCTAATTCTAGATATGGTTTGTCCCCTAGTGAAAATGTTTCCCCTGTTACTTCAAGCCTATGGCCTCTAGTTTTAAAATCCTCTATACTGGGAAAAAGGCTGTGAGCATTTACTTTATCCATGCTCCTCATGATCATGTGCACCTCAATAAAGTCACCCTTTTGCTACAAAAAAAAATGTTCTAGCCTTTCCAGCCACTCCCTATGACTCACGCCCACAAGTCCAAGTAACATCTTGGTGAATCAGTTCTGCACCCTTTCCATCTAACAACATCCGTCCTATATCTGGCTATCAGAACTGCAAACAGTACCCCAAACGTGGTCTCACCAATGACTTGTACAACTGCGTCAAGATGTCCTAACTTTTGTCAAGGATTCCAATAGTGAGGAAGGTAAACCACCACTGCAAAGTAAATTAGGATAATTATTAAATGCTAGCTTTGCTAGTGATCCAAATTGAATAAACACCCAGTTGACCAGAATGGATGAATTCATGACTAAACCAATCACCTTCAACAAATTGATACAACAATTCATGCCAAGAAATAAACCACTGGTAATACATCAACCTTAGGCACACCCCGAGAAAGCATTTTTACATGTCTTCTCCTGGCCTATTGGTCTGTACATTGTTCTTGCAGTGATTATAATATGGTTGGAGCAAGGTTGATGACATGTATCAATATTTCTTTTTAAGAAACTAGAAAATAGTTGGCAATTCAATCTAACTGGTCACTTAAAATAGAGAAACTTACAATGTGAGAATGCCATCCTTGTTCTAGCTTTCTCCACAAAGGATGGCAGCTTCTGGAATGCTCGACACTAAATAATACTAATACAATAGAGCGGGCAGTTAGTCTCATGCTACAAATCCATGAAGTGGTGCAACCATAAAACAACAATGACTATAGTTTAAAAAAAAATCTGCATTCTCTATTAAGGTGAAGGGGAAAAGATTTAATAGGAATCTGAGGGGTAACCTTTTCACGCAAAGGGTGGTGGGTGTATGGAACAAACTGTGAGAGGAGGTAGTTGAGGCTGGGACTATCCCAACATTTAAGAAGCAGTTAGACAGCTACATGGACAGGAAAGGTTTGCAGATGCTGGCAGGTGGGACTTGTGTAGCTGGGGCATGTTAACCGGTGTGGGCAAGTTGGGCCGAAGGGCCTGCTTCTACACTGTATCATTCTATGACTCCATGACTCTCCATAGCAGTCACACTGTATTCTGCATTCTATTTATTTTCTCTTTTGCACTACCTGATGTATTCATGTATAGTATGATTTGCCTGGATAGCATACAACAACGTTTTTCAGAATACATGACAATAATAAACCTATACCAATACAAACAAAATGTCATATTTCACATGTTACATCTTTAATAATGAAAAAGGCAACAACAAAAATCTGAACATCCAGACATAAGTGCTTTGCTTTCAAACAAAATGTTCCTAATGAAGATGATTGAATTGATGGACTGTCCATCCAGACCTAATCGTAACTAGGTGCCGTTCTTCTGAAGTTTTCTGTCAAACTGTGGTGTTCTTGCTCTGCAGAATAATTCATGCATCGTTCACAAGCTTCAAACTTGCATCTGGCAATCATCCTTTATTTGTACCTCTTTTTCCATTATATGCCCTTCCATCATGACATTATATGATCCGGGGGGGCGAGGGGTGTAATGTATTTCCGATCAACACTACCTCTGCCGTCTCTGTTGTTGATCTGAAATGAGCTTCTTCCTTATCATATCTTGTTGGTACCGGGCAACTCTACTGTAATGGTGTGCCTTTCTGTTTTGGCCACCTCAAAATGCCTTTGTTTTGCACTTCTGGTTTCCTAGGTCCATGAAAACATTTGCACACTGTCCTGAAAATGACACAACTAACATGTTTTCCCATATGTGGGACATTTGTTTATGAGTCCCACATGACCCTATCCATAATAAAGGATTTAGCACAGCTTTTCGTTTTCCGCTTTTTGTCTTGCAACATCGCATGAACCACCTGCTGTTAGCCTAACTCTAATGGCTTTGCATGTCTTTATGTATTTTCTGGAGTGAACTTTTTTTCACATGAGGGTGTTTCTCTCAAGATGGTCTCCTGAAAACCACAAGCAATTTGCTCTCTGGGAAGAGAGTCCTTCAAATCTGTATAACTGCAATTACCTGCTAACAATCCTAGTTCTGTTAAGAGAGTGTCGATGGGTTCTCCCTGGTCCTGGGTACATACAGATTCCTCTGTTTCATTTCTAGACGGATTGGAATATGTTTGTAGCACATTTAATACATTCTCCAAGGTCTCATTTGAGAGCTTTACACTACAATCCAATTCTTTCTCCATCTGATATGAAACACAATAACTTATTTACTTTCAGTTTGTTTGGTTCGCCTTCCATAGACAATTCAGCACAATGTTACCTGTAGATGGTTTATGCATGCAACCAATCACATAGCTACCTCACCACTACTAACCCCGCCTTAAGTATCATTTATAATAATGCCTGCTTCTCCTTCTGCGCAGTACAGTAGCAGACTGGAGTCAGTGACTACTCATGTATTGTTTAACTCTGTATACTTATTAAAGACTATTATAATGTCACACGTGTGTAATGACTATTTACATGGTGTCAGAAGTGGGATTCGAACCCACGCCTCCATAGGCGTGCAGAGTGGAACGGTCTGCAATCATTAGCTCATTATTCCTTATCTTCTTAAAAAGGCTTATTGACATTAGGGGGTTTAGCACTACCTAATTTTATGTATTATTATTGGTCAGTAAATATTAAAAATATGATTCAACTGATGGATAACTCCGCCCAGCAAGTGGACTGGATTGTAATGGAGAAAGAGGATTGCTCCTCTAGAAACATTGGAGCGATCCTCCTTTCTCCAATGAAATTGAATAACATAAATTATAATAAGAACCCAATTATTCATAGTACAATCCGAATTTGGAAACAAATAAAACAAAATTTAAAATTAAGAAATTTATCACTTTTATTACCTATAGTCAATAACCCTTCGTTTAATCCTTCTATTATAGATAAAGCTTATACACAATGGGATAGACTAGGAATTAAAACGCTTGGTGACTTGTATGAAACTGGAAAATTACTTTCATTTCAACAATTACAAATAAAATATAAACTCGGAAATAATCAATATTTTAAATATTTTCAAATATGCGACTATTTGAAAAAATATACAAAAGATTATTATAATAACCCAGTAGATGTATTGGACGAGGCAATGCAGATAAAAGCGGAATCAGCAAACTTAATATCATATTTGTATAATATTATCTTAAATGTACAAATACCATCTACGGAGGGTATCAGAAGAGACTGGGAACAAGAGTTAGCTATTAAAATTTCAAAGGAAAGTTGGAATGAATACTTATTAAACGTGCATAAATGCTCGATTAATGTAAGACACACTTTAATACAATTTAAAATTTTACATAGATTATATTATTCGAAAACTAAAATTCATAAAATTTCCCCAAATGTATCATCTATTTGTGATAAATATCAATCCCAAGAAGCTACTATAGCGCACTCATTCGTTTTCTGTACAAAAATTCAAAAATTTTGGAATGAAATTTTTGAAATCTTTACAAAGTTATTTAAAACAAGACTGAACCCAAAGCAGAATGGATTATCTTCGGTATAACGGAAGATGGTCCAGAACTAAATGTGTTTCAAAAGAAACTAATGGACTATGGGTTAATAACTGGAAAAAAGCAAATTCTAAAATTTTGGAAGAAGGCTCCAATACCAACTATAAATATGTGGATTTCAAATATGTTTGAAACATTACACCTAGAAGAGATAAGACTTCTCCTAGCAGGTAAACCAGATCACTTCCACCTGACGTGGTCTGCATTTATAGAATTATTACAAACATAGGGTGCAAAAGTACTTAAAAAAAAAAAATTGAGGTCAGGTAAGGGGGGATGATAGTTGAAGAGTTGGTATGTCCCATTTACGTAATGCTCATAAAAATATTTGTTTCTCTCTTTTTCCTCTATCTCTTTCTCTTTCTCTCCTAGGGTCTATTTCTTAACTCTTTTTCTTTTGTTTTTAATGTTGCTCTTATAGGGTCTTCGTCCTTTTTTGTTGTCACTTTTCCTACACTTTCACTTTTTCCTTCACTTTCTTCTTTCTTTCAATCTTTTCCTTTTCTAGTGTAAAAAATAAATGGAGTACATTAATTGTAAGAAGATATAAATGACGAGTACTAATGTATGTGGTTGTAATGTAATGTACTTCTAATAAATAAAAATTAAAAAAAATAAATTAAAAAAAAAAAACTTTTGCCCCAGTGTCGAGCTTAGCGTGAAAGCTGGAATTGTTGACAGTTATCAGAACAGTTGGATCGGGTAGCCGGCCAGGTGCGTGAAGGAGTGAATGCACACTCGCCTCCCCTTGCGAAATAATAGGATCGTCAGCGTGAGCAGCGTCAAGCAAGGACAGAGAACCATACATGTTATCAGCTTGCATCAGCATGTTTAGGTTAGGTCTGGAAGCTCGTGGCACCTTCCCACGAGAACGACAGGCAGCAGAGAAATGGTTTAATTTCTTGCAATAGTTGCAGGCTTTACCGATGGCTGGGCATGGCGACTGCCTGTGATGTATGTAGTTACAGTTCGGGCATTTGGGGGTTTCACTGCCAGATGCGGGGCCGGGCCGAGGCACAAATTGAGTGTTATCAGATCGAGGTCGCAGATCTGAGACCGCTGGGAAAAGCTACTTTCACTTGTGGGCTGAAAAAGACAATGAGTGCCTTGACTTTTTATGTTTTGAACTCTGACTGTGTGACTCTGTTGGGCAACCAGGCATGCCAGGATCTGGGCCTGGTGTCGTTCGACAGAACAGTCCACAAGGTGATGATATCGGTAGACCCGGTAAGGGAATACCCAGACCTGTTTAATGATGAACTGGGCAAGCTGCCTATTACCTACAAAATTGCTACTGATCCAAAGGTGTCACCTGTAATTCGTGCACCGCACAAAGTGTCTCATGCCATGAAGGACAAAGTCGAGTCCATGTTGAACGACATGGTCACCATGGGGGTGCTAGAGGTGGTCAGTGAGCCCACCGAGTGGGTGTCCACCATGGTTGCCACGTTAAAAAAGGACAAGAATGAAATTCGTGTGTGTATCAACCCTAAAGACTTGAACCTTGCCATCAGGCGCCCCCACTACCCCTTGAGGACAGTTGAGGATGTTGCAGCCCAGGTCGGACAGGCCACCGTCTTCTCTGTCCTCGACGCAAAAAGCTCGTTTTGGCAGATACCACTGGACAAGGGGTCTTCGGATCTGACCACGTTCTCTACACCGTTCGGCAGATTCAAGTTCCTGCGAATGCCATTCGGCATCAACTCTGCCAGCGAGGTGTTCCAGAGGACCATGGAACAGCTGTTCGCTGGCCTGCCGTGCGCCATCATCGTTGATGACATCCTGGTCTACGAGAAAGACGTGGTGGAGCACGACCAGAACCTACGGCGTGTCCTGGAGCGGGCACGACAGATAAACCTCAAACTCAACCCCAAGAAGTGCAGATTCCGGGTATCCGAGGTCACTTACGTTGGCCATGTCTTCACTCCTGCCGGACTCAAGCCTGATCCTTTGAAAGCTGCCGCTATCACTGAGATGCCTGCCCCCACCGACGTGCTCAGTCTACAGCACTTCCTGGGCATGGTGAACTATCTTGGGAAATTTATTCCCAACCTCAGCGAACTGAGCTCGTCCTTGCGACAACTGACTAGAAAAGACACCGCCTGGGCCTGTTTCCCGCAGCACCAGCAGGCTTTTGATGCTTTAAAGTCTAAGCTGGTCAGCACTCCTGCTCTGATGTTTATCGACCTGAAGCGCCCCATCACCGTCACCTGTGATGCCTCGCGATTCGGGCTCGGTGCAGCCTGCCTACAGTCCTCTGCAGATGGCTCCCTGCTCCCTGTCTCCTATGCCTCCCGTACCATGACCGACACCGAACAACGCTATGCACAGATCGAAAAGGAGCTGCTCGCCGTCGTTTTCGCCTGCTCTAAGTTCAAGGACTTTCTTTTCGGGAATTCTTTCACGGTTGAGACTGACCACCAGCCATTGGTGACCATCCTGAGTAAGCCGATCCATGTCGCAACTGCCAGGCTGCAACGTATGATGATGCAGCTCCAGTGTTTCGACTTCACCATTGTCTACAAAAAGGGTACTGATATGCACGGCTGCGGACACCCTCTCTCGCGCCCCTCGCGCCATCTGTGATCAACACCCCTACGAAGCAGCTTCAGTGCCTAGCCGAGCATACTGCCGCCGACCCCGCTCTGCAGCGACTTTCTTCAGTGATAAAAAGCGGTTGGCCGAGCAAGCGCGCCAGTGCGCCCGCAGAGACACAGCCTTTTTTCCTGGTTCGCGATGAACTGGTCATCCAAGAAGGCGTTATTGTTAAGGGCCACAAGGTCGTGTTCCCCTCCTCCTGTATGACAAGTACTATAGCGTGGCTCACAGCGGGCACCCGGGCGTTGATGCCACGATCGCCCACGCACAGTGCCAATTCTACTGGCCTGGAATGGCTAAGTACATTCGGACCGTGTCTCGTCTTGCTCTACCTGCAACAGCCTTGCGCCCACCAGCAAAGGCAGCCCCTTTTGCAACAACCCGCGCCTGCCATGGCCTGGACCTCGGTGGCCGCCGACATTTTCGAGTGGCGTGGTTAACGTTACCTCGTCCTTGCTGACTCATACTCGAACTGGTTCCAGGTTGACCTTCTGACCTCCCTCACGTCCGAGATGGTCATCCGTAAGCTGAGGAAACATTTTTCCACTTTCGGCTCGCCTGTACGTCTGCAGACCGACAACGGCAGGCAGTTTACCAGCCAGGAGTTCAAGAACTTTGCCAACAAGTGGAACTTCCTCCACTTCACGAGCAGCCCTGAGTACCCGCAGAGTAACGTGCTTGCTGACCGGGCTGTCCGGAGTGCCAAACTACTAATGGAGCAAGCGCGCCTGGTGAATTCCAACTTTTACCTCGACCTCCTGAACCTAAGGAACATTTCCAGGGATGCAACCCTAGGCTTACCTGCTCAGCGGCTGATGTCCAGAACAACAAGACCACCGATTCCGATTGCTCAACACAAGCTGCTGCCTCGAGTGCTGGAGCCTGCCTCTGTCCAGACGCGCATTCAGGCGAAGGATGACATCCAAAGACGGTCACATGATAGATCGTGCAAGCTTCTCAAGCCTCTGCTGCCTGGACAGGCCGTTCGTCTACATACTGCTAGCGGATATTCCCGTCTGGCCACCGTGGTTGGCATTGCCGATGCGCCTCGTTCGTACCTTGTGGAATTTGAAGGACTGTCTACTTTTCCTAGCCCTCCTGCACGTGTGTCCCCTTGCCGCTTTCTGTTTCCCCTCCGGCTTCGTCGCCTCCGGGTTTGGGTCTTTCTGGTGAGGGGGGGGAAGGGTTGGTCCGTACGCGCTCGGGCCGTGTCAGCAAGCCGCCTGTTCGGTATGGTGATTTTGTTTAAGTCGTTGCCATAGTTATCCACTATGTTTAATCATGTGTTCATGTTTAATCTTCTAAGGGGAAGGATGTAGATGGTTTATGCATGCAACCAATCACATAGCTACCTCACCACTACTAACCCCGCCTTAAGTATCATTTATAATAACGCCTGCTTCTCCTTCTGCGCAGTACAGTAGCAGACTGGAGTCAGTGACTACTCATGTATTGTTTAACTCTGTATACTTATTAAAGACTATTATAATGTCACATGTGTGAAATGACTATTTACATTACCTATTCCCTCACTGTCTCCACTTGTTTGGCAAAGTACTTAGCTTGAAAAGCAGTGGATTAAGTGGCTTTATTTGTTCCACCGTGCACTGCCTTAATTGATTTTCACAGCAGTTAGTCACATTAAATTTTGTTGCAAAGGGTCGTGATCAGAATTTGGTTATTCTGAGTCCAATCGCTATATCTAAGTCGTCCAACAGCGCTTCTGATACCATCTCAGTATCTCACTGTAAGATACTGAAAAATAGTAATTAATTCATACTGGCAGGTCGGGGGCTGTTCCCCCCCGCCACGGGTACCATGTAATCCCGTGCTACCTGCTCCATGGTTGGATAGTCGGCGACTAAACCGTCTCCCCCACCTAGTTTGCCAGGTGAGGAAGGGGCTGTGGACCCTCAGCAGGACAAAAAACAAGACCTGTCAAAGGACAGATGAGCTCCTAGCTAGCCAACAGCCACCCACACTTCAGTAGAAGATGCGATCACTGTCGTACACAGCATTAAGGTACCGTGCCCGTTGATGTTTTCAATGATGATGACATACTAACAACAAAGATATTTAAGTAAAAGGAAAGCTTACACTGACAAGACTGTGTGTTTTATATTGTAATTTCCACAGAGAAAAACGATGAAGAATAAGATGGAAGTATCTGAATTATAAGCAGGAAAGGGCCACTTGCCACTTCAAGCTTCTCTTTCATTTGATAAGATCACAGTTCATCTTAATTTAGCCACAACCCTGCATTCCTGTCTACCTCCAGTAGCCTTTCACACCTTTGCCTTTCTAGAGTCAATCCACTATTGCTATAAAAATTTGAACGTTGATTTCAATTTCCTTTGAGGAACAGCAATTCAAAGATTCTCAATCCAAAAAAAGAAAATAATTTTGTCTCACCTTTATTGTAAATGGACTGCCCCATATTTTAAAATAGTGATCCCAAAACCACCGGGTGGCGCCTGTAATGGCCCCCTCACCAACAGTCTGTCCCGTCCCTTCTCTGTTTTTATTATGTCTTGAATGTATGTTTCAATGTTTCTTGGTATGTTTTGTGTGGGGAGTGGGGATCGGGGGAAATCTTTTTCAGCCACTTGCTTCAAGGGAGATGCAATTTTTCTCTGTGTCGCATCTCCATCCCCTCTGCGGCCTACATTGTGGAGTGGTGCGGCCTTTCCTAGGGACCGGTCCGGAGCTTCAAGCCGTGGGCGCGGCGCGGACTTACCATCTTGGAGCTGCGATCCTTTGCCGAGGATTGTGGACAGCTCCAACTGTGGGGCCTGTGAACTTCAACAGAGCCCGACTTGGGAGCTCCATGCCACGGAGTGTTCCGATCCGTCCCGATGCCTGTGTTTCGATCATCCCGACGCAAGGGCTTGAACAACGGACCGTCGGCAGCGAGTGAGGGTTCAAAGGCCCCGATCACGGGGTGAACAAAGGAGGAAGATAACTGAACTTTATTGCCTTCCATCACAGTGAGGAATGTGGATTCCACTGTGGTGGATGGTTATGATAAATTGTATTATGTGGCTGTGTGTATTGTTGCTTTTCACTTAGTATGGCTGTACGGTAACTCAAATTTCACTGTACCTTAATTAGATAAGTGACAATAAACGCAACCCGAACCGTCACCTGACCATTCACTCCACAGATGCTGCTAGTGAAACTATACCTTTGTAGCCGCATGCCATCTTCAAAGCTTATTTTCCTGTCTACCTTTGGGTCATCAGCAAACTTCGCAACTTGCATGTTCATCCGGGTCATTTATAATTAGAGTCATAGAGTGATAGTGTGGAAACAGGCACTTGGCCACACCGGCCAACATGTCCCAGCTACACCAGTCCCACCTGCCTGCGCTTGGTCCATATCCTTCCAAACTTGTCCTGTCCATGTACCTGTCTAATTGTTTCTTAAACATTGGGATAGTCCGAGCCTCAACTACCTCCTCTGGCAACTTGTTCCATACACCCACCACCCTTTGTGTGAAAAAGTTACCTCTCATATTCCTATTAAATCTTTTCCCCTTCATCTATGTCCTCTGGTTGGGGTGGAAGATTGCAACCTTAACGTGGTCCACCCTGTTTCGACTAATGCAATCAACTTGACGTGCACAAACGGAAGATCAAATAGAACAAGTTGTCCAACAACTTTAGGCTGTGCATGCCACACGAAAGAAGAAGTATGTCCTCTGGTCCTCAATTCCACGACTCTGGGCAAGAGACTGTGTGCATCTACCTGATCTATTCCTCTCATGATTTTATACACCTCTACAAGATCAGCTCTCCTCCTCCTGCGCTCCAAGAAATAGAGACCCAGCCTGCTCAACCTCTCCCTGTAGCTCACACCTTCTAGTCCTGGCAACAGATAATAAAGAAAAATAGGAATAGGCCATACAGCACGTGTGTGCTGTCTTGTGCAATAAGATCAGAGCTGATCTTTTAACTGAGTCACACACATGCAATATTTAAATCTTGATTGCCTTAGAGTGCAAAGATCAGCATAATTTGGGTAGGCTTGGGGTGCAATGAAACTGAGGAAATAATCACCAGATGATGCAGAATGGTTGGGTCACCCAGTGTTGAAATGGAATATGACAGCACATTCATGCCAGAATAGTATGAAACTTTGGAACTGGCTTTCTTAGCATACTCGATTAATCTACACTTAGCACTTTAATATACAAGGAACAATTGTCTTCCTCTGTAAACTGCCCTATTATAGTCGATATCTGCATCCTTAGCAATAGAACTAGTGCTATCTGCATCCTTAGCAATAGAACTAGTGCTGAATCCCTCTATCTTCCATGCAGCTGGCACCAAGGCCATATATTCCATCTGCCCTGGTTGAAGGCTGCTCAGAGAATCATTAAAATCTGTAGCTGGCCAAAACAGAATCCTCACTTCCCAGTTCTTGGCCCATACTTAAGTTCTGACTTCAAGTGCTCAGCCAGATGCACTTTGAATGTGATGATGGCATCACTAATGCCCAATGACTCACCACATGCAGCTCCTTAGTTGAAGCTGATCTTTATTGTCTGCAAGGGTCAGATTCAGTGATGGAGTACCTTTTTAAAAAATCAGCTCTTTGCTGCTCAGCTGCCGCTATCTGGTTAGATTATTGTTCTCACTTATGGAAAAAAGGAAAGCAGCAAAGGAGGCGGCCAAGGTGGTGCAGCGGTAGAGTTGCTTCCTAACAGCACATGCAGCTCCAGGGACCCAGGTTCAATCATGACTACGGGTGTTTGTCTGTACGGAGTTTGTACGTTCTCCCCGTGACCTGCGTAGGTTTTCTCTGAGATCTTCGGTTTCCTCCCACACTCCAAAGACATACAGGTGTGTAGATTAATTGTCTTGGTGTATATATAAATTGTCCCTACTGTGTGTAGGATAGAGTTGATGTGCATTCATTGTGATCATGGCTGATTGTCCCCTATCAATAACCCGTGCCTGCCTTCTCCCAATATCCCTTGACTCCACTAGCCCTTAGAGCTCTATCTACAGTAACTCTCTCTTAAATCCATCCAGTGATTTGGCCTTCACTGCCCTCTGTGGCAGGGAATTCCATAAATTCACAACTCTCTGGGAGAAAACATTTTTTCTCACCTCAGTTTTAAATGACCTCCCCTTTATTCTAAGACTGTGGCCCCTGGTTCTGGACTCGCCCAACATTGGGAACATTTTTCCTGCATCTAGCTTGTCCAGTCCTTTTATAATTGTATATGTTTCTATAAGATCCCCCCTCATCCTTCTAAACTCCAGTGAATATAAGCCTAGTCTTTTCAATCTTTCCTCATATGGCAGTCCCGCCATCCCAGGGATCAATCTCGTGAACCTATGCTGTACTGCCTCAATCACAAGGATGTCCTTCCTCAAATTAGGAGACCAAAACTGTACACAATACTCCAGATGTGGTCTCACCAGAGCCCTATACAACTGCAGAAGAACCTCTCTACTCCTATACTGAAATCCTCTTGTTATGAAGGCCAACATTCCATTAGCTTTCTTCACTGCCTGCTGTACCTACACGCCAACTTGGGACACTTACAAGGACACCCAGGTCTCGCTGTACATCCCCCTTACCAAACCTAACCCCATTGAGATAATAATCTGCCCCCTTGTTTTTGCCGCCAAAGTGGATAACCTCACATTTATCGATATTATACTGCATCTGCCACGCATCTGTCCACTCACTCATCCTGTCCAGGTCACCCTGCAACCTCCTAACATCCTCTTCACAGTTCACACTGCCACCAGCTTTGTGTCATCCGCAAACTTCCTGGTGTTGCTCCTAATTCCCTCTTCCAAATCATTAATATATATGGTAAACAGTTGCGGCCCCAACACTGAGCCTTGCGGCACTCCACTCGCCACTGCCTGCCATTCTGCAAAGGACCCGTTCACTCCTACTCTTTGCCAACCAATTTTCTATCCATGTCAACACCCTACCCCCAATACCATGTGCTCTAATTTTAGTCACCAGTCTCCCGTGCGGGACCTTATCAAAGGCTTTCTGAAAGTCTAGATACACTACATCCACTGGCACCCCTTCATCCATTTTACTTGTCACATCCTCAAAAAATTCCAGAAGATTAGTCAAGAATGATTTCCCTTTCATAAATCCATGTTGACTTGGACTAATCCTTTTACTGCTATCCAAATGCCCCATTACGACCTCTTTAATAATTGACTCCAGCATCTTTCCCACCACCGAAGTCAGGCTAACTGGTCTGTAATTCCCCGTTTTCTCTCTCGCTCCTTTCTTGAAAAGTGGGATAACATTAGCTATCCTCCAATCCACAGGGACTGATCCTGAATCTATTAAACATTGGAAAATTATCACCAATGCGTCCACTCTTTCTAGAGCCACCTCCCTGAGGACCCTGGGATGCAGACCATCAGGCCCAGGGGATTTATCATCCTTCAGTCCCATTAGCCTACCCAATACTATTTCTCGCCTAATGAAAATTTCTTTCAGTTCCTCTATCCCCTTAGATCCTCTGTCCTCCAGTACATCTGGGAGATTGTTTGTGTCTTCCTTAGTGAAGACAGATCCGAAGTACCTATTCAACTCTTCTGCCATTTCCTTGTTGCCCATAATAATTTCACCCGTGTCTGCCTTCAAGGGACCCACATTTGACTTTGCTACTCTTTTTCCCTTAACATATCTAAAGAAGCTTTTACTGTCCTTCTTTATATTCCTGGCCAGCTTCCCTTCATACTTCATCTTTTCAGCCCATATTGCCCGTTTTGTTTCCTTCTGTTGTCCTATGAAAGTTTCCCAATCCTCTGGCTTCTGGCTACTCTTTGCTGTGTTATACATCTTCTCAGTACTCTTTCCACCTTAAAGGCATCTTCCCTCGAGCAAGATTACCAAAACTGAATGCAATACTCTAAGTGCAGCCTCTCAACAATATTTTATACAACTGTAACATAATGGCTCAAATTCTATACTCAATTCTCTGATGAAGGCGAGCATGCCAAAAGCTTTAAGTAAAGTCGAACAAGGGCAGGACCTAGGGAATGTTTTAGAATAGGGGATTTCAGAGTATAAGTACACTTTCTGCAACTCCCTTTACACTGGCATCAGCCAATCTTCCCTGTCCCGCCTGCAATTGGTCCAAAACGCCGCAGCGAGACTCCTGACAGGCACCCAAAAAAGGGACCACATCACCCCGATCCTGGCCTCTCTCCACTGGCTCCCTGTGCGGTTCCGTATAAACTTCAAGATCCTCCTCCATGTCTACAAAGCCCTCAATGGGCTTGCCCCCACCTACAAAAAAAGTCTTCTCACCCACCACTCCACCTCCAGGCCCCTCAGATCAGCCGACTTGGGGTTGCTGAATATCCCACGGTCTGGGCATAAGCTCAGGGGTGACTGCGCCGTTGCGGTTGCAGCCCCTAGACTGTGGAACATCATCCCCTTTCCCATCAGAACTGCCCCCTCCATCGACTCTTTTAAGTCAAGACTAAAAACGTATCTATACTCCCAAGCCTTTCCTAACGTCCTCTGAGTGAGGGCTACATGTATATATGTATGTAGTTTGTTTTGTTTATGCTATTTTTATAACAAATGTAAAGCACTTTGGCCAATGAGAGTTGTTTTTTAAATGTGCTATATAAATAAATGTGACTTGACTTGACTTGACTCGACTTTCCAAAATGTAACACCTCCCACTAATAGTAAGATTAAACGAGAACTTACCAGTTTGAAGTTTGATCTTTATTTTATGAGGAGTTACGTTGGTGATTACGTGAAGAAGACCCGTCAGGGCGCATGCGTGTCAATCTTCAAAGCAGCGGTATGAAATCACAGACAACAGCATAATTGAAGTAACATATTAAGATGATCAACATGAGAACTACCATTATGACCTTTTTTCTATGAGAGAGGGTTGGGCGTGGCGGGCACGTATTCACCAACGTAACTCCTCATAAAATAAAGATCAAACTTCAAACTGGTAAGTTCTCGTTTAATCTTACTATTTTACTACGTGAAGATTTTAAAGCTCTGTGATTTTTATGCCGCAGATCAAAATCCCGGCTTCTCACTGCATCGATTGACTCTGAGTATCATCAATAATGCTGTAAACATGACATTGCATATCATGCAAAACCAAAACAGTTTTATTTTTGGTCATAAAACAACCAATAAACCCTCTTAATGTAGGGGCAACAAACGAAACAGAATTAAACAGTATTGAAAACAGACTTTAAACAATAGCAACAGCACTCAATATTGAGTTGGCAAACAGCCCTCCATCGGCATTCGGCCGATGGTAGTATTGCTGAAACACAAGTTCATTTTTCCAACCTGCGGCTTTCAATATATGGTCGATGGGAATGTCCATCGCCCTGGCCGCAGATGTTGCTACTGCGCTAGTGGAATGAGATGAAACACATAAATGTTAATTCCTGCCTGAACCAACTCTTGCTTTAACCACCTTGAGATAGTCTGAACTGCCACTCTTTTATGTTGGCTTCTTGTAACTGACAAATAATCCTGTTTCGTCTTGTCTGAAAGCCCTTGTGGCTTTAATGTAATGTAAGAAATGTGTCCTTACACATAAACATGGAGCTGTAGGATATGCTGAGAACACAATCTTAAATCCAGTCACACCTGGCCTGCTTTGTTTGAGCAGGTCATAAATATAAAACAGAACATTCTCTGTAGTCACTTCCATTCTCTCGAACTGAAGTTTTTGCAAAGCCTGCACTCTCTGTACTGACACCAATGCCATAAGCATAGCCAATTTCATGGTTAATTTTAACAAAGTTATAGACGTGACAGGGACCCAATGACGAAGCATGTTAAAAACAATGCTTACATCGCAGATTACCATATACCTAGGCTTAGGCGGTTTGGAATTAAAGATTCCTTTCATCAACCTAGATATGAGAGGGTGAGAACCTATACTTTGTGTCCGTGTACCAATTACAAGATATGCCGACAAAGCACTTCTAGCTGTATTGATAGCAGTATAGCTAAGACCCTCATCATAATAAAGTGTAAATAAAACTCTAACACATTTTCAATAACTACAGTATCATATTGAATATTCTTTTGAACACCATATTGTTCCCATTTTTTTACATGTCATATACTGCTTTTGAGTACTCTTTCTCCAGGCTGCAGTGAGTTTATCCACCGTTGGCCTAGAAAGTCCTCGACCAATGTAAGGCATTCTTAATAACCTGCAAATTAACAGATCAATACGATCACATAACGGATGAACTTAATGCGTTACTGGATGCTCCAGCAAATTCCTACTGTTTGGAATCAGCAAAAGGTTGGATCGCTATCTGTAACATCAAAGGGAACCATGGTTGAATCGGGCAATTTGGTATCACCAAAACCCCTGAAGCGGCATCCTGCTTGATTTTCTCAAACACCGACCTATGAGGCAGAATGGTGGGAAAATGTACACAAAAATATCATCCCAATTTAGTGAAAAAGCATCAATTGCCACTGCCCCTGGATCTGGTGCCCATGAAACATATTTTGGCCTTCCATATAGAAGTACTATGTTCTTGAACACATCCTGGTTCAACATCCACTCTGTATTATCACGGAATTTTCGTGAGCTGCCATCTGGTACTACATTAAGTTTCCCTGGCAGATAGATAGCTCCAATCCAAATATCTTTATCCATACTCCAGGTCCAATTTTATTTGCCAACCTGTCACATGATAACGATTTGATTCCACCCATGTGATTCATATCAGCAACTGCTGTAGTGTTGTCTATTTGGCACTGCACATGCAAACTAGTTTTGTTAGTGCCATAAGCCTTGAGTCCATAAAATACTCTTGGTTAATTCCCCATGTTTGCAGAAGGAATGTCCATCTGTCTCCACAGCTGGACCTTGTATCAGTAGCACCCTACCCAAGTGCTCTGACATCTGTCTGCAAAATCATGGAAGCTTGGTCCAATAACACTTTGGAACTACTAGTGGACACATGCTGAATCCACCATTGTACATCAGCAACAGCCTCTATTGATAGAAGCATAGGTCTATTATAATGACGCTAATGTATCCTCAGTGCTTGTTCCTTTGACCTTTGTAATTGTAGATAATAAAGTGGCCACTATTGAACTGCTGAAAATGCTGCCAGCAATTTCCCCAGCAGACTCGTCACCTGGCTAATTGAAGGCTGTGTGTCAGCAATTAACTTGATACAGCTCTTAATTAACTCTACCCTTTTTTGCCTGGGCAAGGTCACAATCATGTTGATTAAGTCTATTGTGAACACAACTAGTCAATTTGTGTCACAGGTATTAATTTTTACCAACTGCCAATGATGCTTCAGCTGTTACCTTTGATTGTCCTACAATCAAGATATTATCTAGCTAAGCCATGAGCACATGCCCTTGACTTCTCCTCATGCCTAGAATAGGTTTTAACAACTTTGTAATCACTCTAGGAGCTGAAGACAAACCATTAGGCAGTGCATTGTATTGCCATAATTGCCCCATCCAGCTGAATTTTAAATCTTCTATCCTGCAAATGAACAGACACTGAATCCGCATCTTTAAGATCTCCTTCACAAACGTTTCCATCTTAAAATGTCTATACCATACAAAAGGGTTAAGCCTATTCAGGTCCTGTATAATTCTGCATCCCCCATCCTTTTTTGGTCTGGGAAAGATATTGGACACAAACTGATGGCTTTGGTAAACTGCCTTAGCAATTACACCTTTATTAGATAAGCTTGCAAGTTCCACCTGAACTTCCAATTGTTCAGTGATACTGAAGTCAAACTCCTCCTCCAGCTCCTTCACGAAATCCTCGCCAAACAGCTGTGCCGGTTGCACTGTGCCAGGCTGGCAGAGTGAAGCATATTTAGGGTTGATGGTTGGTCTAAACGCAGTCTTGCGGAGGCAGTTAATCTCAAAGTGGGCACTCCACAATAGCGCCACACCTTTTTGTTGTAATTTCGTCATGGCCTCTCCATCCACCATCCTGGCAAAGCTCGTTATGCCAAATGCCAGCAACTTTAAAAATATGCTGGAGCTTCACCTCCTCCTGGGCTCTCATTTGTATGCCCATCTTGCCCCACATCTTCCTGTTCCCAACAGGAACTTTTAACAGGCCACAGTTGATTGGGGCTTCATGCTTCCTTACTGTCTCATCCATTGTCAGCTCCTGTAGCTGATGTGAGACTTGGTAATTTATGCTGGTGGCAAGTTCCTCACCCAGAGACACACCAGCGTCCGACGACATGGCAAACCGTGCTGCACATGGTGTCAGCTCTGGCCGCTGCATGCCCTCCCTTTGGAAGTCGTCGTCGGACTCAGGGTCAGAGCGTATCTGCCCTTCTGCACTCACCTCTTGCAAAGAGGGTGCTTTCAAGCAGGCCTCTACTAGGCACTGCCGGCAGAGCCTTCCTGACGGCCTCCCGCCTGCACAACTCCTCCTGGAGTGTGGCTTTGTGAAGCAGGCCTCTCCTAGGCACTGCCGGCAGAGCCTTCCCTACAGCCTCCCGCCTGCACAACTCCTCCTGGAGTGTGGCTTTGTGAAGCAGGCCTCTCCTAGGCACTGCTGGCGGAGCCGTCCCCACGGCCTCCCGCCTGCACTACTCCTCCTGGAGTGTGGCTTTGTGGAGTAGCCCCTGTATGCGCTGCTCCGTTTGGATAACCGCTGGGGCACGGTATCCTGTCCCCGACGGGACTCTCCTGGCCCGACTCTCCGGAGTCAATGGCCCTGACAGACTTGGCTTATGCCTACCGCCCGACTGGCGTTGGCTGTGTACCCGGCTGGGCATTTTGCCAAGTCTGTTGCCGCACCGCTACCGGCTTGCGACTCCCCAGAGGTGACAGGCTGCCTTTCAGAGACTGCGCTCCCGCAGCTCTCTCTCTCCTTGTCCGTAGCAGGCCTGCACCTTGATGATTTTTTACTTGTTCCTGCATTATGGGGAAAAAAATACAGCAACAATTTCTACTTTTTTCTAACTCCTCCAAAGTCTCCCCGACTTTGGTGGAGCTGTAACTACTCACCTGCAGGGGGAGCTCTGTCCTCCTGCTGCCGTTTGCGCCAATGCGTCAGATGTAATGATGTGCATGCGCCCTGACGGGTCTTCTTTACGTAGTCACTCACGTGACTCCGAAGTAAAATCTGAATTAAACACCATTTGCCATTCCTCTCTCCACTTGCCCAGCTGTAATTCCTCTGTAATTCCTCACTGTTTATGTTAATGTCATCTGAAAATGTACTAATTATGTTTTGTATATTTTCATCCAAAGCATTGATATAGAAGGCAAATAGCAGTGGGTCCAGCACTGACCCAGTCACAGGGTTCTTGTAGGAGAAACAACCTGCCATGAAGCCAATTCTGTATCCAGTAAAAAAAAGTGCAGGAGTAACTCAGCGGGTCAGGGAGCATCACTGGAGTACATGATTATGTGAAGTTTCATGTTGGAACCCTTCTTCAGACAGACTAATTGTGGTGGTGGGGGAGGAGGTGCGGGAGCGGTGGGTTGGGAAGACAGCTATAAGAAAAGTTGAGGCAAGTGATAGGTGGATACAGGTGAGGGGGGAGTCTTATTGGCGGATTGGCAAATGCTGACCATTTTAAGTTCCATTTCCCTTACTGACCTTTCTGTCCTGGGCATCACGCAACATGCAAACTGGAGGAACAGCACCTCATATTCCGCTTAATTAGCTTATAACAATGGTATGAACATTGAATTCTCCAATTTTAAGTAACTAGCCGACAAACAACCATCCCCCTCACCCTTCTTCCCCCTCTAGTCCCTGTGCCTCACTGAATTCACATCTATTTCTCCACTTCCCCCTCTCCCATCCTCTTCCACCGATATTCCTACCTCTGGTTTCACAATTCACAGCTCTTCTATCCTTTTCTCACACCTTTTATATTTTAATTTACTGGCCTTCTGCCAATCAACCCCACTCCCCCTCCACCCAATCACCTGTAAACGCTTGGGGAGTCTGCATCCTGGTGGCATGAACATTGAATTCTCCCAATTTTGTTAGCTCTTGCTGTCTCCTCCCCTTCCTCAGCCCTCGGGCTGTCTCCTCCCATCCCTCAGCCCTCGGGCTCCTCCTCCGCCTTTTTCCTTTCTTCTCCCCACCCCCCATCAGTCTGAAGAAGGGTTTTGGCCCGAAACGTTGCCTATTTCCTTCGCTCCATAGATGCTGCTGCACCCGCTGAGTTTCTCCAGCATTTTTGTGTACCTTCGATTTACCAGCATCTGCAGTTCCCCTTTAAACACCTGTAACCATTTACCACTTGCCAGGCTTTATCCTGCTGACACTTCTCTTCCAGCTTTCTTCCCCCCATCCCCACCACAATCAGTCTGAAGAAGAGTCACAACTGAAACGTCACCTATTCATGAACTCCAGAGATGCTGCCTGACCTGCACTTTGTGTCTTTTTTTGTACAGCGACATCTGCAGTTCCTGGTGTCTCTGTATCCAGTTATATAGCTCTTCTTGGAACCAGGCAGTCACGGTGGCAGAGTTGCTGACTTACAGCAAAATGCAGCGCCGGAGACCCGGATTCGATCTCGACTACGGGCGCTCTCTGTACGGAGTTTGTATGTTTGCCCCGTGACCTGCGTGGATTTTATCCGAGATCTTTGGTTACCTCCCACATTCCAAAGACGTACAGGTTTGTAGGTTAATTGGCTTGATAAATGTAAAAATTGTCCAGTATAAATTGTCCAACTTCCCGTACAGTCCCTGGTGGACTCATCGGAAGTAATGACCACAAGGTACAAGGTACAACCCATGTTCTAATCTAATCTAATGTTCATACCATGCGGACTTTTATCAAAGGCCCAGTGGAAGTCCACATAGATTGTGTCTATGGCTCTGTCCTCATCAACCTTCTTAGTTCATATAGCTTAATATATCATAGATATATAGACAAGATCATATAGGCAAGATTCATATATCTTAGCCAAGGCATCAGTAATTTCTTCTCTATCTTATCACAGTGTCCTCAGAAATACTTGGTCAGGCTCTGCAGATTTATCACCATTCATATGGAACATAGATTAGTGCAGCACAGGAACAGGCCCCTAAACCCACCCGTCTGTTCGGAACATGATGCCAAGCTAAACTAATCTCACCTGCTTCCATATGTTCCATACCCTTCCATTTCCTGTACTCCATGTGCACCCACCACATTCTGTGTAAAAAACTTAGCCTGCATATCTCGTAAAACTTTAACCCCTTCTTCTTAAAGTTATGCCTTCTAGTCTGATATTTCCACCTTGAGCAAATGGTTCTGACTGTCTATCCAAGTATGCCTCTCATCTATCTATATATTACTAAAACTCTCATCTTGTTTGTTTGTGAGTCTGCCTGTCTGCCTGCCTGTGATTCAGGGATGCCCTGAACTACGCCAAAACGGTACAAGATAGCGCTACAATTTTTGCACCACCTCACCCACAATTGTCTTGTGGTGTGTTTTATATCAAGTTTTGTTCAGATTGATGTTATATGTTACAAGTTATTCACATTTTTAACTTTACAAAATCCCACTTTGAGAAATTCTTCTTCCATCTACACTGGCAGTAGTCGCAATGGGATTGTAGCTCTGCCCGCTACAATGTTGCAATCCCAGAACACTGAGTCCTACCAGCCCTAGCAAGTGCAATTGCATTTTTTTAAAAGTTTAAAATGAGGGTGAATAAGGGGAAATGAGCCATCCCTGCACAGTAGGGGGCTATGGGTGAGTGATGGAATATTGCGTTGGGGGAACAGGTTGCGTTGGGGGAACGGGTGAGTGGTTGAATATTGCATTGGGGAACGGGTTGCGTTGGAGGACCAGGCTTCCCATGGGGGCTATGGGTGAGTGGTCAATATTGCATTGGGGGAACGGGCTGCATTGTGGGACCAGGCCTCCTGTGTGACAGGGACCCAACGGGTCCCACTTGGTCTAAAACTCTCATCCTGTTTGTTTGGATGTCTGCATGTGAGTGAGTGAATGAGATCCTGAAATTACGCCAAAACGGTACACGATAACGCTACAATTTTTGGACCACCTTACAATTGTCTTGTAGTGTGTTTTTATCACGTTTCTTTCAGATTGATGTTATATTTTACAAGTTATTCACATTTTTAACTTCACAAAATCCAGTTTGAGAATAATTTCTTCCATCTGCACACTTGCAGGTACAGCTATGATGTCCCAATGGTATCCATATCCTTGCTGGCCCTCTCTGTAACAATGTTGCAATCACAGACTGTCCTGCCAGCACATTTTTAAAGTTTAAACACAGGGAGGCTGAAGAGAAGGGGAGGGAGTGCTGGGCGAGGAAGGAGAAGTGCAATTGGATTATTTTTTAAAGTCCTGGCAGCAAGTGCAATTGGGAGGCTGAAGAGGACGGGGCGGGAGTGCTGGGTGATAAGGGAAAATGAGCCGCCCCAGCGCAGTTGGTGGGCATGGGTGAGTGGCAGAATATTGCGTTGGGGGAACGGGTTGTGTTGGGGGAACGGGTGAGTGGTGGAATATTGCGTTGGGGGAACGGATTGTGTTGGGGGACCAGGCCTCCCATGTGACAGGGACCCAACGGGTCGCACTTGGTCTAGTAATTTTATATACTTTTATCAGATCTCCCCTCAACGTCCGACCATCCAGAAAAAAAATCAAAGTTTGTCTCACCTCTAGTATTGCTAATACCCTCTAATCCAGACATTATTCTGTATCTCCTGAGCACCCCCTTCAAATCCTCCACATCCTTCCTGCATTGAGGCAACCAGAACTGCACACAATACTCCAAAAAAAGTCTTAGAAAGCTACATCATGACCTCCTGATTCTTATATTCAATGTCCCAATCCACGAACGATGCATACCATACGCCTTCTTTACCACACTATCTACACATGTTGCCACTTTCAATGGAGCTATGGACTTGGACCCCAAGATTTCTCAATACATTAGTGCTATTACGAACGCTTTCCATTAACTGTGTACTTTCCTCTTACATCTGGCCTCCCAAAGTGCAGCACCTCACATTTGCTCTGACTTAATTCCATATGGCGGGTCTCCACTTATTTCTATAGCTGATCTATACCCCACTCCATGCTTTGACAATATTCTTCAGAGTCTGCAACTCCAGCAGTCTTGGTGTCATATACAAACTTACTAACTGACTCATTAAAACCGATGCATAAATAATGCAATCTCCCAGCATACTTGTTCCTCTATTTCCCGTTGACTATTTGGAGGCCTATTGTCCAATCACAACAAGATGATCATCACCTTTTTATTACGACTACCTATATTTTAATTTTACTACCTTCTATTCTCTGCTTCCGACCACTCTCTGCTTCCGACCAGCAAGCAAATTATGTATCCAATACTTGATGCACAATGCATTATCTCAGGCCCCCCATTTCCCTGCTACCTTTCTCTCCTCCCATCCCCATGTCTTCCATTTCCCTTTTACCCCCTCTTTCCCCTTCCCTCTGATCACATCCACCCATATCCCTCCCTCCTGCTCACATTTAACTCCTCCTCTTCTCTCCTTATCTGTCACTCTTTTGTCTCCTTTTCACCTCCAGCCTTTGTCACTTACTTCATTGACCTGCCAATCAACCCCCTTCCTCATCTGTATCCACCTATCACTTGCCAGACTTTTTTCTATCTACACCTCTCCTTTCCAACTTTCTTCTCCAACTCCAATCCGTCTGAAGAAGGGTCTTGACCTGAAAACATGTCTGTTCATTTCTTCCACAAAAGCTGCCTAAGTCGCCAAGATCCTCCAGCACTAAGTGTTTTGCTCAACAGTCTAAGCAATAAAAAATACTTTTAAAATGTCAACTAATTACCATTGTGCATGATTGTGTTGTCTAATTTAAATTGATACTTGCTTTTCATAGAACTATGCATGGCTCGGTGGCACAGCGGTAGTGTTGCTGCCTTACAGCACTTGCAGCGCCGGAGAAACCGACTACGGGTGCTGTCTGTACAGAGTTTGTACGTTCTCCCCGTGATGCGTGGGTTTTCTCCGAGATCTTCGGTTTCCTCCCACACTCCAAAGACGTACAGGTATGTAGGTTAATTGGCTTGGTAAATGTAAAAATTGTCCCTAGTGTGTGTAGGATAGTGTTAATATGCGGGGGATTACTGGTCATCGCGGACCTGGTGGGCCGAATGGCCTGTTTTCGCACTGTATCTCTAAACTAAACTAAACTAAAAACTGGACCATGTTTGGATGCACTAGGACTATTGACCGATCACTCAAAGTATGTTAATGAGATCACAATCCAATGGTCCAGATAATTCAACCCATTGCTTGCCAGCTATTTTCCAGATACTTACAATCGCATCACATCCTGTTCCTTCGCCCCCTGCTGAACTTGTCCAACTGCCAGTGGAGTTTGGCAGCTAGACTGTCTGATAAACCCTGTGTGGCACAGACATCATTGGCACGTACTGAAGACCACGTGACCAGTCTTCCCACATGCAGTTGATGTAATTTTCCAGGGGTTTATACACAGCAAGCTGAGGGAGAGAAATGTCGAGGGGTTCATGGCTATAATATAGTTTCTATTTCACCAAAATGTTTTTCCATGTGGCTCAGACGTCCCCTTATCATATCCAATGTAAAAACAAAACTGAAAACATACATAAATGCTTTGAAATCTCACATATAAAGTGAAAGCAAAATTCTTTTCAATTTTAATTATAACAGTATTTAGTTTACTGAAACTTACTTCTCTTCAGTTTTTACAAACTATCCATTGTTCTCAAATTGCGATGCTCTTATGTGTTAGATTATAGTCTTCATTAGTTTTCAGAGTCATCCGTAAATAGTATTTGTTGTGGTACTTGAGATCATAGTATCACAGTTGTGATACCCGAGATCACAAACATCAATAAGAAAACCATTCCCGTAAATGTACTGATGGTGATGTTAGATTAAAAGTGAATCAGCTACCATATTTTGCATTTGCTTTACAAGGGCTGTTCCAACTACTGGTTGAGGGACAAACAAACGTAAAATATCAAAATATTTTACCAGATAGATAAAATGAATGCTTTAAAATTAACAATCGAGCAGAGGTGCTTTGTATGGTGCGACATGAAACAACTGGAACAACTCTCAAACCTTCATCGGATAATTTACACATCCTCTATTGCTGCTTCCTCTTTTCTCAAAGTCCCAGAATGAGCCAGTGACCATGTTCCTTCCCAGGGTCTCATGAAGTCAGAGGCCTCTTGTTATTCAGATGCGTAAAAGGAATAATGATGCTGCCCGGATTGCCCATAGCAGAGGCCACCCATTAGCAAAAGGCCAGGAGTCTCTGAGCTCCCTAGAAACTCAACAGCACAGAGAGCTATTACTACCTGAGCAAATTGTAACCTTGACAGTTCAGTGAATAACACATGCCTCTGCTGAACTACTGACCTTCTCACTTAGACCAGTATTTATTTGTGGAAGGTAAGGCAATAACTGTGTGTCAGCCAGTTGGATGATTCAGCTGTATACTTATGTGCATCTGACACAAGTTAGTTGGGTGAATCATAATCTCAGTATCTGTTTTGCAGTTCTATCAAAATAACAGTTGCCAAGCTTTGTGCTCAGGTTTACAAAGAAAATGATTGACGTATTGTATACACAAAATGCTGGAGTAACTCAGTGGGACAGGCAGCATCTCTGGAGAGAAGGAATGTGTGATGTTTCGGTTCGAGACCCTTCTTCAGACTGATGTCAAGGGAGTGGAGCCACCCACTCCCCTGACATCAGTCTGAAGTAGGGTCTCGACCCGAAAAGTCACACATTCCTTCTCTCCAGAGATGCTGCCAGTCCAACTAAGTTACTCCAGCATTTTGTGTCTACCTTCGATTTGAACCAGCATCTGCAGTTCTTTCCTCCACCTGATTGACCTATTAATTGTCATTAAATATTGATCATGTTCTCCTTTTAAATACACACATGTTAATCTACTGCACAAAGGCCATAAAACATATTTCACATTTGAGGAATTTAAGGAAATATCACAAAAATCTGTGATTAACTCCCATTTGATTTTACTTTCAAAGTATGATTAGTTGCTGCGATCACACGTTGGTAACATGGAGTTTGGTCTGAAGCCTAATGATTTGAACATAATTTGGTGATATTTCATTGTCATGTAAGCCACATGATGTATGGTTAAAAAAAGGCAAAAATCGTCTAACCAAAGAGATTTGTGTTTAAACGTGTTACCTCTTGGTTAGCAGCAGTCAATTCCTCTTCCAGTGTGGATACTCTCTCCAATGCAATTCGTAGACGTTCCCTCACCTTCAGATAAAACACAACAAATTTGTATAAATGGTAGATTTTTTTAAATGCGTGCATCATAATGCTACTTACTGTACTGATGTAGCCCATCATTATGGTTCCATAAATGATCAGTTAGAGCCGATGGTAATGTTGATCAAGTAATCACAATTTCTCAATTTAGTCCACTTTTGCCTCTATTTTGTATTTCAGTACTGTTGTGCATTCAGTGCTTTTCAGATTGACTTGTTATTTTGATGACAATCAAAACATTACATATTCCAACCTGGTACCGCAGCAATATCCATTTAAAACTCTTTGGACATCCAACTAGCACCAAACTCTGTCATCAGATCATATATAATTAGAGAGTGTTCAGTAAATTCATTTTTTTTCCTTCACGAGAAATTCAGTGAATTCAGAAACACAAAACAATATTACAAGATGCAGATTGGTCTCTGGGTCAGAATTGTGAAGTTGACCGTGTAATTTTTTGATGAAGAGATAGGAAAATGAATTTAAAAATCCAACAGGCTATCTTAGATCTTTACTCAAGGCAAACAAGATAAAAGATTATCAGGGGAATTACATCAAACTTTGCTAATGTCTAAGATCCTCTTTTGGAACACAGGTGTGCCATGACTTTTATGTTCTGAAAGACTTTCCACTGATTGCAAGATCTTTGTATCCAAACATGCCAGTATTTTGTTCTTTTTTTCCCCTTTTCATTTTCTTACCTTTTGATTCTTTAATCCTCTTTTTTTCCCTTTTAACTTTTAAGGTAAAGGGCAAAGGTTATTGCACCAAAGTCTTGCATAACTGCAGTGAATAATGATACTATCTACAGAATCAGGATTTAGATACTCGGTAAATTAAAAGAAAATAGAAAGATAATTTGGTTGTAGACTCATGACAATAAAGAGAACCCTCTCAAATGACAGTTTACCATAGTTCAATGTGGACACTGTGACAATAAAGTCCAATAATATTCAATCATAAATGTGTTTTCATGTTATTCAAGACCAGGCAGATCAAAGCACTCCGTTTCATCCTTGACCGCAGAACCATCCAATCTCCCTACCCCGCCTACGGAGCTGGTCCTCACCCTCGACAACTTCTACTTGACTCCCCCCACTTGCTCCAAGTCCAAGGCGTAGCTATGGGCACCCGCATGGGCCCCAGCTATGCCTGCCTCTTTGTAGGGTACGTTGAACAATCTCTGTGCCAGGCATACACTCTACCTCCTGCAACCATGCAGAACTCATAGACGTCATCAATTTCCATCCTGCACTCGGACCATCTTCAACACCTCCCTCCCCTTTCTTGATCTCAGTCTCCATCACAGGAAATAGACTATTGACTGACGTCTATTACAAACCCACTGACTCCCACAACTATCTCGACTACACTTCTTCCCACCCTGCTTCCTGCAAAGATTCTATCCCCTACTCCCAATTCCTCCATCTACGCCGCATCTGCGCCCAAGATGAGGTGTTCCATACTAGGACATCCGAGATGTCCCCATTCTTTAGGGAACAGGGGTTCCTCTTTCCCATCATAGATGTGGCCCTCACTCGTGTCTCCTCGGTGTCCAGCAGCTCCGCCCTTGCTCCTAGTCGCAACAGACAGAGTCCCCCTAGTCCTTACCTTCCACCCCATCAGCCGTCGCATACAACATAATTCTCCGAAGTTTCGCCACCTCCAAAGGGATCCCACCACTAGCCACATTTTCCCATCTCCATCCTTTTCCACCTTACGCAACTCCCTGGTTAACTCATCCCTTCCCTGCAAAACCACCCCCTCCCCAGGTACCTTCCCCTGCAACCACAGAAGATGCAAAACCTGTTGCAATACCTCCTCTCTCGACTATGTCCAGGGACCTCGACAGTTCTTTCAGGTTAGGCAGAGGTTCACTTGTACCTCATCCAACCTCATCTACTGTATCCATTGTTCAAGATGTGGACTCTTGTACATCGGCAAGACCAAACGCAGACTGGGCGATCATTTTGCGGAACACCTTCGCTCAGCCCGCGTGAACCAACCTGATCTCCCGGTTGCTGGACACTTAAATCCTCTTTCCCATACCTACAAAGACCTTTCTGTCCTAGATCTTCTCCATTGTCAGAGTGAGACTAAAAGCAAA
The DNA here is from genome assembly GCA_038087875.1 of Malacoraja senta. Classification (NCBI taxonomy): domain Eukaryota; kingdom Metazoa; phylum Chordata; class Chondrichthyes; order Rajiformes; family Rajidae; genus Malacoraja; species Malacoraja senta. The sequence goes on from CM075979.1 coordinate 57,130,936, forward strand.
TTGGAGGAACAGCATCTCATATTTCGCTTTGGCAGCTTACAACCCAGTGGTATGAATATCTGTCGAGGACGACAGATGGCGCAATGGGCTAAGTGTTCGGCTGGCAACCGGAAGGTAGCCGGTTCGAATCCCGCTTGGAGTGCATACTGTCGTTGTGTCCTTGAGCAAGACACTTCACCCACCTTTGCCTGCGTGTGAATGTGTGTGAATGTGTGTGAATGTGTGTGAGTAATTGGTGGTGGTCGGAGGGGCCGTAGGCGCAAAATTAGCAGCCACGCTTCCGTCAGTCTGCCCCAGGGCAGCCGTGGCTACAGAAGTAGCTTACCACCACCGAGTGTGACTGAGGAGTGAATGAATAATGCGATGTAAAGCGCCTTGAGTATTAGAAAGGCGCTATATAAATCCCATCCATTATTATTATTATTATTAATATTGATTTCTCTCACTTCAGGCAGCCCCAGCATTCCCTCTCTCTTTCTCTATCCCTCCCCCACCCCAAGTCGCACTAGCTTCTCATTTTCACCCTACAAACAGCTAACAATGGCCTGTTTCCTTTATTATCATAACTTTTTTGCATATCTTTCATTCATTGTTCTTTATCTCTCCATAACACCATCTATACCTCTCGTTTCCCTTTATCCCTAACCAGTATGAAGAAGGGTCTCACCCAAAACGTCACCCATTCCTTCTCTCTTAGCAAAAATATAGGATAGATGGTATAGAAATAAGATTTAATTTCATTTAACACTGAGAAATATGCATAATTGATTGACAATTGAGTGACAGAAATGACTGAATAAATGAATAGAGCTGAGAACTTGAGTTCAAAACAGTGACAGAATTCATTAACAACACCATTTTCGGTTAGTTTAATGATTATCTGTGCACATGACTGTCAACATAAGACAATCAAAAATCAATGGTCAATGTGCATCCACTTTTCAGGTACTCTGACCTGAATAGCATATCTGTGCCAAGCAATTGATGGAAAACTTTCAATGTACAATTCATTAAAAATTATGCAATAATTACTATTAACATCAAATTCATCAAAGAGGAAATGTGTTCTGGCTCCACAACCTTTATGGGGAAAGTTCTCACTTTCCAAGGACTCAATGAAAAATCCCAGCCCGGTAATATAGAGCATTAGATACCAACATACAGATCTAGTCCATGGCAAGACTAACTTCCACACTCACAATTAATGATTAAAGTGGGATGTTAGAAGCTTTAAACTGAAGTCAATAAGGCAGCCTTGGAAGCCTTACCCCACTACTCAAACCTCACGTCAAAAACCTTAGCGTGATATTTGACTCAGCACTGAAATTTGACAAACAAGTCAATGCCGTGGTAAAAGCTAGCTTCTTTCAGCTTTGGACGATAGCTAAAATAAAACAATTCCTCCACTTTGATGACCTCGAAAAGATCATCCACACATTTATCTCCTCCCGCCTAGATTACTGCAACTCCCTTTACACTGGCATCAGCCAATCTTCCCTGTCCCGCCTGCAACTGGTCCAAAACGCCGCAGCGAGACTCCTGACGGGCACCCGAAAAAGGGACCACATCACCCCGATCCTGGCCTCTCTCCACTGGCTCCCTGTGCGGTTCCGTATACATTTCAAGATCCTCCTCTATGTCTACAAAGCCCTCAATGGGCTTGCTCCCGCCTACATCAAAAGTCTTCTTACCCACCACTCCACCTCCAGGTCCCTCAGATCAGCCGACTTGGGGTTGCTGAATATCCCGCGGTCTAGGCATAAGCTCGGGGCGACCGCGCCTTTGCGGTTGCAGCTCCTAGACTGTGGAACAGCATCCCCCTTCCCATCATAACTGCCCCCTCCGTCGACTCCTTTTAGTCAAGACTAAAAACTTATTTATACACCCAAGCCTTTCTTGACGTCCTCTGAGCAAGGGCTATATGTATATAGTTTGTTTGTTTATACTATTCTTATAACAAATGTAAAGCACTTTGGCCAACGAGAGTTGTTTTTTAAATGTGCTTTATAAATAAATGTGACTTGACTTGACAAACTGAATCTTGGAAAGAATTACAGGTTACTAAAAAGGTTACAAAAAAGCAATCAACTTCTGTTGAACAGATGTATCATCACAAGAACCATTCCCTTCGGCATTTATAATAACAGCTACAACCATTCCTATTTCATCCTTCATCTATGTTTGTTATTTCAACTTATGTAACATCTTAACACAGAATTATGTTCCAAGTCATTTCACAGAAATAATTAGAGAAAGGGAGAGAATTTATGCAAAGACTTCCAGGAGAAGAAAGAGACAGGGAAATAGAAGGATTCAGTGATTTTGAACACTAAACTGCTTGAGGTCATAATAATGTAAAGTTGTTCTTTTCTGTCAGGCAATAAACCAACATGTTTATTATTATTTTAAAATTCCACTGTGCTTGGGGATGGCTATGCTTTGTGTGTGCATTTCCCAATGTCAAAGTACAAGCAATACTTGTGAGTGTAATTATTATTATTTTTAATGCAGATATTGGAAATTTGAAATAAAACCAGATAACACTGAAAATACTCAGTATGGCAGTCAGCATCTGTGGGAACAGAAACAGTGTTAACATTTCAGGTTGCAGATCCTTCTTTGTTCATAACAGAACTGGAAAATTCTGCTGTAAGTAATCTAACCATAGCATTGATTAGTCTTATTCTCTCTCCACAGACATGGCCTGACCTGTTGGGCATTTCCTACTGCCTTGCTATTTGCAATTTTTACACCCCTTTGCTCATGTTTCTCTCTCTCTCTCTCTCTCTCTCTCTCTCTCTCTCTCTCTCTCTCTCTCTCCCCCTCTCCCCCTCTCTCCCTCTCTCCCTCTCTCCCTCTCTCCCCCTCCCCTCCCCCTCCCTCCCTCCCTCCCTCCCTCCCTCTCTCTCTCTCTCTCTCTCTCTCTCTCTCTCTCTCTCTCTCTCTCTCTCTCTCTCTCTCTCTCTCTCTCTCTCTCTCTCTCTCTCTCTCTCTCTCTCTCTCTCTCTCTCTCTCTCTCTCTCTCTCTCTCTCTCTCTCTCTCTCTCTCTCTCTCTCTCTCTTTCTCTCTCTCTTTCTCTCTCTCTTTCTCTCTCTCTTTCTCTCTCTCTTTCTCTCTCTCTTTCTCTCTCTCTTTCTCTCTCTCTTTCTCTCTCTCTCTCTCTCTCTCACACTCTTTCTAACTGCCTTCATTTCTCAGATATTAAGCTTGTTTTATTCATCCAACCTCCCTACTTAACATAAACCAGATAACTTCATCAAAGGCTTAATTTTACTGCAGTCTTGACCATTTTATCAAAGGTACTTGCTCTATTCTCACGAGGCTCCAACACTGCAACTTAAAACTTTTTTTTCCCCAACTCGATGAAGGGACTTTGAGTTAAAATGTTAACTCAATTTCTTTTTCCACAGAGGATGTCTGCCTTTCTGAGTATTTCCAGTGTTTTCTACACTTGTAAGCAGAAGACAATTTTCCAAAGCTTATGAAAAATACATTGCAATGAAGTGTATTTTAAAATTCCTTGAATAATTTATTGGTTTAAATTTTTGTCATAGTTGTTCTGCACAAGGGATATTTAGTTTTATATTTTTGCATTATTTTGTTCGGATCAAACACAAAATAACGCTTTAAAATCGCATGTCTGTTTCCATCATGTTCCAAGTGGGGGTATACAGATTTTAGGTCAAGTTTGTAGAAAACACATTGAGCATTAACTACCCCACCGAGATTTAGCTTGCAAGAATCCCTTGCCCTTTCTATTCCCATAGCCTTATTAGCAACGTCTTTGATCATTCCAAGGCCTGCATATTTATAAATATACATTGGATGGCTTATTTTTGAACAGTTCAGCACCCAAACAGTTCAGCACCCTTCCAATGGAGTTATGATCAGAATCAGTCAAAAAGTCATGATTTTTTGGACATTGATCGATTTATCTCCATTGCCTAATGTGAGGACAATAGCCTAATCTGAATGAGGAGGATGATAATTGTCTGTATGATGATTGTTTTCTCTGGAACGCAGGAAGATCTGGTAGAAGTATATAAAATTATGAGAGGCGTGAGTGTCAGAACTTTTGTTTTTCAGGATGGATATATCAACTGGAGGGCATAGCTTTAAGGTGAGAGGAGCAAAATTCAAAGGAGATGTGCAAGTCTGTTATAAAGAGGTGAATACCTGGAACGCGCTGCCGGGGGTGGTGTTTGATAGCAGCATTTACGATAGCAGCATTTAAGAGACATTTGGATAGGCACATGGATATGCAGGGAATGGAGAGATGTGGATTATGTGGGGGAAGATAAGAGTTGGTCTTGGCATCGTGTTCAGTGCAGACAGAGTGGGCCGAAGGGCCTGTTCTTGTTCTATGCTCTCTGTGCATCTAGGTGTGTCTTCCACAATTCATTTGCGCAGGCCTTAACGTTGCCTCAAATCTAAAGAAAGAGACTTTTCAGCAACAAAATGATGAGCCAGTAAATTTGGGACCATGCATTATCACTCATTTCATACAATGTGTCCAGAAAAAATTCATGTTAAAACACTATTGTATATGGTCCCTTCCTGCTGTCATTTGTTTGAAGGTAATTGACCTCTCAGAGTTTGATTCCTGAGGGAATGTAGCATTTTTAGTGCCACTTTCAGACATTTTATCATGTACATTTACTTCATGTGCAGGTAGATTCAGGTGACAGATCATCTGCCTCGAGCTAAATTACAGGAAGGAGAGAAAAAAAAGCTCTTCGGTATTTACAATTTATACTATGTCACTCAGCTGACATTTCCAATCCCTGCCTACTAATTGGACACACAGATTATATTCTCAATAACCATATAATGCCATTTGTTTATTTTACTTGCAATACGTTCATACATCAACGACTGTTTTTTACATTTTCCTCTTGATATCTCTTAAGATCATCTCTGACCCCTCTCACCCTGGCCACAAACTCTTTGAAGCACTTCCCTCTGGAAGGCGACTCCAGACTGTCAAAGCTGCCGCAGTCAGACATAAAAACAGCTTTTTCCACGAGCAGCAGTTCTACTCAATAACCAAACGTCTGTAGCTTCCTTTTGCTCTGGTATATTATTTCATTCACATGTTAAAAGTATAAAGTTTTATTCTTAATGTTTTAATGTTTAATGCTTTATTCTTAATGGTTTACTGTATGCCGTGCTATTACCTGCAAGCGGAGCATCAAGACAAATTCCTTGTACGTGTACATACTTGGCCAATAAATGTATTCATTCATTCATTCAAACAAAGAGTAGGAATAAACTGGCCCCTGTCAGAATGGCAGGCTGTGGCGAGTGGAGTGCCACAAGGTTCGGTGCTGGGGCCACAACTATTTACAATATATATTAATGATTTAGATGATGGAATTAAAAGTAACACTAGCAAATTTGCAGATTACACAAAGCTGACACAAAGTGTGAACTGCGAAGAGGATGCTAGGAGGTTGCAGGGTGACTTGGACAGGTTGAGTGAGTGGGCAGATGCATGGCAGATGCAGTATAATGTAGATAAATGTGAGGTTGGCGGCAAGAACAAGATGGCAGATTATTATCTCAATGTTGTCAGACTAGGAAAAAGGGAAGTGCAACAAGACCTGGGTGTCTTTTTACACTAGTCACTGAAAGTAAACATGCAGGTATAGCAGGCAGTGAAGAAAACTAATGGCATGTTGGCCTTCATAATGAGAGGATTTGAGTATAGGAGTAAAGACGTCTTTCTGCAGTTGTACAGGGCTCTGGTGAGACCTCAACTGGAGTATTGTGTGCAGTTTTGGTCTCCTAATTTGAGGAAGGACATCCTTGCTATTGAGGGAGTGCACCGCAGGTTCACGAGGTTAATTCCCGGGATGGATATGAGGACAGATTGGAAAGAGTAAGCTTGTATTCACTGGAATTTAGAAGGATGAGAGGATATCTTATAGAAACATAAAAAAATATAAAAGGACTGGACAAGCTAGATGCAGGGAAAATGTTCCCAATATTGGGGGAGTCCAGAACCAGGGACCAGAGTCTAAGAATAAAGGGGAGGCCATTTAAAATTGTGATGAGAAAAAAATTCTCCAGAGAGTTGTGAATTTGTGGACTTCTCTGCCACAGAAGGCAGTGGAGGCCAATTCACTGGATTAATTTACAAGAGAGTCAGAGAGAGCTCTTGGGCTAGCAAAATCAAGGGGTATTGGGAGAAGGCAGCACGGATTATTGATTGTGGACAATCAGCCATGATCACAATGAATGGCGGTGCTGCGTTGTAGGGCCAAATGGCCTCCTCCTGCACTTATTTTCTATGTTTCTATGTAACCTCATATATCACTAGTTAAAAACCTCATGTGGACAACTGTTGATTATTTTGCCCACCACCACAATTGGAGAATAAAATAATATGATTACCGATGAGGTTACATCCTGATAGATGCCCCAAAGATAATGGATTTCAGTTAAAAATATAAAATGAAAAATTTGAACCTTTCTCCTTGGAATAGTCAAGGATAGATGTATCGAGGTTTTCTAGACAAGATTTTTTGTTAGAATGGGTGACCAATAACCAGAGATTGAGGATTTAAAGTTTAAAATTATCTAGAAGTGAAATAAGAGTTTGTTTACAATCAGAAGTTTTGGGATCTGGAATATCACCCAGGAAATGAGGCGGAAACTAATACCATAAATAATTTTAACAGGAATTTGGACAAATGTTTGAAGATAAGCAATCTATGATGTTAAGGATAACATTGGAGATGTGAGTCGAAGCAAAACTGCTCTCTCAAAATGTTAGCACAGATATGACCGAATGACTTGCAGTACATTTCTACAGTACTATGTCAACCTAAATTTTAAAAATGTGACTCATTCAAAGACAAATAAATGGAAATTCTGGAAAAATCCATTAAGAATGAGCAATGTTATAAACTCAATATAAACTCAATATCTGTAAGCACGAGTTGATTCTTGACAAATTCTCCAAACAGAATCATCAAAGTTGACTGTCAGTAACACAGCCATACCATCTCTACCAGAAGGAAGGAAGTTGGCATCATACAACTGGAATTTGAATGCCATGCACAAGCCAAGAGAGCAAATTTCATCCAAGTATAAAGAAGAAAGCAGCACCTTAACTTTCAAGATAGATAGATGGTGCTGAAAAATACAGCCAGCTGAAATGCAAACTTACTCTTTTGAATAACACAAACCATTCTTTGATGTTCTACAAACTATATTAATTCCACAAAGTTGTAACCTCATTGAAAACTGAAGCGTCACTTCACTAATACATGGCTATTATTTTTAGTTTCTATAGTATTGACAGGATACATGCAAAAAGAAAGTACAGCCTTCACGGTAAGATCAAATTCTTTTAGCTCATCAGTAATGAAGAACAATAAAAGTGAGATTCTTTCAATTCTTGAGGTGCGGTATCATAGTCATACAGCATGGACACGGCGCTTTGCTTCAATTCATCCGTCGATCAAAATGGCCCATCTAAACTATCCAGTTGCTAGTGTTAGGCCCATGTACTTATCCAAATGTTTTTAAAATGCTGTTATAGCACCTATCTAAAGGCCTCCTTGGCAGCTAGTTCCATATACCCAACACCATCTGACCATCTTAAAAGTTGACCTTCAGGTTCCTATTAAATCTTTCCCTCTCACCTTAAACCTATGGCCTCTACTTCTTGATTCCCTTACCCAAGGAAAAAGACATGATCTTATATACCTCTATATACACCTTTCAGCCTCCTGTACTTCAAGATATAAAGTCCTAGCCTGCCCAACCTCTCGCTATAGCTCATGTCCTTGTGACCTGGCAATATCCTCGTAAAACTTCTCTGCACTTGTTCCAGCTTAATAACATCCCTCTTCTAGCAGGATGACCAAAACTGAACACAATAGACCAAATGCGACCTCGCCAACATTTTGCAGAACTGTAATAACATCCCAACTTCTATACTAATTTCCTTGACCATTGAAAGCCAATGTGCCCAAAATCTTCTTCACCACCCTAACTATGTGTGAAATAAAATAGATAGACACCAGTGGTTCATCTTTCATGACCAGGCTTCTGAAGTCAAGTGGTTGGTAGGTTTCTTTAACCAAGCAGCCTTTAAATATCTTATCGCTGAAGAATCCCAGTACTGTTCATCCCAATACAATGCAACAATTGGATGAGCTCTACATGGGACAAATGATCAATTGTTGTATATTATTTCCCAGATGATTAACATGGAAGTTATTTGCCTTATCTCAACAATCTTGTTACCCAGTGCATCCCTGTTTCTTTATCACAATTAAGCTCATAGACTAATGATAATTCAATGAGGAGTACAGGATTGGACATAACAAATAATACTTAATATAGTTTAAAAATAAAGCATTAACCTATGGGCTACCTTTATGGGAAGAGCAGAGAGTTACTCCTTATGACATCAATGTCATATCTAGGTTCCTATGTAAAACTAAATTAAATAAAATCCACAGAAATAAATTCAATGCAAGGTGTTACGCTTGACACTAGAGGAAGATTATCCTAAATACAGGAAGGCTATTACTCTAATCGCTGTATATTGATAGGGGAAGAAAACTTGGCCAAACAACATCAGATGCTTTATTAATAGATTACCATCTTTTATAGCCTTATGAATTAAGCTCATCCCATTATAAATTCATCTCATGGTTCACAGCAAATTGTACATCACATTCATGCACTGGTTGTTATATATCAGAAAACATTCAGAATCGTCAAGTAATGATAATTTCTAAAAGAACAATGTCAAAATGATACTTCTCAGTTAGGTTCTGTACAAACAAGAGAACAACTTGCCCCAACAGTTATGTCTTAAATGTAATGTGATTAAGTAATCCTGTAATTCATACGGTCTATTTGACTGGAACTGCTAATTAATGTCACATAATGGATGATTTTATTTTGTGGACTCATAGCAACTGGGATTCAAATTGATCACCAAGGCTCACTCTTCAAGCATACAACAAAATACAACTTTCATCCCATTGTTATGGACCAATTTACACTCTAACAATGAAAGTACAGTGGCCTAGAAATTGTTGTGTGACCTGCAAAGATAACAGCACAGTGTGATAACAAATGATTAGGCCATGAGCTTGCAGTTGCTAACTTCAAGAACACCCAAACCAAAGCTTTTGTACCACTGAAGAGTATGTGAAGAAAAATACAGTGGCTCGATCAGGGAGTTAGATGTAAAACAGGCCAAAAGTCTGAGGCTCAATACAGCCTGGAGTTCGTTATGATGGCAGGCTTAATAACAAGGAACTGATGAATGTTTATCCATGGGGATAAATGTGTTGGTAGTTGTTTAATATCAAATGTCCTCTTAGGGTTTGAAGGGGTTGGAGTGGGGAGGGAGCAAAGGGGGTAGTGTTAGCTGGTTGGACATTGATGTCCTAATCATGGGGTGGAATAAGGGTGGTCAGCTATCAAGCATTTTGGGAAAGATTTGGGCACATGGTTCATCATTGGGGAATATTGATACTTGCAAGTTTTAATAATGCTAAAAAGGACACAAAGTGCTGGAGTAACTCAGTATACAAGTCTGAAGAACATGGATAGGTGATGATTTGGGTCGGGACCCTTTTTCAGATTGAATGTGGTGAGGGGGAGAAAGCTGCAAGAGGGGAGGGCAAGATAATGCCCAAGTGATAGATAGATACACGTCAGGGGAAGTGCGGGGGAAGGGGTTTGGGGGGGGGGGGGGGGTGGTTCGATGGTTGATCAGCAGATGGCTGGACAATGGCCAGAGATGAAAATACAAAAAATGTGAGGTAAAGATGGAAGAAGTGCTAAATGTGAGGCCAGAGGAAGGAATATAGGGGCGGGGGAGAGAAGGGGCAGGGGAGAGAAGGGGCGGGTATACTCTCTTCGTCATTAACAACTTTATTTTTTAGGACTACTAACCGCCCCTTCCTTATTTAATGTAAGCTTCGACAGACCCTCTCCCCAATCAGTAATTCACTGTTGAACAAAATCAGCAACACCTTCACTCCTGACATTTTATAATGCTACTGTAGTTTGGGTTCCGCTATACATGCCTAGTTGAATTTTTGGAGTAGCTTTATTCAATTCAGAAATAATGCATTACAAAAACGACCTTGTGACTCCCAGTTTCAGATGTGCAGCCCTAAAAAGTAGCGTGTTCGAATTTGTGGACACCCCCCTCACACTGATCCCTTGCGCAATCAGGTTTAATGAATGTTTATCGTTTTTCTATATTTACTTGGAACATTTGGTGATGATAATAGCTTCCCATATAGCTCTATTTTTTTTACCTTTTAATGCTAAATATAAACCATTGGAAGCATACTGAATGCTGTTGCAGCACAACAGAGACGGGTGTTGTACAAGGCTGAAATCATGTAGAGTACTCATTAATACTTTGCAAATGATTTTACATAATTGTACACCATAACAATTAAATTAAAAATAACATACATATCTGATATCAGTACAGAAATAATGCCACAGTTCCCAACCAGTATTAAAGGAACTTAGTAATCATTGTATAACCACTCAGAAAAAGCAGAACCTTGATTTCCATAGTTTGTTAATATAATTTCATGAAACATATTAATATAATTTCAGAACTACTTAATTATTTTTGATGTTTTGAGATCAATTTCGTGTCAGTTGTGCACAATAAATTGAAAATACAATCTGCAATCCACTTGATGATCATTTTTAGTTTGTATATATAAACAGACTTTTCATCACACGGTCATTTACTACATTTGCATTAAAAATCTTCCTTGACGTATTATAATTGATCAACTCTGCCTTCATTCAAGAATCTGAATATGAAAAATGACTGTTAAGGCCATGTTGATCCACTGCCACAGGGAGTATGGGGGGGGGGGTTGGGTAATTTGGAATGTAGTGCGCTCCTACCACCATTGATGTTTGGTTTCTGCATGTTTCTCTGTGGCCAACATAAATGTTCCTTCTCCACTTTGAATTTAGCACTTTAACAGGTTAGGTACAGTGGCAAATCCTCTGATGAATTGAGAGACTCTGCAGCAATAATATGTTTGAATAATGAGCATAATACACACCAATTTTTGCCCTAATATTTCCAACTTATTAATATGACTTTTTCAATATGATTAGTTCATTTATTAGAATGACGTGCTGCAATTTCAACACCTGAGAGAAATAAATGCATAACATGAACATTACAATAGAAAAGAAGAAATAAAGTAGTGCAGCAGAATCCGAAGGGAAGGATTAATTGGTTAGCGATTTACGGAGAAACAAGGGATTGCCGGTGAGTAGGAAGGAACTGCAGATGCTGGTTTAAACCAAAGATATCCACAAAATGCTGGAGTAACTCAGCAGGACAGGCAGCATCACTGGAGAGAAAGAATGGGTGAAGTTTTGGGTCGAGCCCCTTCTTCAGACTAGAGTCAGGGGAAAGGGAAATGAGTTATAGACGGTGAAGTAGAAATATAGAACAAATGAATGAAAGATATGCAAAAAAATAACGATGATAAAGGAAACAGGTCATTGTTAGCTGTTTGCAACGTGAAATTGCAGTTGCTGGTTTACAAGAAAAGACACAAAGTACATGGTGGATTCTGAAGAAAATGGTTTCAGACTCTTTCATATCAAGTTGAAAGACAATTCAGTTTATTCCTCCAAAATGTCGGACAATGTCAAGACAATGGCAGGATCAAGAGATGATGAATGGGGGAGGGGGGTGAGGGGTGAGCTGGGTAACATAATTGTATGTATGGAATCTGATAATAAATCAGGTTAAAATAAAAGATGTTAAAGCAATTCATTTTTTCCACTTTTCAAGACACTCTCATGATTACTCCATGTAGATTACATGAAATTGGAAACTATGGAGCCCATAATGATTATAGGAAATTGATGTAGGCAGAAGATCCATTATTTATATATGACATACTCTGTGAAACATTATCAGACCTCCAAAGACTTCAGTGCATTGCATCGATGCATGCACTTTGCACAAAGCTCAATCACCTTTGTATAAATGCATAAAATATCTAAGACTCAAAGCCAGATATGTATGTTTGCTGATTTTAACACAAAGCAATGTTATATCCTCAATATGTCTGGTTTCTTGATTTCTCGCTCCGATTTGTTATACATTTGCTAAAAATCTCAGATAAACACCAATTTATCTGTACACAGAATTTCCATTTAAGCAATGTTACATTTGGCCTTCATTCCATATTAATCATTTAAGAAATACAGGAGATAATATCAAATATTTCTCACTTAACAAGTGTATAAATTTTCATGGGATAAAGAATTGCAAAATAATGTTTCCATGATTTCTTGAAATGTGTTCCATGCGAGCGTTACTTTCCTGTTGGTTGTGGGTTCACAGAATCTCCTCCTATGCAAGCTACTTACCTTCTCATCTAAAGCTTTATGGTGTTCAAAAAGTGACTTTAGTGCCTTCAAAACCTCAACTTCACTGGACACTCCTGAGGGAGACTGTGCCTGCCGTTTCACCACAGTCATTCTCAGTGATCGCTCATGCCTCGACACAAGACATTCCAAATGTTCCAACAAAAGCTGAAAGAAATAATAAGATATTAGGTTTGCTCCATTTTACTTAACAGCCACAGGTGATTTTCAGTTTAGTTTATCAGTTCAGTTTATTGTCATGTGTACCGAGGTACAGTGAAAAGCTTTTGTTGCATGCTAACCAGTCAACAGAAAGACAATACATGATTACAATCGAGCCATTTACAGTGTATAGATACATGATAAGGGAATAACGTTTAGTGCAAGGCAAAGGCAGCAAAGTCCGATCAAGGAGTGATTGTAATTTTAGAGACAAAATCCACCGTAACTATAGGTTCATATTTATCGTAACTTTTCCCACCTGTCCATTTTTTATAGCTATTTATTCTTACATAATTTGGTATTTGCATGAATTTTTATTTTTATCTCCATACAAAACAAAATAGTCCTTTGTAAAACATCTTTCCCTCGGATAGCTCATTCCTACTGATCATTATCTTCTGCTTGGTTCAGATATTTAAGACAGCTCTAATGCATACGAGATAGCAATATTGTTCAAAAATTTCAAATGTGGAACTTCATCAAATTAAATTATACCCAGGTTTTTAAATTCTGGTGGAGTTCTATTCTGTAACTCCAGTAAAAATGAAACCACCTAACGAACTCCTAATAGTTACATCAGAACTTGTGTTAACTTCCTACAAGGGAAATGAAGAGAAGTAAAAGGTAGGTACAGTGAATTGGAAGCCATGTTCAGAGTTGTTGGCAGGGATGGATATTCAGAGGCTGAGTTAATGTTCACTAGTTCAGGACAATTAAATCCTGCAGTGATTATTTGTTTCCTTCATACTTAATGGGTGCTTCTAACAAAGTATGAAGCTTCTAACAAAGTCTACTGTAACAAAGAGTCAGTTATCACTCAGAGGAAATGGCACTACATGCAGAATGTGTATACCAGACAGATCAGAGAGGATTGGGCTATAGAGAAAGAATGGATGTCTAGAAATCATAGAAAATCAAAATTAGTGAAAATCAGGTGGAATGGAACATATAAATGTGCAGATATAAAGACTGTAATTGCTTAAGCGGGGGAAATTCATATAACCTGTAAGCATATGAAACATGAACATGAACGAGAAGAAAGGGAAAACATGCACATATAAGGCTGCTTAGTGCATCAGCCTGATTGATTTGGGTTAAACAAATCACAAAATGCAATTTGGGCATAAATTCTGGAATAAACTACATGCTATGGCAATTTATTTCACTTGGAAGTCTGTGAGCAATGTAGTGCCTCAGGGAGCTGTGCTGGGACCTCAGTTGTTTGTGATATATATATATAAAGGTGACTTGGACATAAATGTGTAAAACAAAAGACACAAAGTGCAGGAGTAACTTGTCTGAAGAAGGGTCCTGACCCAAATCATCACCTATCCATGTTCTCCAGAGATACTGCCAACACTTTTTGTCTTTTTTTGTAAATGGGTATATGCAGTTCCTTGTATCTCCTTTGGACATAAATGTAGATGTGTTTGTTGGTATGTCTGCAGATGACATCAATTTAACTGGAGTTGCGGATAGTGAAGAAGCATTTCAAAGTATTTAGCGGGTTTATAGATCAACTACAGAAATGGCTGGAGAAATTACAGAAGATGTTTAATCCGAGAGGTGTTGCTCTTTGGGAGGTCGAATGAAAAGGGAAGGTACACAGTTAATGGCAAGACCTTTAACAGCATTAATGTTCAGAGGGATCTTGATGTCTAGGCTCATAGCTCTTTGCAAGTGGCAACACAAGCAGATATAGTAGTAAAGAAGGGGCATTGAGTATCAGGGCCAAGAAGTCATGATGCAGCTCTACAAGACTCTGGTGTGCATGCAATGTGTGAAGTGTTGGTTAACCCATTGCACAAGGGATGTGGAGGCTTTGGAGAAGGTGCAGAAGAGGTTTACCAGAATGCTGCCTGGATTAGATGGTATTAGCTACAAGGAGAGGTTGGACAAATTTGTATGGTTTCCTATGGAACACCTAAGCCTGAGGGGAGACCTGATAGACTATATCAAATTATGAGAAGCTTAGAAAGGGTAAATAATTAGAGCCCTTTCAGGGTGCAAACGTCAAAGACTAGAGGCCATAGCTTCAAGATGAGAGGGGCAAAGTTTAAAGGAGTTGTGCTGGGCAACCTTTTTTTACAAAGAGGTTGATGGGTGCTTGGAACATACTGCCAGTGGTGGTGGTGAAGGCAGATCCAAAAGTGGCATTTAAGAAGCTTTTACATATCAAATAGATATGCAGGGAATGGAGGAATATACATCATGCACAGGCAGATGTGATTATCTTAGCATCAGGTTTGACATGACAGTGTGGGCTGAAGGGCCTGTTCCTGTGTTGTACGTTTCTATGCTCTCTGTTCTTTGCTCTCATTGCAGTTTACAGATGATGTAGAAGATAGGTTTAATTTGTTGGTTGTACTGCTGATAAGCTAGTCTAACTTTAGCCATAGATTGACGATAGCAAAAATATACTTGAACCGATATAAATAAAATCCCTGAAAAAATCCGGGTGTGGTTTACTTCTCAAATATCTGGCTATTACAATTTCCAGGTTATATGCTTAGATAGCTTACTCTTGTGTTATTTCTCTCAGCTTTGAGTTCAGAAATTTCCTCTTCTTTTTCCAACAGTTGTTCTCTGCATGCATTTAGCTCTTTTGTCAATGCAGCAAACTCCTGTTAAAGGATAAATTTTAAATATTAATGAATGCCTTAGTCTCCTAAATTTAATACATAGCACAAAAGCAAAACATTATTTTCTGGATACTACAACTTTGGCCAATGAACTATTTCCACCCACCACAAGCACTAAGTTTCTTATGTCAAAGAAATTAACATAAAATGATTCCATTCACAAAGGAGAAGTTTGTGTAAATTTAACATTGTGCTTCATTGGTATTGAATCATTGATAGATGAGCTGTTTATTGGCAGTTTCATGTGGCCTTCCTGTTCATCCTCAACTGCCTAGGTATACTATTCACATTGTTTCTCCACATCTTTTTCTTGAGATGGGTCCAGAGATTGTTCTATTGGAAGTTCGAATTTGCAGTAGTGGAATGGGGCACGATGACTCCCTTTTGGCTTTCCTGCCCTGGCTGCAAGAATTCTAGTGTAAAATGGCATTAATTTGCAAGACTCCAATGTGCGTAATTTGCAAGACTCCAATGTGCGTAATTTGCAAGACTCTGATGCATTCCCGCTACTGGCATTCCTCCTCCAGCCCAGTGACACAGGTTATGCAGAGACCACAGCTTATTAGTGTTAATAACAAGTTGTGGCCTTGTGCGTAAGCAAAATATTCAACAACAAAAAATTACCAAAAATGTAATATTCATGGTGGTGATAAAAAGGGTCATAGCAGAAGAGATTTCCACGTAGGTGGAGAATTCCCTCAACCAGTGGGTTTGCTGCTAATTGGTTCCAATAATTACTGAATGAAATGGAGAATAGGTGAACCAGGCCCTCACACCATTCAAATTGGGAAAAGGGTTATTCAAGAAGTTAAGAACCCTTGTTTAAATAGTTTCGTAATAGTTTTGCCAGACAGCAGGATTTAAAAACAAACATTGTAGCTTTTGACCACCAGGAAAAATTTGTGCCCCATGATATCTCAACCTGAAATTCATCCAGTCAATAATTAATGTTTACTTAAAACATAGGCATAATGATATTCATCTTATTTCTCTCAACATATAGTTCATATAGGATGTGGATATTTTAGTTTTGTTTAGAGACTAGTTATATGTTATTACCACTTTCTCATCCACTCACTACATACTAGGGGCAATTTACAGAGGCCAATTAACCTACAAACCCACATGTCTTTAGGATGTGGGAGGAAACTGAAGCATCCCAAGGAAACCCATGCAATCACAGGGAAAGGATGCAAACTCCACATGGTCATCGCCTGTTGTCAGGATCGAACCTGGGTCTCTGGTGCTGTGAGGCAGTGGCTCCAGCAGGTGACACCCTGAAGTTTCACAAGTTATTACAGGCCAGTTTAGAAAACTGTAACTGACCGAATATGTGGACTGTAACATTCAATCCATTATTAAATTGAAATAGAGTATTTATTCACCAATCTATACTTTGTTTCAGAGGTTGCTTGAGAAGCACAAGAATTAAGGATAAGCAAAAATTCAATCATAATCTTATCTCTTTAAACCTTCTAATAAATTCTACAATTTTAAGTTTCATGGCTTTAACCAAGTGTGGCACATAAAATAAGATAAATGCCACAGAACTGAGAAATATTACCACCAAATATTGGACAATATATTGTTGCAATATTACTATTTTTCTTAAGATAAATCACAGCTTTTCAAACTTGGAGATGTGATATAGTGGTTTTGATACTGTTTTGAACCAACAGTTCTAAAGCCACAAATTCACAATCCTACTACAACATCTGGAATTAAAAAAATAAACTACTACTGACGACAAAATTGCCATCTGCTTTTCAAACACCCCGCAGGGAAAGGATTCATTACTCTTAGCTCTCTGCCCTTTATGACTTCAGAGCCACAACTTTCCAGATGACAATTCATTGGACTATGAAATGGCTTAACAACCTCTTCAGTTATATCAGATAGATAAAAGAAAAATAATACTGTAGTTAGGTATAAGCTTGTCATACACCAAAGTCAATCGTAATCCAGTTCATCTTGCAAACATTGGGTAACTGGTGTCTAAACTGGAAAAGTTGCTCTACAGACCAGTCAACTAACAATCTGACATGGGTATACTCACAACCTTTACGTTGCAGATATCTGAAGAAGGGTCTCAACCCAAAATGTCACCCATTCCTTCTCCCCAGAGATGCTGCCTGTCCCACTGAGTTACTCCAGATTTTTGTGTCTATCTCCATAACCATCTATATATAGGTCCGGTACTACTGACCGGATAGGACCACCAGCAAAAAGTTTCACAGGAACGTTGCCTGTGCTGCAATGAGGAGACATTGGTGAGGCCAGAATTGTTTTCATTGGAGTGGAGAAGGCTGAAGGGTAACCTGACAGAAGTTAATAAAATTATGAGAAAAAAATATTTAAATAAAATTACGAGAAAAAAGTATTTAAAGACCAAGATCCCAGACCTGGTACAAAACTCATGTTCTACTGGGCAGTGGTGATCATTGTACTCTTATTTACTTCTGAGACCTGGTGTTCAGAGAACAGCAGGCACCACAAAGTATCACAAAAGTGCTCAAAATCTTCCAAATTCACTCTAAGGATCAGCAAAATGTTAGTGTTTCACCCAGACCAATATTTGAAGTCTAGAATTCACAGTTATGTCAGTTACATTGGGCAGTCATTTGCATGTCCGACACTAAACTCTTGAAATGGATGGTTCATTCCAAACGTTGACATATGAAAGAGGAAAAGATTCAAGCATTTGCTCAAAGCCTCCTTAAAGAAAGCAACATTCCTACTACTGAAGGGAATCTCTGAGGTATGACCACGAAAGGTGGTCATATATCCAGTACGATATTGAAAACAAGGCCACGTATCAGAAGCACATAGTAAATGGCTTAAGAACACATTACCTCACAAACTACCCACTTGTCTGAATAGCAGGTACTCCTGCCTCAACTGTGGGATGGTTTGCAGTTCCCTTATTGACCACCTCAAATTTATAACAATTAGGAGATGTCAACTTCAATTTGTTACACATTCTTCCTGTGGCCACGTGGGTCTCCTCTGGATGCCCCAGTTTCCTTATACATCCCAAAAGCATGCATGTTTGGAGGTTAATTGGCCCCTGTAAAATTGTCCTGATGTGTGTGTAGTAAGAGAGAAAGTGGGGTAACATAGGACTAGTGTGAACAGGTGATAGATAGTCGGTGTGGACTCTGTGGGCTGAAGGGCCTGTTTCCAGGCTGCATCTCTAAAATAAACTAAAATCCCTAGGTAATACTTCTGAAGAAGGTGGTTGAGGTTGGCAATCCAAAGACACATGACCACTACAAATCCCAGCATCACATCAGTTGAATTTGAATTACAAAATGCAGAAAGACATCGGTAATCATGAACCATTAATAGCCATCAAGGAATGATATTTGTTGTATGTAACCCTCGGCTCATGTTGTTGACACTTATTGGGTCTCTGAAATAGCCCTGCCAGCCACTTAGGGATGAGCAATAAATAAATGTCTTGCCAGTTCTGCTCAGAAGTACCGTGTCAGTTATCACCGCATGGTACGGAAGTGGCGAATCCGTTGCTAAGGAAACTGTACTGAAAAAAAGGCGAAACACAAAGTAGCATCCATGAAGGCCAAATGTAGAAAGAGAACATGAAATCTGAATGAATCAAAATGTTTCTTGGAAGAAATAGTGTTGTTGATCTGATATTGAAACTTTTATATGATCAACCCAAATCAAAATCATTCTTTGCAAATAAATAATGGTTGCAGAGGTCTTACCACGGATAAATGATTCTAACAAAATATTACCCATAAAGCTCTTCCAGGAAGCATGGCAAGATTAGTGTCGTTGTTCATTGACTTACAAAGAGCCAACATCTCAGAGCAGTTCATTTCAATCCATTGGAAAAGTAGCTTATCCAGAAGCACCAAAATGTTGTCCTTTACTTCACAAAATAACTAGTCAATTGATTCAATACGGGGCCGACTGACACTGACTGAATATGCATAGGTGATAGAACAGTCAAGTCAAAGAAAATAAAATTAAATATCTCGGAAGGAACTGCAGATGCTGGTTTAAACCGAAGATAGACACACAAAGCTGGAGTAACTTAGCGGGACAGGCAGCATCTCTGGAGAGAAGGAATGGGTGATGTTTTGGGTCGAAACCCTTCTTTATTAAGCTTGAAATAGTGCAGAGAAGATCTACGAGGATGTTACCAGGTCACATGGGCCAGAGCTATAGGGAGGTTGGTCAGGCTAGGACTTTATACCTTGGGAGTACAAGAGGATGGAGGGTGATCTTATCGATGTATATAAGATCATGAGTCTTTTTTTCCAGGGTAAGGGAATCAAGTAGAGGCCATAGGTTTAAGGTGAGAGGGAAAGATTTAATAGGAACCAGAAGGTCAACCTTTTCAATCAGACAGGTATATGGAACTAGCTGCCAGGGGGAGGCCGTTGAGATAGATACAATAACAGCTTCAGGCTGAAGAAGACTGACTACAGAAGACTGACGCCAAACTTCAGTCTGAAGAAGGGTCTCGACCCGAAACATCACCTATTCCTTCTCTCTAGAGATGCTGCCTGTCCCGCTGTGTTACTCCAGCTTTTTGTGTCTATCTTCAAAATAAAATTGACAAGGTTAAAAAGGGGTGCCAATTTGCTTGTATCTTTTTGACAATCTCATGAAATCAAAATCAACCTCAGTATCTCTTACAAAAATAATCCAAGAACATTGGAAAATGAAAGGAAAAATAATCACCTTTTATTACTAAGTGACAGTCTGTGACACTATGAAGTATTATGTACCATATTATTGATATGTACCATATTATATATTGAGAAAGCAAGATTCTGCCAAATTAATTGAAACGATATATGATAAGGATATATGATAAGGAACGGATGCAAGAGTCATGCCACATTTGGGTATCAAAAGCTTGAAACATTAGGATTGAGACAAATAAAGTTTGAGTGTGGCACAGTGTAAAAAAAGGATAGAAAGCTAAAATTTGATTTTACCACAGTGATGAAATATGAAGGAGGAACAGACAAGATGCTGTAAATGGAGTTTTAAAAGAAAAAGAATGGAAAAAATAACTACAATAGTGTTCATTTAATAGAAAGGTTGTAATGCATGTTAGAGATGCAAAAGAGCCACTTCATCCAGGGTTATGACGGTTTGAAGAATTTTCTCTTACGGAAAGCTTAAATCTTCTGGGACTAATATCCTTCCTTGTTCTAACATCACTCTTATTATTGTACTGTCATCAACCCAAAGGATTAACTTCTGTTTCTCTCTCCACAGTTGCTGCCTGTTTTAATTTAATATTTGCAGTATCCGCATTATTTTGGTTTTAGTATTCAAGTCTTGAGTTGTTTTATTGAGCTGAGAATGTTTGAGGGGAATAAGGGTGACAATGAAAGTAAATCTAGTTTGCTCAAGCAGCTTCAGCAACGTAAGAGAATTCAGAGTACCATTTTGAGTTAGAGGATTGGAGTATGGTTCACAATATCAATAAAGACTGCTTATGGCGAAAAATTAAGACAGCTTTCAAAATATTTTGAGCCAACATTTGAAAGTCAAACACCGAGAAGATGACACATATTATACTGTATGTGTCACTGAGGAGCTCAATGGCACGGCATTTGATGTTTTGCAATTCTAAAATTAAATGCTGAGAACAAGATGTTATGCCTCAATTGAAGATCGTTATATGTAGTCTGCATTTGATTCGCCAGAACATATAATTAAAAACCTTTATGGTCTTACTGCTATCATTTTATCCATAAATTAAATTATTATTAATTTACGAGAATTATTATTAGTTTACGAGAAAAAATGACAGAAGAAAAGTCATATATATCTTTCCCATAATCAACCATAAGACAGCTTTTGCATTACAAATATTCGCCATCCCTTCCCCGCCCAAGTCACACTCCGTCTCTCCCCCACCCAAGTCGCACCAGCTTCTCATTCTCACTTAGCAAACAGCTAACAATGGCCTGTTTCCTTTATCATTACTTTTTTGCATATTTTCATTCATTTGGTCTATATCTCTCTACATCACCATCTATATCTCTCGTTTCCCATTCCCCTAATTCTAGACTGAAGAAGGGTCTCGACCCGAAACGTCACCCATTCCTTCTATCCAGAGATGCTGCCTGTCCCGCTGCTTTACTCCAGCATTTTGTGGTCTTTTTTCAGTTTCAACCAGTATCTGCAGTTCCTTCCCACACATATGAAATACATGTTCCATATCAGCAAGAAATATCAGCATATCAGTAATATCAGTGACAATATTACTGAGATGGTATAACACCATCTTTAAAATAGGTTTGCTGAAAATTAGATTATTAGGGAAATAAATAGCTGGCACTGTGGTTCATAGCACCATTGTGTAAAGTCTTAAAACTAGTTATAAAACATGTCACATTAGCAGTTTCTTCAATCTGCTCTCTATACTGGTGGGAAGTTAGATTCACTGAATACAGTTTCAGCTCAGCTTCTTTGTGAATTGTGTATTTTTGAAGGAATGGAGATGCAAGACTAAAGTCACGGTGACGCAGCGGTAGAGTTGCCTTACAGAGAATGCAGCGCCGGAGACCCGGGTTCGATCCCGATTACGGGTGCTGTCTGTGCGGAGTTTGTACGTTCTCCCCGTGACCTGCGTGGGGTTTTTCCGAGATCTTCGGTTTCCTTCCACATTCCAAAGACGTACAGGTTTGTAGGTTAATTGGCTTGGTAAATGTAAAAATTGTCCCAAATGAATGTTAATGTGCAGGGATCGCTGGTCGGCGAGGACCCGGTGGGCTGAAGGGCCTGTTTCCGTGCTGTATCTCTAAACTAAACTAAACTAAAACAATCTTTCTTCAAATGATAGCAAAGTTATTCAGAACTAGGCATGGAAGATTTAGCAATCGTCTACAAAATCCACGATTCGAAGATAGTTAAAAATAGCCTGCATCTGGTAAAAAACGTTCTGCTCTTATTGATATCATTTTGTTCTCACCACAAGTTTAACAGGTACCTGTATGGCTGGAATGTCATGGTTACAAGTCTCTGCAGTAATGGAAAACAAATAAAACCAAAGATGCTGAAATCTAAAACATAATGAGAAATGGTGAAACTACTCAGTCAGTCAAGCAGCATTAGTGTTTCAGGTTGAAGACCCTACCTCAGAACTAAGTAGGAGAGAAAGGTAGACACAACATGCTGGAGTAACTCAGCAGGACAGGCAGAATTTCTGGAGAGAAGGAATGGGCTACGTTTCGGGTCGAGATCCTTCTTCAGACGGGAAAGTTAAAATAGGAAACTTATAGGCTGTGGGCCGAGGAGCTTTAGTCTACTGTTTTGTGACCCAACTGACAGAACTACATGAAAATTTCACATATTGTGTAAAAATATTATATAAATCACCCCTGAAACTCGTCAAGAACAAAACTTAGAGAAAAAACGGAAAATGTTCGGATATTTTTAGTCCAATCAAAGCACGTTTAACATTGAGTTGTACGCCAGTTGGCCAATCACGTGCTTTGTTTCAGGCTAGCTAGGCAGGGAGCACACAACATGGCTGAGAGGGCTTCACTGATGCCTGTTTTATTGGAGATTCCGATGAAGGTTCTTTATAGTTCTGTGGAATACATGTCGTGGAAAGTTGCAGCAGGGTAATTGAATTTAGTGAGAAAAGCATTAAGAAGTCTGAAGAATGTGCAGCTAAGTGGATAGAAGTGGAACAAAGCCATGAAAGCACAGTCGCTGCTGAGATGCTGCAACACTAAGTTGTGAAACCAGTGAAACTTTGTGAATCAACTGAAACGGAAAGGTAAGATCTAAAGTCTGAATTTATGAAAATTAATCTGTATGGACTTTAATTAATTTAATTGCACCCTTTTATAATGTGAAAAAATGAGATTTGGAGGCTGTTCATTCACTCATTCATCCATTCATTCATTCACTCATTCATTCACTCATTCACTCACTCATTCATTCACTCAAGCATTCACTCACTCATTCATTCACTCACTCACTCATTCATTCACTCAATCATTCACTCACTCATTCATTCATTCATTCATTCACTCAATCATTCACTCACTCATTCATTCATTCATTCATTCACTCAATCATTCACTCACTCATTCATTCATTCATTCATTCATGAAGTTGAGGGCCCAAACTATGTGTATCCATAACAAAGTAAATTAAACATTTTCACTAATGCCAGCTTGTTGTAGTCTAATAAGTCTTTAACAACTAATCTCGGAGCTGCCTAAGATCACTTACCGAGTACAAGTGCTCCGATCGCGGGACCTATGTACTTAACATAGTGAAGCCGCGGTCTCAATTAAGAAGCGGCCGATTCGCGAACGCGGAGCCGTGGAGTGTGTTTAGATCATCTCCGTGGTGGGGGGGGAGGCTGTACATAGTGCCGTCCGCTACGGCCGTTTCCAGGCCCCGACCACGGGAGAAAAACGGACGAATATTCATTGCACTTTATATGCTGCCATTGGAGTGAGAAATGGTCAGAAATGGCTGATGTTTATGTAGAAATGAATTGGTGTATGTGAACTTGAACTTGAACTAATTTATCTATGGTAGTAAGTGTTATTCTCATTAACATTAAGAAGAGGTTGAAATTTTATGAATTGAAGTCCATGCAGACTTAATGACTATGAGATTTTTTTTTGTAGCCTCTGCCTGACCCTCCACTTGAACTTGAACTAACTTATCAATGGATTTATCAAAACTTATCAAAAGACTTGGAATCTGATGAAGAATATTCAGATGAAGATCAGATGTAATGTAAACAAATAAATTGGGGAAATAAATGATTATATAAAGTTTTATTTTAATGTCGATCGTTTCACTGTTTATTTGGTCAAATTAATTAAACAATGAGTGAATTACTTATGATAATGGCGTGCTGGTGAATGACTGCAACAGTCCACCCACCCATCCACACATACATACACACATCCACACACACATCCATCCATACGCACACTTCCATGCATGCACACACACACACACATACATGCACACATACATCCGCACACACACACATCCATCCGCACGCAGACATACATGTACACATCCATGCACACACATACATCCACACACATACATCCACACACATACATCCACATATACATCCACACATCCATCCATCCACACATACATACACACTTACATCCACATATCCACAGATACACGTTTGACAGGTATACACAGACACGCACACAAACTACAGATACTCAAACAATGCAACACTTTTAGGGTTATTTTAGGTTAAAGGTAATAGCCCTCATTTGCAAAGGCACCATAAATATAGGCTCATTGTAGCTTAAAATGAATACTTATCGAGTAAATATCAGAATATTCGATTCTTGGTCAGGATGTGACATTTACATCAGAAATAAGACAGGTCTCTTACAGGTCTGCCACCCAGCCTGCCCCAGTCCCAGTCCCACTATGGCTGTTACCCCCACTCTCCCCACTATGGCAGTCAGTGGGGTTCAGTAAAAGGGGGAACCCAGAGGATCTGTCCTGACCCTTTAATTAGGCAGGTTCATGAGCCCTTAAAACCTGGGACCTCTGCTGCAGTCTCATTACATTTCCTATTAAAGCGACTGGAAGATGCCTTGCAGGATTGCCCCCCAGCCTGGCACTGCCCCAGTTCCACTGTGGCCGTGACCCCCACTCTACACACTGGCAGTCAGTGGGGTTCAGTAAAGGGAGGAACCCACAAGAACTGCCCTCACCCATTAATTAGGCTGGTTCAGGAGCAGGACCTCTGCGACAGTGTGATTAAAAAAACACTCACAATTATATTCATCATATTATTTTTATATAATATAATTATACTTAATTATATATGATTACAGTCATATTTACAAGTCATATATATATATAGGTATAATAATATATAGTTTAAATGGACTGCAACACGGAAATAGGCTGCCCATGGTGTAATATGGGCATTGGCCACTAGATGGTGCTTACTTTCTCGATCTCATTTTCTAATTAGTTTAATTAATTAATGTGCAACTTTTGGCACCGACGAGTTATGACATCCTTCTCAATTATATTTCACCTAAATCTGTGGAAAATTTCATGTAGTTCTGAGACGTGGGTCACGAAAACCGATTTCTAGACGCATTTTTGATGCTCGGCCCACAGCCTATTACCCGTGGAGCCGTCGGGTCGCCGTTGTGACGGGAATAAAAGATGGACTGACATTGTGCATAGGCCGCGCTGAGGACCCGAGGGGAGTCCTTTGTGACGCCTGTCAAGGCGAGCTGAGGACCCGTGGGGTGTCCTTTGTGAAGCCTGTCAAGTAAAGACGCAAGTGGGGGTGGGGAAAGTTGGGGTGGGGTAAGTGGGGGTGGGGCAAGTGGGGCAGGGCAAGTGGGGGAAGGGCAAGTGGGGTGCTGTTTTACTTTTTTAAAGTTTTAAACATAAAATATACCATCAATCTGAATGAAACTTGTTTAGTTTACATCACAGGACAATAGTGAGTAAGGTGGGCCAAAAATTGCAGTGCTATCGTGTACCGTTTTTGCGCAAATACAAACCGGGCAAACAAACGGACAAACAAAGAAGATGAGAATTTTAGTAATATACTAAAATTATGTTGGGTACCATCCCCTCAACACGCGTTTGCTGGGGAGGGGGGGTGGCCTGCAGCGTCACGCACACATACTAACCACTCCCCCCCCACACACACACACACCACCACACACACACACTAACCACCCCCTTGATATTATATTATCCCCCTATATATTAATATTATTCATTCGCTCCTTTTACCCCATCCCCCGCCCTATCCACTCACGCATAGCCCCCAACTGGCAGGCGTGGCTAGAGAGGGTGTGGGAGAGAGGGCAAGGGCAGAGAGAGGGCAGGGGCAGTGAGAGGGCAGGGATAGAGAGAGGGCAGGGGCAGTGAGAGGGCAGGGTCAGGGGCAGAGAGAGGGCAGGGGCAGGGGCAGAGGGAGGGCAGGGGCAGAGGGAGGGCAGGGGCAGAGGATGGTGGCAGAGGACGGGCAGGGGCAGAGTGGGGCATGGGCAGAGAGCGGGCAGGGCAGAGGATGCGCAGGGGCAGAGGGCAGGCAGGGTCAGAGGGCGGGGCAGGGGCAGAGGGCAGAGACATAGGGCAGAGACAGAGTTCAGAGTGCAGAGGCAGAGGCAGGGGGAGGCAGAGAGGGAATGGGGGGCGGAGTGGGGGTGGCAGAGAGGGACCTGGAGGGGGACAGAGAGGGAGCAGGTGGGCAGAGAGGGAGGGAGGTCGAGTTTAAGGGGTGGGGGGTGTCACAGGGGTGGGCTGGTTCCCGAACGCAATACTCGCTCCGGCTCCAGGGCCACTGCTGTGGATTTACCCAAAGTTCACAACATTAGCAACACCTTATACTGACAAAGGAGCTGAACAGTCCATTCAATGGGTTGTCCTTCATTTCATACAATTATTGGCATTTCCTTTGTTCTACCCTTTGCCCTCTTCACTGATACTTGCTTTCTCTCTTAAGGTCATAAGGTCATCAGGAATAGGAGTAGAATTAGAACATTCAGCCCATCAAGTCTACGCCATTCAATCATGGCTGATCTATCTCTCCCTCCTGTCCCCATTCTGCTGCCTTCTCCCCATAACCTCAGACACCTGCACTAATCGGTATGTCAAAGAGGACTCTCTCGAACTTCTACAGGTGCACAGTAGAGAGCATGCTGACCGGTTGCATCGTGGCTTGGTTCGGCAACTTGAGCGTCCAGGAGCGGAAAAGGATGCAGAAAGTTGTGACCACTGCCCAGTCCATCATCGGCTCTGACCTCCCCACCATCGAAGGGATCTATCGCTGTCGCTGCCTCAAAAAGGCAGCCAACATCATCAAGGACCAACACCATCCTGACCACACACTCATCTCTCCGCTACCATCGGGCAGAAGGTACAGGAGCCTGAGATCTGTTACATCCAGGTTCAGGAACAGCTTTTTCCCCACAGCCATCAGGCTATTAAACTCGCCAACAAACAGACTCTGAAGTGTAACAGCCTATTGCACTTTATCTGCTTATTTATGTGTATATTGAACTGAACTGTTCTGTATTTTTGCTTACAATATTCTGTTGTGCTGCAGCAAGCAAGAATTTCATTGTCCTATCTGGGACACATGACAATAAACTCTCTTGACTTGACTTGATCGAATTTCACTGTACCTTAATTGGTACATGTGACAATAAACTGACCTTGAAACCTTGATCAAGAATCTATCCATCTCTGCCTTAAAAATATCCACGCACTTTGCCTCCACAGCCTTCTGTGGCAAAGAATTCCACAGATTCACCACCCTCTGACTAAAGAAATTTCTCCTCATCTCATTCCTAAAAGAACATCCTTTAACTCTTCCTCAGTTCCAATGAAGCATGAAACAATAAATGATTTATTTTTGCTCAAATGTTGGTTGATGGCACAGTTCTTAAAGCAAATCTCTGCACGATATCTTGGTGAATCAGAGGGTTTCTTTCCACAGACTTTCAGCTAAACAGAGGCAGGTGTCAACAGTCAACATGTATATATTCTGGTACAAAAGTGAACAGTATAATCAGAATGCATATGACCAAAATCAACTCAAGTCAACTTAACTGTTTTCATATTCACAAGTATGGTGAGGTACAGCTACACTGAAAATCTTGCTTGTAGCAGCATCACAACTGCCAGTTGGTGCTGCTCAAATAAGGCTTCAATTGCAGGTGAAATTGTGTCGCTGCTTGACTGTATTCGTCATTTTGCAGGTTCACATTGTAAAAACAGCTTGATATCATGACGAGATGCGATCCCACCTTCTCACAAGGAACAAACACCTCGCATGGAAGGCACGGAATATGTGAAGTTGATGTACTGTTCCCATAAAACAGATGAAGGTATAAACTAAGCAGAATAGTGTGACTCTTTGGGAATCCAGAATTACTGTTCAGTCAACGAAGAGCAGTATGAAGGCAGTCAGGTGCATCACATATTGAGCAAGTTGTTACAAATTTTGCCTGGAGGTTTGGAATCGAAAAGCAGTTGGAGGACACTGTGAAAGGATGTCAATGATGTACAGGACATCATAATAATCCACCTGCAGGTCCTCTCAACTCACATCCCTGGTTGCGAAAATTATGATTGTCAGTGGCAGCAGACGCAATCCAAGTCGGAAGATGCTTTCTTCATGTATTTTATTTTACCATGAGTCCTAGGGTGAGTGAGGACTCCATGCCTTGTATCGCAGCTACATCAGTAGATGGTACACGTAATGTTCAAAGGCATGGTTGCTATGAATAACAGCTCTCTGACCTTACTTTTCTTGCTTTTATCTGCAATCAAGGCAAGATTATTTTCCTCAAAAATGCTCATTTCTTCCCCCACAAGCTAACTTCATTTTGTCTTGATCTACTGTCTTGATCGACTGACTGCCATTATGTGATGTGATGTTTGTTTTCAGGGTGATTTTAACGTTTTTTTCTGGCCTTCTCATTTCCTTTCTCCATTAGTGAACAAATGTTTTGGTCGGCATGCAGCAGGCATTATACCAAATGTCTGCTCCACTTGAATTGATGCAGGATAAGCAAGTCTCAACAGGTAATAAAGATAACTAATGTTCACTTCCCTGTCGATATGGAGGGTAGGTGACAATCCTCTCAGTTTGAAGAAGGGTCTCGACCTGAAACATCGCCTATTCCTTCGCTCCATAGATGCTGCCTCACCCGCTGAGTTTCTCCAGCATTTTTGTCTACCATCCTCTCAGTTCATGTCTTTTTAAGAAAACTCTGATGTTGGTATTCCAGGTTTTTCAAACATTTTGGGCAAGTCACCTAAGACCTGCATGAACAAGAACAAGTTACTTTGTAAACTAAAAGTCTAGTATGTATTCTCTTGCCATGGTTATCAGTGATGAGACAGCCTGGCAAATGTAAAGGTGAGACATTGCATACTGTGCTAAACCGAGACATTAATATTTGTCCATTGGGAGAGATGACTATTAAGGCAAACAAGGTGCTCAACATTCCTCTGTTCCTCTGTCAATAGAGACCTTCTTTGTGGAGTCTGTTGTTTCACTGGCGCTAGAGAAGGTCCAGAGAAGGTTTACGAGAATTATCCCAGGAATGGGAAGGATGAGGGGGAACCTCATTGAATCTGATCAAATAGTAAAAGGCCTGGATAGAGTGGATGTGGAGAGGATGTTTCCACTGGTGGAAGAGTCTAGGACCAGAGGCCATAGCCTCTGAATAAAAAGATGTACCTTTAGGAAGGAAATGATGAAGAATTTCTTTAGTCATGGGGTGGTGAATCTGTAGAATTCGTTGTCACAGAAAGCTGTGGAGGACAAATCAATGGATATTTTTAAGGCAGAGATTGATAGATTCTTGCTTAGTAAGGATGTCAGGGGTTATGGGGAGAAGGCAGAAGAATGGGGTTGGGAGGGAACGATAGATCAACCACGATTGAATGGCAGAGTAGACTTGATGGGCCGAATGGCCTAATTCTGCTCCTATCACTTGAGAAATTAGTAACTTATGAACTGCGAGCAGGCTGTTGCAGAATTTTTGTTTGGCAAATGTTGAAGATTGTTACGCTATTGCAAGTTTCAGATAAATTGTTAATGATGTATTATACACTTCTGAGCATGCAAATGCAGCATAATGCTGGAGTCAATTATAAAAGGTGAAATAGCGACACATTTGGATAGCAGTAGCAGGATCGGTCCGAGTCAGCATGGATTTACGAAGGGGAAATCATGCTTGACTAATCTTCTGGAATTTTTTGAGGATACAACTAGGAAAATGGACAACGGAAAGCCAGTAGATGTAGTGTACCTGGACTTTCAGAAAGCATTTGATAAGGTCCCACATAAGAGATTATTGGGCAAAATTAGAGCACATGGTATTGTGGGTAGGGTGTTGACATGGATAGAAAATTGGTTGGCAGACAGGAAACAAAGAGTAGGTATTAAGGGGTCCCTTTCAGAATGGCAGGCAGTGACTAGTGGGGTACCGCAAGGCTCGGTGCTGGGACAGCAGCTAATTACAATATACATTAATGATTTAGATGAAGGGATTAAAAGTAACATTAGCAAATTTGCAGATGACACAAAGCTGGGTGGCAGTGTGAACTGTGAAGAGAATGCTATAAGGATGCAGGGTGACTTTGACAGGTTGGGTGAGTGGGCAGATGCATGGCAGGTGCAGTTTAATGTGGATAAATGTGAGGTTATCCTTTTTGGTGGCAAAAACAGGAAGGAAGATTATTATCTAAATTGAGTCAAGTTGGGAAAAGGGGAAGTATAACGGGATCTGGGTGTCCTTGTTCATCACTCAATGAAAGTAAGCATGCAGGTACAGCAGGCAGTGAAGAAAGCAAATGGCATGTTGGTCTTCATAACAAGAGGAGTTGAGTATAGGAGCAAAGATGTCTTTCTGCAGTTGTACAGGGCCCTAGTGAGACCACACCTGGAGTATTGTGTGCAGTTTTGGTCTCCCAATTTGCGGGTTCACTGGGTTAATTCCTGGGATGGCGGGACTGTCATATGTTGATAGAATGGAGCGGCTGGGCTTGTATACTCTGGAATTTAGATGAGAGGGGATCTTATTGAAACAAATAAGATTATTAAGGGTTTGGACACGCTAGAGGCAGGAAACATGTTCCCGATGTTGGGGGAGTCCAGAATCAAGGGCCACAGTTTAAGAATAAGGGGTAAGCCACTTAGAACAGAGATGAGGAAAAACATTTTCACACAGAGAGTTGTGAGTGTGGAATTCTCTGCCTCAGAGGGTGATGGAGGCTGGGTCTCTGGATGCTTTCAAGAGAGAGCTGGACAGAGCTCTTAAAGATAGCGGAGTCAAGGGATATGGGGAGAAGGCAGGAACAGGGTATTGATTGTGGTTGATCAGCCATGATCACATTGAATGGGGGTGCTGGCTCGAGGGGCCGAATGGCCTACTCCTGCACCTATTGTCTATTGTCTATAATCATGTCCATTCACAAGTTTGACAGTGTTCCTCATGCTCCTACTTTAGCTCTCGCATGTAGGTGAGAGGTTGAAGAGATTGTTTTTAGTCAGAAATTGGTCCTTAATGCTCAGAAACTGATCGTCTTGGATTAAATGTAATACAAAGGAAATGCTGATTTATACCAAAGATAGACACAAAATGCTGGAATAAATCAGCGGTCAGGCAGCATGTCTGGAGAAAATGGATAGGCGATGTATCAGGTCGAGACCCTTCTTCATGTTCCGAATTGAAACGTCATCTATCCACTTTCTTCAGAGATGTTGCGTGACCCGCTGAGTTCCTCTAGCACTTGGTGTTTTATCGGTGAAAGATGGACTGAAAAATATGTGAGGATATGAAACGGAGCCAGAACTTACTCACTTCCTATTCAAATTTCCACATCATTGGCACTCCTCTGGCATCATGGATGGTTTGTTACCAATAAGAGGTCAGTGGGGCTGGTGCAATTCTTTAAGCAGGCTTTGAACATACCCTTGAATCTTTTCCTCTCCCTAACTGGTAATCTTTTCCTGTGACAGAGCTTTGAGTAGAATATAAACTTTGAATGTCAAGTGTCAGGCATGTAAATGACTAGGCCTGCCCAATGCTGGAGATGTAGGCTTGAATGAGGACACTGACATTGATTCCCTTATCATTCCACTGAATTCAGAGAAATTTGCGGAGACAGCATTGGTGGTTGCTTTCCAGTGCCATGCCCATTGGTGTATGTACTCCAAGTTCAATATTTCTAAGACTTTGTAAATACACCAATATCGACTAACGACAACCACTTACTGAATTATTGATAGGGAGATGTGTGTCACAGACACTCATCTAGTGAAGCTAAAGCTATGTATTTTAAAAAGGTGAAGCAGAAGAAACATTGCAAAGCCAGAGCTCATTATCACCATCTCAAAATAGATGATCCTGTCACTTTACAAGAGGTCACATGAGCAATTTGATTATTATGATTGATGTTTTTATGATTATTATGATTGATGGTCATTTATTGAAGTGGACCAGTCTTATTTGTTGTTCATCTAAAACATAGCAGCAAAAGGGGCTAAGGAAGATAAAAGTAATACAGAGGAAGATAAAGGCTGCACATGACTAGAATCGGATTATAAATAGCGAGAACAAGGTTGTCCTCAAGGAATCAAAGGGAAAGATGAAGTTAAAAGAAAAGCAAAGAGAGCATTTGAGAAAAGACCTGCTGGCAGCATAAAATGAAATAAAGAGGAAGAAGTTTAGACATTATTGCCTTCCATCACAGTGGGGAACGTGGAGAATCCGCTGGGTGGGTGTTTATGTTGACTTTTATGTAGTTGTGTGTCTTGTTGCTTTTTTTTAGTATGGCTGTATGGTAATTCGAATTTCACTGTACATGTGACAATAAACTGATCTTGAAACCTTGAAGTATTGAAAGCGTGAATTAAAATACTACAAAACTCAGAGAAACATGGAAAATAAATGCAGGAGTAGGCCATTCAGCTCTTCGAGCCAGCACCGCCAATCAACATGATCATGGCTGATCATCTAAAATCAGTACCCCGTTCCTGCTTTCTCCCCATATCCCTTGATTCCATTAGCCCTAAGTGCTATATCTAACTCTCTCTTGAAAACATCCAGTGAATTGGCCTCCACTATCTTCTGTGGCAGAGAATTTCACAGATTCACAACTCTTTGGGGGAAAAGTTTTTCTTCATCTCAGTCCTAAATGGCCTATCCCTTATTCTTAAACTGTGACCCCTGGTTCTGGACACCCCCAACATCGGGAACATTTTTCCTGCATCTAGCCTGTCCAATCCCTTAAGAATTTTATATGTTTCGAGAAGATCACCTCTCATCATAAATTCCGGTCGATCCATTCTTTTATCATATGTCAGTCCCGCCATCCCGGGAATTAACCTGGTGAACCTACGCTGCACTCCCTCAATAGCAAGAATGTCCTTCCTCAAATTAGGAGACCAAAACTCCTCTGAGACCCCTTACTTTGTAATCCAAAAATCACATTCATGATAGTTTGATTCATGAAGCCTTCAGTTTTGATCGTTCCATTCGCATCCAATTTGCCTACAACAAGAGAATTAATCATCCAATGAGGGAATATTTCATGGATAATCATTAGATACTTTCGAAGAAAATATTTGAGTTGATCAGCATACTAAAGGTTTTTCATGAATCTTTCCCCTGATTTTCACACCAACTGAAGATACATCCAGCCATACCAGATCCATCTGTTAGCTTGTTTAACTTGGTTGCATTGACATATACCATACGTTTAGAAAAAGAACGTGTTTGTATAAACAAATTCACCAAGATTTTCTTTCCAGTTTGTATTGCGTTCACAAATGATTTGCTCACAATTGAAATTGAGGTCCAAGAAACAGCCACATATATCAGTTAGGATTTATGCTAGATGTCACCAGGTTGTGTTTGAGTACATACACCTTATGGCCAAGTGCAGAATGCAAAACTATCAGTGTGTAATGATGATTGTATTCCGACAGAGACATTTAAAAATTCCATGCACTAACCTGCAAACCCCCACTATTGTTACTTAAAGGGTTCATGAACTGCTAGAGGATTTCTTTGGCCATCTGTTTTTTCCCCCCTGAATTTTAAATGATCCACAAGAAATGAACTGACTTGGACTGAATAGTTTTATATTGATTTAAAAGCTCATACTAAAACAAGCTACTTTCCAGTCATGGATGACTTGATAAGGCTACCTTTAGATATTCAGAATGACTGTAAGAATCAAAAGAGGCTGAGCCGGATAAACTGCAATAAAAGAGACGAGGAAGAGGGAAAGGTGCTCTCATACTTTCATTTCATTGAGATGTCTTCAATCAATCAGTGTTCTTGATGGAAACCTCTTAACTACAGCAGCTGCAAGTCCACACTCAGAACAATCTAAAGGCATTTCCTTCCATTGCTATGCAGACAATACGCAAATCCCCCTGAAGCCCAAAAAACAATCAAATCTACTTAACCTTATCCACTGCCTCGAGGATATAAAGTGTTGGATGGCCCAGAACTTCCTCCAACTAAACAAGAATAAGTCTGAGGTCATCCTTCTCAGCCCCTCGGACTCAATCAAAACGATAGCAGGCAGCCTTGGAAGCCTTACCCCATTACTCAAACCGCACGTCAAAAACCTTGGCGTGATATTTGACTCAGCATTGAAATTTGACAAACAAGTCAATGCCGTGGTAAAAGCTAGCTTCTTCCAGCTTCGGATGATAGCTAAAATAAAACAATTCCTCCAGTTTGATGACCTCGAAAAGATCATCCACACATTTATTTCCTCCCGCCTCGATTACTGCAACTCCCTTTACACTGGCATCAGCCAATCTTCCCTGTCCCGCCTGCAACTGGTCCAAAACGCTGCAGCGAGACTCCTGACGGGCACCCGAAAAAGGGACCACATCACCCCGATTCTGGCCTCTCTCCACTGGCTCACTGTGTGGTTCCGAATAAATTTCAAGATCCTTCTTTATGTTTACAAAGCCCTTAACGGGCTTGCTCCCACCTACATCAAAAGTCTGCTTATCCACCACACCACCTCCAGGTCCCTCAGATCGGCCGACTTGGAGTTACTTAACTCTAGGCATAAGCTCAGGGGCGACCGCAACTGTGGAACAGCATCCCTCTTCCCATCAGAACTGCCCCCTCCATCGACTCTTTTAAGTCGAGACTTAAAACTCATCTTTACTCTCAAGCCTTTCTTGACATCTTCTGAGGGAGAGCTATATGTATGTACTTAAGCTATGAACAAATGTTGTATAATGTTAGTACCTCCACCAATGTAAAGCACTTTGGTCAACGAGAGTTGTTTTTTAAATGTGCTATAGAAATAAAAGTGACTTGACTTGACTTGACTTAAACATGCAGTCCATAGTTAATAACATTCCATAGTCACCATGCTGCCATAATGGCTGCCCTCGATGCCTCATGTAATACAACTATCTGAACATTAATAAAATTCCATAGTTACCATGCTGCCATAATCGCCTCGCCTCGCTGCCTCATGTAATACAACTGTCTGAACATTAATAAAATCCCAGTCTCCATGCTGCTCTAATGGTCTTTTCTCGATGCCTCATGAGAGCAAGCAGAAATTGATTCATGCTGCTGATAAATATCAAATCACTTTTTAAGAATTTTAATAAAAAAACATAAGAATGTTATGAATCTTTATATTTTTTAGAGGTCATCCTTGAAGTAGTTGCATGTTCCCGGGAAAGCAACAGCTCATGAGGCGGATCAGAAAACCCCAGCAAGTTATTGATTCCTGAATACCATAAAGAGACTTCAACATCCTAGGTATGTTACAATACTTACCTTCAGCGGCGCTGCAATTCTGCCACTGGCCGTGTGCGCGATTTTGGCGCCTTTAAGGGGGGGGGGCAGGGTTAAAATGCGGGTTTCTCCTACCTTGTCCTGTATTATATTTCGTTGGAGTACAAGCGTTTGCTGAAAAATCGTTCCTACGGGCGTTTTGTGTATTTTTTATTTTTATTACATCGACAATGTCAGCGCTGGAGTTATTTTAAAATCAGCTTCGAAAGCCGTCAACGCCGACAACGGGGATGGATTTCACACATGGGACAGGTAAACGAAAGTAGTTTATTTTTTTGTATAAAAGTGCTTCTTAAGAAGCCTTTAATTCATATTTTTTAATGCGAAACGGTGATTCTTTTCCCCGAACTATCGGCAGAATTTTTCATGCCGATACAGGGTTAAATTCACCACAAATCAATGTTCCAAATGATCGCGTTCCAGAAAACCTCATTCGCAAGATGATTTAAATGGCCATTAATTTACAGGTATTAAACATTAAATTCCTTCCATTTGGCCTGTAAATCCATGACAATAAGATTAAAAAATTATGTTATATTGTGAATTCTTGTGTGAATGTTATTTGGACACTTAGGCTATTACAAATGTTAATCTATTCTTAAGAAATTGATAGATGTTTAGATCTAGTAATTGAATTTTGTAATTAGCTATAATTAGGTAACTAACTAATTATATGCTTTAATTTCATGTCATCTAAGTAAGATTGTTTCATATTTGTTTCAGAATGCTTCAATCTATAATAACTGAAAATTTCTTTCAGTTCTCTTAATTTTTAAGAAAGTTATGGGCTTTTGACTGTCCTCGATCACAGCTTTTGTGTTAAGTCAATGGAAAAGCAATAGGGAACAAAATGCTAATTTCCGAGTATGAAAACGGCCATAACCTTTTTAATACTGAAGATATGAAAGTGAATTAGGTGTCAAATTAAACTTCTTTTTATGCTTTATCTGATGGGATAAATTGCAGACTTTATTTTTAAAATCTCAAAATTTTGTAACATTGCTAAACATCCTGTTCCTCATTCAGCTGCCAATTTGTACGTCAGAACTACACGAATAAATTCCATCCATGTTCTAGAATAGTCTACTAGCAATTTCAAGCAAGATTGTTCAACTTTGATTAATGTCAAAGCATATTGATAAATTCAAAGGTTTACATTTAATCACAGGCTTCTACCGATTTAGCTCAACTCAGCTGGGCAAGTAAGGTACACAGCAGCTTACTTCAGCGGCTTACTTCAGCGCTGATCATGTACATAAATAATTAATAGGTTGCCAGCGGTAATAAAAATTCAGTGTTTAATGTGCTAATTTATGTGAAGTTGCTTTGCACTTGGGTAAAAATGTGTGAAGAGAAAGTATTTTTATTCTGCTATTTCATACAGGAGTGTTTCAACAATCAAAACCAACAATTAATACAATATTGAAATCAAAAGAGTTTTAATTCTCCCTAAATATTACGCTATGAAATCCACAGGACGGTAGTCTGGCAAAAATTGGGAAGTAGATGCACACAGCAAAGACTAGAATCAGAAATGTGTCTCTAACAGATTGTCTATGAGTCTGCTCTGTCATTCAATAAAATTGTGCTCTCAGCTCCTTTTTGGTGGCCTTTCTCCAAAAAGCTATCTATCTCAAATGAACTCCAAAGATTCCACTAACCTCAAAGAAATTGCTCCCGTATCAATCTTTGATCAGCCATTAATCCAAAGACCATGGCCACCATCTCTGAACTTCCATTCATATCTCTATCTCACCATCGTCAGGATCGTTATTCCCCCTCGTTTATTCTTGCTTGTCCCAAATGATGCTTTTGGTCTTGACACTATGTGTAAGATTATGAGTAGTACTTTTTCAAAAATCTCATAAGAATATAAAGTATGTTTGACAGTTATTTCAGTACACTGCATCTACCTCAGTCGAGATTATATGAATGAGATCACCTCTTATTCTTTTACAACTTCAGAGAATAAAGACCCATTCTTTCATCATTGCAGGCACACCTCCTGAAAGCTTCACCATATGGCCTCAAAAGCAGGGATAACCATTTTTAAATAAAAATAAAACTGCACGAAATAATCTGGATATAGTTTTACAGAAACCATGTGCAGTTCCAACGGGACTCTCTAATCTTGCACTCCATTATTAACAAGCAATTATTAACAGTGCATCTGCCTTCTTAGTTTTTTACTTTGCCAACATGCTAAATTTGTCTATTTCATGCACGTGGGCATCAATGATCTCTCCTCCTGACCATCTAAATATCTGAAGTCAGGAAGACAAAACTTCATCTCAAAACCACTACTGGTAGACATTTCCATCTATCTATATACTTTTAAAACTGTGTGTGTGTGTGTGGGTGTACGGCATTTTGCCTTTGAAACGTATCTCCTCGAAAACCAGATGCAAAAACGCGGAGATTTTTACAATTTCGGTAGGGATTTAACTTCAGAAGTACAGAAATCCACTCCTTGGTCAATTATTTCCACAGATTTTGAATAAAATTGTTCACAAAACTCAAATTTTAAAATATAAACACCGCTCACCAGCTGCTGACGTCACAATGCCCACATGCCCACCAATCCAGGCCCACCTGCGTCCTGGCCCCGACCCCCGCCGCTGTGGATTAAAGGCGCAGAAATATCGAGAAAGTTCTGCAGAACAAAGATTCTACAGCTGCGTTCCGCTTTATCTTCTTTGTTCTACAGATCTCGGGGCAGCGCCTCCTGACACGCTGAACTTCTCCTCATAAGTTCCGCTGAACTTTCTCCTCACAGCCGGCGCAGCTCGCAAAGCCCCGCCCACCTGCGCTCTCCTTCCATCCCCTGCGCGCTCATTCCAGCTGTGGGTTTCCAGAGAGTCAGAATTTGGCATTTGGCTCTCTGACTCCTCCCTGTTCTGTGTTCCTCTCTGTGAACGAGCAAGTTCTGCAGATCCGGAGGACAGGCGAGATCCTGGGGAGGTGAAGAGGGGGAGTGGGTGGATTGAGGGATCTCCCCCTCCCTCCCCACTCTTCCCCCTCTCTCCCCTAACCCTCTCCCCCTCCATCCCCACTCTTCCCCCTCTCTCCCCTACCCCAAATCCCCCTCCCTCCCCAATCTTCCCCCTCTCTCCCCGTATCCCTCTCCCCTCCCTCCACACTATTCCCCCTCTCTCCCCTACCCCATCTCCCTCCAGCCCTCCCTCCTCCCCTCCCCTCCCCCTTCCCTTCACCCCATTCCCTCTCCACCTTCCGTCCCCCTCCCCTTCCCCCCACCTCTCCCCCTCCCTTCCCCCCCTCTCCCCCCTTCCCTTCCCCCCCTCTCAGCCCCCCTCTCTCCCTCTCACCCCCTCTCTCTCCTCCCCTCTCTCTCTCCTCCCATCTCTCTCACCCCTCCTCCCCCACCGTCCCCCCCTCACCCACCCTCCATCTCCCCCTCCCCTCCACCCCTCTGTCTCTTGCCCTTCTGTGCCCCTTTCTCTCTGTCTCTCCCGATTCTCTCTCTGCTCTCACTCTCTACTCCCCTCCCTCTCTAGACGCGCCAGTGAGTTGGGGGCTATGCGTCAGTGGATAGGGCGGTTATGGAGTAAAAGGAACAAATTAATCATATTAATATAATATCAAGGGGGGTAGTTAGCGTGTGTGCGGGGGGGGGGGGGGGTAGTTAGTGTGTGTGATGCCGCATGCCTCCTCCCCCCCAGCCTCCCCCTCCCTGCAACCACACATTAGGGGAACAGACCCAATGGGTCTGCACTTGGTCTAGTATACTTTTAAAACTATGTGTGTGTGTGTGTGGGGGTGTATGGCATTTCGCCTTTGAAACGTATTTCCTCGAAAACCTGATGCAAAAAAGCAGAGGCTTTTTACAATTTCGGTGGCGATTTAACTTACGATTTCGGAAATCGATTGCTCCATAAATTTGATCAATTATTTTCCCACATTTTTAATAAAGTTGTTCACAAAACAGATTTTTTTAAAATCAAATAGCTGCGGCAGCTGCGGACGTCACAATGCCCTTGCTCGCGGCACTGCCCGCTCTCGATTAAAGCAGATGCTCTCAACACGCAGGCACACTTTCCACCACCCTCCCCCCCACTCAGTCATTCTTTCGCCTCCCGCTGGCCACCATCTCATTGCGTGCCCCGCGCGACGATAACGGCTGCTGCCGCCCGGCTCCCCTCCACTTCCCCCCCCCGGCCCGGCTCTGTCACACTGGCAGAAAACACAGATCGGCTGGTCCCCCCGTTGCTTTTCACCATCCTCACATCGCTCCGTGCCTTGCTCGCAGCCTGCAGGCTCACACGGGACCACGCCCACCCGCCCACTCCATCCTCCCCCCTCCCTCTCCCCGTACTCGGGGTCTGAAGCGTTCTGGAATTGGTCCTCTGTGGCGACCCGGAGATATCCGGCTGGCTCCGGGGGTACAGAGAGGATGCGCCAAGGATGCGACGCCAATGAGCTGAGGCTGAGGTTGCTGGGCGGCCCTACCCCTCTCCTCCTCCCTTCTTCCCCATCCCTTCTTGCCCCCTTCTCCCCCCTCCCCTCTCTCCCTCTCCACCCCCTCTCCTCTCTCCCTCTCTGCCCCCTCTCTCTCTCCCTCCCTCTCTCTCTCCCTCCCTCTCTCTCTCCCCCCCTCTCTCTCCCCCTCTCTCTCCCCCCCTCTCTCTCTCTCCCCTATCTCTCTCTCCCCCTCTCTCTCCCCCTTCCTCTCCCCCATCCCCCTGCCCTCCCTCCCCTAAACCCCCTTCTCCCCTCCACTACCTCCCCCCTCAGCCCCCCTCTCCCTCCTCCCCTCTCTCCTCCCATCTCTCTCTCCCCACCCTACCTCTACTCCTCCACTCCACCCCCATCTCCCTCTGTGTCTTGCCCTTCTGTCTCTGCCCCTCTCTCTCTGTCTCTCCCCATTCTCTCTCTGCCCAAAAGACGCTACCACGTATGGCTGTGATTTTTGGCCATCTTACTCAGAGTCCCCCTCCGCAGCGCAGGACAAGAGTATTTTTCCCATTGACGAAAAATAAAAGAGTTATTTGTGTTTAAAAAATGTTGAGATTTTCTCTCCTGAAGGCCACGCCCCTTCCGGAGGGACGATAATACCCGGAAGTGTTAAGTGCCTCAGTCAGTCTCTGCAAGATGGGGGAGCGAGCGGATCACGTCTCTCAGTCTGAACTGTGAATAACACTGAACACATTTCTACTAAACTGTGAGTGGTTTTACTGACCTGTCAGTGCCCTTAATGTGGTTTGAAAATATAGCTTGGAAATGCTAAAGTTGTATTGCCTTTGGTTTGGAAATGCTAAAGCTGTGTTACCTTTGGTTTGGAAATGCTAAAGCTGTGTTGCCTTTAGTTTGGAAACGCTAAAGCTGTGTTGCCTTTGGTTTGGAAATGCTAAAGCTGTGTTGCCTTTGGTTTGGAAATGCTAAAGCTGTGTTGCCTTTGGTTTGGAAATGCTAAAGCTGTGTTGCCTAATTAAAGTTGCCTTGCCTAATTAAAGTTGCCTTGCCAAATTAATGTTGCCTTGCCTTCCATATAATTTAAAGTCTAAATACCTGCTTGACCACTTCCTGTTTGCGCTTTATATTGATTTTAGAAAAAATGCTACGGCTGTGATTTTTGCCCATCTTACTCAGAGTCCCCCTCCGCTCATCAGGTGCCGAGGATTTTTCCCATCGATGAAAAATAAAAAGTTATTAGTGTTTTAAAAATGTTGAGATTCTCTCTCCTGTCAATCATGCCATGAAGGCCACACCCCTTCTGGTGGGAGGGGGGAGGAACTATAAAACCCAGAAGTGTGGGCGTGGCTCAGTCTCTGCAAGATGGAGGAGGGAGAGGTCACGACTCGCTGTCTTTAGTGGCATTTTATGAAAACTGCACTTGAATTTGGTGGCCTTGCACCCTGTTTGAAATGGAATTTCAAGGAATAGCCATGAGTCAACTGCCAGCCCACCAGCCGTGAGTGACTAGCTGCCAGCACAACAGGCTTGAGTGACTGAGTCGCCAGCCCAAGAATCCATTTGGCCCACAATGTGTGTGTGGGGGGGGGTGGGGGGGGGGGGTGTGTGTGTGTGTGTGTGTGTGTGTGTGTGTGTGTGTGTGTGTGTGTGTGTGTGTGTGTGTGTGTGTGTGTGTGTGTGTGTGTGCGTGTGCGTGTGCGTGTGCGTGTGCGTGTGCGTGTGCGTGTGCGTGTGTGTGTGTGTGTGTATAAGCATACTGCTCGAAAAAATGACACTCTAAAGGTAACATTTTAATATATTCCT
The DNA here is from genome assembly GCA_038087875.1 of Malacoraja senta. NCBI lineage: Eukaryota > Metazoa > Chordata > Chondrichthyes > Rajiformes > Rajidae > Malacoraja > Malacoraja senta. Next base: position 57,172,785 of record CM075979.1, read on the forward strand.
GTAGAGATTTATCCCATGAAGTGAAAATTTGCCTTATCTGAAAAATTCATGCATTATCTCTCCAGTTGTTAATCAAAATTTCAAATTACTTAGAAATTCGGCTGGCTTTGGCTGATGACATGATGATGTCACATTGGCTGCACGTTGTGTTCACACGCTGCGAGTGACGTCGCCCGCTCGCTTTTCGCAGCCCGTTCGCTTTTTGCAGCCCGCTCGCTCAGCTCCCCTCCTTCTCCCCCTCCCTCCTCCTCTCCCCCCACCTCCTCTCCCCCACCTCCTCACCCACCACCACCCCCCCTCTCCTCCCTCTCCCCGCTCCTCTCTACCCCCCACCTTTATCCCCCTCCTCTCTCCACTCTCTCTCCCCCCCTCCGCCTCCCTCACCCCCTCCCATCCCCCTCCCCCCTTCCTCTCCCCCTCTCCCCCCTCCTCTCTCCCTCTCCTCCCCCTCCCGCCCGCTCCCCCACTCCCTCCCTCTCCCCCACTCCCTCCCTCCCTCCCCCTCTCATTCCCCCTTCCCCCTGTGTGTGTAGGGGGTGATTAGTGTGTGTGTGACGCCGCAGGCCACCCCCCCCCAACAACTTGCGTTGAGGGGATGGGACCCAACGGGTCCCACTTGGTCTAGTCACCTTTAAAGATCTAAGTGACATAACCTTCCCAGTTCATGGCACTAATACACGTGGCTTGACATGTTCCAAGAAAGAGGTCATGCTTCCTACAGGCCTGATTTCACTAATGCCACTCTAGAAATCTGTATCGCTAGATCACTTTATACAGCTTTTGACCACACCACCCCTTTCTCCACAACATGTCTCTTGTGTCCCAGCTGGACTCACATCTATTTCTCTCAATAGACAATAGACAATAGGTGCAGGAGTAGGCCATTCGGCCCTTCGAGGCAGCACCGCCATTCAATGTGATCATGGCTGATCATCCCCTATCAGTACCCCGTTCCTGCCTTCTCCCCATATCCCCTGACTCCGCTATTTTTAAGAGCCCTATCTGTCTCTCTCTTGAAAGCATCCAGAGAACCCGCCTCCACCGCTCTCTGAGGCAGAGAATTCCACAGACTCACCACTCTCTGTGAGAAAAAGTGTTTCCTCGTCTCCGTTCTAAATGGCTTACTCCTTATTCTTAAACTGTGGCCCCTGGTTCTGGACTCCCCCAACATCGGGAACATGTTTCCTGCCTCTAGCGTGTCCAAACCCTTAACGATCTTATATGTCTCAATGAGATCCCCTCTCATCCCCCTTCCTCTCTGACATTCCTTTCTTTGGCAATTCTTCTGTCCTTCGGTCTCACACCTCCTGCTTTTATCTCTGGACTTTTTCCCAACCATCAGCCTATCAAAACTAATCCTTGCCTGTGTCCTCCTAATACCTGCTGTGCTTTGTCCTGCCTCCGCTCTTCAAGGTTTCTTACCCCCTCCCCTCTCCCCCCCAACAACAAACAGCCCGAAGAAGGGTCCTGACCCGAATCATCACCTAACCATGTTCTCCAAAAATGCTGCCAGACCCATTGACTTACTCTAGCACTTTGTGTCCTTCTATGTATTGAGTTCCTTTTGAAATAGAATTTACAAAAACAACTAATGGGCCTGTCCCACTTACGCGATTTTTTTCAGCGACTTGCCAGCGCCCATCATAGTCGCAGCAGGTTGCCGAAAATTTTTAACGTTGAAAATCCAGTGACGACCAGAAAAAGGTATGACTCTTTGGGCCACTACTCACGATCATACAGGCGTCACCCGCGACATGTCGTGAGTAGTGACCCAAAGAGTCGTACCTTTTTCTGGTCGCCGCTGGATTTTCAACATGTTGAAAATTCTCGGCCACCTGCTGCGATTAATGACGGGTGCCGACAGTCGCAGAAAAAATCGCGTAAGTGGGACAGGCTCTTAACTCTTAATTTTGACCATTTATAATGAGCTACCAGATAACATTACAGAATATAGGGTTATCAAGGACAGTACTTGCAGTATACGATACGCCTGACACATTTGAACAGATTTCTGAAGAATTCACAGAGGGAATCCCAGCCAATCAACCAAAATTGAGACACATGTCAGCCTGCAATATCTCAAACCCGTTCATTTTGGATGTTACCTTAACTTGCACTTCACAACACATAGAAGAGACCATCTGTCAGAATTCCACCGAGTTCCTCTTTAAATATTTAGGTCTAGCTCCAATTATTTACTAGTGAAGTTATTAATTCAATCAGATGCCTAATAAAGTTAAGATAAGGTCCAAACTGAATGGATTTGAGATATCACAGGCTGGCATGTGTCTCAATTTTGGCTGATTGGGTAGGACTAAAATTCCTCCTACAGATTTTCAAATTGACGTCCCATAAGTATTCTTGAAGCTATATGTGGTCTTCAGAATTCTGTAGAAATCCAATGTTGGTCCATATTCAAGGATTCTGCAGCTGACCTAGATAAAATTGCCAGACTTCATCAGCAAGTGTGTAGAGGACTGTGTAACGATATGTGTGTTCCCCAACCAAAAACCATGGAGGTCTGAACCTAGGTGAAGTCCAAGTAATCTATCCTGTACCCTCGTAGAGCCATTAATGATGCCAAAAGAGAATTCCGGGCCAAGCTAGATTTCCGAGGCAACAGCACGGATATCCATAGATTACGGCAGGGCTTGCACGCTGTAATGGGGTACAAAGTGCAGGCAGACAGTATCAATGGCAACAATGGGTCTCCCTCCGATGAGCTCACTGCATCCTACGACCGTTTTGAACAGAAAGTTAGTGGAGCAACTTCACCTGCCCCACTGCTCTCAGGTACATCTGTACCAACATTACTAAGGTGGGTATAAATAACATCCTGAGAGTGAATCCGTGGAAAGCAACTAGCTCAGATGGAGTCCCTGGCTGCGTCCTCAGGACCTGTGCAGATCAGCTGGCAGGGATATTCACAGACACCTTTAAACTCTAACGACTCCATTCTGAAGCCCCACCCACTGCAAGAAGACCACTATCATCCCAGCGCCAAAGAAAAGTACAGTAGCATGCCTTAATGACTACTATCCAATGGCTCTGACATCCACCATCATCAAGTACTTCGAGAGAACTGTGCTACATCCACAACTCATTATCTCCAGTCTCCCAGCCAACCTTGATCCATCGCGCCAGGGTGGGGTTAGAAAGGGACTACGCCCTGTCCACGGGCACCTTGGGGGATTTCCGGGACAGCTGCCACTGCAGGGGGTTGAATGCATCCTCAATAAGGATTGTAACATAGTTGTATAGTAGTCTATTTAGGATATTTGTTTGTATTGTATTATGGTGGTGGGTTCTGGTTTGTTTTATTGTAGTGTAAATATTATTTTTTAGTAATTGAATAAATTTTTTGATAAATTAAAAAAATAAAAATTAAAAAAAACCTTGATCCATGGCTGTTTGTTTCCCATCACAACAGGCCCACAGCAGATGCATGACCCTGGCCCTACACTAATTTCAGGAACACCTAGGGGTGATTCTTCAGTAAGTGTCTACATTTAAGTTTCTGGAAACCCGAAAATAAAACTTACATTTTTGCAACTTTGAATGTTGTTTCACATAGATGAACATCTCTACTATGGGAAAAATATGTTTGGCGCAATCTTTTAGAGAATATAATTTATTTTTTCCTCTTCTTTTTCCAGGTTGCCCATTGCATTCAGTCATATGCGTCATATTTTTATGATGAACTGCAAAATATAACTGATTTAAGAATATAAAATCACATTTTTGTCAGTCTTTCAAATTATAATCTTCCTCAAATAAACCACCAAAAAAAAACTTTTTCAGTCTAACGCATTGATTTTAAACCTTCGTAACAGTTTACTGCCGAAAAAAGTGGTGATTTTCAGCAAGAATGGTAACATTCACATAACCTTTCTCCAACTTCCTCAAAAACAATATTAACTTCAGTTGAATGGACAGAAGCATACTGTTCATTTATCAATTACAATTGATAATTATGGTAATTGTTGTATTATTTTACACATTATGAGCATAACATACTCATGTGACGCATATGACTCAGCATAGTGGAGATGATCAAGTTTGGGAGCGTCACGTGATGGAGATGACTATAACTATCTTTAGGGCTAGGGTTTGGGCAAGGGCTGTGGTTGGGGCTGGAGTTGGAGCTGGGGCTGGGGCTAGGCTTGGGGCTAGGGTTGGGGTTGGGGCTAGGGTTGGGGTTGGGGCTAGGGTTGGGGCTAGGGTTGGGGCTAGGGTTGGGGTTGGGGCTAGGGTTGGGGTTGGTGTTAGGGTTAGGGCTAGGGCTGGAGCTAGGGTTGGGGCTAGGGTTGGGGCTAGGGTTGGGATTGGGGCTAGGGTTAGGGCTAGGATTAGAGTTAGGGCTGGGGTTAGGGCTGGGGCTAGGGCTGGGGCTTACCCCTGATCTCCCGGACTCCAGCTCCAGCAGCTCCACCTCCATCTCCAGCTCCAGCAGCTCCAGCTCCATCTCCATCTCCAGCCGGACACAAAGGGTTGAAGAGGGCCGGGCGTGGAGGGGGGGATCGGGTCACGGGAAGAGGTGACGGCTTCAACAGGCCTTTGTGTCTGGCTGGAGCTGGATGGAGATCGGGGGTTAAGTTGCGGATGTGGCTGTGACGGGCCTAGTGGCCCAAGCCTTTAGCCCAGGATGGCCTCGTCGGAAGTCCATGCCTGGCTATATCGTTTCCCGAATGGCACATGGTACGATTTGTTCTCCAGAACAAATAAAAAAAGAACGATTAAAAAAAATAATTCTAAGAGTTCAGCACCGTTCGAAGTTGGCGCTGATTAAAGGTACGTACCCGTTATGTAGCAAAAAACTGAGTTTTCACATGCTTCTCATCCCGCGAATCAGGAGAAATTCACAAGGTAGCGGACTTTTGAATTCCGTGGTCTTTTGAGGTTAGAAGTTCGCGTCTATTCTATTTATAGCCATGTAGGACGGCTCAACAAAGCTGAGTGACGCTAATGACTCCAATCATCGGGACAAGGAATTTTTGAAAGAAAAGGGTAAGATTTATAATTTTATCAAGAATAGAGGAACTTTTTTAAGGGTGATAAATATTTTAATTATTAATACCTACCGTTTAAAAGTATTTTCATTTCAGATAGATCCCCCATTAAATAAATATGCTGACTTTAAATTTCACTGGTAACCATCGGGACACGCGGTTTCCGGAGGGGGGGGGGGGGACATCGAACATCGGAGGAAAAACAACAAAACACTTTATTCATCTAAGGTTTAATCTTTATTTATGAGGATTATGTTTATTAACAATATAGAAAAAGAAGAAATGGGATAGAATTACGGATTTTCCTTATGTACAGCATCAAAGTAGCGGAACACCAAAGTAGACACTTACTGAAGAATCACCCCTAGACAACAAAGACTCTTACGTTAGACTCTTGTTTATCGACTGTAGCTCCACCTTAAACACCATTACCCATCCAAACTCATCTCTAAATTCCTGAAGCTAGGAGTCGGCACACCAGTCTGCAAATGAATACTCAACTTTCTGACTCACAGATCACAATCAATGAGTTTAGGTGACAACAATTCCTCCACAATAACTCTCAACTGCCCACAAGTCCCCTACTATACTTTCTATACACTGATGACTGTGTGGCCAAATTCGGCTCCTTTTGCAAGTTTGCAGATGATACCGCTGTGGTGGGCCGAATCACATACAATGAACTTAGTAACATGGTGTCAGGACAACAACCTTCCCCTCAATGTCTGCAAGTCGAAGGAGCTAATTACCGACTTCAGGACACTAGTCTGAATACATGCCCCAATCACCATGAGTGGTGCCGAAGTGGAAATGGTTGAGAGCTTCAAGTTCTTTAGCATTAATATTCTCAACAATCTGTCATGGACCAACCATTTTGAAGCAACAGCCAAGATTACAAACCAATGCCTCTGCTTCATTGGCAGACTGAGGAAATTCAGCATATCTCCACTGATTCTTACAAACTTCTACAGATGCACCATAGATTATACACCAGCTTACATCACAGCTTGGTTTGGAACAGCTCTGTCCCACAAGAAATTGCAGTGAGTTGTGGGTATAGCCCAATCCATCACGCAGAACAGACTCTCCACCACTGACCCCATCTACACTTCACAATGCCTTGGAAAAGCAGCCACCATAATCAAACACCTGTCCCATCCCGGTCATTCCTTCTCATTAGTCCCATTGGGCAGAAGAGACAGAAGTTTGAGAATGTGCACCACCAGACTAAGGAACAGTTTCTTCCCTTCTGTTATCAGGCTTCTGAATGGTCCTTCCATATGCTATGGTACTGTCCGATTCACCTCTACCCTACTTTGGACTTTGTCAATGGAACTGCCGGTGTGTTAAAATGCTGTGAACTATATTCTGCATTCTGTATCTTCCCCTTTGTTCGACCTATTGTCCTCGAGTTTGACTTGATTGTATTTTTGTTCCATAAATCTGATCGGTAGGCATGCAAAAAAACCATTTTCAACGTACATGTGACAATAATAAATCTGAACCTAACCTAAACCTAAAGTAGGCAGCCATGACTTTCCTGGCTATCCAACTTTAGTCGGGCGTAATAGATAAATAAGTATGCACACATTTCCTGACATGGGTCTGCAAGATAAATGTAATTCCTCTGAACTCAGGAGGTCAATCAGCCAGTTACTAAACAACTCAATTAATTGTCAATCATTGGATTTTATGGGGGAGTCTGTGACTTCCAGTCACTTTGGCTGTCCTTGCTGTGAAGACTAAGTGATGATTGTTATGGGATCGTGACCACACATTTTCAATTTGTCTTTTTTTCCCTATTTTTGCCAATGCTCAGGTTAACTACAGCTGTTTTAATTTTTTCAATTTAGCTATTTATTTCCTCGAAGTGAAAATGTGTGCTTCCTAATCAGTTAGAACGTACAATACAGGATGACTTGTCCGTGCTGAAATTTGCCAGGGTCTCATTGCTGGCTGAGTTCAATGATGGCAATACTCGTGAGAAAGATTTGTCAGCAGGAATAATAAAGTAGCCTGAATTTGGCCCATTCCGACTTGAGGATGTTGAGAAAAGCCAATGCCATCACAAAAGTATCAATATTTCATAGCAGTTGTCAACCTCTCAGGCTCTACAGCTCAGTAAACCTGCAAATAATCTTCCAATGTCACACAACTGTTGAATCATTGCAGTGCAGGAGGTCATTTGGCTCTTTGTGTTCCACTAACTGAAGAAGGGTCTCGACCCGAAACGTCACCCACTCCTTCTCTCCAGAGATGCTGCCTGTCCCGCTGAGTTACTCCAGCTTTTTGTGTCTTTCTTCCCTACCAGAACTCACTACTTTTCTTCCTCAGCCCTTTCCATGGTCGTACAATCTTTGCTTCATTTATTTACCCAGATCCCTCTTGAAAAACACAATGAAACCTCCCTCCACCACTGAGTTCACGTCTGCCCATTTATATCCTGTTGCAATCCATCATTAGGCTCTTCGCAGTTCACAACACTGACAAGTTTTGTGTCAGAATATGGCAAAAGAATGCTGCGACCACAATCACTATGCATGATGGCAGAACCAAGTAATGCAATAATTGTGTTAAATCCCTAGCATATTTTAATGCAGAATTGGACAGCTTCTCTGATACAGTGTGCTGTTGTCAAAGTTCAGACTGAGAATGTGATGGTCAGTTTAAAGGAACAAGAAATGTATTTAGATCATAGGGGCTGATGAGTGAAGGCAAGTGAATCAGAAACTATTCATTTGCAAAATTCCTGGATTGAATTTTCAAAAGACCGCTTGAGTTCTCTTCAGTGTGGCACAGTAAAGACCTGTGTTCATTTTTTGTGTCCCATTTATTGGTGTCTATGATTTGAACCACGATTGTTGAATTGACTACAACTTTCTGAGAATTTTCCAGAAATAACTAGAGAGCATTCCAGATTTATCTAAATATCTGAAAAAATATCAATGAAATGGTATGACTCTCCTCTTCTGGTTTCCTTCACAGCTTCTGCTGGTCCTCTGTCTTCATATATCAATCGGGTGAAGTGGGTTTCAGACATCAAATCCTAGCTCACAATTTGTGTAAACGCAAAATGATTTTCAAGTCAAATAGAAAATGCAGAGGAAACCTACCCTTTTCACTGCAGTGCGTTCTAAAATATGGCAAGAGGTAGCCATGAGCATTCTCAAATTAAACTAGTTTGTCAGTAGGATGGGAATCTCAAAGGAAATTTAAAAAAGAAACATAAAGTATACAGCATATATGTTTCAAAAGTTGTAAATGAGAGATAGTAAGAAAAAAACAAAGGCAAGCAGCAAAATGGATCAACATATTGTAAAATGTAAATTGGCAAATTAAAGGTACAAGATCGAAAAGCTCTTCACATTCACAACAGGATAGATAAATTAATGGCACAAATGGATGTAAACGGGTATGATCTATTGGTTCATTGAGAGATGCAGCATGGAAACAGGCCCTCTGGTCTTCCAGGTCCAGGCTCACCATCAATCATCCATTCACACCATAAAGAACACAGAGTGCTGGAGTAACTCAGACAATAAGATGGCATCTCTGCAGAACATAGATAGGTGATGTGTTGGATTGGGACACTTCTTCAGACTGATTGTGGTGGAGAAGGTGGGGTGGGGAGAAAGCTGGTAAAGAGGAGGGGCAGGGCAAAGCCTGGCAAGTGATAGGTGTATGTGGGTGAGAGGGGGCTTTGATAGGCAAATGGTTGAATGAGGGCCAGAGATGAAAAGGCAAGAAGTGTGAGACAAGGATAGAAGAGGTACAAATTGGTGCTAATTGAATACCTCCTATTATACATCTCTTCCTTGATTTATCAATTTCTACTGTCAGCAGGGGGTGAACCACATTTCCTGGTAGACCTTTGTCCCTTAAAGAAATATATTTTCTGTAAATTATGCATTATATCCCCAAATACTAGCCATTGCCAGTCCACCATCATATTTTAAAAAATGAGGGGAAACAGAATCACAATGTGCTCAATGCCTCCAAGAAAAACAGAGACATCCCCACATGCTCCTGGAACTTTCTGGCAACTATGCCTCAAAATGGAAGAGTATTCAGGCTGGTGTTATGAACTTCACGTCCACAAGCTAGTATAAAAAATGAGATACTTATGTAGAGAAGCCCCTCATAAGCAGCAAAAGGAGCACAGTGCCTTAAAAACTACTTACCCTTTCGCTCTTTTAAAGTCTTCATGCCCTACTCCTCAAGTGTTAAGAGTCTGTGATTCCCACATTAACCCCCTCAATAACTACCTGAGAACCACAAAATAAGTGGAGAAACAAGTCATTGCCAATTCTGAAGGAGTGCATGAGAAGAGTATTTGAGCTATTAAAATACTATCGTAGATAGTAAGATTCTCCCAGAGATCCTGAAAATAATTATTTACAGTACAATGGCGGATCTTTTTAAAGTTTTGAAAATCATACTACCAAATGGATTCTGAGAGTTAATCGGGTGGTTAGGAAGATTTATAGATGCAAGGACATATAAATTCTGAAATACATCAGTAATGATTAAGAATATGAATATGGCAACTTTTTCAAGGAAATGCTGTGTCTGTGCCAAACTACTGTACATTTTTATTTTAGAACTTCATTTGATAATCTCCCCATTCATGACACATCAAGACCAAAGGGATAAGATAGACCAAGGTCACCACACACTCACTTGGATCTTTCAGTAAGGTTCTAAAACTGGTAAAAAATGGTTTGTTGATAGTGAGTTACCAGTGTGTTAGCAAACATAACTGGTTATGTGTTAGATTAGGTATGTTACAATACTTACCTTCAGCGGCACTGCAATTCTGCCACTGGCCGTGTGCGCGATTTTGGCGCCTTTGAGGGGGGGGGCTGGGTTAAAACGCAGGTTTCTCCTACCTTGTCCTGGATTATATTTCGTTGGAGTGCAAGCTTTTGCTGAAGAATCGTTCCGACGGGCGTTCTGTGTATTTTGTTTTAAAAATCCCCCGACAAGTTCAGCGCTGGAGTTATTTTAAAATCAGCTTCTAAAGCCGTCAACGCCGACAACGGGGACGGATTTCACGCACGGGACAGGTAAACGAAAGCTGTTTATTTTATGTATAAAAGTGCTCCTTAAGATGCCTTTAATTCACATTTTAAGTTGCGAAACGGTGATTTTTGGCCCCGAACGAACCGGCAGTATTTTTCATGCCGATATGGGTTTAAATTCACCGCAAATGCAACCTTCCAATCGATCGCGTTCCAGAAAAACCTACTCGCAAGATGATTTAAATGGCCATTAATTTACAGGTTTTAAACATTAAATTCCTTCCATTTGGCCTATAAATCCATGACAATGAGATTTAAAAATTATGTTATATTGTGAATTCTCGTGTGAATGTTATTTGGACACTTAGGCTTTTTAAAAATGTTAATCTATTCTTAAGAAATTTATAGATGTTTAGATCTAGTAATTGAATTTTGTAATTAGCTACAATTAGGTAACTAACTAATTATATGCTTTAATTTCATGTCGTCTAAGTAAGATTGTTTCATATTTGTTTCAGAATGCTTAAATCTATAATAACTGAAAAATTCTTTCAGTTCTCTTAATTTTTAAGAAAGTTATGTGCTTTTGACTGTCCTCGATCACAGCTTTTGTGTTAAGTCAATGAAAAAGCAATAGGGAACAAGATGCTAATTTCCGAGTATGAAAATGGCCATAACTTTTTTAATACTGAAGATATGAAAGTGAATTAGGTGTCAAATTAAACTTATTTTTATGCTTTATCTGATGGGATAAATTACAGACTTGATTTTTAAAATCTCAAAATTTTGTAACATTGCTAGTTAGATAACAAGCACGTCATAATGCATTGGGAAATGGACGAAAGAATGAATCTTGGATATGGCACAGCTACTTGCAAATAACACAATAAGAAATGATTAGCATTAGGTAATATTTTAAATAAGCACAGCAATAAGTTGATTGTTTTGGTTAATAAGATAGAGGGATTTGAAAACATTGAAAAACATTGCGTTTAGTCTTGCAATTGAGAATCGAGTGATAATTATCCATGGGATAGATACAATTAAGAAGCACACCAGAATTTATGCTCATAGTTATGATGGAATATTAAATTGCATCTTCCTGGATTTTCCAATAACTGAAACTGTATGTGCAATTCATATACACTATAAATTTTGAAGCAGCATTTTCTGTAACCTTCTGCAGAGATGATTTGCTTTTTCCACATCAATATGACATTGGCCTTGGATAGACACTTGTCAGATTGTGAACTTGAAAGTCTGATCTCACCAAAATAAAGCAATCATATGTAATTTCACTTAAACTGAATTTCTGAGCAGTAAGGTTACTGCAGACCAAGTTATTGATGGGGATCTTCATCATAATTTTTTTTATTTATCTACAGTTAGTCTCAATTCTGAGAGCTCTGGTTGAACAAGTACTGATTTATCAAATAAATGGAAAGTCAATAATCCGGAAACGATAGCCTCATCAACCCATCTTTTATGTGACAAGAGTTCAGAACGATCAACAACATCAAGTCATGTATGTGTCCTTGAGATATCAATGACTTGTGGGGATGCAACTTAACATGATCAAGAAGGATGACACACTTCCCCCCCACCACCATACACTTGCCTTTGATGTCCCTGTGACAGATAAACAGTCTTCCCAATGAAATTGGAATATAAATTATGTAAGCCTGCAATTGGTCCAGAAAGATCTGCTCATAGGAACACTAACATAAAGATATAAACATACAGAGAGAGAAGATACTGTAATTATGTCCAGTACTGAAGTGATATCCAATATTGTAACAATGTCTGGTACTGCAATGATAACGAGAAATTGAGTGATATCAACTGGAGTGCAGATGTAATTGCAGCCAGTTTGAAAGGTATGACACATAAAATAATGAAATTAATTGAAAGTGAACTGACCAATTATCATTGGTGATGGAGTCCAAGAAAGATTAATTGGATCCAATGGATTTGCAGTCAACCCAGACTGACCAGACAAGAGACATTGTATGTATAATCAGTTAAAGTAACTATCACTGTTTGAACATCTCTTGCCATATGAGTCTAGTTATTGCAATGTATTGGACATATTTATTTCCATGCTGGGGATTGTAAATGCCATGCATTGACATATTTATCATCATCTATGTTGAAATTATTGGCATTACCACTGTTATTTTTCACAAAATATTAGCAATACCAGTAGCTTCTTTTTCTTGCTATTAATGTTATCTTTGTATAAGTAACCATAGTTTAATAAATCGATAAAAAAAATATTTCTTGGGGCTTGAGCTAAGTTGAAAGAAAGGTCTAAAAAATGCTCTTCACATTCTTCCACATCACCCACTTCTCTGGGGATCATGACAGAAGCCTCCTCGTGGCGATCCCCGGAAACGAAGACACGATGCAATCAGTGACGTGTCGGGCGACCAATTCTGTCAACATGTTGGACGACGACGGAAGCCAACAGCGAGCTATGCGTCGTCTGACACACGAGCGAACGAACCCACTTCTCTATCAGCTTTAGAAATTATGGATTTCTTCACTCCTCCAAATCTGGATTCTTGCTGGGTTCAGATATTAATTGCACCACCATGGTTGTTATGTTTCTGGCTGCCTTGATGTTAACATCACGCATTTTCTCCTTAAAATCTACCTCTCTCTCATCCGTTAAAATGATCAATATAACCTATATCTCTAGCCAAATCTTTAGTCATCTGCAATTGTACATCTCTTTTTAACTCAGTGCAAAATTGTGTTTGCGAATACACCTTCTTCTTCCTCTTCTTCTTCTTAAGCCCTTTGCTCCTCTGGGGAGCTTAGGCCGTTGACAAATGTCCTCCACCTCACTCGCTTGTTGGCACTTCTTTCAAGATCTCCCCATTTGAGCCCACTCTCAGACATTTCTGTCTGGATACCTCTTCTCCAGCTGTTCCTGGGGCGACCTCTTTTCCTTTTTCCTTGGGGGTTCCATTTCAGGGCTTGTCGGGTGATGTTTGTGGCAGGTTTCCTGAGGATGTGTCCAATCCAACTTCATTTTCTCCTTTGAATTTGTAAGTCAATGGGCTCCTGGCTTGTTCCTTTCCACAGGTCCACATTGCTTACTTTGTCTCTCCACCAGATGTTAAGGATTCTCCTAAGGCAGATGTTAATGAATATTTGCAGCCTGTTTGTAGTGTGTTTTGTTGTTTTCCATGTCTCTGATCCATACAGCATCACCTGTTTCACATTTGAGTGAAAGATGCGTATTTTGATGTTGATTGAGATGTGTTTTGAGCTCTAGGTCTTCCTGAGCATGTTAAATGCCACCCTAGCCTTATTGATTCTACTTTTTATGTCTGCCTCTGCCCCTCCGGTGATGTCCACAACACTGCCTAGGTAAGTTAACATCACGCATTTTCTCCTTAAAATCTACCTCTCTCATCCTTTAAAATGATCAATATCACCCATATCTCTAGCCAAATCTTTAGTCATCTGCAATTGTCCATCTCTTTTTAACTCAGTGTAAAATTGTGTTTGCAAATGCATCTGTTAATCTTATAATTGAGGAATTAAATAAATGCAAGTTACTGTTTGTGTCTTAATCTTTTCTGCTTCATTTCTAAAAAAATATTTTTTTTTAATTTGGAAATCCTCCACTAATTAATGCCTTGAGCTGAGCTGGAAGAAACCTCCTAGCAACAAGGTACTACAACAACAATCATTAACAGCGAAAAAAATGACATATAGAAAATGGTTTCCACCTCAAAGAAAATCTCCTTCAATCCAAATTCCTGTTTATTTACTGACAATATTTGTTTAGGTTGCTTTTGACGTGGAAGTTGGAGGATGCAGGTTGAAAGGGGATCATCATGTTCTCTCTGATGCACCCTCTATTTACATACGATACACCAAGTTTTCTCCAGATCTAAAAGCAAACTGGTTCTTTACCAGAGCATTAATCTGCCACAGACATTTTGGAACAGATTTAAAATGATAGGTCTTTAATCTATGGTAGACCAAAAAGCTGGAGAAACTCAGCTGGAGAGGCAGCATCTATGGAGCGAAGGAATAGGCGACGTTTCGGGTCGAGAGACTTCTTCAGACTGATGTCGGGGGGGGGGGGTGGGGGTGGAAGAGGTGGAGACAGTCGGCTGTAGGAGAGCTGGGAAGGGGAGGGAAAGGAAGGAGAGAGCAAGGACTACCTGAAATTGGAGAAGCCAATGTTCATACCGTTGGGGTGTAAACTACCCAAGCGAAATATGAGGTGCTGGTCCACCAATTTGCGGTGGGACTCACTCTGGCCATGGAGGAGGCCCAGGACAGAAAGGTCAGATTCGGAATGGGAGGGGGAGTTGGTGCTGAGCCACCGGGAGATCAGGTTGGTTATTGCGAACTGAGCGGAGGTGTTGGGCGAAGCGATTGCCAAGCCTGCGCTTGGTCTCACCGATGTAGAGCAGTTGACACCTGGAATAGCGGATGCAATAGATGAGGTTGGAGGAGGTGCAGGTGAACCTCTGCCTCACCTGGAATGACTGCTTGGGTCCTTGGATGGAGTCGAGGGGGGAGGTAAAGCGACAAGTGTAGCATTTCCTGCGGTTGCAAGGGAAAGTACCAGGTTTGGGTGAGAAGGGACAAATTGACCAGGGAGTTACGGAGGGAACGGTCTCTGCGGAAATCAGAAAGGGGAGGATATGGGAAGATGTAGCCAGTGGTGGGATCCCGTTGGAGGTGGCGAAAATGTCGGAGGATTATATGTTGTATGTGATGACTGGTAGGGAGGAAGGTGAGGACAAGGGGGACTCTGTCCTTGTTACGAGTGGGGGGGATGGGGAGTGAGAATGGAGCTGCGGGATATAGAGGAAACCCTGGTGAGAGCCTCATCTATAGTAGAAGAGGGGAACCCCCGTTCCCTAAAGAATGAGGACATCTCCGATGCCCTGGTTTGGAACACCTCATCTTGAGGGCAAATGCAGCGTAGACGGAGGAATTGGGAGTAGGGGATAGAGTTCTTATGGGAAGCAGGGTGGGAAGAAGTGTAGTCCAGATAGCCATGGGAGTCAATGGGTTTATAGTAGATGTCGGTCAGTAGTCTGTTACCTGCGATGGAGATGGTGAGGTCTAGAAACGGTAGGGAGATGTCAGAAATGGTCCAGGTGAATTTGAGTGCCAGATGGAAGTTAGTGGTGAAATGGATGAAGTCAGTGAGTTCTGCATGGGTGCAGGAGGTAGCACCAATGCAGTCATCAGTGTAGCGGAGGTAGAGTTCGTGGATAGGATTGTTCGACGTACCCTACAAAGAGGCAGGCATAGCTGGGGCCCATGTGCGTGCCCATAGCTATGCCTTGGATTTGAAGGAAATTGGAGGAGTCAAAGAAAAAGTTGTTGAGGGTAAAGACCAGTTCTGCTAGGTGGAGGAGAGTATTAGTAGACGGGGATTGGTTAGTTCTGCGGGTGAGGAAGAAACAGAGGGATTTAAGACCCTCCTGGTTGGGGATGGATGTGGAGAGTGACTGGACATCCATAGTGAAGATGAGGGAGTGGGAAACAGAAGTCATGAAGGAGACGAAGAGCGTGGGAGATGTCTTGGACATAGATATGGAGGGATTTGACCTGGGGGGATAGGATAGAGTCAAGGTAGGTGGAAATAACTTTGGTGGGACAAGAACAAGCAAAAACAATGGATGGGTCAGTCAGGACAGTCAGGTTTGTGGATTTTGGGGAGAAGATAAAATCGGGCCATGCGGGGATGAGGAATGATGAGGTTGGAGGCTTGGGAGGGCAGGGAGCCGGAAGCGATGAAGCCAGTGATGATGCTTGAGATAATGGCCTGGTGCTCGTCTGGGTGGGTCATGGTACAAGGATAAGTAGGAGGAGGTGTCTGGCCTCAGGTCTGCACGCCAGACTACCACAGCACCTCCCTTGTCGGCAGGTTTGATCACCCAGTCGGGGTTGTTGCAGAGTGAGCGGAGGGCTGTACGTTCAGGGGGAGAGAGGTTAGAGTGAGTAAGGGGAGTGGAAAAGTTGAGGCGGTTGATGTTCCGCCAGCAGTTTATAATGAAAAGGTCTAACACAGGTAGATGGCCATGAGGGGGAGTCCCAGAGGAGGGGGTCCATTGGAGATGGGAGAAGCGGTCATCACTCGGGGGTGAGGACTCCTTCCCATGGAAAAATGGTTGGATGCGGAGGTGATAGAAGAAGAGCTCCACATCGTGGTGGACACGGAACTCATTGAGGTGGGGAAGGACGGGAACAAAGGTGAATCCTCTGTTGAAGACAGACCGTTCAGAGAGGGGGAGGTCAGGGGGGATGGTGAACACATGGCTAGGATGTGGGTTGGGGCCGTAGGAAGGCAGGTGAGTGGACGGAGGCCGAGGCGATGTCTGGTAGCAGGGAGGTGGGTGGTCAGGGAGGAGGGGGGTATGAGGACTATAGTGTGGATGAGGAGTAGCTGGGGTCACATGGTATAAGGGGGAAGGGGAAGAACCAGTGGAACCCCCACTGAGGTTCCCTGTGTGTGTGTGTATGTGTGGGGGGGGGGGGGTGGGGGTGGGGGTGGAGCATTAGGACCCAGCACAGTCAAACCACGTGGTGTGACCGCAGTCAAACCACGTAGTCTGCCGCGTGGAGACTTCAGGCCCGGTGCTGAGCGTAGGACTCAAGTAAGGCCTATGCCTTCTCTGAGGTAAGGCTCACGTACGGCTATGGCTAATCTATGTTACTCCATTAACACAGCAAATTCATTCTAATTTGACAGAAATTCAAAGGAATCATCAGACAGACAATTCTCAAACATATTACAATTAAACGTCATAATTTGTAAAATCATATTCTCAAGAAGCTAAGCCATGGTGCTTTTGCCTTATTTTAGCTCATTAGTTCTTGTAAAATCAGTTTTGTACATTGGTTTATCAGTCCTTGAAATTCAAAATTGCAGACAAGTTGTACATCTAGAGAAAAATATATTGCTTCTCAGTTTACTGATGCAGTTTGATTCACATTCAAATTATTTTCAGCATAATGCACTTTATACAAGGTTTATTTACATACAATTAATGTTTAATATTATCATACTTTTTTTGTCAGGTTGACTTGACAGGCAACAGAAGGTTTTACTGAGTAAATCACAGGAAAATTGCTCAACTATCCAGATGGTATTAGTCAGTGTTTTGGACTGAATCATCAGTCTTTGCAAATCTCTGCACAAGAGAACCTAATGTGACAGAAACGCCTTTTGCTTTCCTATGCTGCATCATGACATTGGCTTCATTCTTTCCGTCATTAAAAAAAAGGATGAAAGGCTGATGATACGAACATGTGGAGCAGAACGAAGGAAGCAGTGAAGTAGAAGATAAAGCTGATGAGGAGGTTGTGAGAAAAATAATAAAGAGATTGTGTAATAACACTGGGGTGGGTAAGGAGTGAGAAGGAACTGCAAAGGGGAAAGGCACGTAAATTCAGGAAACATTTAAAATTTAGTGGCAAGCTTTCTGTTTGTTGTTACAGAAAGGGATCAGGATATGCCCTCAGTTGGTGAAAGGATAAGAGCATGCTGCTCTGAGTAAGCAGTGCCAAACCTCCAGATCAACAGTCATCAAATGAAACAGGAAAAGCAAACCAAATGCCATCAGTGGGAGGGTAGTATCTTGCAATAATTAAATCAGAAGGAAAACAATTCTACATGGATGGTTATCTAGATGTCAAATATTCCCTTTGGGAAAGGGAATGCAGTTATTTGAGTTTTAGCCAAGATCCTAAAATCTTCATAGATAGCTCCTATACTTTCCCACTGGACATGGAAATGGTAACACCATGTCTTTTCACCCAGTTGCTGAGCCGCTTCTGTAAATGTGTGATTGGACTGAATAACACCCATCTGATTCAAATGGAACAGGGCTTTAGACCCAATACTAGTGAAATTCCAATAGATAGCCATTAGAAAACCACAGATAGGCTACTGGTTTCAAATGTCACTATTAAGGTTTTTAAGTAACACCTTGTTTTTAAAGAAATGGATCATTGAAATTGAACTTCAGATCAAACATTTGTGGTTTACTCTCCCTTAAAAAACTTTCAGTGCAAAGTCAGGGCAAAACCACTTTCACCCAAACCAAACCTTTAAATTACATTAAACATGAAAATAACAAAGAGTAAATAAACATTGCCGAATTTTATGGAATTCATCTGCTGTTCCTCTGAGAATTTGACTCAATTAACCAACTGTTAAGGTCAGCTGTTTAAAACAAATCAGGAATTTCCTGATACAAATAAAGTTGGAGATTTTTTCAATACTTTTTTTATTTTGGGGCAGCAGTTTTGGACTTTATCTACAGACCTGCAATTATTTTTAATGTCATTTTTCATGCTCCAGTCAAATTACCTCTACAGGCAGAGAGTGCAGACAAATGTCAATTTGGTACAGGATCACAAAAGTGCACTAATTTAAAAGCTAGTAAGTGGTGGGAGCTTTCCCTGAAAAGGTATCAGATCTGTTAACCCTGCACTAGCAAATAGCACCCTCATGTGCTGCTCCACATATAATTGGAGTTAGAACCATAGCTTTTATAAGCCTTCTGGGCATACAGTCGATAGCTGGAACCACCCTATCAAGCAATCTCTTCTCTTGATTCTGGTGATTTGGGGCTTCTCGGAGACTAATACTGAAGCTCCCATTATAACCAATTAATGGTAAACTTATGCTTAGAACCTGCCACACAACTCTAACTATAACCTTTTGCCACACGGAATGAAGTGAGTTCATGTCCAAATGACTCCAAAGCATACATACAAGCAATTGATGACTGCTTATAAATAACTAGACCAAGGGGGACCCGTTGGGTCCCGTCCCCTCAATGCATGGTTGCGGGTGGGGTGGGGGGGGGGGGGCGGCCTTCGGTGTCACACACACACACTAACCCCCAACTTGATGTTATGTTAATATTATTCATTCGCTCCTTTTACCCCATCCCCATCTACTTCCGGGTCACTGCTCGTGCGGTCGACCGGTCGGTGCAGAGAGTAGCTTTGTATGTTTGCTTTCTTCGTTACGTGAGTTGTGAGAGTGTTTTCTTTCGTTAAGAGAGTGTTTTCTTTCGTTAAGTACATCGGGTATCGATTGACGGTCAACTGCTGCCGTATAGTTCAGTACTTCGTGTACTTCGTGGTGTGGTGTGGTTGTGCGGGCGCTGACACTACCTCGCACACACACCGGACCAACGAGCTAACGTTAATTAGCCAGCTAGCTTTTTGCGTTCACTGCTCCAAAAGTATGGATTTTACTTGGACACTATGGACTCTTATGCTTCTACTGTTCGTCTTGGATTATCTGCCCACTGCATCATATGGATATACTCTTCCGGACAACCAACGGATTACTTACTGCAGGGACTTTTTCTTCAGCTGCAATTTCACTCTCACCAAGCCCCTGCCATAGACAAATTGCCGGAGGAGCTACAATGTAAACTCCCAACCGACCGGACAGGCACCCTGCACAACAATAGAAAGAAGGTAACGAGACGGGGGAGGAAGAAGGGTGGTATTAAAGCAAGACTTAGACGAGGAGAAAGTAAGCACCGTGCACTTCCCTCAGTGATCCTTGCTAATGTGCGCTCATTGCGTAACAAGACTGATGAACTGCAAGCTAACGTTTTTCACATGTATGAATACCGGACTGCTTCCATTCTTGCTTTCACTGAAACATGGCTGACTGGGAGTGACAACAGTGACAGCATGCACATAGATGGCTTCGGGTCTCCTGTAAGGTTAGACCGTGATACTGAACTGACTGGCAAGCACCATGGTGGTGGTGTCTGCCTCTACATCAATCCACGCTGGTGCAAAACAGTTGTTGTCAGAGAAAAACTGTGCAACCCTGACATTGAACTCTTGTGTGTTTCCCTGCGTCCCTTCTACCTTCCCAGGGAATTCCCACAACTGTTTTTCATTCTGGTTTATATCCACCCCAGAGCAAATGCATCCACTGCTACGGAACATATAAGAAATATGCTCGATAGACTCGAACTGATATCTCCGGACGCCCCCAAATTCATCATGGGTGACTTTAATCACGGTTCAATCGACAAGTCACTTAAAGGATTCTACCAGTATGTCAATTGCACCACCTGTCTAGGGAAAACACTGGACAAATGCTATGGGTCAGTCCCAGAAGCCTACAGAGCCGTCTCCCTCCCTCCCCTAGGCTCTGCTGACCACAGCAGCATACTGCTCGCTCCTACCTACACACCTGTGGTAAAGAGAACAGAGAAAGTCATCAAGGACATCAAACAGTGGACACCGGACAGTATTGACAGGCTTCAAGGGTGTTTTGAAACCACAGACTGGAATACCCTCACATCCTCCTCCACCAACATCAGTGAGCAAGTGGATACAGTCTCAGCATACATCACTTTCTGTGTAGACAATAGTATCCCCTCCAAGAAGGTCACAACCTTCCCTAACAATAAACCCTGGGTGACTAAAGATCTAAAAAAACATATTGAATAAGAAAAAGAGAACATTTTTTACCGGTTCTGTAGTTGAGAAGAAGGAGGTAGACAGAGAGGTCAAGCGGGCCATAAAAATTGCCAAGCTGAAATACAAGAATAAGGTGGAGCAGACCTTTGGAAAAGGGAACCTCCGTGCGGCTTGGCAGGGCCTCAAGAACATGGCAGCAGTGAACTCTGTCTCTTCCAGCCGCAAGCCCATTCAGGTAGCAGGAAGCAGCTTCACTTCACTCCCGAATGATCTCAACTCCTTCTATACCAGATTTGAAAAGGACAACAGCACCCAGCTAGAATCAATCGTCTCCACACTCAGACCTGATGACTCCGGCCTCAACATCAACACATCAGAGGTGGTGAGAGCCCTCAAAAGGACCAAAAGGAACACAGCTCCAGGGCCAGACAACATCTGTGGGCTTTGGTAATTGAACCCCTTGCTGAAAAAATAAGAACACACTCGAATATTCACGGTTATAACACAAAATATTCAAACAACAAACTATCCCTATATGCTGATGATGTACTACTGTACATCACAAAACCACAAATTAGTATACCAAATATATTAAACTTAATTGAGGACTTTGGATCCTTTTCAGGATATAGAATAAATTGGAACAAAAGTGAAATTATGTCGATTAAACCAAAAGACTCAACACATCTCAGGAAATTCCCTTTTAAAATAGCTATGGAAAAATTCAAATATTTAGGAATTGAGATTACTAGAAATTACCATGATATGTTTAAAGCTAATTATAATCCCCTACTTAAGAAATTAAATAATCTGATTAAATTTTGGAAAACACTTCCGATGTCCTTAATAGGTAGGATAAATGCTATAAAAATGATTTTCTTACCACAAATCCTTTACCTATTTCAATCAATACCTATATATCTCCCAAAAAAGTTTTTTAAAAAACTGGACTCAGACATTACAAATTTTATATGGGATTACAAATCCCACAGAATACAAAGAACACACCTTAACAAACGAAAAGAGTTGGGGGGTCTAGCGCTCCCTAACTTTATGTATTATAACTGGGCAGTAAATATTAAAAATATGATTCACCTGCTGGACAATTCTGCCCAGCAGGTGGACTGGATTATAATGGAAAAAGGGGATTGCTCCCCGAATAATATAGGAGCGATTATTCTCTCTCCAATAAATTTGAATAATAAAAATTATAATAAAAATCCAATTATATATAGCACTATTAGAACATGGAAG
This sequence comes from Malacoraja senta, assembly GCA_038087875.1. NCBI lineage: Eukaryota > Metazoa > Chordata > Chondrichthyes > Rajiformes > Rajidae > Malacoraja > Malacoraja senta. The sequence continues at coordinate 57,194,521 of CM075979.1, forward strand.
CAAATAAAACAGAATCTAAAATTAAGAAACCTATCTCTCTTAATACCAATAGTCAATAACCCATCGTTTAAACCTTCAATCATAGATAAAGCATTTATACAATGGGAAAGAATGGGAATTAAAACGCTCGAAGATCTGTATGAATTAGAAAAATTACTATCATTCCAACAACTACAACTGAAATATAATTTGAAAAATAATCAATATTTTAAATATATACAAATCTGTGACTATTTGAAAACACACACAAAAGATTATTATAATATGCCTTCCGACTTACTAGATGAAGCAATGAAGACAAAGGCGGAATCAGTTAATTTAATATCATACTTATATAATATCATCTTAAATATAGAAATACCCACAACAGATGGAATTAGAAGAGATTGGGAACAAGATCTAGGTATAAAAATTTCAAAAGAGAGTTGGGATAATCATTTATTACAGGTGCATAAATGCTCGATCAACGTACGACATACGCTTATCCAATTTAAAACATTACATAGATTATATTATTCAAAAACCAAACTAAATAAAATCTTTCCTAACGTCTCACCAATCTGTGATAAATGTATATGTCAAGAAGCTACCATAGCACATTCTTTTGTTTTTTGTACAAAAATCCAAAAATTCTGGTTTGAAATATTTGATATTTTTTCAAAATTAATCAAAATAAAACTGGTACCAAAACCAGAATGGATTATTTTTGGAATATCGGAAGGTATTCCTGAATTAAACGTGTATCAGAAGAATTTACTCAATTATGGGCTAATAATGGGAAAAAAGCTTATACTTAAATTCTGGAAAAATGCGCCCACACCAACAATAAAAATGTGGACATCAAATATGTTGGAAACATTACATCTGGAAGAGATGAGATTCCTCCTAGTAGGCAAAGTAGATCAATTTCAAAAGACGTGGTCTACGTTTTTGGACCTATTACAAGCATGAGGTGCAATAGTAATTTAGAAAAACAAATAAATAAATAAAAGGTATCTGGACCTGGTAATGGGAGGTAAAATAAAAACAGACTTGGTTGGTAGTTCCTTCTCTATGAAGTATGGTATAAGAGTTATAATAGAGCGATTGTTCCTTCTTTCTTTCTCTTTTTTTTTCTAGGGTCTATTTTCTAACTTTACTTCCTTCTCTAACCTCTTTTCTAAGGGGCTTTCTTTTCCCAACACTCTTTTGCACTTCACAACCTTTGCGCACTTTCTTCACTTTTCTTACTTCTTTCTTTTTCTTTCTTAAAGTTTAAAAAAGTGAAGCGGTACAAAAAATGTATTAATATATACGTGTTGTACATTACTGTAATCTACCGTACTTCTAAAAAATAAAAAAATAAAAATAAAAAAAAAAAAAAAAAAAAAAAAATAAAAACATCTGTGGGCGGACCCTATGGCACTGTGCTGAGCAGCTGGGAGGTGTGTTCCAGCGTCTGTTCCAGGGCTCTTTGACCAGCAGCACAGTCCCCGCGATGTGGAAAAACTCAACAGTGATTCCCATCCCCAAGAAGGGCACCACCAAGGTCCTGAATGATCTTAGACCGGTGGCTCTCACCTCCCTGGTCATGAAGGCCATGGAGAGGATCATCAAGGAGCACATCACCAAGGCAACTGGCTCGATGATGGATCCATTGCAGTTTGCTTACCAGGCTGGCAGGGGTGTCGATGACGCAAAAATATTCATCTTAAACACCATTCATAAGCATCTGGAAATTCCCAAGACCACAGCCAGACTTCTGTTTGCAGACTTCTCATCAGCATTCAACACCATGCAGCCACATATTTTGGCTGAGAAGCTCATCACCCGCTTCCACCTCAACCACCAACTTATTCTGTGGATTATAGACTTCCTCACCAACAGATCACAGAGGGTGTTGGTGAACCATACCTTGTCCGACACCCTCTTCACCTTCACTTGCTCTCCACAAGGCTGTGTCCTCTCCCCACTTCTCTTCATTCTCTACACTGATGACTGCAGATCCACCCAGCCAAACTGCCACTTTGTAAAATTTGCTGATGACACAGTCCTCCTGTCTCTGCTTCCCAGCCATACACAACATCACAGCTCAGCCCTGCAGGACTTTATAGTATGGTGTGAAAAGTCTTGTCTTGAGCTAAATATAAGCAAAACCAAGGACATGATTGTGACCTTTTCCCCCCAACAGAGACAGATGGCTGAGGCAGCCACCACTATCATCCAGCAGGAGCCAGTGGAGATAGTGGAGGTATACAAATACCTGGGAACAGCCTTCAACAACCTGCTAAGGTTTTCCTCTAACACAGAGGAAATCCTTAAAAAGTGCCATCAGAGACAGTACCTACTCAGGAAGCTGAAGTCATTTGGGATTAACAAAGACATTCTCACCACATTCTACTACGCATTCATTGAAAATGTAATAACTTTCTCTTTCACTAGCTGGTTCCACTCCATCACCCTGCAAAACAGAAACCGCCTGTTGAATGTGGTCAAGGTCTGCTCAAAAATCATTGAGCAGCCCGTCCGAACTCTCGCTGCTCTATGCGACCAACAGTCTGGGAGGTTGACACGCAGGATTCTTCAGGACCCCTCTCACATCCTGTTTCCTGAGTTTGAGTGGCTCCCCTCAGGACGCAGACTTCGCTGTCCGGGTTGCCGGACACAGAGGAGGAAGGCAACCTTCATCCCCAGGGCTGTCCTGCTTTTTAATGCTGATCACTGACTCGAACATGTGAAGTGAAATGGCCTTCTATATGCAATTTCTGGTTGAAGCAGTAAGGAAGCACTTTAGAGGATGTTACTATGTGTTGAAGATTATTACTATGTGTTGAATGTAGATGTGCTGTGTGTGTTGTGTGATTGTGCAGTGTGTCTGTGAGATGCGTGTGTTGGTTGATTGTGCAGTATGCGTGCTGCTTATGTTTGTTGATTGTGTCTCTTTTTTTTTAGAAGCTACTGTAATGCGCCCTTTTAAATTGCCCCTCGGGGACGAATAAAGTGCTTTGACTGACTTGACTGACTTGACTGATATTATTCATTCGCTCCTTTTACCCCATCCCCATCATATCCACTCACGCATAACACAATACTCCACCACTCACTCATAGGTCCCAATATTCACCACTCCCTCGAGATGGAGGGGGGCAGAGAGGGAGGGGGGGCAGAGAGGGAGGGGGCACAGAGAGGGAGGGAGGGTTAGAGAGGAAGGGTGGAGCGAGGAAGGGGGACAGAGAGGGAGGGGGACAGAGAGGGGGAGGCACAGAGGAAGGGCCCCCTCACCCCCTCTCCCCCTCTCTCCTCTCTCCTCTCCTCCCCCCTCTCCATCCCCCCCATCTCCACCCCTTCTCCCCCCCTCCCTCCAACCCCCTCTCTCCCCACCCACCTCATCCCCCCTCTCTCTCTCTTTCTCTGCCCCGGGGAGGGGGTAGAGAGGGAGGGGGAGGGGATAGAGGCAGCACCTACCCAGGTCGTAGAGCACAAGCCTCCCCATCAGGCACCAGGCCCGAGCTAGGCTGTGGCCGGCGTGGACCAGTGCAATTTGGTGAAAAGCAGCGGAGGGCCGGCCGATCGTGGCTTCTGTGAGGGTAAGCACACCCACCAGCGTGACAGATGATCGGACGGGGGAGACGGAGAGGTCGTCTCCTGTGATGGCCACCACAGCCACTTTTCAACTGCGCTTGTCTGTGCCCGTGCTCCAATAATGACCGCCGCCGCCATGTTGTAGAACTTGGAGCCCAGCGGAGCCCGGGGGGGGGTGGGGGAGGGCGGCTGGGCCACGTAACTCGCAGCTTGCTGTGAGGAGCAAAGGCATTGTGATGTCATCCAGCTCGTTAGATTTTTAAAATATGTCAGATTGGTGAACAATTTTAGTAAAAAACTCGGGAAATAATGAATCAAATTTACAGATGAGAGGATTTATGAAATCATGAGGTAAATCTCTAACAGAATATGTAAACATTTCACTGTTATCTCATCAGGTTTTTGAGGAGATGTGAATCAAAGAAAAAGTTCAAGCAAGCATACCCACAAGTAAACATACAAGATCAGAGTTTTACATTATACTAGACCAAATGCAAACCCGTTGGGGCTGGTCCCCCAATGTGCAGTCGCGGAGGGGGCAGGGGGGGAGATCTGTCCCCCTCCCTCCCCTCTACACACACACACACACACACAGCGGGTTCGATCTAAGCTGTCAATGAAGACAGCAAATTTATTTTTTTTAAACTGTCTTTGAAATTAAAAGTTAATGTTAAGAATTAGTGATGTAAAGTGACAAATAATTAAATTCATTTCAATGAAAACCAATGGAATCTACAACCTGGCAGGATGGGGGGCCAGGCCAGGCAGGGCCAGGAAGCAGTTGGGCCAGGTGCAAAGGCATTGTGAGGTCAGTGGGTGGGGCCGGGTGGGGCCAGCTGCCAGTCTGGGAGGGGCAGGGCCGGGCGGGGCCTGGAGGCAGATGGGCCAGGTGCAAAGGCATTGTGAGATCAGCAGCTGGGCAACCTTAATATTTTTTTTAAATGTCAGTTGGGGATAGGAAGGGGGAGAGAGAGAGGGAGGGGGAGAGAGAGGGAGGGGGAGAGAGAGGGAGAGGGGTGAGAGAGGGGGGAGAGAGAGGGGGGTGAGAGATGGGGAGAGAGAGAGAGATGGGGAGAGACAGAGAGAGGGGGAGAGACAGAGAGAGTCGGCGAGAGACAGAGAGAGAGAGGGGGAGAGACAGAGAGAGCGAAATGCAACCGTGCGTCACACGTTCAGAATGTTCTGGAAATGAAGCTTCCCCCCCGTCCCCCCCCAGTACCCCCCTCCGCCCGTCCACCCCCCTCCCCCATCTCCCCCGTCCCCCCCCCCACTGGACGGGCGGGGCCTGGAGGCAGTTGGGCCAGGTGCAAAGGCATTGTGGGAGAGGGGGAGAGACAGAGAGAGTGAAATGCAACTGTGCGTCATGCGTTCAGAATGTTCTGGAAATAAAGCCCCCGCCCCCACCCCCCCCTACACTCACACAGTGGGTCCGGTCTAAGCTGTCAATGAAGACAGCACATTTTTTTTTCTAACTGTCAGGGGGCAGTTGGGCCAGGTGCAAAGGCATTGTGAGCTCACAGTGCGGGGTAGGGCGGGGCCAGGTGGGGGGGGCAGGGCCGGGCGGGGCCTGGAGGCAGTTGGGCCAGGGTCAAAGGCATTGTGAGGTCAGTGTGCGGGGCCGGGCCGGGCCAGATGGGGGGGGCAGGGCCGGTCGGGGCCTGGAGGCAGTTGGGCCAGGTGCAAAGGCATTGTGAGGTCAGCAGCTTTGGCAACCTTCATATTTTTTTAAATGTCAGGGAGAGGGAGATAGCTCCAACCTCTCTCCCATTGTGATGTGATTGTACATCTGTGAGATGACACTGTGACTCAAGCAGCAGTTTAGTTTTAGTGGGACCACGTGAAGGTTTCAATCTCCCACCGCTGTTCCATTGTGATGTCATTTTTTGATGTTTTGTGAACAATTTTATTCAAAATCTGGGGAAATAATTGACCAAATTTAGGGAGGAGTGGATTTCTGAAATCATAAGTTAAATCCCAACCGAAATATGTAAAAATGTATTTGCGTCTGGTTTTCGAGGAGATACGTTTCAAAGGCAAATTGACACACACACACACGCACGCACGCACGCACGCACGCACGCACGCACGCACGCACACACACACACACACAGAGTTTTTAAAGTATCTGGATATGAAATGATATGATGTACTTGCAGGGAATGTCCTTGCTATTACTCTATTTTTCCATGAAAATTGGAGGCAAGGGCTGGAAAATCTTTCAAGCATTCTTATGCAACAAAAAGGACAAATGTCAATTTGGTGCAAGGTCACAAAAACTCCAATATTTTAAGAGTCGCAAGTCATAGAACATACTGAATGGCAGAACTGTCTATTTTGGATCTGACATAACTATTGTGCATGAGTGCTGGGCAGATCTTGCCTTTGCCCTCTTTCATCTCTGTGCCAGACGCTATAGGGGGAAATGAGGTCAGGATTAGGGTGCAGAGATAAAGCAAAGGCTTCAGGAAGATGGTCAAAGAGAAAATTGGTAGAGAGGGGAATAAGTTGCTTGGAAGATGATCAGAAGGTTTGCCAGGAAGTGCCGAAGATTGTGGGAAAAGCTGAAGGTAAGATTAGATTGAAACAAAGATTGAAGAACAAGAGAAAAGATTGGGGAGGAGGCAGTATGCAAATTAGAAAAAGGCCAATTGTGTCATTTGCAGCTTTTGAAATTTCATCTTGCAAACCCATATCCAAGTCAAATGGTTCTAAAATGTATCTCTGGGGAGTACCAATGCCTACTATTTTCCAGTATAATACATTTACAATGATCTCCTAATTTCTGTCTTGAGTCATTTTGTTTTATCCATGCTGTCAATTACCATTTTATTCCATGGACCAGTTTTGCTAAATAAGCTTTTATACATGACTTCATCAAATCCCTTTAGAAAAAAACATACAGAAAGAGTTGATCCATTCCCATTTATAATTCAGAAATCCATGATGTCTCTTACAAAGGACAAAGGACATTTTACTTCGAAGTCACATGAGTGACTACGTGAAGAAGCCCGCCAGCCCGCATGCGCGTCAATACGTCTAACGCATTGCGCACGACTGGCTGGGAGGAGCGTTGCTCCTCCAGTGGTAAGTTTTAAAATCTTGCAGGTAAGTTTTTAAACTTATTCTGAGGTCGTTTTTATCGTGGGAAATTTCTCTTTACAGAGTTTCCAATTGCTATGGATAATGAATCCAGGGCGAAAATCCAGACGGGCCGGGGGAAACCGGCTACGGAGGACCGCGGGAGTGCGGGTAGCCGTCGGCCGTCGGTTTCGCCGTCCGAGTCACTGACAGTGCGGTCAGCGACTTCAGACTTTGGCAACCCCGAAAGGGGGCAAAGCTAAACGGAAGTCTGAGAGGCCTGTGTACTCAGGTGAGTCAGGCCAGGAGGATTCTCCTCCAACAAACGTGGATGGCGTCTTCGGGCGTTTATCCCGGATGGAGCACCTTATGGAAAGGATGCTCCATCATGATATGCTCCGTGAAACGGGGACATATCAGCGCAGGTCTCCTTGCGAGCCTGCGACAGCACCTGGTCCATGGCTGCTTAATATCTCCCACTCTGAGGAGGGGAGTGTACGGGTTCAGTATATGACTGACTCCGAATTCGGAGGTATGTCCGTGGAACATACTGGAATGCATGACATGCGTGAGGTTCAAGAATTGACTGCCATGGAATCAAGGTTTGTGATACCCTCACAAACAGGGGAGCCGCTGCAAGAAGAGCTGGCTTCTAGCATAAACTACCTCACGTCGCATCAATTACAGGAAGAGGTGATGGTTGAAACGGCTGCAAAATACCATACACCTGTAAATTGTGCATCCCTGAAAGTGCCGGCAGTGAACAGCTCTATCTGGGGGTATATTGGAGAAAAATGGGGCATCAAAGCCCAAGAAATGAAACTCCAAAGAATTTAAAATTACTGTCTTCAGGCATCACGGCATTTGCCAGATCTGTGGATGGACTCTTATCGGACGTCCAGCAGGATACCCTGGCGTTGATATGCAATGCACACTTCGAAATGAACTGCTTTCGGAAGAACGCCATCAGACCTGCCTTAAATCCCAAATTTGCAGGCTTATGTAAGGCCAGCAATGTCCAGCCGCCGAATCTTCTGTTCGGGGAAGATCTACCCAAACAGGTTAAAAACCTGGATGAGGAAGCAAAAGCTCTCGGGCTAATCAAGGCACCAACGACGAGCAAGGCATCACCATTTCGGCGACAACACCCCTACGGCTCCATCAGCAGTAAGTGGTTTGCTGAAGCTGGTGGTAGCTCGAAAGCTGATTTCTCTGGGCAGAGGTCTTTTTTAGGCCAAGAGCCAAGCCGGCCTTCATGGAGAATGCGCAATCCGTGCACCCGAGCAGTTCTACCCTCCAAACCTCGAGGACAGAAATAGAACCCGTACCAGGGGCCTTTGGGGCCTACCGTAAGACCACCGGTAACCATGGAGGTAGGTGGGTCTGGTTCTTTCCGGAACAAGGGGTGTGTGGATCAGTTACAAGTTGGTGGTAGATTACACTTGTTTTTGCACAAATGGCGGTGGATAATATCAGACCAGTTTATACTGCACAGTATACAAGGGTTCCAAATTGAATTTCCTCTTAACTCATAGCCACCCATACAACATACACCAAGTCGCATTTATTCATTCCAAACAAGAAGGTTTGGATATACAAGCAGAAATTCATAAATTACACACAACAGGGGTAATTGAGAGGAAGCAAAAGCTGTCGGGTTAATTAAAGCACCAACGACGAGCAAAGCTTCACCGTTTCGGCGACAACATCCCTGCGCCTCCAGAAAAGTAAGATGGAGGATGTCGGATCATCCTTGATTTAACTCAACTTAACTCACATGTGCAGTATAGACATTTTAAAATGGAAAACTTTGTTACTGCCTAACAACTGATTCCCAAAGGATGCTTTATGGCATGGATCGATCTCAAAGATGCATACTATTCAGTTCCCATTCAGGGATCACCGGAGATATTTGAAATTTAGCTGGATGAGGCAACTATGGCAGTTTAAAGCTTTGCCTAATGGCCTAACTTCAGCTCCCAGGTTATTTACCAAATTACTAAAGCCGGTGCTTGGGCTGCTCAGAGCTCAAAAACACATTGTTATGGCCTAACTGGATGATATTCTAAAACGCTGTATTTGGCTAAATTAGCTGTTTCAGCCACGAAACTAATATTTGAGAAATTGGGGTTTCTCATCCATCCAGTTAAAAATCTAAGTTGATACCAACTAGAGTTATTGATTATTTGGGATTTACCTTTATTAATATGTCTGTGACTCTGCTCTGGGGCAAGAGATTAGAATTAATAGAAGCCTGTAACAACCTTGTTGTTATGAAGCAGCCTTTTATTCGCCAGGTGGCTAGTGTAATTGGCAATATAGTGGCTGTTTTTCCAGCTGCACAATTTGGGCCTTTGCATTATCAGAATTTACAACGTGCAAAGGAGCAAGCTCTCAAGTGCCATTTAGGTTATTTTAACAGACCTATGCTATTACCAGCTGAAGCTATCAGAATTACAATGGTGGACGACCAATATTCAGCATTGGTCCAGTAACATTTGGTCAGTAAACCTTCAGTTATATTACAAACTGATGCTAGTGCTCAAGGATGGGGAACTACTAATACCATCTCTAGTTGCAGAGGCAAATGGGATGTGCATGAGTTACCAATTCTTCAGTTATATGGTATCAACTTCCTGGGGATACTAGGGGAATTCTATGCGTTAAAGGCTTATTGTGGGAATATGCATAATCTGCATGTTCAACTACAAGTTGATAACACTATAGCGGTGGCATATATTAATCACATAGGTGGAATCAAGTCAGTATCCTGTGATAGTTTAGCTAACCTCATTTGGCACTGGTGTATCGTCACGTAAATGTAATGATAACACACAATGGATGTTGGATCACAAAGTATTTAATGACATTGTTGCTCGGTATGGAACACCAAATATTGATTTGTTTGCATCTAGGCTCAATCACCAGTTGCAAAAATATGTGGCATGGGAGCCAGACCCAGGGGCAGTGGCGATAGATGCATTCTCGCTACACTGAGGAGGAATGTTCTTTTATGCCTTTCCCCCATTTTGCCTCATCAGTCGGGTCTTGCAAAAAATCCAGCAAGATTCCACTTCAGGCATTTTCGTAGTGCCTAACTAGCCTATGCAGCCATGGTTCCCGCTGATGTTGGGAATGATAATACAACCTTATATGGTTATTTCTAAACACAAAAATTTGCAAGTTCATCCCGTGACTCGGGAAGCCACCCTCTGCATGATAGAATCAATTTATTGACTTGCAGACTCTAAGAAGACCGTTCCTGAGGCTCGGGTTATCAGACCGAACCATGGACGTGATCACTGCAGCTTGGAGGGATAGCACCAAAAAGCAGTACATTTCCTCATCAGGAGATGGGAAGTGTTTTCTTTAAATGCTAATATAACATATAATACGGCACAGATAACTGACATCTTGGAGTTCATTTTCAAATGGTTCTTTGACAAAAAAATTAAGTTATAGTGCCATTAACTGTGCCAAAAGTGCCTTCTCATCTTATTTGCTGCTGGGATCGGGACCCACTCTGTCGGGTCTCACCCTCTGATATCCAGATTTATGAAGGATATCTTTAACACAAATCCTCCCAGGCCCGGGTACATGGAAGTATGGGATATTAACATTGTGTTAACACTACTTCGCCGGTGGGCTCCAGCTACGTCCTTATCTTTGGCCCGGCTCTCATATAAGGTAGTTATGCTCATGGTGCTGGTTACAGCGCAACGCGTCCAGTCGTTGCATAAGCTACGGCTGAACAGAATGGTTATATCTACCAACAAAATAACGTTCTATGTAAATGAGTTAATTAATCTAAGCGTACCGGGGGTGTTGGGTCTAAAGCTGGAATTTCGAGCATAGCCTATGGACCATAGATTGTGTGTTGTCACACATATTCATCAATTTTTTAAGGCTACAAGAACCTTGGAGGCACTGAGCTGGCAATATTCATTAGCCACAAAAAAAAACACAAGAGGGTTTCAGAGCAGACCATCTCCAGATGGTTTAGATATGTATTGGCTTGTGCAGGAGTGAACACTGATGTTTTTAAATCTCACTCCACCAGGGCTGCGATAACATCAGCAGCAAGGTTCATGGAGGTTCCGCTGGACCGCATCATAGCGACAGCAGGATGATCGAATGAGCGGACTTTTCCAAACCTTTTATAATAAACCGATTGCCAGGCCGGATTCGTTTGCCAACTCAATTTTAAGTTCTATTCAATAATTTGCTTATTATTTGCTTATTAATAGCATCAGCATGTTTTAAATCTATGTCATGTCTGAATGCATTATTTTTCAATCATTTCTGGTCAACTAATGCAGTGTGTTGCATGGACTTGTGTTCGCGGCATGAAATCACAGAGCTTTAAAATCTTCACGTAGTCACTCACGTGACTTCGTAGTAAAATAGTAAGATTAAATGAGAACTTACCAGTTCAAAGTTTGATCTTTATTTTATGAGAAGTTGCGATGAGGGTTTACGTGCCCTCCGCTCCCAACTCTCTTCTCATAAAGATCATGTGGTAGTTCTAGTTCTCTAATCTTCCTATAATCAGTTCAGCAACTGTCTTTTGTGATTTCACACCGCTGCTTTGAAGGTTGACGCGCATGCGGGCTGGCGGGCTTCTTCACGTAATCCCTCATCGCAACTTCTCATAAAATAAAGATCAAACTTCAAACTGGTAAGTTCTCGTTTAATCAAGTCAAGTCAAGTCAAGTTTATTTGTCACATACACATATGAGATGTGTAGTGAAATGAAAAGTGGCAATGCTCGCGGACTTTGTGCAAAAAACAAAACAAAACAAAACAAAAACTACAACAGAATGGGAGAATAGAATCACATATTCTTTTACATATTAAATATTGTGGGCGGAAGGAAAAAGGGGAAAAAAAACAGGAGAAAAACAAAAAGCAATTTTTTTAAACAGTAGAGTGGTACAGTAAAGTTAGTCCCTGGTGAGATAGGAGTTTACAGTCCTAATGGCCTCTAGGAAGAAACTCCTTCTCAACCTCTCTGTTCTCACAGCATGGCAACAGAGGCGTTTGCCTGACCGTAGCAGCTGGAACAGTCCGTTGGAGGGGTGGAAGGGGTCTCCCATGATCTTATTGGCTCTGGAGTTGCACCTCCTGATGTATAGTTCCTGCAGAGGGGCGAGTGTTGTTTCCATTGTGCGTTCAGCCGAACGCACTACTCTCTGCAGAGCCTTCTTGTCCTGGGCAGAGCAATTCCCAAACCAGATTGTAATGTTTCCGGACAAGATGCTTTCCACAGCCGCTGAGTAAAAGCACTGGAGGATCTTCGGAGACACTCTGAATTTCCTCAATTGCCTGAGGTGGTAAAGGCGCTGCCTTGCCTTACTCACGAGTGCTGCAGCGTGTGATGTCCATGTCATATCCTCAGAGATGTGGACTCCCAGGTATTTAAAACAGCTCACCCTATCCACAGTATCCCCATTTATCCTTAATGGTGTGTACGTCCTCGGATGATGTGCCCTCCTTAAGTCCACGATCAGCTCCTTAGTTTTTTTGATGTTCAAGAGGAGGCTGTTGTCCTGACACCAGAGTGCCAGATCAGCCACCTCCTCATTGTCTGAGATCAGGCCCACCACCACAGTGTCATCAGCAAACTTGATTATCGAGTTGGAGCTGAACCTGGCCACACAGTCATGTGTGTACAGGGAGTACAGTAGGGGGCTGAGGACGCAACCCTGGGGGGATCCTGTGCTCAGGGTGAGGGACTTCGATGTATTCCCTCCCATCTTGACTACCTGGGGCCTGGCGGTGAGAAAGTCCAGGGTCCAGGCACACAGGGGGGTGTTGAGCCCTAATTCCAGTAGCTTCTCGGCCAGTTTGGTGGGGACTATCGTGTTGAAGGCTGAACTGAAGTCTATGAACAGCATCCTCACGTAGCCCCCCTTCTGGCTGTCAAGATGAGAGAAAGCGGTGTGCAAAACCTTGGAGACCGCATCGTCCGTGGACCTGTTCGGACGGTATGCGAATTGTAACTGGTCCATGTTGCGAGGGAGGAAGGCGCAGATGTGTTTCTTCACCAGCCTCTCAAAGCATTTCATGACTACCGAGGTGAGGGCCACCAGACGGTAGTCATTCAGACAGGCTGGGGAGTCATTTTTAGGTACCGGTACAATGATGGATTTTTTTAAGCAGGCAGGGACCACGGACTTGCCCAGGGAGAGGTTGAATATTGTAGTGAACACCGGAGCTAGCTGCGTAGCACAGGACTTAAGTACTCGCCCCGAGATGCCATCGGGGCCTGCAGCTTTCCTCGTGTTCACCCGTGTCAGAGCCCTCTTCACATTGTGCTCGGACAACGAGAATGTGTGCACATTCCTCCCTTCAGCTTCGATAGCCAGCCCACTGATGGTATTGTCGATAGTCGGCAGACCTAGGGTGGTGTTGCCCGTCTCGAAACGAGCGTAAAAGGAGTTCAGGTCATCAGCTAGGGAGGTGCCGGCACTTGCGGATGAGGGGGGGGGGGGGAGGATGCTCCGGTAGTTGATTACAGTCCGTAGCCCCTGCCACAATAAATCGTACTATTTATTGTCACATACACCAATTGGTGCAGTGAAATTTGAGTTACCATGCAGCACATAAATAATATATACACAACACTATAGAATTTAACATAAAACATCCCCCACAGCGGAATCAACATTTCCCACTGTGTGGGAAGGCAATAAAGTTCGGTCCTCTTCCTCATGTTCACCCGTGGTCGGGGCCTATTGAGGCCTCCGCAGTCACTACAACGGCAGCCCGATGTTTCAGACCCTCTCCAGATGGTGAAACTCTGACGTCGGAACGGAAGAACACCCTCAGCGGCTTTGAGTTTCCGAATTGGCTGCTTCTTACCAGAGACCGCGGCTTTCGAAGTCTACAGGCCGAGCTGGGCGGAGTTCCAACACTGGCGATCCTCGGCGAAAGATCCCAGGGCTCCGCAATGTTAGATTCAGTGCCGCCCACGGCTGGAAGTGCCGCAGACCACGGATCCACGGTGTTAAAGTCGGCAGGTCCGCCGGAGCTCCGCACGGCGATCCCGTTAAGGCATCGCCCGCTCCGCGATGGAATTCAGTGCTGTGCCGCTGCTGAAGCTCTGGCCGGTCTCCGGCAGGAAAGGCCACGCCAATCCAGATGGTAGGCCGCAAGGAGGGGGCGAAGATGCGGCTCAGAGAAAAGAAGCATCCTCGACCAGGTAGTGACTGAGAAAAACGGTTTCCCCCTTCCCCCCACCCCCTTCCCACACATAGAAAAGACTAAAAGACCTCCAAATACAAAAGGACAGACAGCTGCTGGTGAGGCTGACACACTCGATGGCTCCACCATTCAACATCCATACAGACTTCCAGCCTCTCACTTGCCTTGTCTATCTTCTTGTCACATTTCTTTATCTACTAACAATTCCTATTCAAGTGCCTATTCCTTTTACCTTGATTACAGTTTCTAAAATCTCTTCTGGGCAGAGGTGATTTGTACGAGAGGGATGAGTTGCACTTAAACTGGAGGAGAACCAATAACCTGGCAGGCAGGTTTGCTGGTGCTGCATGTGTGGGTTTAAATTAGATTGTCAAGGGGGCAGGATCCAATGCAGGAGCAAGGCAAGTGAGAGGCTGGAAGTCTGTATGGATGGTGATGAAAAAAAGTTCAGTGGTCAGAATAGGCAGGTGCATGGCATGGAGTGGGGAAGGACTGTTGGATTGAATTCGATTTAGTTTAATGCAAGAGGACTGACGGGGAAGGCAGATGACGCAGGGTGTGGATAAAACGTGCAACTGGGATGTTGAAACCGTTGCAGAAACCTGATTAAGAGAGGGACAGGGACTAGCAGCTTAATGTTTCACGTTCAGATGCTACAAGAGATATGGAGGTGGGGGGAAAAGAGGAGTGGGTGGTGTTTTATTGATTAAGGAGAATGTCACGGTAGTAGTCCGAAATGATATTACTGATGGTTCTTCCAGTTAACATGATCACCATGTTCAAACTGTACTACAAAATATGGAGCAAAAGCAGGAACAGGATACTGATTCTGGATGATCAGCCATGATCATATTAAATGGCGGTGCTGGCAAATGGCGAATGGCCTACTCCTGCACCTGTTTTCTATGCTTCCACGTTTCAGGAAAGGAAAATTTCATTCTCATTGAGTCTGTCCTATGCAGCAAAGTGGTTACTTCTAATTGCCTGAGGAAATGACTTAGTAAACCATTCAATTCAGCTTGGGCAATGTGCTGGCATCCCCAGTGATGACCACATTCTATGGATGAAACCATTAAAAAAAAAGAGAACCACAAAGTCTGTAATGAATATATCGCCAAAAATAGTTAACTAAAGAAGTGTAAGTCTGATTGATCCAAAAGATGACAGTTCCACTGGTGCCAGGGTTTGAGACAGATGTAATGAACAAATACAATGTATATGCGTTCAAGCAAAATGGATGCTATGACACAGTATGCAGGAAGTGATGCAGAAAATAAATAAGATAAGCATATATTTTTGATCACCAAATTATAGGAAGGTTGTAAAAGCAGCATGAAGGATACAGTGAAGGAGAATTATAGCTGGAAGGAACGTTTGGCTATGTTGGACTTGTTATCCTTATAACAGATTGGTGACCACCGGGTGGCGCCCGTAATGGCCACCTCGCCAACAATCTGTCTCGTCCTTTCTCTGTTTTTATTATTTTAAGAATGTCTTAAATATATGTTTTAATGTTTCTTGGTATGTTTTATGTGGAGGGTGGGGGGGGGGGGGACTTTTTTCAGCCACTTACCTCGACGGAGATGCGATTTTTTTCCGTGTCGCATCTCCGTCCCTCCCTGCGGCCTACAACGTGGAGTGGTGCGCCCTTTCCTGGGGACCGGCACGGAGCTTCAAGTCGCGGGCGCAGTGTGGACTTACCAGCGCGGAGCGGGCTACCCTTTGCCGTGCATCGCCAGCAAAAGCACTCCGACTGCAGAGCCTCTGGACTTTAACACCGTGAAGCCGCGTTCTCCGGTAAGAAGAGGCTGACTCGGGGGCGGAGTGTTCCGATCCATCCTGACGCCAGAGTCTCCATCATCTCGACACGAGGGCTTGGACATCGGACTGTCGGCAGCGGCGAACTCCAGAGGGTTCAAAGGCCCTGACGACCATGGGCGAACAAAGGAGGATGATGACTGAACTTTATTGCCTTCCATCACAGTGAAGAATGTTGATTCCACTGTGGTGGGTGTTTATGTTAAATTTTATTTTATGTGGCTGCGTGTATTGTTGCTTTTCACTTAGCATGGCTGTATGGAAACTCAAATTTCAAAGAACTTGGATGCACTGTAACCTGCTCAAGCCTTATTGCAGGATAGGTTAAATGGTCCCTCTCTACAATGTACATTTCAATATATATAGAAGTGCAACATAAAAAATAGAAATTCTCGAGGTTACATCGCTGAATAACTGAGGGAAGTATGGTAGAAATTGCAAAGGATCAGGTCACAATGTTCCAATTCTCCGGATATGGGAGGTGGGACCATTCTTTTGATATGGTGTATGGTAAAATGTGCTTAAATCTGGCACGCTTGGGACTTTGGTGTGTCGGACTGGGAGATGTTTGTGTCCACAAATAATAGCACAACAGACTTCTATTCACCTTTTCCTAGATGTTACACAGCAGCATAGTAAGTTATTCAGGAACCTGGGTAAGTTTCAAGAAAGCATGGAAACAGAGCACCGCTCAGTTTCAAAGGAGAGCAGGAACTGGACTGCAGTGTGTTAAAGGCAGACGAGTAATCAGTACCTGGTGAACTACTTGCCGGCGTATCAGAATTTCTGAATAATCGGATAATGGATTATCAGAGGTTTATTGCATATGGACACTCATTCTTTCCATCTAAATTAAACAGGTTACATTTCTCTGAAGAAGGGTCTTGACCCGAAACGTTACCCATTCCTTCTCTCCAGAGATGCTTATGTCCCGCTCAGTTATTCCAGCTTTTTGTGTCCATCTTCGGTTTAAACCAGCATCTGCAGTTCCTACCTTACATTTCTCTGCATTGTATTTCACCTGCATGGTGTCTGCCTGTAGCTTTGTGAAGTTTGTTACCATCTTCCCTCAATAGTTATCACATTTTTGTATTTTGTGACATCTGCAACATTTCAAATAATTTCCAATACATTTAACTCTTTTTACAAATGATTCTCTGGCTCTGGCTGAAGATATGGATGTTTTCAGGCAAGCAAAATTCCACTCGAAAAACATTGGAACTGGAGCACTCAGACTGGGAGAAGGGAGTGATCACCTCACAATATCCCAAAGCATAAACTGGCTAATGACTGTTTTTTAAAGTGAAGGGAAGCAACATCAGCTAACTTGTGTAGGAAGGAATTGGTTTAAACCGAAGATAGACACAAAATGCTGGAGTAACTCAGCAGGACAGGCAGCATCCAGCATCTCTGGAGAGAAGGAATGGGTGACGTTTCTTCAATGTTTAGTGAAGTTCCACATCAGCAATATAATCTGCTGTATTAGTAATTAAAAGAAAACATTATTCATTGATTATTTTATTGGTGTCTTCAATTTTAAAATTTATGGCCAAGAAATTATATACTAACAGGCCAGAGTAGTGGTATGTCAACTAAAACTTTAGTGTGGATCTGTTGTTGCAAGTTTCATAGGAAATTATTTGCAGTTGAAAATATGCTGCCCAAGACAAGGTTAAGGAGAAAGGAAAAGAGATGGTGGCCAAGGATCAGGGCTTGGCAGTATATTAGCAATCAGTGAGCTCGATCGGGACTGGAGACAGGTTGTAATTATGTGGGTGAGGTGAGGAGTGAATTCGAAGATCCGGTAAGTAACTAAAAGAACTTTCAATTGCAGATGCTCCTCGACTTACGATGCTTCAACTTACAATATTTCGACTTTGCGATGGTGCAAAAGCATAGAAACATAGAAAATAGGTGCAGGAAGAGGCCATTCGGCCCTTCGAGCCAGCACCGCCATTCATTGCGATCATGGCTGATCGTCCCCAATCAATAACCCGTGCCTGCCTTCTCCCCACTTGATTCCACTAGCCCCTAGAGCTCTATCTAACTCTCTCTTAAATCCATCCAGTGATTTGGCTTCCACTGCCCTCTGTGGCAGGGAATTCCACAAATTCACAACTCTCTGGGTGAAAAAGTTTTTTCTCACCTCAGTCTTAAATGGCCTACCCTTTAATCTAAGGCTGTGGTCCCTGGTTCTGGACTCGCCCAACATTGGGAACATTTTTCCTAGCTTGTCCAGTCCTTTTATATTTGTATATGTTTATAAGATCCACTCTCATCCTTCTAAACTCCAGTGAATACAAGCCTAGTCTTTTCAATCTTTCCTCATATGACAGTCCCGCCATCCCAGGGATCAATCTCGTGAACTTACTTCAATCACAAGGATGTCCTTCCTCAAATTAGACCAAATCTGTACGCAATGCTCCAGTTGTGGTCTTACCAGAACCCTATACAACTGCAGAAGAAATGTATGTGCAGGTGACATTCCTTCAGTTTATGGAAAATTACTATACAGACCAATTTCTAAGATCGGTCTCCTACCACCACAACCCCCTCCCCCCCAACATGAAAGGGGAAGTGGAGGGGGTCACATATTCAATAACTCCATTTCCAGTTCTCCAGTGGAGAAAAGTACAAATGTTACTTTGGAAGAAGAAATGCACGCTGATCTGAGCTTTAAACAGTTGACATTTCTGAAAACAAATTCCCTAGATTGATAATATTCCCATTGTGGGAAACATCTTCCCAATATTCATCCCGTCAGAATCTTATGTTTCAAAATGACCACCTCTCATTCTGCGTGAAGAGCAATGCTGCCCCAACCATTCACGTTTGGAAGCAACCAACTGAACCTCCTTGGCACTACTGTACCTCAAATGTAAGCAGGTCATTACATAATGGAGACAAAGCCTTAGTACTTCAGGTGTGATCTCATTTATCAGCATCCTACAAAAATTATTATCTTAGAAACATAGAAACATAGAAATTAGGTGCAGGAGTAGGCCATTCGGCCCTTCGAGCCTGCACCGCCATTCAATATGATCATGGCTGATCATCCAACTCAGTATCCCGTACCTGCCTTCTCTCCATACCCTCTGATCCCTTTAGCCACAAGGGCCACATCTAGCTCCCTCTTAAATATAGCCAATGAACTGGCCTCGACTACCCTCTGTGGCAGAGAGTTCCAGAGATTCACCACTCTCTGTGTGAAAAAAGTTCTTCTCATCTCGGTTTTAAAGGATTTCCCCCTTATCCTTAAGCTGTGACCCCTTGTCCTGGACTTCCCCAACATCGGGAGCAATCTTCCTGCATCTAGCCTGTCCAACCCCTTAAGAATTTTGTAAGTTTCTATAAGATCCCCTCTCAATCTCCTAAATTCTAGAGAGTATAAACCAAGTCTATCCAGTCTTTCTTCATAAGACAGTCCTGACATCCCAGGAATCAGTCTGGTGAACCTTCTCTGCACTCCCTCTACGGCAATAATGTCCTTCCTCAGATTTGGAGACCAAAACTGTACGCAATACTCCAGGTGTGGTCTCACCAAGACCCTGTACAACTGCAGTAGAACCTCCCTGCTCCTATACTCAAATCCTTTTGCTATGAAAGCTAACATACCATTCGCTTTCTTCACTGCCTGCTGCACCTGCATGCCTACTTTCAATGACTGGTGTACCATGACACCAAGGTCTCGCTGCATCTCCCCTTTTCCTAGTCGGCCACCATTTAGAAAATAGTCTGCTTTCCTGTTTTTGCCACCAAAATGGATAACCTCACATTTATCCACATTATACTGCATCTGCCAAACATTTGCCTACTCACCCAGCCTATCCAAGTCACCTTGCAGTCTCCTAGCATCCTCCTCACAGCTAACACTGCCGCTCAGCTTAGTGTCATCCGCAAACTTGGAGATATTGCCTTCAATTCCCTCATCCAGGTCATTAATATATATTGTAAATAGCTGGGGTCCCAGCACTGAGCCTTGCGGTACCCCACTAGTCACTGCCTGCCATTGTGAAAAGGACCCGTTTACTCCTACTCTTTGCTTCCTGTTTGCCAGCCAGTTCTCTATCCACATCAATACTGAACCCCCAATGCCATGTGCTTTAAGTTTGTATACTAATCTCTTATGTGGGACCTTGTCGAAAGCCTTCTGGAAGTCCAGATACACCACATCCACTGGTTCTCCCCTATCCACGCTACTAGTTACATCCTCGAAAATTTCTATAAGATTCGTCAGACATGATTTACCTTTCGTAAATCCATGCTGACTTTGTCCAATGATTTCACCACTTTCCAAATGTGCCGCTATCCCATCTTTAATAACTGACTCTAGCAGTTTCCCCACTACCGATGTTAGACTAACTGGTCTGTAATTCCCCGTTTTCTCTCTCCCTCCCTTCTTAAAAAGTGGGGTTACGTTTGCTACCTGCCAATCCTCAGGAACTACTCCAGAATCTAAAGAATTTTGAAAGATTATTACTAATGCATCCACTATTTCTGGAGCTACTTCCTTAAGTACTCTGGGATGCAGCCTATCTGGCCCTGGGGATTTATCGGCCTTTAATCCATTCAATTTACCCAAAACCACTTCCCGACTAACCTGGATTTCACTCAATTCCTCCAACTCCTTTGATCCGCGGTCCCCTGCTATTTCCTTAGTGAAGACGGAACCAAAGTAGTTATTCAATTGGTCCGCCATATCCTTGTTCCCCATGATCAACTCACCTGTTTCTGACTGCAAGGGACCTACATTTAACTAATCTCTTTCTTTTTACATATTTATAAAAACTTTTGCAGTCAGTTTTTATGTTCCCTGCCAGTTTTCTTTCATAATCTATATTTCCTTTCCTAATTAAGCCCTTTGTCCTCCTCTGCTGGTCTCTGAATTTCTCCCAGTCCTCTGGTATGCTGCTTTTTCTGGCTAATTTGTACGCATCATCTTTCGCTTTGATACTATCCCTGATTTCCCTTGTTATCCACGGATGCACTACCTTCCCTGATTTATTCTTTTGCCAAACTGGGATGAACAATTTTTGTAGTTCATCCATGCAGTCTTTAAATGTCTTCCATTGCATGTCCACCGTCAACCCTTTTAGAATTAATTGCCAGTCAATCATGGCCAATTCATGTCTCATACCCTCAAAGTTACCTTTCTTTAAGTGCAGAACCATTGTTTCTGAATTAACAATGTCACTCTCCATCCTAATGAAGAACTCAACCATATTATGGTCACTCTTGCCCAAGGGGGCACATACAACAAGACTGCTAACTAACCCTTCCTACTTTCTACTTTGTATTGCATGGGTCTTGAATAAAGGGCATATCAGCCTTCCCAATGAAATGCAAACCTCCAGTTTCATCTGCAAAGGAAACTAGGAGTCTGGCTATTGCAAAATTCTGTAATTTCACCCCAAAAAAGTCATACTTCCTGACATCTTCCCATTATACTCCAGCTGCCAAACATCTGGTCCACTCAACACCAACCTACACGATCCTCTGGCAGGCTGTGCTGCCCTCATTCATCTTTGCAGGATCACCAAATCTGGCTGCAGTACACAAACAGTCCCGTCCCTCCAAGTAAATCATTAAAGAAAAACATAAACCCTCCGAGATCCCAGTTTTGAACCCTGTGGCACCCCAAATGTTAATGCCAATTCTGCAAGAGACCCATTTATCACAATTCTTTTCCGCAGAGACCGCTCCCTCCGTAACTCCTTGGTCAATTTGTCCCTTCCCACCCAAACCACCCCCTCCCCTGGTACTTTTCCTTGCAACCATAGGAAATGCTACACTTGTCGCTTTACCTCCCCCCTCGACTCCATCCAAGGACTCAAGCAGTCTTTCCAGGTGAGGCAGAAGACTGCTTGGATAGTTTACACCCCAGCAGTATGAACAGTGACTTCTCCAATTTCAGGTAGTCCTTGCTTTCTCCCTCCTTCCCCTCCCACAGCCTATTGTCTCCGCCTCTTCCTTTCTTCTTCCCACCCCCCCCACCCCCACATCAGTCTGAAGAAGGGTCTCGACCTGAAACGTCACCTATTCCTTCGCTTCATAGATGCTGCCTCACCCACTGAGTTTCGCCAGCATTTTTGTCTACCTTCGATTTTTCCAGCATCTGCAGTTTTCTTAAATATCACAACTCTTCAGTGAGCCACTCTCCTAGCCAAACTAATTACCCGCAAACCCATGCCCTCTTATTGCCCATTCACATGGAACTCCAAGTACAATCATTTATTTACTGTTCACATGGTTAAAAGAATGCAAGCAAACAGGAGAACATGACAGGCAATTGACTTCATCTATAATTGATTCCAGCAACCCCCACCCCCCCCATTTCAGATGTTAAGTAGTTGTAAAAACACACCAAACATTACAAGTAGCACTATTGAACAAGAAGTTAACAAATGATTTAACATGGCCACAAAAGACAACTTTATCACAGTCACAATAACGTTGACAATTCCAATCTTATTACAAGTAGGATAGAGGTACAGCAACAACAACAAAAAGGGGGGAGGGTAGTGATAGAAAAGCCTCATAATAGAACACAATCCAATGGTAAAGAATGAAAATAAAGACCTTAGAAGACCTTAGATTAAGGTAAGACATACTCTGATTCAATTTAAAATGTTACATAGATTATATTATTCAACAGCTAAATTAAGTAAATTTTACCCTAATACCTCGGCTAACTGTGATAAATGCCTAGTCCAAGAATCAACTATAGCACATTCTTTTGTCTTTTGTATAAAAATTCAAAAATTTTGGAATGACATTTTTGAAATTTTCTCTAAATTATTTAAAATAAAATTGAAACCGAATGCAGAACTGATTATTTTTGGAACAACAGAAGCAAGTTTGGAGCTGACTGTGTTTCAAAGGAGTTTTCTTAGTTATGGTTTATTAACGGCAAAAAAACTGATATTGAAATTTTGGAAAAATGCCCCTACGCCAACAATAAAAATGTGGACTTCTAATATGTCGGAATTGTTACATTTAGAAGATATGAGATTCCTCCTAGCAGGTAAACAAGACCAATTCCAAAAGATTTGGTCGCCATATATCGACTTATTACAAACATAGGGTGCAACAAAATGTTGATAGTAAATGGTTTTAGGACCTGGCGAGGGGTGAGTAAAGATAAGAAGTAGACACATCCCTTTCATATTGTCCTATCTTATTTTCTTTTTTCTCTTTTTTTCTTTTATTCTTTAACTACTTCTTGTGGTTTAGGTTCACAAGAGTGTTCCTGGACCACTTTCATTCACTCACTGACTATCTTTGCGAGCTCTTTCTATCCTTTTTTCTATCAAAGTTGAAAAACAGAAGTGGTACAAGAATTATATAAAATTATGTTATGTTATTGCAGATAACTGTAATGTAAAATTCTTCTAATAAAAAAAATAAAAAAAATAAAATAAAAAAAATAAAAAAAAGAAGTAGTGCTCGGATTATAAAAGTGATCAGAGTCCATGTTGAGAAGATTTTTTCCTCTTGTGTCATTATGCAAATCTAGGGCTCATTAACAAGAAATTTAATAATACTTATAAGGAATTTAGTGGCTGCTTTAGAGTATCTAGAGAGTAGAACTTGGAACTGGGTGGCGAGGAGAGTAGGGATTCAGGGAAAAACAAGTAGAAGTCAGCTGAGGCAAGATGAAGGTCATATGGAACAGAAGAGGGAAAGTAGTGTTCCCATGCTATAAACATTCTATGTAGCAGTTTTTATCCTTGGCCAGCCTCAAGTACCTCAAGATAGTTTTAGGCTTGGTATCTTCCACAGGCACAAACTGAGACAAGGCATTTACCAGCATGTTATTATTTTGCTTGGAGATCATGCACAATACTCACGTTATACATTCATGCACAAAGCATTATACATTCAGTAGAAACCGTACGTCGAATTTTGAATTTTTATCTTTTCCTGGGCTAGCGATATGCAGTACGATACTCTCTCGATTGGGATCGAAGTGATCAACGTGATCTCTCGTAATTGACGTCCATTTCTTCCGTACGGATGTTGGAAGAAATGGACGTCAATTATGAGAGATTCGCAAAAACTGACAGGCAGATATGGGATGCTCTTGCCTGCTATAGGGAAATATATAATGAAAAGAAACAAACTGTGCACTCAAAACTTGATATCTTCCTGAAGAACACAATGCCTGCTGAACAATCAACAAGTGTCGAAGCCCCAGTGCCTTCTCCCACTATTCTAGGGCCTTATCAGAAGAGAGAGAATGTTTGGTAGGTTAGGTGTATTAAATGCATTTTCAACTTACGATTTTTCGATTTACAATGGGTTTATCGGAACATAACACCATCGTAAGTTGAGGAGCACCTGGCATTGTGCTAATAAGAACTACTTGTCCCAGAAGTATCCAGGAATGGTTGCTCCCAGGACAACTTGGTCTAGTTTCCCTAAAAATGTTACAAACTAATGTTGCAAAAGCAATGATTTCAATGTTAAAGGCCTGTCTCACGAGTCTGCGGTCTATGGCGGCGAAACGGGAGGAATCTGCCGCCATAGACTGCGCACTCGTGAGAAAGTACAATTCCCGGGCCGTGCGGCGGTGTTCCCAACACCGCGCGGTGCTAAAATAAAATCGACAATGTCCAAAACTAAATACTCACTGCACAACCTCCACCAGTGATGCACAAGTGCGGCACGGCCGCTCGCACGGGCCGCCGCCAGTATGGCTCGAGCGCCGTGCGTCAAACCTCCACTGCCACAGCCTCCGCCAGTGACGCACGTGCCGCCGCCAGTGAGGCACGTGTGCTGCACGGCCGCAGGCACAGCCACCGCTACAGCGCCGCGATCAGGATGGCCGCCGCCACAGCCGCCGCTGGTGAGTCACGTGCGGCGGGCCGACGTCATCGCAGTCGGCCCGCCCTTTTTTTACTTACCGCAAGCACGTGGGAACCGCCGTGTTTGAATTAACTCGGCCCCCGCGCAACATCCGTGCGGCGCTCCGATGGATAGGCTCGACGCTCTCGCCGTTGCCGCGCGGTCCTCGCTACCGGCGACGCCGCGCTTCACCGCCGATGACCGCAAACAGGTAAGACAGAGCCTTTAGATTGCCAATTAATCATCTTTCACATCTCAAATATTCTTGAGCAAAGGAAAAAAACTCATCAGCTATTGGGTCAGCATACTACCAGGAAGTAAACTACTTCATCAAGACTGTTGTGTGATTTGGCTTGTTATATAATATCTCATGTACCCAGAAAATGATTATAGCTGCTTTAAGATTATAACTATTGAGGTATGACTTCCGGTGGCGTCATGTTAGACTAACAGACGTGCACCTAGCTCCTCTCCCGAAAAACTTCACGATTTATCGTGTAAAACGGGTCCAGAAATCGGGATTGTTTTTAAAAACCTTACCGGAGCTTCTGGTTATCGCGCTGATGACGTCATCGTTAAACGCGATGTTTTAAACGGTGGTTTGAAGCCCTTTAAATGAGTAAACTGTCTCCAGCTGTGAGCCCTCAGAGAGCAGTGAAAAAGCTGCTGAAAGACCAGAATAAGTCTGAAGCAGAAGTTACTTCTGAAGTTACCTCTGAAGTCTGTGAAGTGGCTGCAGAAATGGATACAAGATCTAAGAAAGACTTTGATGACTTGAAGAAATCAATGAAAAATTTGAAAGATGAGATTTCGGATAATATGAAGGAAGATAAGAAGGAAATGAAGGAAAATAGGATGGAAGATAAGAAGGAAATGAGGGAAAATACGGCAAAAATGATGGAAGGAATGGAGAAGATGATGAAGGATTTAAACGCTGGTAACCAGAAGAATATGATGGATTTACTGGACATTATGAATAAACGAATTGATGAGGTGAAAGATGGACTATCAGAGAAAATGGATAAGATGGATGTAACTACTACGGATAAGTTCACGGTTGTGCTTGAAACAGTAGCTGCAAGTATGCACACAATTACGGAATTGGAGAAAAACACAGCTCGAGTGGTTGAAGACATGGCGAAACTGAGGCAAGAATATGAGCAAATGAGGCGAGAAAACGAACAAGCTTCACTACAGATGGTGACTCAACTGGAGAAAGTCTCAGCCAAATGCCTGGACCTGGAAGCTCGCTCTAGACGCCAGAATTTGAGAATTCTTGGTGTTTCAGAGGGGGCAGAAGGGGAGCAGGTACGTGAATTTGCCATGGGCTTGTTGAAACAACTGTTGAATCTTTCCAAGGAACCGAAAATCGAAGTGGCTCATCGTGTCCCAAGATTTAAACAAAGATCTGGTGCGGGAAAAGCTTATCCACGACATATTATTGTGAAATTTCGGGATACTGTAGAACTGGAATATGTTATGAGCAAAATCAAATATGGTGTACAACTGCGGATGGACAAGGACACTATTAAGATATTCAGGGACTACCCGTATGAAATTGTGCAAAAAAGAAACAAATTTGATAAGGTTAAAGATCTTTTAAGAGGGAGAGAAGGGATCAGATTTGGGGTTTTTTACCCCGCGAAAATGCGTATTTCCTTTAATGGTCTTGAAAAGTCATTTGTTAAGCCTGAAGACGCATTCAAATATGCCCAAACTATCGTTGAAAAACAGAAATGAAAGGGAGTTTTGGCAGATCTGTACAATTCTAAGCAATGCTTTGTCTGGGGATAGTTACACTGTTATCTTTGGAATGTTGAATCAAGGACATTTTCTGTTCAAAACGTGTAAACAACTGAACAGTTGGAATATAAACCAGAAAATAATTGCTTATTGATTAAAATATTATAACCAATTGTAAGAACTTATCCTATTAACAACTTAACAAGTTATGTAGGTTAGATTAGAATACTAACAAAACAAAAAGAAAAAATAATGAACTAACATACTAATATGAATCTTTAATAAATTGTAACCTTATCTATAAGTGGGAGGAGGGGATGAGAAACGAGCACCTGGCTTATGTCCAGGGGCACGTCTCGTTAACCCCTTCAACCAACAGTTGATTCTTATTGAAGTCAAAAATATTGGTTTAATAATTAAACTCCGATATATATATATGTTATAAGGAAATATCAGGGTAAAATTGTATTATATATCTGAATGTGAGGCCTCGTTTTAATATTTTAATATGTTATGATTAACTAAGAGAGCGGAGCTATTTGTGTAACAACGCAATGGAAGTCAAAACAAGGTTTTTTCCCACCTACAGGTGGGACACTCGCTACAGTGCCGACTATATTAGACACTGTAGCCTCACTTTTTTAGGTTTTTTTTTACCACATAAAACCACTTGTTTGTGTCTTGTGTTTAGTGATAAGCGTAAAATGGACATACCAGCAAAATTTAATAATTCAAAAACTCCCCCAATACCTAAAGACCTGGGATATGGACGCACCACAAGATTCAAAGGTACTATAATTATTCAAAATGCATGACACCACACAAAAGAACCTAGGAGGAATCTAATTTTGTAGTTGGAATATAAGAGGTATTAACGAACCTATTAAAAGGGGTAAGATACTATCTCAGCTGAAACTGTACAACTCTGACATTACCTTCCTACAAGAAACACACCTAAAACCTCAGGACCAAGTTAGACTGAGGGCGAAATGGATAGGTCAAACATACCATTCTTCATTTACTTCAAAATCTAGAGGCACGTCAATCATCATAAGAAAAGGTATACCATTTAAAGCAAAGAATATTATAACAGATATAGAAGGGAGATACCTAATAGTTAATGGAGAAATCCATGACACTCCACTTACTTTGGTAAATATATATGCCCCTAACTTTGATAACCCCCACTTTTTCAATAAAATTTTCAACATAATTGCAGAGTCAAACTATCAAAATGTTATAATAGGAGGAGACTTTAACTGTGTTTTAGACCCGTACTTAGATAAATCAAGTCAAAAACAGAGAGGGAATATGAAATCGAAAACTGGGGAACTCCTCAATACCTATATAAATAACACTAATATAGCAGATGTTTGGAGAATTGTTAATCCAACTGGCAGGGAATATTCGTTTTACTCAATGGTACATAAGACATACTCACGTATAGACTACTTTCTGCTGGATACAAAATTAATCCCCCAAACATCTAATGCAATATACCATACAAATTCAATTTCAGACCATTCCCCACTAACTTTCTTTTTAAAACTGGAAGGATTGTCTAAGAATAAATCGTTCTGGAGATTTAATTCTCAAATTTTAAAAGATCCACAAGCGAGTATATATTTAAAAGAACAAATGGAGGTCTTTTTTCAAACAAATGATACTTCAGATATATCGCCTACTTTATTTTGGGAATCTTTTAAAGCATACATTAGGGGTACTATAATTTCATATCAAGCTTTTCAAAATAAAAAGAATAAGAATGAACAAAGACAGTTAGAAGAACTTATTAGACAAATGGATATAGATAATGCTAAAGATCCATCAATAGATAAACATAATAAAATAATAATTTTAAAATTTAAATTAAATAAATTATTATCTGCCAAACTTATAAGACTTTTTCAAATTACAAAACAAGAGCACTTTGAATTTGGGGATAAACCGCATAAACTTTTGGCTCGCCAGCTAAAAAAACGAGAAAAGGAACATACTATACCAAAGATCAAATCAGATAAAGGGGAATTATTAACAACACCGAAGGATATTAATAAAAGATTTGCGCAATTTTACGAGAATTTGTATACATCTAAAACGATAATTGATTCCGATAATATCACAAAGTTCTTGGATACCTGTAATCTTCCAAAGTTAGAGCTGAAGGAACAAGAGGAACTGGGTGCACAAATCTCAATTAAGGAATTAGAAGATACAATAAACTCATTAAAGAATGGAAAAACACCAGGCCCTGATGGATTTACTAATGAATTTTATAAAAGCTTTTATGATAAACTAATACCAAGATTACAAAAAATGTACCAATACGCTTTTAAAAAACGAATACTACCTGATACATTAGCGGAATCAACGATTACATTAATACCTAAGAAAAATAAAGATTTAGAAGAACCTGGTTCATATAGAGCTATAGCATTGTTAAACACAGATCAAAAAATATTAGCGAAAACATTAGCTAGAAGATTAAGTAAATACATTAGTAAATTAATAAACCCAGATCAGACAGGGTTTATCCCTAAGAGATACTCTTCTAATAATATGAGACGTCTACTCAACATAATGCACTCACACAAATCTGAAGATCAAGAATTATCAATTATTTCGCTGGATGCTGAAAAAGCATTTGATCAAGTAGAATGGAATTATATGGATAAAGTATTACATAAGACATACTCACGTATAGACTACTTTCTGCTGGATACAAAATTAATCCCCCAAACATCTAATGCAATATACCATACAAATTCAATTTCAGACCATTCCCCACTAACTTTCTTTTTAAAACTGGAAGGATTGTCTAAGAATAAATCGTTCTGGAGATTTAATTCTCAAATTTTAAAAGATCCACAAGCGAGTATATATTTAAAAGAACAAATGGAGGTCTTTTTTCAAACAAATGATACTTCAGATATATCGCCTACTTTATTTTGGGAATCTTTTAAAGCATACATTAGGGGTACTATAATTTCATATCAAGCTTTTCAAAATAAAAAGAATAAGAATGAACAAAGACAGTTAGAAGAACTTATTAGACAAATGGATATAGATAATGCTAAAGATCCATCAATAGATAAACATAATAAAATAATAATTTTAAAATTTAAATTAAATAAATTATTATCTGCCAAACTTATAAGACTTTTTCAAATTACAAAACAAGAGCACTTTGAATTTGGGGATAAACCGCATAAACTTTTGGCTCGCCAGCTAAAAAAACGAGAAAAGGAACATACTATACCAAAGATCAAATCAGATAAAGGGGAATTATTAACAACACCGAAGGATATTAATAAAAGATTTGCGCAATTTTACGAGAATTTGTATACATCTAAAACGATAATTGATTCCGATAATATCACAAAGTTCTTGGATACCTGTAATCTTCCAAAGTTAGAGCTGAAGGAACAAGAGGAACTGGGTGCACAAATCTCAATTAAGGAATTAGAAGATACAATAAACTCATTAAAGAATGGAAAAACACCAGGCCCTGATGGATTTACTAATGAATTTTATAAAAGCTTTTATGATAAACTAATACCAAGATTACAAAAAATGTACCAATACGCTTTTAAAAAACGAATACTACCTGATACATTAGCGGAATCAACGATTACATTAATACCTAAGAAAAATAAAGATTTAGAAGAACCTGGTTCATATAGAGCTATAGCATTGTTAAACACAGATCAAAAAATATTAGCGAAAACATTAGCTAGAAGATTAAGTAAATACATTAGTAAATTAATAAACCCAGATCAGACAGGGTTTATCCCTAAGAGATACTCTTCTAATAATATGAGACGTCTACTCAACATAATGCACTCACACAAATCTGAAGATCAAGAATTATCAATTATTTCGCTGGATGCTGAAAAAGCATTTGATCAAGTAGAATGGAATTATATGGATAAAGTATTACAAAAATTTCAACTGGGAGAGAATTTTATTTTATGGATTAAGTTACTATATAACAAACCTACAGCTAGAATACTAACTAATAACATATTATCCTCGAAATTTCAACTAACAAGGGGAAATAGACAAGGATGCTCATTATCACCACAGCTGTTTGCTCTCATTATTGAACCGCTAGCAGAAAAAATTAGAATACACCCTGATATTCATGGATATAATACTAAAGACTCATATAATAAAATATCTTTATACGCGGATGATATATTACTGTATATAACAAAACCTCAAATCACTATACCAAATATATTAAATTTAATTGAAGACTTTGGATCTTTTTCTGGATATAGAATAAATTGGAATAAAAGTGAAATTATGTCAATAAAACCGAAAGATTCAACACATCTTTTAAAATTCCCTTTTAAAATAGCTACAGAAAAATTTAAATATTTGGGAATCGAAATTACCAGAACATATCAAGGTATGTTCAGGGCAAATTTGACCCCCTACTTAATAAATTAAATACACTAATTAAATTCTGGAAAACGCTCCCGATGTCTTTAATAGGCCGAATAAACGCAATAAAAATGATCTTTTTACCACAAATTTTATACCTATTTCAATCAATTCCTATATACTTACCAAAGAAGTTTTTTAAAAAACTTGACTCAGATATCACTAATTTTATATGGGACTATAAATCACATAGAATACAAAAAACTCATCTGAATAAACCTAAAGTATTGGGGGGTTTAGCACTACCTAATTTTATGTATTATTATTGGTCAGTAAATATTAAAAACATGATTCAACTGATGGATAACTCCACCCAGCAAGTAGACTGGATTGTAATGGAGAAAGAGGATTGCTCCTCTAGAAACATTGGAGCGATCCTCCTCTCTCCAATGAAACTGAATAACATAAATTATAATAAGAACCCAATTATTCATAGTACAATCCGTATTTGGAAACAAATAAAACAAAATTTAAATTTAGAAATTTATCACTTTTATTACCTATAGAAACATAGAAACATAGAAACATAGAAAGTAGGTGCGAGAGTAGACCACCAGGCCCATCGAGCCCGCACCGCCATTCGCTCATGGCTGAACACTAAACAGACACCCTTACCCACAAACAGTAGACACAAGACACAGAACACAAGACACTACCCTCCCCTTTATATCGCTATCACCCCTCTCCACCCCAAGAACCGCGTGATCTCCTGGGGGAGGCAAAAAACCGGATAAAAACCCAGGTCCAATTCGGGAAAAAAATCCGGGAAATTCCTCTCCGACCCCAATCCAGGCGATCGACACTTGTCCAGGAGATCACTCAGGTCTTACTATACTAACCATACCTAGGTCCATATCCCTGCCCTCTCCCCGTAGCCCCTTATCCCCTTGGCAGCTAAAAAAACATCTATTTTAGACTTAA
Organism: Malacoraja senta; assembly: GCA_038087875.1. NCBI lineage: Eukaryota > Metazoa > Chordata > Chondrichthyes > Rajiformes > Rajidae > Malacoraja > Malacoraja senta. The sequence continues at coordinate 57,226,144 of CM075979.1, forward strand.
ATATATTTAATGTTTCTGCTTCCACTGCTCCCTGGGGCAGTGAATTCCATAAATTAACCACCCTCTGGGTGAAGAAGTTCTTCCTCATCTCAGTTTTAAAAGAGCCCCCTCTTATTCTACAACTATGTCCCCTAGTTCTAGTCAATAACCCTTCGTTTAGTCCTTCTATTATAGATAAAGCTTATTCACAATGGGATAGACTAGGAATTAAAACGCTTGGTGACTTGTATGAAACTGGAAAATTACTTTCATTTCAACAATTACAAATAAAATATAAACTCGGAAATAATCAATATTTTAAATATTTTCAAATATGCGACTATTTGAAAAAATATACAAAAGATCATTATAATAACCCAGTAGATGTATTGGACGAGGCAATGCAGATAAAAGCGGAATCAGCAAACTTAATATCATATTTGTATAATATTATTTTAAATGTACAAATACCACCTACGGAGGGTATCAGAAAAGACTGGGAACAAGAGTTAGCTATTAAAATTTCAAAGGAAAGTTGGAATGAATACTTATTAAATGTGCATAAATGCTCGATTAATGTAAGACACACTTTAATACAATTTAAAATTTTACATAGATTATATTATTCGAAAACTAAAATTCATAAAATCTTCCCAAACGTATCATCTATTTGTGATAAATGTCAATCCCAAGAAGCTACTATAGCGCACTCATTCGTCTTCTGTACAAAAATTCAAAAATTTTGGAATGAAATTTTTGAAATCTTTACAAAGTTATTTAAAACAAGACTGATACCCAAAGCAGAATGGATTATCTTCGGAATAACGGAAGATGATCCAGAACTAAATGTGTTTCAAAATAAATTAATGGACTATGGGTTAATAACTGGAAAAAAGCTAATTCTAAAATTTTGGAAGAAGGCTCCAATACCAACTATAAATATGTGGATTTCAAATATGTTTGAAACACTACACCTAGAAGAGATAAGACTCCTCCTAGCAGGTAAACCAGATCACTTCCACCTGACGTGGTCTGCATTTATAGAATTATTACAAACATAGGGTGCAAAAGTACTTTAAAAAAAATAAAAAATGGAGGTCGGGTAAGGGGGGATGATAGTTGAAGAGTTGATATGTCCTATTTACGTAATGCTCAAAAAAATATTTGTTTTTCTTTTTTTTTTTTTTTTTTCCTCTCTCTTTTTCTCTTTTTTTTTCCTAGGGCCTATTTCTTAACTCTTTTTCTTTTGTTTTTAATTTCGCTCTCATAGGGTCTTCGTCCTTTTTTGTTGTTACATTTTCTACACTTTTCTACACTTTCACTTTTTCCTTCACTTTCTTCTCTCTTTCAATCTTTTCCTTTTTTAGTGTAAAAAAAATAAAATAAAGGGAGTACATTAATTGTAAGAAGATACAAATGACGAGTATTAATGTATGTGGTTGTAATGTAATGTACTTCTAATAAATAAAAATTAAAAAAAAAAAAAAAAAAAAAATAAATAAATAAAAAACTATTGAGGTATTTCATCATGTTGATAAAATCTTCCACAAGTCCCTGATATTCTAAAGCAAATGAATCTCATAGGATATATGGAACAAATGCTATCCTGCACGAACAAGGTAGATAGTCTTATAAGTTGAAGATAGCAACAAAATGCTGGAGTAACTCAACATGACAGGCAGCAACTCTGGAGAGAAAGAATGGGTGGCATTTCGGGTTCAGACACTTCTTACAAACTAAATGTTGTACAAGGTAATCCAATCCAACTCAGACAACCAAGTGTATTGATACACATATATGCTTTTTATGAGGCCAACATTCAGATAAGCAATACCTGTCCCTATACCTCCCCCCACCACTCCGTCCAATGACCCCGACAGATTTGTTAGGAGAGACATAGGTTCACTTACACCTCCTCCAACCTCATCTACTGCATCCGCTGTTCCAGGTGTGGACTCCTGTATATCGGTGAGACCAAGCGCAGGCTCCTGATCTACCTGATCTCCTGGTTGTTCAACACTTTAACTCCCCCTCCCATTCCCACACTGATTTTTCTTTCCTGGGCCTCCTCCATTGTCATAGTGAGGCCCAGAGCAAATTGGAGGAACAGCACCTCATGTTTTGCTTGGGTAGCTTACACCCCAGCGATATGAACATTGACTTCTCTAACTTCAAGTAACCCTTGCTTTTCCTCTCAATCCATCCCTTCCCAGTTCTCCGACCAGTCTTACTGTCTCCGACTACATTTTATCTCTGTTTACTTTGCTGTTACCTTCTCCAAACTAACGACCTATTTTACATTTTCCTTGATCACCATTCCCTTTGTCGTTTTTACACCTTACACTTTCTTATCTATACATTTGCTTATCTAAGTACCGCCCACTCTCCTGACATCAATCTGAAGTAGGGTCTCGACCTGAAACGTCACCCATTCTTCTCTCCAGAGATGCTGCCTGTCCCACTGAATTACTCCGATATTTTGTGTCTATATTCAAATAAGCAAATATTTGTTTAATGATTTTTCTTCCTGGTGCAAGTAACATCTATAAAGACAGATGCTTTTCTGTACTTCCTTTTGAGATGAGCAACCTTCATTCAGCCAGATACGGAATCCAAGTTTTTTCCTTTGATTTTGCCAAGAATCGTGATGCATTCCAAACATGGAACTCTTTGATGGAAAGATCAATTGTAAACGTTACAATTGTTGCCAAAAGCATGTCATAGACAATATTCCAAATGCAGTTGCAGAAAATATTAGCCCATGCTTGATAGATACTGTTCTTTAGTGCTCATTTTCAACATACGTGTTTGCATGTTGAGCTTGGCCATTGGCCATGCCATTGATAATCAAGTGAAGGTAAATGTCATCTCCTCCTGATATATCTGCTCATGCCAGATACTGTTCACCATGGTACTTTGTCCCAGGTAATTCCACAGCCATGTGCTGTCAATGACTGAACTACTATTTGTCTGTCTGAATGAAGAGCAAGTGCAGTGGACTTCTTTGGAGAATCTCCAGGCCTTTGGTTCACCCAAATAGCACTTAACAAGTGTCATCTCTTTGTCATCATTTTCTGACAAATTGCTCTTCATTCTTTTCCTCATCTTCTTGCTCCAACTAACTATGACATGGTTGTGAAGCATGCAACAGATGATGAAGAAATATGAGACTCTCTAGCACATACTGGATTGAACCCACATCAATCCAGGCAAAAGAATTGCATCTCATCAGACCCGATAGTACTCTTCACACAGCTCGGGTTGGCTCCTTGCCTCAAGTTACAAGTAAGATCCAAAATCAAATATGATCGGGAGTAAGGAGAGGATGTGATAAGGAGACAACTGGAAACAAGTATCTCACCATGAGGACTTTCATTTCATGACTGCATAAATGCTGCATTGTTCAAAATTTATAGCTTTTGTGATTTGTGTAGACCACATGGGTGACATCACTCATGCTCAGAATTTTCAGGAATCTGACAACCTTGGCAAGTCCATGTGTCTATGCTTGCTCTTCTCTTGTTAAGTAGAAGATGAAATACATTTTTCTTGAGTAGATACCATTAGTGACATCCATGATATAGCAATTAGCTATAAGGTTTAATATATTACATAATTTAAATCATGTGATGCTACAAACAAGAATGATTTAAAAACTAATTTTAAGATAACAGTGACATTAACCTCGGTTAGCAGAGTGATTTCAGCAAAGTTACCTGACCAAATGCTTGCAGAAGTTGACACATTTTGAATACCAATGTGTAGGAAAGGTCTCAACCCGAAACGTCTGTCTGAAGAAGGGTCTCGACATGAAATATCACCCATTCCTTCTCTCCAGAGATGCTGCCTGTCCCGCTAAGTTACTCCAGCTTTTTGTGTCTATCTTCGAGTACGAATGTCTTGGAAAACATTAGATTCTTGGAGGTGAGGTGGGAACATGTTTCCTGTGCTTCCTTTGGAAAGTATATCCAGGAATATTGCCCATAATAACACTGCTGATAGCTCCTTTACTGTGAGAGGCACATGCAGTTTCCAAAATTGGAAAAATATCTTGCACTTTCAGATAAGGTGAGGTTCCATAAAATATTGTAAAATGATTTGCATCAACTTTGCACATTCTCCCTGAAGCATTTCCTGTACTTCTTAAGCAGAAAAGTACCAGGAAAAAAACTGAATAATGTTTGATTGTTTCACTATAAATGGCTAATTAATAAATGTGGCTGATTTATCTCTGTGCATCAGAACTCATCAAAGAGCAAATACTCAGGTTCACCATTTAGGAATTTGAGTACCAATGTGTAGGAAAGGTTCATAACAAAGTTTGATATACTCAAATTGCCCTGGTTGGACCCCAACATGCAACACCTCACATTTATCTGCATTAAACTCCATAAACTCCATTCCACTGTCCACTTGCCCAATTAATCAAGATCCCGCTGTAACCTTTGGTAACCATCTTCACTACAATACAACACCACCCACTTTAGTGTCATCTGCAAACTTATTTATCATACCTTGTACATTCTTATTCAAATCATTGATATAAACCACAAACCGCAATAGGCCCAACCCTGATCCTTGAGGCACACCATTAGCCACGGGCTTCTAGTCGGAAAACCAACCTTCCACAATCACCCTCTGTTTACTTCCATGAAGCTAATTTTCTATCCAATTGGCTAGCTCTCTCTAGATCCCAAGCAAACTAACCTTCCAGAGCAGCCTATCAGGATAAACCTTTTGAAATACCTTACTGAAATTCACAATGTATGCAGTTATGCCTTCATCAACCATTTTGGTTATTTTCAAAAAACTCAGAATCATGAGACAGTCTCCCACATACAAAATCATGCTGACTATTCCTAATCCGCGCTTGTCTATTTAAATGTGTGCATATTTTAACCCTCAGAATTCTCCAGTAACTTTCTGACCACAGATGTCACACTCACTGCCCTACAGTTCCCATGCTTTTCCTTGCAGCCCTTTTTAATTAGCGGCACAACATTTGCCACCTAATTACTCAGTTAGAAATACCAGCATTGACTTTAAATGGTATTGTCTCAGAGCATGTTCGACTTTTTGGTGAAACACTGTCATTTGTTTGGCAAAACTGTTTGTCATTCCCAACAATTTTCGTCTTTCCTTCACATTTTCAATTTACCCTATTCCTCAACACAAGGTTCTATTGTTTACATGCAAGCTTTATCAGTGAGTTTTGGTAATCTAAGAATGTGGCATATTGCCAAGATGAGTTCCATTTTCAACCATACAGAGTACAATTCCAGCATAGATTGTTGGACATAATGATATAATCAGTGCCTAATAAATGTCATTGATCATTTATAACACCTCAAACAAACCAACAGCCATGAAACCTCATTGTGTGGTGGGGGCATTTGAAAATCCGATTGAAATTTTGATTGTGAAAAACTATTGTTGGAGATGCATTGCATATAAAAGGATCCAATATAGATGTGCAGTTGTTGGTAGATGGGTCTGTTAATGCATTCACTGATTTTGACCACACATGTGAAATCTGTGAACTTCTTTCTGCACTGAAAACAGAACATGAATCCTGGCATCTTCTTGCCGTGTGTATTACTTTGCTGTGCTAGAGTGCTGACAGGATTCCAGAGTTCTAAATCAACTGCTGCTATCTCTGAGGTGCAGAATGCTTATTCTCATTTCTGGATAGACATCACAGTTATGAGTGATCCCGAATATGTGTATTGACTTATGATAGCAGTAATGATAAAAATGTGCTTGCATGCTATCATAAATGCAGAACATATCCGACTAGTGTACAGAGCTAAAAAAAAAATGGTTATGTGCTCTAAACACAAAAATTGCACAAAAACTGCTTAAATTCTTACGTCACTGCAGGGTTGCACAGATACATTTCAGGTGGGAATGACACATGAATAAACGAGAAAAGACCTAAAAGCTATCATTTTATTGCTATTTCACAGTACTAATAATCATTTAGTCAGACATAATTTATCTTTAACATGGAGATACAAGGAACTGCAGATTCTAGTTTGCAAACGAAAAGCACAACTGTAGGAGATGTAATGTCACATCCATCCTGGGACCACAGCAGCCCTTCCAGGTGGCACAAAAATTCACACACAGCTTCACTAAATTCATCTACTGCATTCAGTGCTCCTAATGTGGCCTCCTTTATATCGGCGAGACCAAGCATAGACTGGGCCCCCGTTTCGCGAAACATTTCTGCTCGGTCTGCTCAGGCCTGCTGGATCTCCCGATTGCTAACAATTTTAATTCCCCTTCCCATTCCCATACTGACCTTCCTGTCCCGGGGATTCTTCATTGCCAGAGTGAGCCTAAACTGGAGGAACAGCATCTCATATTCTGCTTGGGTAGCTTACAACCCAATGGTATGAATGCTGAATTGTCCACTTTTAGGTAACGCCACCCCTCTCCCTTTCAGTTCCCCCCTCTCTTCCCCTTAACCCACCCTGATGGACATCTATATCTCCCACTACCTCCCACTACCTACCCTCCCCACACTAATGAAAAAAAATCAATGTATTATAGAAAAACCAAGAGCACAGCAGGATTTTTTGGGCTTATTCAATGTAGAAGCATGGGGTTAATAGCTTTGGTTTCTAAGCATTCTTCGAACATACTGATAACTTGAAAATTCTGAAGAAATTACTGAGTTTAAAGGAAATATGCAGAGCAAGTATTTTACACAGAGGATGGTGGTTGCCTGGAATGCCAGGGATGGTGATGGAGGCAGATTTGATAGTGGTGCTTATAAGGGTTGTAGATAGGTGCATGGATATGCATGGAATAGAGAGGTATGGGTCTTCTGCAGGCAGATCATAAGGTTATGTGATAGGAGTAGAATTAGGCCATTTGGCCCATCAGGTCTACTCCGCCATTCAATCATGGTTGATCTATCTCTCCCTTCTAACCCAATTCTCCTGCCTTCTCCCCATAACCTCTGACATCTGTACTAATCAATAATCTATCTACAGTATCTCTGCCTTAAAAATATTCACTGGCCTCCACAGCCTTCTGTGGCAAAGAATTCCACAGATTCACCACCCTAATGAGATTAGATTAATTTAGCTTTGCATCATATTTGGCACGGACATTGTGGGCCAAAGGGCCTGTTCCTGTGCTGTTCTTTTAAATGCTCTATGTATTTTGGTGATTTAAATCTGTCACATGATGTAACTGTTATTCTTCATTGGCTGCTAACAAAGGAATTACCACAAATAGATCACAGTACATTAAGGTCATGAGATGCAATTCTTTCACAGTTTAAGGATAATATTTGATTAAAATACAGCAAGAAATATTGACCATCCATCCTTACTAAAATTTTATATTTACAATTCTATTTGCCTGAATTAATTCAAAAGTAAATTAATGCATAGATTTTAAGTGTCTGTTGAAAATTTAAACACATCTGGTACTATAAAAGATTTTCTAAAAATCATTCACCATTTTTATACCAGCTTATCTGTCATTTTTATGTTTCTATATCTTCTCTTAGAGCAAGCTTAATCTTAATTGTTTGATCACTGGCTATTGGAGATTAAACTTCAGTCATTGCAATGATTAATTATGCCTTAGCAAAGACAGTAAAAGGAAGTATATGGATTGAAAATTATAATAATTCACCACAAAAACAAAGGTTTCCCAACAAGCATGTTTGTGCAAATTCAAAACAAAATGGAAGTGATACTTCATTCTAGGTCAAAAAGTTTTCTCCAAAATAATTTTTGTAAATATTCCTGATATTATAATTCAACCACAAAACGTGAACTAAAATTCACAAAATGAACAACAGACATAATGCCGAACCCGTCTGTAAAACCAAATACAGCTTTTACTAGCACAATTTACAGCTACAAGGAAAATGTCCGTTCATATGTTAATGCTTTGCATTAATTTTATTGAGAAATTATTATTGAAATAAACAAGTGAAGTCTTATTTTTTGCTTATTTTGTCATTAATAATTAATAATGTAAATTATAAATCTTAAAATTTATATTGGTGAAAGCATCACTTTACAATAAATAGATTGCAGTGAATTATAATAGAAATATATCTGATATAATGTTAGTAGTATTCTTCTTCTGTTCTTAATTAAGCTTCAGTCATAATTTTCTGATTGATCTTACCTGGAAAGTATAAAATCGAGTTCCATTAGGTGGATGAACCTTAACAGAGTCAGTTCCCGTACTCATGTCAGAGAAAATCATCGCTGGCAGCAATATGTAATCCACAGGTATACAATATTATTTATAAAGCTAACTATTAAATATCTCTTGTACACTGGGTAGTTACAGTACAAATGAAATCTGCTGTTTCTTCAGTAACAGCAATTAATATCAGCAGCATGTTCCCATAACTTTAAGTCATCCAATGGTAATTCCTTGTGGTTGAATTAAAAACCATTTAAAGAATATATGAAAGAATCTTGTGAAATTACTGAGACCATCGCCGAATATCATTTGTGCAAACACTGTAAAGTGGACGCCCATCAGCACCCAACAGTAATCACTGCTTTCAGTCTAGTGATTATGTTCAGCATCAGAATTCAGCATCAACCAATGACATCATGCATCTATGTGTATGCATCTACAGTCGTATGCAGTGGGAGACAGGGGCCTCTTCTGACTGACTAGCAACTTGTCTTTCACTTGGGTAAAATCAGTTACTTTTGCATTTTCACAAAAAAATGATTACAATATCTGATCTGCAATTAGATTTCCGCTTTCCCAAAGTTACTGAAACATTATATGTATTCTCCACAAAAAAAAGAATTAAATCATTTTAAGACATAATCATCATTTGCATGAAAAGAAAGAACTTTCAGCAATTGACAGTCCCACACTCACAGTGGGAAGCATATCTTACAAGAATTCTACTATGAATCCACAGTCCATATTTTTCTATGCAAACAAAGGTTAAAAGATATGTGCCTTAAATTGTCTTTCAGATACAAATTATAAAAATGTTATTTATGTCACACTGCAAACCTCAATTTATTTGGATATTCTGCCACAATGCTGACTAACTGTGTTGATAGTGAGGTGCAAAAAGGATTTCACGATATATCTGATAAAATTACTGAAGCATAGCAACAGAAAATTCATGAATATTTGGACTATTAACCTTATTGTACTTAATCTGAAACAGAGCATGAAACCACAAAATATAGGAATTATAAACCGAAACTAAAAGATTATACAAAGAAATTCTTCAACATGTCAAAACAACGATTGAATAGGCACTTTATGAAGAGGACTGTACTAGTTTCAGATGAAGCCCTGAGACTCAAGTATTCTAACTGCATGGTCGAAAATATCTTGCACATGCAATTATACATAAACCAGACTAAGTGAGACCCGTTGAGTCCCTGTCACACAGGAGCCTTGGTCCCCCAATGCAATATTCCACCACTCACCCATAGCCCCCAACTGCACAGGCATAGCTCATTTCCCCTCATGCCTAGCACTCTCTCCCCGTCCTCTTCACCCTCCCTCTTCTTTCCCCTCTCCTCCTCCCCTCCCCCAATCCCTCCATTACCTCTCTCTCCCTCCTTTCCCCTACCCTCAGTCACTCCCTCCCTCCCTCAATATCTCTTCTCCCCTCTCTATCCCCTCCTACCCCTCTATCCCCATTCCTCACCTCCCCTTATCCCCCCCACTATCCCTCCTCCCCCACTGCCCTCCTCTCCCTCTATTCCCACCTCCCCCACCCCCTCCTCTACTCCCCCTCCTCTCCCTCTTTCCCCCCTCCTCACCTCCACATTTCCCTCTCCTCCTACCCTCCACCAATCCCACCCTCACCTCTCCTTTTCCCTACCCTCAGTCACTCCCACCCTCCCTCCCTCCCTCCCTCCCACTCTCCCTCCCTCCCTCCCTCCCTCCATAACTCTTCTCCCTTCCCTACTCCCCTTCTCTCCCTCTATCCCCTCTCCTCCCCCAAATTCCCTCCCCCCATCCCAGGATCTCGAAGTTTCTTGCGTGCCCCGGAGGAGCATCAGCCGTCGGTGCCCTTAGAGCCAGGCCTTGGATCCTCGGCTCGGCCCGGAAGCAACAGCAGCTACGGCCGCACCGGTGAGTGGGCAGGAGGGGGTGGTGTGGGGGTAGGGAGAGAGCTCGGAGAAAAGACGGGGAAGAGCCATGGGGGAGAGAGGGGTATCACGGGGGAGGGGGACAGGAGCCAGCGAGGGGGACCAGAGGGGAATGGGCTGGAGCTGAGGGGCGCTGCAATGGTGGTGTGTTTGGGACTCACAGCGGGCGCTGGATGATGTCCTCCGCCGGGATCAGACTCTCCGCTTTCCGTTTGGTGACATCTCCGACTCCGCGCAGGTCCAAGCCACTTCCGGTCCCTCTGAAATTTGTGTCTGGATGGAGACTTCCGCTGGCCATCCTCAGCTCCAGTAAAGACACGATGGCGCAGGAAGGGGCAGACCGTCCCGGGCAGTGACAGGAGAAGAGACCAATCCGTGCAGCGCTGACTGGCAGGAGAGGAAATCGATCTGCGCACACGTGTTTTTTATGATTTTTAAACTTTGCTAACTTTTACAATATACTACCGATCAGAATGAAACTTGTTGCACTGGCAGCACAGGAGAATGGTGAGTGAGCTGACGAAAAATCGTAGAGCTATCGTGTACCGTTTTTGCGCAAATAGAAAAACCACGCAAACTGGAAGAGCACAAGATCAGTTTTAGTTATGTATAGATAGATAGATAGATAGATAGATGCTTTTCTTTTGCAATTCCGGGCCTTCTGGTGGAGGGAGTTTGCATGGGAAAATGTGTTGGGCTTCAGGGTAGGTGAAGCGAGATTGCCAGCAAAGACCAGGGTGGAGGATCACAGGGCCTGGGAGAGATTGATGCATAAAGGAACTGTGAAGGGTGGTAGGCAGAGAAGATAGTGGGAGACTGAAGGCATGATCAGGATGGGGAAAACCAAGGAAATGCTGGGAGGAGAAATCAATGAATGGGGTAAAGAGTGAAGATGATTGGGGTGGGACTGAGAAAACTGGCAGGAAAAGCAAGAGATTCCAGGGGCAGTGAGGATACTGTCATGGGTGACAAAGTGATAGGAGTAACTAGAATGAAGAGAAGAGAAAAAGAAACATGTTTTGGGAAGGGTCAGTGCCTTGGAAATGCCCACGTCTGGTCAAGTCCCTTTTAACTTTTAACTAAAGCTGGAACAGGCCTCCACCTCTGGTTAATACTGCTACAGTATTTGAAGATGGCATAATTTGTATGCCATACAAAGAGCCCTCGCAATAATGGACCACCGGGGGGGAGTGGGGGGGGAGCGGGAGTTGTCTGCTAATCCGAGTGAGGACGATAAAGTTTAATCCAAGGCTGGGAGGGAAGAGACATGATGAGGGGGGGAGGGGGGGAAGGGCGGGAGTTAATCAAGCAGGAATTCACAAGCCGGGGATCCGCAGAGCTCCAGCTCCACACGCAGTGCGCCATGGACGGGTCCTGTACTCACGCCTCCTACATGCTGCTAGCTCTCTCCACTGTGACAACCCATCACGTGACACTCACTGGGTAACTGGTGAAAGTGGGAGGGGCTTGCCACAGAAGTCTCGATCTGCTATAACTAGAATTCGCTATATAGAGATCTGTTATTGCAAGGGTTTACTGTATACACAGTAGAATTTTGCACTAATGATATCAAATGTACATTCTGCCATTTGTTATCAGTGTGAATACCCAAGGTCTGCCTATGTACCCGGTCACCATGAATGAATATACAGTGCATTCAGAATATACAGTGCATACAAAAAAGAACAAAAAGTGTTGGGTCAGGCAGTATCTCTGGAGAACATGGATAGGTGACGATTTGGGTCAGGACCCTTCTTCAGACAAGTTACTCCAGCACTTTTTTGTTTACACATTTATGTCTTTATGTCTTTTTTTTTACACATTTATGTCCAAGTCACCTATATATATATGCAGTCCATTCAGAAAGTATTCAGACCCCTTCACTTTTTCCACATTTTGTTACGTTACAGCCTTATTCTAAAATGGATTAAATTAATATTTTTATCATCAATCTGCACACAATACCCGATAATAAAAAAGCAAAAACAGGTGTTTGGAAATTTTTGCAAAGAAATGAAAAAGAAATAACTGAAATATCACATTTACATAAGTATTCAGACCTTTTACTCAGTACTTTGTTGAAGCACCGTGGGCAGCGATTACAGCCTCAAGTCTTCTTGGGTATGACGTTACAAGCTTGGCACACCTGTATTTGGGTAATTTCTCCCATTCTTCTCTGCAGATCCTCTCAAGCTCTGTCAAGTTGGATGGGGAGTGTTGATGCACAGCTATTTTCAGGTCCCTCCAGAGATGTTCGATCGGGTTCAAGTCCAGTCTCTGGCTGGGCCTCTCAAGCACATTCATTAACTTGTCATGAAGCCACTCCTGCGTTGTCTTGGCTGTGTGCTTTGGGTCGTTGTCCTGTTGGAAGGTGAACCTCTGCCCCAGTCTGAGGTCCAGAACGCTCTGGAGCAGGTTTTCATCAGGGATCTCTCTGTACTTTGCTCTGTTCATTTTTCCCTCGATCAAGACTAGTCTCCCAGTTCCTGCCGCTGAAAACCATCCCCACAGCATGATGCTGCCATCACCATGCTTCACCGTAGGTATGGTATTGGCCAGGTGATGAACGGTGCCTGGTTTCATCCAAACGTGACGCTTGGCATTCAGGCCAAAGGGTTCAATCTTGGTTTCATCAGACCAGAGAATCTTGTTTCTCATGGTCTGAGAGTCCTTCAGGTGCCTTTTGGCAAATTCCAAGCGAGCTGTCATGTGCCTTTGGCCTGAATACCAAGCTTGGCCTGATCGTGTGTTGTACTGTTCTATGCTCTGTGTACAAGGGCTATGTCACAGATTTATATTTCTTCATTATTGTGTATGGAAGATTAAAATATTTGCTTTGAAATACTCTGCCAGTCAATTTGTATTTTGGACACACAGGATAGAAATTCTTTCTCTCAGTTTGGACTTCACTAAGATACAGGGAATGGGCTGCTGAGCCAGATAAATCTGTACATGTACACAGCATAAAGTATGACTACGACACTAGCATTTCAGTCAATCAGATAATGAAGGTACCCTGCGGAATCTGCTTTTGGACATCATTCCTGCAGCAATTTAAATCGTGGCTTGGTTTGAATCACAGGCACGCTGGACATTCATGGAAGAGAATTTTTCTTCTGTTCTATGTGTATATCGGTAAATCCTCAGATGCTGCCTTCAGGGCTACATGCACACCATCATAACGCCCAGAACTCTGGGGAAAGTAACATTCTTGTACAAGTCTGTGCTTCTGTATTCAGCCATAAATTCCTATATGGAATTTGGATATCTCTATGGTATGATATCTGCCACTTGAATAGTGCCTGATAGTTCACATGTCCAAAACCGTAAGGATATATAGTATATAACTAGACTAAGTGGGACCCGTTGGGCCCCTGTCACATGGGAGGCCTGCTCCCCCAACGCAACCCGTTCCCCAGCGCAATATTCCACCACTCACCCATTCCCCCAATGCAACCCGTTCCCCCAATGCAACATTCCACCACTCACCCATAGCCCCCAACTAAGCAGGTGCAGCTCATTTCCCCTCATCCCCAGCTCTCCCCCCCCTCCTCTTCATCTGCCCTCTTCTTTCCCCTCTCCTCCTCCCCTCTCCCAATCCCTCCCTCACCTCTCCCTCCCTCTCCTTTCCTCTACTCAGTCACTTCCTCCCTCCCTCCATAACTCCTCTCCCCTCCCCACCACCCTCCTATCCCTCTATCCCCCACTCCTCACCTCCCCCAACCCCCCCCCCACTATACCTCCTGACCCCACTGCCCTCCCGTCCCTCTATACCCCACTCCCTACCTCCTCCATTTCCCCCTCCTCTCCCTATATTCCCCCTCCTCCCCAGGACTCCCTCCGCTCCTCTTCACCCTCCCTTTTCTTTCCCCTCTCCTCCTGCCCTCCCCAATCCCTCCCTCACCTCTCCCTCCCTCTCCTTTCCCCTACCCTCAGTCATCCCTCCCTCCATAACTCCTCTCCCCTCCCTACCGCCCTCCTATCCCTCTATCCTCCACCTCCCCCACCTCCTCTATCCCGCCCACTATCCCTCCCCACCTCCCCAGGATCTCGATGTAAACCACCGCGGCCCCGTTTTCTCCAGCAAGGCGGCGATGAAGTTGTACATGAGGCGGGGGCTGTCGGGGGGGGGGGCGAGCATCCTGGAGCTGGGGGAGGGGAAGGGAGAGGCGGAGGCGGAGGCGGAGTCCTATTTTGCCCTGGGTGCCGCTCCTCTTTGTACAACTTTGCATTTCAATCCATTACTCTGGTATTTGCCACATCTTTTAAACTGTACTCCATTTTAGATTGTGGCCCACCTACAGTGCAATAATTTAATCGGTACATTCTTAGTTAATCATTAGTTCCTGATTATCTTCTCTTTTATACATTTAAACATTGATAGATTTTACATAATTCATCTTTCACTTTAGAATAATGAGAATCTTTACTAATTATCTGCACAATTAGTCCTTCAATGGTGCTAATGGAGCAACTAGCTATTTTTTCAATAGAACTGATTCTCAATCCCATTATATTTGGCATGCTCAATCCAGATTATTTACATAATCAGGAGAATTCTATTTTTGCCATTTGTCAGGAGGAAGAGTTAAAGCAGAAAGGTTAAGACAGACAGGAAATCATAGATTTTAATACCACTTGTTTTGATGGCAGATCAGAATCCAGGAGGAGCATATTATCAAATGCGAAGATGGACACAAAAAGCTGGAGTAACTCAGCAGGACAGGCAGCATCTCTGGAGAGAAGGAATGCGTGACGTTTCGGGTCAAGACCCTTCTCGATCCGAAACGTCACCCATTCCTTCTATCCAGAGATACTGCCTGTCCCGCTGAGTTACTCCAGCTTTTTGTGTCTATCTTCAGTTTAAACCAGCATCTGCAGTTCCTTCCTAATTGTTATCAAACGCATTGGTCTCTGCTTACATGGATTCCATTGTTACTGCTAATCTCTTGCTGTTATACCCATGTACTAAGTTTTTTTTAAGCTTGTAAGTTTAATGATTGTCAGTTAAATGTATTCTTTATAATTAACCAAGAGTACTCCTCCAGGCCCAACAAAAATAGACCAGGTTTCAGTTCTAGATTTGACCTTTCTCCCTGCTACAGAACCTGGCAAAATCATCCTGTCCCAATCCTACAAAGTCATCACCAGCTTCCAGTTCCACATCTACCTTAATCTTCCACAGGGGATTTAACTGCTGGTATCCTATTCCTGATGTTGGAACATGTTGGGCTACCTGATCTTTGTTGCCGATCAACCCTCTGCTGTTTTCACTTTCTACTAGAAAAAGCCCAGGAGATGACTGGCACACTCAAATGAAATATGGAACTTCAAGCCCACAGAGCCTCGAAATCAAACACAAGTGTAACATGCTTGGCCTCAATCAACGTGCAAACCATTTCACAAAAAATTATTTAATGGCACCACCTGCTGGCAGAATACTTCACTGAAGTGTGATGGCTCTGTTTAAATCAACATTGCAAAAAAAATTATAGAGCAGTGACAGCGAACGAAAGGGGATCATCATATAATTTCAGAAAATTACATCTCTGGTGAATGTACTTCAAATGTGTACATTTATTTAGAAAATATTTAGTGCAATTTTTTAACCAAGAAATCTCCATTCAGGCATTTTCTCCAGTCACAAACTCAGAGACTTCAAAAAATAACTGCAACATTAAGTTGGTCCATAACACTATAAAATGGTTAGCAACTGGGAGATCCAGCAGAACTTGGTGGACCGAGCGCAAGTGTTCGGCAAAATGGTCACTAATGGGCCTGTCCCACTTAAGCCATTTTTCAGGCGTCTGCCGGCGACTGTCAAGTTGCAACTGGAACGGCGACTGTCAGAGTGGAACACACACAAACACATCGCAAAGGCGGGGGACAGGGCAAGCGGGGGGAGCGCTGTCTGAAATTCACACTGTGCAAAGCCAATGTGATACAGACACACACCATGATGAACTGGAAGGTTGGCGCTGTAATTAAGACAGCTAGCACAGTGTACGGTAAGTCCTTTAAAAGAGGGGGGGAAGAGGGGGTAAGGGGGGGAGAAGGATTGGAGAAGGAGTGGAGACAGACAACTTTTAAGAAGCCAGAGATACACGGCTGTGAAGTTCGGCAGACATTTAACACTACCGGTCGGTTATGGGGCAAGATGGCGGCGCGATCGGAGTTTGCAGCGGCCTCTCCCAGTGAAAGTTCGGTGTTTTCGTGTGTTTTTGGAGCGAGTGGTGTGTATGAAGAGTGTGTGTCGGAGGAGTGTGTGTATGTGCGTAAGTACGAGCGGCAGGTCCTTTTAAAAATCGGCAACAAGGCTTCTTGTTGCAACATTAACTTACGGAGCGTCCTGGTGGAGCTGAGACTTCTGCGTCGCGTAGCCCACGGAGGTGCCCACGGAGGTGCGCAGGCCCATGGAGAGCCGCGGCTGCACCCGCACCTGGAGCAACGCTGGTGGGGAAATATCGCAAGCGGTGTAGCAGGGGGCAGAAGCGGGGGAAGCGCGCAGGAGCCTACGCTAGGCTAAACGCGAACCCTCACAAACCGGCAGTGCCTACAGTTATGTTGGCAAATGTCCGCTCCCTCGACAACAAGATGGACTACCTCAGAGCATGGAGAGCCTCCCAACGAAGCGTGAAGAACTGCTGTGTCTACGTCCTAACGGAGACCTGGCTGAATCAGAACATCACAGACGCTGCGATCCAGTTGGAGGGACTTATGCTATACAGAGCTGATAGAGTAGCTTCGCTAGCTGGTAAGGCAAGAGGAGGGGGGCTGGCTGTATATGTGAACAGATCATGGTGCCGGGATGCTGTGATGACTTCCACTTACTGCTCACCCCATGTAGAGCTAATGACTGTGAAATGCCGACCCTTCTACTTACCCAGGGAGCTAACGGCAGTCTTCATAACGGCCGTCTATGTACCACCGAGCGCGGACGTGAAGGATGCTATGACAGAACTCTATAACAACATCAGTGAGCAGCAGAGGGAACATCCAGATGCTTTCTTCATGGCAGCTGGGGATTTCAACCAGGCAAGTCTTACATCTGTTCTGCCTAAATTTTACCAGCATGTGAACATTGCAACCAGGGGAAAGAACAAACTAGATCTGGTGTACACCAACATTAAAGATGCATATAGAGCAGCCCCCCTCCCCCATATCGGCAACTCTGACCACCTGGCGGTTATGCTCACACCTGCATACAGACCCAGGGTGAAACAGGACAGGCCAACGGTCAAAGAAGTCAGAACATGGCCACAGGGAGCTACCGCAGCACTACAAGACTGTTTTGAAACCACACAGTGGGCCATTTTCAGGGAGGCAGCAACAGATGACAGTAGCATCAACCTCCAAGAATACACAGAATCCGTCATCGGCTACATCAATAAATGCATTGATGATGTAACGGTGGTAAAAACCATTAGGAGGCGTGCCAATCAGAAACCTTGGCTAACTGGGGAAGTGTGTTCCCTACTGAGAATCCGGAATGCTGCATTCAAATCTGGGGACAACGCAGCATACAAACTGGCAAGGTGTAACCTATCCCGGGGGATCAGGGAAGCGAAGAGGCTGTATGGACAAAAACTAAACAGCCACTTCGCAAATGACAAAGACACACGTCGCTTGTGGCAGGGATTTCATACCATCACGGACTACAAGCCCCCCCCGCTGCGGATATGCCAAAACGATCCCTCTCTACCAGATGAACTGAACGAGTTCTACGCTCGGTTTGAGGTTGGAAACACCACCCAGACACGTGCACTACTGCCATCTCCCAGTGACCAGTCGCTCAGGCTGTCCGCAGCCGGAGTTAAAAAGGCCTTTGCCAGCATCAACCCACGCAAAGCTGCAGGGCCGGACAACATTCCTGGATGCGTCTTAAGAGACTGCGCCGAGCAACTGAAAGATGTTTTCACAGACATTTTTAACATCTCACTCAGCCAGGCAGTAGTGCCCAACTGTCTTAAGAGTGCCACCATCGTCCCTGTCCCGAAGAAACCAAACCCAGCCTGCCATAATGACTTTCGACCAGTGGCTCTAACACCCATAGTAATGAAGTGTTTTGAGCGACTGGTTATGCAGCATATCAAAAATAGTCTACCTGCCGACCTAGACCCACTGCAGTTCGCCTACAGAGCCAACCGATCCACAGAGGACGCAGTCTCAACAACACTGAACCTCGTACTGTCACACCTTGATCGGAAAAATACTTATGCCAGGATCCTCTTCATAGACTTCAGCTCTGCTTTTAATACAATCATTCCGCAGCAGTTGGTGGAGAAGTTGGAGCTATTGGGAGTTGATGCTGGCACATGTAACTGGGTCCTGAACTTTCTGTCGCAACGGCAGCAGACAGTCAGGGTGGGCAGTATGACATCAAAAACCATAGCCGTGAGCACTGGCTCGCCCCAAGGCTGTGTCCTAAGCCCCCTGCTGTTTAGTCTGCTAACACACGACTGTACTGCTAGACTCAACAACAACTTCATCAACAAGTTCGCTGATGACACAACGGTGGTGGGTCTCATCAGTGACAATGATGAGTCGGCGTACAGGATGGAGGTGGAGCTGCTCACAGGATGGTGCAAATCCCACAACCTCATTCTCAACGTGGGAAAAACGAAGGAGATGGTGGTTGACTTCAGGAGGGCGGGAAAACAACACCATACACCTCTGCACATCGATGGAGCTGATGTGGAAAGGGTCAACAGCGTGAAGTTCCTAGGACTCCACCTGTCAGATGACCTGACGTCCACGACCAACACCACAGCACTGGTCAAGAGAGCCCAGCAGCGACTACACCCTCTCCGAAGACTGCGTAAAGCAGGTCTCCCCACTACACACCTATGAACTTTTTATAGGGGGACAATCGAGAGCACATTAACCTACGGCATCACTTCCTGGTTCGGGAGCTGCAAGGCGTACGAACGGCACCAACTAGACAGGATTGTGAAGACCGCCAGCAGGATTATTGGTGCTCCACTCCCTTTCCTGCTGGACATATACAGGAAGAGATGTATCAGCAGAGCCATCTCCATCATCAAAGACCCCTACCACCCATCCCATCACATATTCTCCATCCTGCCATCTGGGAAGAGGTACCGGAGCATTAGGTGCAAAACCAGCAGGATGCTCCTCAGCTTCTTCCCGCAGGGTATAAGACTGATAAACGGACTTTGTCCCCTGCCAAAGTATCGTGCACCAACCACCAACCTGGACACACTGCAGCAGAGCCACTGTCGTGCCGCTGCCGATCGGAACGCCTGTTGATGTTTAGTAGAGTAGAGTGTTAATTTGTTCATGATATATGTATTTTTACTTCTATTTATTTTTTACTGCACACACTGAAATGGACACTGGTTGAGGAACGTTTTTTTGTTTCCTCTGGGTATGCAAATACTCAGGAAATAACAATAAAGATATACAATACAATACAATACAATCCTTGGTTCTGAAAACTACTGCTTATGGGTTTTTTCCCCAATGAGCCAATGAAATTCACCGGTCAGCTTCTTAAAAGTTGTCTCCACTCCTTCTCGCCTTCTCCCTCTTCTCCCCCCTTCCCACCCCTCCTATTATAAAGGAATTACGTAACCCTTCCCGTACACTGTGCTTTCACTGTCTTAATTACAGCGCCAACCTTCCTGTTCATCGCGGTGTGTGTCTGTATCGCATTGGCTTTGCACCGTGAATTTCACTCAGACAGCGCTCCCCCTGCTTGCCCTGTCCCCCGCCTGCATAACGGGCTGGTGAAGGAAGCAATGTGTGTCTGTGTGTTCCACACAGACAGTCGCCGCTCCAGTCACCCGGTTTTCAGGTGACTGCCGGCGACTTGACAGTCGCTGGCAGTCGTCTGAAAATTCGCCTAAGTGGGACAGGCCCATTAGTTTTGTTGGGAAGGGGTGAAGTGCAGCAAGGAGTTGTGGAGGGAGCAGTCTCAGAAGGATCACTATTCATATTGGTTCTATATTGATAGCAAATGCAATGATTTTAGACAATATCCTCATCAGAGTATTGAAATAGATCATAAAAAGCTGAAACCCAAGCTCTAATCCGTTTCACAGCCCAATAATTAAGCTGAAAATGACTTATTTTGACCAATAATCCCCAATTGACCTTGTTATATTACATCTAATACCGTGGACTATACTTTTATCAAATGTCTGTGCAAATCTAAATAAACGTCCTTATCTACTTTGGCCTTAACTCAGTTGTCAAACATATATAGCATATATACAAGTTAAGATTGCTTAAGATGAAGCATGCTCATATCAAATTCTTGTTTGCATATTCTACATACCCCTCACAATCTAAAAAGTTGAGGTAAGCATCTCCTTATACTAAGAACATAACCCGGAAACTTTCTTGTGTCAGACTGCCATTTCTGACAAGGCCCTGATTTCTGCATAATATGGCTGTAGATTGGCTATTTCATACTAGCCAACTATAGTTTTTGTTAGTGGTGACTCTGCCTACTATATACTTCATATTATCAAGAGCCTGCTCACGCTAGTTAGAATGAATAGCAGCTCGGAGATGTGATGACTGCAGATCCTTGCTGTATGTAGATTTAATAAATATGTGTTGTATCTTGATGTGTGTTCGAGTCGGCTCATTACATGGTGTCAGAGAGTGAATCTTGCCCACCCCGCTCATGTTTATCGGGTTTTATTTTCTTATGATTATTTTGTGTGTTTTTTATCTCAATCATGGCAAACTCGTGTCGCCGTCCAAGTCCTCTGATCTTTGATTCTGACATTGCTGAACGCTGGCGTCTTTTCGAGCGTGACTACTCTCATTATGCTCGCATCGTTCATTGAAATGACCCCCCCCCCCAGTTGTGTGCCTCTGTACTGCTTAATTTGGCAGGACCTGAAGCAATGAATCGTGCTGACAACTTCACTTTTGCTCCTGCTGTTTTGGAAGATGACGGTCAGGTCAGAGTGCCTGCTGAAACAATCGATGACCCTGCGGTTTTGATCAGAAAGTTCAGAGAGCTGTGTGACCTGCCCTCTAACTCCATTATTGAAAGGACCAAGTTCTATGCTCGTTTACAGCAGGTCGACGAACCAATTGAACGATTTATCAGCGACTTGAAGTACATGGCTGCATGCAGTCGCTTTTGTGATTTACGGGATGAGCTCACCTGGGATAAGCTTGTGGGAGGAATGCTTGACAGCAAGCTACGAGGTTATCTCCTTCGCAACACTGATTTAACCCTAGAACAGAACATGCCTGTCGTATTTCTGAGATAACGTCTCCCCATACTGACTCTGTGCCCTTCAGTCATTGTTCGCAGCATAGTGTTAATCTTACAGACCTCTCCCCTCGCAACCACCGCACTGGGTCTGCAGTTCGTTGTCAAAATTGGAACTATTTTCATGCTACGGGTCGTCAATTCTGTGCTGCCTATGGGATAACCTGTAAAGAAATTAAACCACTTGCAAGAAAACCTGCAAGAAATTAAACCACTTTGCTCGGTGCTGCCGTTCCCATTTGACTCCTGTAGCTTCAAGGACGAGCCTGCACCTGCTTCAACATGAGTTTACTGATAATGACTTCCAAGAGCCTGACTCGCAATCCCCCGCACCGCTCTCAGAGAGTACAGATACCAGTTCTGCCATCCACTCTCTCCTCCCTTCGTCTAACAAGCAACTTGACGCTGAGGTAACCATGTTTGTGAATAACAAGCCTTTGATCGCAAAGATAGATATTGGCGCCAAATGCAACGTCATCTCATTAAGAGAGTTTTAAAAAATCCGTAATGCTGAACATATTGATAAGGCCACCGCAACGCATCGGGCTTACAGGGGAGAATTACTACACCCACTTGGACAAGCTGATTTAAAGTGCACCATCGACAAACAGACCCATACCTTACCGTTTTATATTGTTAAGGGAGATTCAGAGACTTTGCTCCGAATCAATGCATGCCACGATCTAGGCCTGGTTTACTTTGGCCGCGCGGTCCATAAACTCTGTCTCGCTGACGGGCCTACACAACAGTTACTCTCTCAATATAAAGAACTGTTTAACGATGAGCTTGGCAAGTTGCCTATCGAATACCACATTGCTGTAGATCCCAAAGTTACTCCTGTGGTCAGTGCGCCACATCGTGTTCTGTATGCCATGCGCGACCGAATACACACTGAACTCAAGCGCATGGTCTCCATGGGTGTTATTGGTTGAAGTTACTGACCCGTCTGACTGGGTTTCCACCATGGTCGTTGCAACAAAGAAAAACAAGGAGATCCATATTTGCATAAACCCCAGAGATCTTAACACTGTCATCAAACTCCCGCATTACCTAATGCGAACGACAGAAGAAGTTGCTGCCCAAATAGGCAACGCAGCAATATTCTCAGTTCTGGATGCCAAAAGCTCATTTTGGCAGATTCCACTGGACCCAGACTCGTCCAATCTCACTACGTTCGTCACCCCCTTTGGCCGATACAAATACCTGAGAATGCCCTTTGGTATCAACTCCGCCAGCAAAGTTTTCCAGCGCACTATGGAACAATTGTTTGCAGAGTACCCATGCGCTATCATTGTTGATGATATTCTCGTCTACGGCCGCGATCTGGCTGAACATGACGCCAATCTGAAGAAAGTACTTGACCGTGCCAAAGACATTCATCTCAAACTCAATCCCCTGAAGTGCAGGTTTCGAGTTACTTACATAGAAAATAGGTGCAGGAGAAGGCCATTCGGCCCTTTGTGCCAGAACTGCCATTCATTGTGATCATGGCTGACCGTTCCCAATATAGAAACATAGAAAATAGTTGCAGGAGGACATGTGTTCACAAGTGATGGTCTCAAACCAGACCTGTCGAAAACTACAGCTATCAACGAAATGTCTGTTCCTACTGACATCATGAGCTTACAAAGGTTCCTCAGAATGGTCAACTACCTGGGTAAATTTATTCCCAACCTCAGCGACATATCTGCCCCCCTACGAGAATTGACACACAAGGACACGGCGTGGTCCTGGTACCCGCAGCACCAAACTGCTTTTAACACTCTCAAATTGCAGCTGGCTAGCGCACCCACTCTCGCCTGCTTTGCTTTGGAATTACCAGTAACACTCACCTGCGATGCGTCCCAGTACGGGCTAGGCGCAGCGTGTCTACAGACCACTACCAATGACAATTTCAAGCCCGTTTCGTATGCCTCCCATACGCTGACTGACACTGAACACCGTTACGCCCAGATCGAAAAGGAACTGCTCGCAGTGGTTTTCGCCTGCACTAAATTCAAGGACTTTATCTTTTAAAGTCTGTGACTATCGAGACTGACCACCAGCCGCTGGTCACCATTTTGAACAAACCGATCCACGCTGCCCCAGCACGACTACAGCGAATGATGATGCAACTACAGCGATTTGATTTCAACATTGTCCACAAGAAAGGCAAAGATGCACATATAGACTGTGGGCCGAGCATCAAAAATGCGTCTAGAAATCGGTTTTCGTGACCCACGTCACAGAACTACATGAAATTATCCACAGATTTAGATGAAATATAATTGAGAAGGATGTCATAACTCGTCGGTGCCAAAAGTTGCACATTAATTAATTCAACTAAATAGAAAATGAGATCGAGAAAGTAAGCATCATCTAGTGGCCAATTCACATATTACACCATGGGCAGCCTATTTCCGTGTTGCAGTCCATTTAAACTATATATTATTATACCTATATATATATATATATATATATATATATATATATATATATATATATATATATATGACTTGTAAATATTACTGTAATCATATATAATTAAGTCTAATTATATTATATAAAAATAATATGATGACACTGTCGCAGAGGCCCTGTTCCTGAACCAGCCTAATTAATGGGTGAGGGCAGTTCTTGTGGGTTCCTCCCTTTACTGAACCCCACTGACTGCCAGTGCAGAGTGGGGGTCACGGCCATAGTGGGACTGGGGCAGTGCCAGGCTGGGGGACAGTCCTGCAAGGCATCTTCCAGTCACTTTAATAGGAAATGTAATGAGACTGCAGCAAAGGTCCCAGGTTTTAAGGGCTCACGAACCTGCCTAATTAAAGGGTCAGGACAGATCCTCTGGGTTCCCCCTTTTACTGAACCCCACTGACTGCCATAGTGGGGAGAGTGGGGGTAATGGCCATAGTGGGACTGGGGCAGTGCCAGGCTGGGTGGCAGACCTGTAAGAGACCTCTTATTTCTGATGTAAATGTCACATCCTGACCAAGAATCGAATGCTCTGATGTTTACTCGATGAGTATTCATTTTAAGCTACAATGAGCCTATATTTATGTTAGAGACCCCCCGATGGTGCCTTTGCAAATGAGGGCTATTACCTTTAACCTAATATAACCCTAAAAGTGTTGCATTGTTTGAGTATCTGTAGTTTGTGTGTGTGTCTGTGTATACCTGTCAAACGTGTATCTGTGGATGTGTGGATGTAAGTGTGTATGTATGTGTGGATGGATGGATGTGTGGATGTGTACGTATGTGGATGTATGTGTGTGGATGTATGTGTGGATGTATGTGTGTGGATGTATGTGTGTGCATGGATGTGTACATGTATGTCTGCGTGCGGATGGATGTGTGTATGTGTGTGGATGTATGTGTGCATGTGTGTGCATGCATGGAAGTGTGCCTACGGATGGATATGTGTGTGGATGTGTGTATGTATGTGTGGATGGGTGGGTGGACTGTTGCACTGTCATTCACCAGCACGCCATTATCATAAGTAATTCACTCATTGTTTAAATAATTTGACCAAATAAACAGTGAAACGATCGACACTAAAATAAAACTTTATATAATCATTTATTTCCCCAATTTATTTGTTTATATTGCATCTGATCTTCATCTGAATATTCTTCAACAGATTCCAAGTCTTTTGATAAGTTTTGATAAGTCCATTGATAAGTTAGTTCAAGTTCAAGTGGAGGGTCAGGCAGAGGCTACAAAAATAAAATCTCATAGTCATTAAGTCTGCATGGTCTTCAATTCATAAAATTTCAACCTCTTTTTAATGTTAATGAGAATAACACTGTTACTACCATAGATAAATTAGTTCAAGTTCAAGTTCACATACACCAATTCATTTCTACATAAACATCAGCCATTTCTGACCATTTCTCACTCCAATGGCAGCCTATAAAGTGCAATGAATATTCGTCCGTTTTTCTCCCGTGGTCGGGGCCTGGAAACGGCCGTAGAGGACGGCACCATATACAGCCTCCCCCCCCCCCCCCCCACCGCGGAGATGATCCAAACACACTCCGCGGCTCCGCGTTCGCGAATCGGCCGCTTCTTAATTGAGACCGCGGCTTCACTATGTTAAGTACATAGGCCCCGCGATCGGAGCACTTGTACTCGGTAAGCGATCGCAGGCAGCTCCGAGATTAGATGTTAAAGACTTATTAGACTACAACAAGCTGGCATTAGTGAAATTTTTTAATTTACTTTGTTATGGATACACATAGTTTAGGCCCTCAACTTCATGAATGAATGAATGAGTGAGTGAATGAGTGAATGAGTGAATGAATAAGTGAATGAATGAGTGAATGAATGAGTGAATGAGTGTGAATGAGTGAGTGAATGAATGAGTGAATGAATGAGTGAATGAATGAGTGAATGAATGAATGAGTGAATGTATAGCCTCCAAATCTCATTTTTTCACATTATAAAAGGGTGCAATTACATTAATTAGTCCATACAGATAGATTTTCATAAATTCAGACTTTAGATCTTACCGTTCAGTTGATTCACAGTTTCACTGGTTTCACAACTTAGTGTTGCAGCATCTCAGCAGCGACTTTGCTTTCAAGGCTTTGTTCCACTTCCATCCACTTAGCTGCACATTCTTCAGATTTCTTAATGCTTTTCTCACTAAATTCAATTACCCTGCTGCAACTTTCCACGACATGTATTCCACAGAACTATAAAGAACCTTCATCGGAATCTCCAGTAAAACAGGGATCAGTGAAGCCCTCTCAGCCATGTTGTGTGCTCCCTGCCTAGCTAGCCTGAAACAAAGCGCGTGATTGGCCAACTGGCATACAACTCAATGTTAAACGTGCTTTGATTGGACTAAAAATACCTGAAATGTTTCCGGTTTTTCTCTAATTTAATTAAAAAATGTGCAAGTCTTGTTCATGACGAGTTTCAGGGGTGATTTATATATTTTCACACAATATGTGAAACATTTCATGTAGTTTGGTGAGTTGGGTCACGAAACACTAGAATAAAGCTCCTCGGCCCACAGCCTAATAGCAGGCATGCTATCTAGAGCCCCGCGTAAAACCAACGAACAACAACTCTCCGAACAGGACCAATTCTCAGTAATGAAGGTTTTGTTTTGTGCCAACTGACTGTTTGAGCAGCCTAGCAGAACACACGGCTGCTTATGAGACCTTACAATTGCTGTCTGCAGTCATCCGGTGCGGCAACACAACACCCCGCTCGAGATACGCCCATACTTCCTGGTTCGCGATGAACTAGTGTTACAGGACGGAATTATTGTCAAGGGCCACAAGGCAGTGTTCCCAGCAGCCCTCGGGGACAAATACTTTGACGACATCCCCAGGTGCCACTCCGGCGTGGAGGCAACACTCCAAAGGGCGCAAAGCATGTTTTACTGGCCCGGAATGACCAAATACATACATGAAAAAAAAGAAGTTTGCGCCGTCTGCAAAAGCCTGATGCCACATCAGCAAAAGCAGCCTCTACTGCCGCACCCAGTACCCCCTCTCCCGTGGTCCACGTTAGCCACCGACATCTTCGAATGGCATGGGAAACTCTATCTGGTCCTTGTAGACTCTTACTCTGGCTGGTTCGAAATCGACTTACTTCAAATCACTACTTCTGAAGCTGTAATCGAACAATTGCAGTGCCACCTCTCCGTGCATGGCTCCCCTGCACGTATCCAGTCCAACAACGGCAGACAGTTCACCAGCCAAGCTTTTAAAAACTTTGCACAACAATGAGACTTTCAACATATTACCAGCAGCCCCGAATTCCCACAGTCCAACGGACTCGCCGAATGCGCGGTCTGGAGTGCAAAACAACTCATGGAGCGGTCATACCTTGCCAAATCAGACATGTACCTGGACTTGCTCAACCTAAGGAATATTGTGCGGGATCCCATACTGGGTTCTCCAGCCCAACGACTGATGTCTCGCCAAACCCGTACTCCTCTGCCTGTGTTCCAGCAGCTTTTGCAGCCACGTTCGTTCCCCGACTGCAGTTCAGAAGCAACTACAATCCAAATGTGACATGCAGAAACGCTTCTTCGACAAGTCCAGCAAGCCACTTAAACCTCTCGCTCATGGACAAGTGGTCCGTCTCCAGACAAACAAGGGCTATGCACGTCTGGGACACATCTACGGCCCTGCCAAAGAGCCGCGCTCTTATCTGACCGAAGCGGACGGAGCCATCTACAGACGCAACCATCAACATATCCTTCCAGTGAAGGAACAGCGTCCTGCGACTCCGTATCCTGATGTCTCGCGTTTCGTATACCCTCCCACAGTCGGTCCCGCATCCCCATTGTCGTCTATTGTTCCCACTGCGGGCTCCCCGCGTCGTTTGGCATCTAGCTCGTCTATCTCGTCTCCCTCCCTGCATGTCAGGCCGCCTGTCGTTTCCCCCTTTCCCTCCCCGGATTTTTCTCCAATGAAATGAGGTGAGGCGGACGCCTACCGCACACGGGCCGGAAGGGTTTGCAGGCCACCCATTAGATATGGCGATTTTGTGTAATTCTGCAAATGTACTATTAACATCCCTCCTATATTGCTTAGCTACCGATGTTTCTTTTATTTCTACAAGGAAGGATGTAGATTGGCTATTTCATACTAGCCAATTATTGTGTTTATTAGTAGTGACTCCGCCTACTATATATTAATATTATCAAGAGCCTGCTTACGCTAGTTAGAATGAATAGCAGCTCGGAGATGTGATAACTGAAGATCCTTGCTCTATGTAGATTTAATAAATATGTGTTGTATCTTGATGTGTGTTCGAGTCGACTCATTAAAATGACATTGAAGAAAATAGCAACCCATCATTTGATCTAGCATGCTAAACAAAACTTTGCACTTGGTTCATGGAAAGGGGATCTGGATGTGGCAAGTCACCAGGTATAAGATGTGTCCACCCAGCCAGGGATAACGCCTGAGAGAGTGGCAAGATGTAAGTTTTGTTCCAAAGAACTCCAAGGATGATCTTAATGACAAAAGGACAATGACTGATTGGCATACACAGTGAGATTCTTGGATAGGTCTGCCTGAAATGTCAAACATCATGGAGAACTCCTTATATATAACTTTGGCAGGGCATGCTATCAACTGACCAACTCCGTCTCTACATTTGCAGACACAATCGTTATGTGTCTGCCAGCCTTCGTCTAGCCATCCACTACAGATTAGGTACAGGCAAGGTTGATTATCATTGGAATGGTAGATTTTTCTCTTATGCTCTTCTTGCAATTCAGGTTTCCTGTGTCTAATCAACACTGTGTTAGCAGCATGTATGTGACCCAATTTTGTATAGAAAGCTTCATATCAGCCAGCATTACATGGCCATTAACCACAACTGCAAGCTCTGCATAATATTCTGCGCTGTGCACAATGCACATCTATTCCATTTAATAAATTGTGCAATTTTATAACAGAAAATACTCAGGTTAGTTGTTTATTTCCCCTACACAAGCTGTCTTTTCAATGATATGTTATGCTGTTGTAGTTCACAATTGAAATGTTGACCACTCTGGCACTTTTATCATAGGAAAAACCAAGGCTCTGCGCAAATATATGTTGAAAGCATATCTGTTGAATATATTA
Source organism: Malacoraja senta (assembly GCA_038087875.1). Taxonomy (NCBI): domain Eukaryota; kingdom Metazoa; phylum Chordata; class Chondrichthyes; order Rajiformes; family Rajidae; genus Malacoraja; species Malacoraja senta. Next base: position 57,255,075 of record CM075979.1, read on the forward strand.
TGTTGTTTATGTTAGCACATATCTCATTATGTACTTATCCACCAACAGCATCAAATATTTTTTTCAAATATCCAATCCCACAAAATTCACAGACACAAACATAAATAAAAAATACATCCGAGCAAATGATTGTGCTATCTGGCCTTCAAGTCAAGATTCCCAGCACTGTTGGTCACATGTAACACGTGATTTACAGGTTAAACACATTTGAGCACCTTCGTTCTCCCATTCCTCTGCGTAAAAGAAAATCCCTCTTTACCTTCCGACTCATACATTTGTTCTGAGACAAACTACAGACCATTTATCATGACATCTCTTTCATGGCTAATTCGTGGGTATTTGACTATACTGCTCCTTGTACTCAATATCTTAACCATGTAGTTCACCGGGTGCCTAGTAAATGGATCTTACAGTGCATAGTAAATTAATTTTGTAATTTGCTATTAAAATGGAGAAAATAACTTACTAATAAGGAGCAAGTTTTCATAGAGAAAATATGAAAAGGTTGGACAACTAGAACTAATTTTACTTCGGAGTCACGTGAGTGATTCCGTGAAGAAGCCCTGCCGTGCGCATGCGTGTCATATCGTCGTTCGCATTGCGAAGCACCGGACAGGCAGGGCATCTCTCCTGTCGGTGGTAAGTTTAAAACTTCAGGTAAGTTTTCTATCACTTACCAGGTTTTGGGACGAATTCCGGCGAGTGAACCGGCTATGAGCTGTCGGGAGACCCCGGTTCCGACCGCGAAAGCGGATAGTCGGCAGATGTCGGGTTCGTGTTTTTCCAGCCTGCTGTGGTTCTCGCTGAGGGCCCACGCAGGTCGCGGGGGGGAACGTGCAGACTCCGTACAGACAAGGGGCTGTGGTTGGATCGAACCCGGGTTAAAGATCCATTGACCGGGCCTCCACAGCGTTCCCAGCCACTGACAAAGCGATCAGTGGTTTCCAGCCTGCTGTGTTCCCGGGGACGGGAATATCAATCAGGAAGGCGGTATCACCGCCAGAGTCGCTGACAGTACGGTCAGCGGCTCACAGACATATCGTCATTCAGTGGTCCCCAGGCTGGGGTAAAATCACCGATAAATCGTTCAGCTTATTGAACTTGTACGAGTCGGGCTGCAAGGATTCCCTTCCGGAAATTAATATGTATTTGGAGGATTCTGTTTGTCATTTTAACCCTTTAGGTGAAGCTCTACTCCAAAATTGAATTTGGAAGCGCGGGCCTATGGGACAGGGCTGCTTAATATCTCCCTGTTGGAGGGGAGACCATTACCGAATCTGTCACAGCGCCGGCCTACGGGAGAGCCCGCGCCAGCAGCGCCTAGGGCAGGGCTGCTTAATGTGTGACAGCGCAGGCCTGTACGAGAGGCCGTGCCAGCAGCGCCTGGGACAGGGCTGCTTAATGTCTCCCAGTTGGAGGGCGAGACCATTACGGGTCAGGATACTATTGACGCCGAAACTGTCATAGCGCCGGCCTACGGGAGAGCCCGCGCCAGCAGCACCAGGGACAGGGCTGCTTAATGTGTGACAGCGCCAGCCTGGACAAGAGGCCGTGCCAGCAGTGCCTGGGACAGGGCTGCTTTATGTCTCCCTCTTTGAAGAGGAGAGCATGCCGGGTCAGTGTAATTCTGATGCCGAGGTTGTCACAGCGCCGGCCTACAGGAGAGCCCGCGCCAGCAGCGCCTGGGACAGGGCTGCTTAATGTGTGACAGCGCCGGCCTGTACAAGAGGCCGTGCCATCAGCGCCTGGGACAGGGCTGCTTTATGTCTCCCTCTTTGAAGAGGTGAGCATGCCGGGTCAGTGTAATTCTGACACCGAGTCTGAGGGTATAGCCATGGAGCATACCCCAAAGGATGAAGGACGTGTCAGAGGTATCAATTCCTGACAACAAAGTTTGCCATCCCAACAGAATGTTCCATCCTGGTGGCCGTATCAGCGCAAGTATCCCAGGGGCCTGCAGCAGCACCTGTTTAGGGCTGCCTACGAATCGCCCTCTCTAAGGAGGGGAGTGCGAAAGGTCAGATGTAACTGACTTCAGATTCTAAAGATGTCCGTGGGACATACTGGAGTACATGTGTGCCGGCAGTGAACAGCGCTGTCAGGGGGATATGAGAGCCAGCCGTCGAATCTTATATTCAGATAAGGTCTATTCAACAGCAAAAACTGGGACGAAGCACAAGCTGTCGGACCAATCAAGACCAAAGGCGGGCAAAGGTTCATCGGTTCAGAACGCACCACAGGCCTTCATCGGCAGTAAGAGGTTCACTGAAGCTGGTGGCAGCATGACAGCTGGGCAGAGGTTCCACGTACCCTACCAGTCCTACTCAACAAGGTAGGTCTGGCACCTCCGAAACAGGGGTAAGTGGACCACTCTCAAGTTGGTATAGTTACACTTGTTTGTACACCACACAAAGGATAAAGGCATAGTCATCGGCTTAGAGGCATCTAACCGTGTAAAACTGCACAATACTAGCATTCCAAGCAAGTTTGGAATTAGGGCCAGAATTGTCGTTTTCAAGACAGGCTCGGAAATCGGGCCAGAGTTATCGTGCGAAGCACCCATGCAATGATGGCAGGAGTGGCCTGTTCATTATGAAAAATGGAGAATGTCGTTTAACTCGCATATGAACTTTCCAAATAGGAAACTTCTTTACTGACTAACAACGGATTCATAAGGGTCTCAAAGATCCATTCTATGCAATTCCCATTACAGGGATCATCGGAGACATTGGAAATTATCAAAAGGCAATGATAGCTGTACTAATAACAGTAAAACATTGCAAATTGGGATCAACTATTTCCCCAGGTTACTTAATTAATTAGTAAAATCGGTGTTTGGACTCAGAGTTGGAAAACACTTGTCATGTCATGCCTGGATGATATTATAACACTGTATTTTGTTAAAATCACCTGTTTCAGCCTCAAACTATATTTGAGAAATTGGGCTCATCCATCTTTAACTTTAAGTTGTTACAAAATAGACTTCTTGGTCATTGGGATTTACCTTTAACTATTAATTGGGCTATGACTCCGCCTTGTGGCACGAGATTGGAGTTTATAGAAACCTGTTATTAAGCTGAATTCTATTCATCAAGAATAATTGGCTATATCGTAGCTGTGATTCGGCTGTGCAAGTCGGGAACTGACATCTTACAAAGTAGCAACCTCTCATATGACATGGAGGTCATTGTTAACAGGCTTATGCTATAACCAGCTGAAGCTACCTAAGTCACAGTGATGAACGAACAGTATTCAGCATTGCTCCAGTAGTTTGGTCAGTCGAATTTCAGTTATTTTACAAACTGATGCTAAGGGCTCTAAGGTGGAGAGTTGCGAATGTCATCTCTAGTTTGGAAGTGGAGGAGATTTGCATGACTTGCCAATTCTTCCGTTATTGGTATCAACTAGCTATAGACACTAGATGCAGCCCATGGGTAAAGGATTGAGAGAATATACATAATCTACATGCTCAACTATAAGTTGAGACACTACGATAGGGGCATATGTTAGTCACATGGCAATCAAGTTAAAGTATCCTGTAATAATTTACCTAATCTCCTTTGCCACTGGTGTATCATCAAGTTCAGATCAATGACAACACAGATGGATCACAAAGTATTTATGAAACTATGGTTCAATGAAACACCGAATATCGACATGTTGGTTTCATGCTTATTCACTAATTACAAAAATATGTGGCATAACAGTGTTGAGAGATACATTCTCGCTACAAGAAGGAGGAATGTTCTTTTATGTCTTCCTCCATTTTGCCTCATCATTCGGGTCTTGAAATAAAGCCAGCAAGATCTCGCTTTAGGTTTTGTACTGTCTGACTGGCTATGCAGCCATGATTCCCGCTTCCGTCAGGCATAATAATACAAACATATACGGTTATTCTAAAAAACTAAAACTTTGCTGGTTCAAACTGTGGTTAGCAGTATATTTCCTATTCAGGAGGTGGGAAGCGGGTTTATTTAATGTTAATGTTACATTTAATACGGTACAGATTACTGACGTCTTCCAGTTCATTCTTAAATGGTCTTCTTACAATAATTGAGTTTAGGGCCATTAACTGTGCCAAACGTGCCTTCCCAACATATTAGCTGCAGCACACAGGAGCCACTCTGTCGGGTTTCAACCCTGGGTATCGAGTTTGTAAACGATATCTTTAACACAAGTTCTCCCAGTACAAGTATAGGCAGTATGGGATATTGACATTGTGTTAACAATACTTCACCAGGGGCCAGCTACTTCCTTAAGTCATGACACTAGTATCAGCACAACGAGTGCAGACATTGCAAAAGCTGCGGCTAGATAGGATGGGAGTGGTTGCAGATGCCATTACGTTTTACATTTCTGGTCTACACAAGATCATATTTCGGCATACCCCACGGACTCACGTCTATGTGAGAGGGCACGCTTGCTATATTATATTATGCAGGTATTAACACTGACAATTTTTACATCTCATTCCACCAGGGCGGCATTAACGTCAGCGGCCAGGGCAATGGACGTTCCCATCGACCATATCCTCACGGTGACAGGATGGTCAAGTTAATTGATTTTCACACATTTTTTACCATAGGCCGATTGCCGACCCGGGGCTTTTTGCCCATTCTGTTTTGCGTCCACTTTAGCCTCCCCTGAGATAGAGGGGTTGCTATTGATTTTCTTTATTAACGTAAACCATTAATACGTTTAAATCAATGTCATGTGTAATGCATTGTTGATTATTCACTCATCCTGAGTAAATCGATGCAGTGAGACGCCTGGATTTGAATCTGCGGCATGAAATCACAGAGCTTTGAACTCTTCACGGAATCACTCACGTGACTCCGAAGTAAAATAGCAAGATTAAACGAGAACTTACCAGTTTGAAGTTTGATCTTTATTTTATGAGGAGTTACGTTGGTGATTACGTGCCCCCCATTACCAACCCTCTCTCACAAAGGTCATCTGGTAGTTCTCAAGTTGCTGTTCTTACTATGTTACTTCAATTACTGTTACCTGTGATTTCACACCGCTGCTTTGAAGATTGACACACATGCGCACGGCAGGGCTTCTTCACGTAATCACCAACGTAACTCCTCATAAAATAAAGATCAAACTTCAAACTGGTAAGTTCTCATTTAATCTTACTATTCATTAGCTCTTTTTTTTAAATAACAAGTCTGAAATTCCCAGAGAACCATTTCATCAATGCAAGAGCTGCAGTGTACGATTTCCAGGTCATACATGGCATAGAAAGGTCTTAATCTAAAGGAAGAACTGCCTGGAAATCCAGGCATTGAGTATAGAAGTTGGAGGTCATGTTGCAATTGTATAAGGCGTTGGTGAGGCTGCACTTATAGTATTGTGTTCAGTTTTGGGCACCATGTTATGAGAAAGATGTTGTCAAGCTGTAAAAGGGTGCAGAGAAGATTTACAAGGATGTTGCCAGGACTCAAGGGCCTGAGCTAAAGGGAGAGGTAGAACGGTGTAGGACTCTATTCCTTGGAGCACAGGAGGATGGAGGGTGATTTTAAAGAGGTGTACAAATCATGAGAGGAATAGATAGGGTAGACGTATCCAGAGTAGTGGATTCTAGAACCAGATGACATAGGTTTAAGGTGAGGGGGAAAGATTTCATAAGAACCCGAGGGGTAACTTTTTCACACAAAGAATGGTGGGCATATGGAACGAGCTGCCTGAAGAGATAGTTGTGAGTGGTACCATTGCAACAATTAAGATGGTACATGGATAGGACAAGTTTAGGATACTAGACTGTGGGACACACAGGAGGCTTGGTCCCCCAACGCAATATTCCACCACTCACCCATAGCCCCCAACTGCACAGGCGCAGCTCATTTCCCCTCATCCCTAGCACTCTCTCCCCCTCCTCTTCACCCTCCCTCTTCTTTCTCTTCTCCTCCTCCCCTCCCCAATCCCTCCCTCACCTCTCTCTCCCACTCCTTTCCCTACCCTCAGTCACTCCCTCCCTCCCTCCCTCCATAACTCCTCTCCCCTCCCTACCCCCTCCTATCCCTCTATACCCCACCACCCCCACTCCCCCTATCCCCCCACTATCCTTCCTCACCTCCCCTATTTCCCCCACTTTCCCTCCTCACCTCCTCCCTCTTCTTTTCCCTCTCCTCCTACCCTCTCCCAATCCCTCCCTCACCTCTCCTTTTCCCTACCAGTTACTCACTCCCTCCCTCCATAACTCTTCTCCCTTCCCTACTCCCCTCCTCTCCCTCTCTCCCCCTCCTCTCGCACACTCCTTCCTCCCTCCCCAGGATCTCGAGGTTGCCACGCCTCTCCTTGCGTGCCCCGGATGAGCATCAGCCATCGGCGCCAATGGAGAGAGGGAGAAGACGTGGGATGAGCCATGGGGGAGAGGGGGGTATCACGGGGAGGGAAGCAGGAGCCAGCGAGGGGGACCAAAGGGGAAGGGGCTGGAACTGCGGGGCATTGCGATGCGTTTGGGAGGCAGCTCCAGTAAAGACGCGATGGCGCAGGAAGGGGCGGACCATCCCGGGGAGTGACAGGAGAAGAGACCAATCCCTGAAGGAGAGATTGATCTGCGCACGTGGGTTTTTACAATATTTAAACCTCGCTAACTTTTACAATATACTACTGATCGGAACAAAACTTGTTGTACTCACAGCACAGGAGAACGATGAGTGAGCTGGTGAAAAATCGTAGCACTAACATGTACCGTTTTTGCGCAAATTGAAAAAACGCGCAAACTGGAAGAGCACAAGATCAGAGTTTTAGTTATGTAAGACTCAACGACTATGACACAATGAATGTAGGCTTGGTGAACTATGCCCTTGAAGATTACAAGATATATCTGCTTGTGTTTCTTGTTTTGACTTCGTATTAGTAAATGCTTGATAATCTCTATGAAAGATTGAACATCTGCAAATTTGTCTTCAAACACTAATGGAACACTCAATATTGGAAGTATGAAAAAAGTTATTTCTATCTTTAATTTACACAAACATAGAGTGAACCATGTATTAAGAGAGGTATTTGTAATATAGTGCAGGCTAAGCTATATTTATTAGTCGCAATGTAAGATTGAATGAAGTTAGAGCAGGAGACATAAATAGTAGTGAATCGGATGCTAAGCCAAATAGTTAGTTTCTTGAGTCAGAACAAATACATGAATCTGCAGGAAAAGATTGTACTTCGTGCAGTGTGGGAGAATTGGTGAGCTGAGCCATCCATGCAGCACAGCTACAATGCCAATGACACTATTGTGGTTATTTGAATCATAGGCGGTGATGGGTCAGGGTCCAGGAGAGAACAACATTTCCTCCTCGATAACCATCTACATACTTGTACCGTAAGGTTGTATGCTCAGCCCCTTACTCTAGTCACTCTATAGTTATGACTGTACAGCCGGACAAAGTTCCAATTCCATCTTTAAATTTACTGACGACACCACCATTATTGGATAAATTACGGATAATGATGAGTCAGAGTTTAGGAGGGAGATCGATCATAGGATTGAATGGTGCAAGAACAATCTTGCTCTCAACATCAGTAAAAGAAAGGAACTGATTGTTGACTTTAGACGAGGAAGGCCAAGGATCCACAAATCTGACTTCATCAACGGGTCGTTAGCAGAGAGAGTCAACAACTACAAGTTCCTGGGCGTGATTATCTCAGAAGATCTGTCTTGCACCCAGCAGATTGATGCAATCATCATGAAATTCCATCTTTGCCTCTATTCCATTAAAAAAATTAAGATTATTCAATATGTCAACAAATAATCTCTTGAACTTCTATAGTTTAGTTCAGCTTAGGGATACAGCGCGGAAACAGACCCTTCAACACAAGACCAGTATTCCCCGCAAACTAACATTATTCTACACATACTAGGGACAACTTACAATTTTATCGAAGCCAATTAACCCACAAACCTGTACGCATTTGGAGTGTGGGAGGAAACCTGAGCTCTCGGGGAAAACCCACGCAGGTCACAGAGAGAACATACAAACTTTGTACTGTCCCTGAGTCTATGTGCTTATAATTTTCATTGCACCTGTACCTCTCCATACTTGCGCATATGACAATAAACTCAACTTGAAACAGAACCAATCATAAAAGAAATTAGAAGAAACTCAGAAAGAATAAAGGCCAAGTACATAGTGGGGGCAAAAAACAAAGCTAGTCATGAAAAAGAATTGTGAAAGAGAATATGAGACTATAGAAGATATAGAGACACTATGAGGATGCATAATGCAAGAGAACCCCCTGGATCAGTGTATTTCACACTTTTACTTTGACTATTTGGGTAATAACCAAGTATTGTTTGCTTACCAGAACACAGTGACAAAAGGAGAAAGAACAAGTTAACAACATACAGTGCCTCTCATCTATTCAATAAGATCGTGGATGATCTGATCTTAGATTTACTTTCATATTTTTCTCTATAACCATCAACACCCTTGGTGATCAAATGTCTGACTATGCCAGCTGAGCATCTGCCTTGTCATCACATGAACTTCAATATGTAAAGGCATAAACTTCTCAAATGTCCATTAAGCTCCATCACAGGAATCAACCTAACCTTTATTTTAACATAACATACAAATTAGCCAGAAAAAGCAGCCTGCCAGAGGACTGGGAGAAATTCAGAGTCCAGCAGAGCAGACAAAGGGCTTAATTAGGAATGGGAAAATAGATTATGAAATAAAACTGGCAGGGAACATAAAAACTGACTGCAAAGGTTTTTATAGATATGTGAAGAGAAAAAGATTAGTTAAAACAAATGTAGGTCCCTTGCAGTCAGAAACAGGTGAATTGATCATGGGGAACAAGGACATGGCAGACCAATTGAATAACTACTTTGGTTCTGTCTTCACTAAGGAAGACATAAATAATCTGCCAGAAATAGCAGGGGACCGGGGGTCAAATGAGATGGAGGAACTGAGTGAAATCCAGGTTAGTCGGGAAGTGGTGTTAGGTAAATTGAATGGATTAAAGGCTGATAAATCACCAGGGCCAGATAGGCTGCATCCCAGAGTACTTAAGGAAGTAGCCCCAGAAATAGTGGATGCATTAGTGCTAATTTTTCAAAACTTTTTAGATTCTGGAGTAGTTCCTGAGGATTGGAGGGAAGCTAATGTAACCCCACTTTTTAAAAAGGGAGGGAGAGAGAAAACGGGGAATTACAGAGCAGTTAGTCTAACATCGGTAGTGGGGAAAATCCTAGAGTCAGTTATTAAAGATGGGATAGCAACACATTTGGAAAGTGGTGAAATCATTGGACAAAGTTAGCATGGATTTATGAAAGGTAAATTATGTCTGACGAATCTTATAGAATTTTTCGAAGATGTAACAAGTAGAGTGGATAAGGGAGAACCAGTGGATGTGTTATATCTGGACTTTCAGAAGGCTTTCGACAAGGTCCCACATAAGAGATTAGTATGAAAATTTAAAGCACACGGTATTGGGGGTTCAGTATTGATGTGGATAGAGAACTGGCTGGCAAACAGGAAGGAAAGAGTAGGAGTAAACGGGTCCTTTTCAGAATGGCAGGCAGTGACTAGTGGGGTACCGCAAGGCTCAGTGCTGGGACCCCAGCTATTTACAATATATATTAATGATTTGGACGAGGGAATTGAATGCAACATCTCCAGGTTTGCGGATGACACAAAGCTGGGGGGCAGTGTTAGCTGTGAGGAGGATTCTAGGAGGCTGCAAGTTGACTTGGATAGGTTGGGTGAGTAGGCAAATGAATGGCAGATGCAGTATAATGTGGATAAATGTGAGGTTATCCACTTTGGTGGCAAGAACAGGAAAGTAGACTATTATCTGAATGGTGGCCGATTAGGAAAAGGGGAGATGCAACGAGACCTGGGTGTCATGGTACACCAGTCATTGAAAGTAGGCATGCAGGTGCAGCAGGAAGTGAAGAAAGCGAATGGTATGTTAGCATTCATAGCAAAAGGATTTGAGTATAGGAGCAGTGATGTTCTACTTCCCCTTTCCCATCATAACTGCCCCCTCCATCGACTCTTTTAAGTCAAGACTAAAGACTTATCTATACTCCCAAGCCATTCCTGACATCCTCTGAGTGAGGGCTACATGTATATATGTATATAGTTTGTTTTGTTTGTGCTATTCTTATAACAAATGTAAAGCAGTTTGGCCAACGAGAGTTGTTTTTTAAATGTGCTATATAAATAAATGTGACTTGACTTGACTTGACTAATGCAGTTGTACAGGGCCTTGGTGAGACCACACCTGGAGTATTGTGTACAGTTTTGGTCTCCTAATCTGAGGAAAGACATTCTTGCCATAGAGGGAGTACAGAGAAGGTTCACCAGACTGATTCCTGGGATGGCAGGACTTTCATATGAAGAAAGACTGGATAGACTCGGCTTGTACTCGTTAGAATTTAGAAGATTGAGGGGGGATCTTATAGAAACTTACAAAATCCTTAAGGGGTTGGACAGGCTAAATGCAGGAAGATTGTTCCCGATGTTGGGGAAATCCAGAACAAGGGGTCACAGTTTAAGGATAAGGGGGAAGTCTCTTCGGACCGATATGAGAAAAACATTTTTCACACAGAGAGTGGTGCATCTGTGGAATTCTCTGCCACAGAAGGTAGTTGAGGCCAGTTCATTGGCTATATTTAAGAGGGAGTTAGATGTGGCCCTTGTGGCTAAAGGGATCAGGGGGTATGGAGAGAAGGCAGGTACAGGATACTGAGTTGGATTATCAGCCATGATCATATTGAATGGCGGTGCAGGCTCGAAGGGCCGAATGGCCTACTCCTGCACCTATTTTCTATGTTTCTATATTTCTATGGAGAAGGTTCCCAGCCCGAAATGTCACCTATCCATATTCTCCAGAGATGATGCCTACCTTGTTGAGTGACTCCAGCACTTTGTGTCTTTTATTTTGTAATCCATCACCTACACTTCCTTGTTTTTACTTCATCTTTTAACTGCCTACAATACAACCATACCTCTCCTTAATTGAGATGACTAAAACTTCCAGGTGTCATCTCACTAATGCTAGGGACAATAATGGCAAAACCCATCTAATTTTATATTCCATTGCCTTGACAATTTAGGCCAATGTTCTATCTGAAAAATAGATGCAGGAAATTCAAAACAGAAACAGACCTCATTATTTCTCTTTCGACAAATGCTGCCAGACTTGCTGAGTCTTTCCAGTGTTTTCTGTTTTTATTCAAACATTCTTTTTGCCTTCCTAACTACATTCTGTGCTTGCACGATAAACTAGTAAGATTAAATGAGAACTTACCAGTTTGAAGTTTGATCTTTATTTTATGAGGAGTTACGATGAGGGATTACGTGAAGAAGACCCCGTCCAGCCGCATGCGCGTTAATCTTCAAAGCAGCGGTGTGAAATCACAGGTAATAGTAATTGAAGTATAATAGTAAGATTAGAGAAGACTAGAACTACCAGATGACCTTCATGAGGGTTGGGAGCGGAGGGCATGTAATCCCTCATCGTAACTCCTCATAAAATAAAGATCAAACCTCAAACTGGTAAGTTCTCGTTTAATCTTACTATTTTACTTCGGAGTCACATGAGTGACTACGTGAAGATTTCAAAGCTCTGTGATTTCATGCCGCAGATATCCAGGCGTCTCACTGCATCGATTGACTCAGAATGAGTAAATAATCAATAATGCATCAAACCATAACATTGCTTTAAACGCATTAACGGTTTATTTTGTAAAGAAACAATAGCAACCCCTTCTATCCCAGGGGGAAACTATAAAACTGAACTCAAAACAGAATGGGCAAATACCCCCGGTTTGGCAATTGGTTTATGATAAAACGTTTGGAACACCAATTCACTGGACCATCCTGCGGCCGCGAGAATATGGTCTATAGGGACATCCATTGCCCTGGCTACTGACGTTGATGCCGCCCTAGTGGAATGAGATTTAAATTTGTCAGTGTCAATCCCAGCATAAACCAAAACCCGCTTTAGCCACCTTGAAATAGTCTGAACTGACAACTTTCTATGCGTTTTTTTGTGGCTAATAAACAATGCTGATTCTGCACCTCTTAGGGTTCTGGTAGCCTCGATGTGATATAACAAATATGACACCACACACTGGCGGGAATCCGTAGGGTATGCCGAAAAGGTAATCTTACACCCTGTCGCCCCTAGTCTACTCTGCTTGAGCAAATCATAGATGTAAAGAGTGACGGCATCTGCTGACACTTCCATCCTGTCTAATCGCAGCTTCTGTAATGTCTGCACACGTTGGGCTGAAACCAATGCCATAAGCATGACTACCTTCATGGTGACTTTGGCCAAAGACAGGGCTGTGACAGGAGTCCACTGACGAAGGAGCATAAGAACTTCGCTTACATTCCAGATTACCGAATACCTGGGCCTGGGAGGATTGGAATTAAAAATTCCGTTCATAAATCTAGAAACTAGAGGGTGTGTCCCCACAGAATATAGTTCTGATCCCATGGATAAGTATGGAGACAGAGCACTTCTGGCTGTATTGATCGCATTATAGCTTAATTTATGATCGAAATGGAGCATTGACAAGAATTCCAGCACGTCTGGGATGCCTGCAGTTTGATATGAAATATTCTGCCGTAAGCAGAACACCCACTTTCTTATCGAAGAGATGTACTGCTTTTGGGTACTATCCCTCCAGGCCGCAGTGATAACATCCACGGTGCGATCGGATAGTCCTCTCCCCAGGTATGGCCTTCTTAGAATCTGCAAATTAATAGATCAATACGATCATGTAAAGGATGTTGATCACCAGTTACCGGGTGCACCAGTAGGTTTCTATGTAGTCATCTGTAAAACGAGAGGGAACCATGGCTGAGTAGGCCAGTCGGGTACCACCAATACTCCTGAGGCAGAGTCCTGCTTGATTTTTTGCAGACACCGACTGATGAGGCAGAATGGAGGAAATGCATATAAAAACATTCCCCCCCAATGCAGCAAGAATGCATCTACTGCTGCTGCCCCAGGATCTGGTTCCCATGAAACATATTTAGGCAAATGGTGGTTTAGTCTGGATGCAAACAAATCGATATCTGGCATCCCAAACCGAGCAACAACATCTTTAAATATGTCATGACTCAACATCCATTCTGTGTTGTCATTGAATTGGCATGACCTAGTGTCTGCCACTATGTTGAATCTACCTGGTAAGTAGATTGCTGAAAGCCAAATGTCTCTGGTAATACACCAGCTCCAGATCTGATTAGCCAATCTATCACAAGATTCTGACCTGACTCCACCCATATGATTAACATACGCCACTGCTGTAGTGTTGTCAATTTGAACCTGCACATGCAAATGACTCTTGGTAGTGCAATAAGCTTTAAGCCCATAAAACGTTCCCAGAAACTCTAAATAATTGATCCCTCGTAATTGCAGAAGAGATGTCTCTTGCCTATTCCATCTGCTTCCACAGCTGGAAAAAGTATCAGTAGCACCCCAACCTAGAGCACTAACATCAGTCTGTAAAACTATGGAAGGTGGTTCAACCAAAATTTCACTGGAACTACTTGAGACATTCATGATCCACCATTGTATTTCCGCAATGGCTTCAGCTGGTAATTTCATGGACCGGTCAAAATGACCTGAATGTGTCCTCAGTGCCTGTTCTTTTGCTCGTTGTAATTGTTGATAATGCAGAGGTCCAAACTGCACAGCAGGAAAAGCAGCCACTAATTTACCAATCAAGCTGGCCACCTGTCTGATTGAAGTCGTTGTTCAGCAATGAGCTTGATAACACCTTCAATTAACTGCAGCCTTTTATCCCTGGGCAGAGTCACCAACATGTGATCTGAGTTAATAGTGAAGCCCAAGTAATCAATAACTTTGACTGGTGTTAATTTGGATTTAGCTGGATGAATGATGAACCCCAATTTCTCAAAAGTGAGTTTAACAACTGAAACGGATGATTCAGCTGCGTCCCAAGCCTTTCCTACAATTAAGATATCATCCAAATAGGCCATTACGATATGACCCTGAGCTTGAAGTAGCCCCAGAACTGGTTTTAACAATTTGGTAAACAACCTAGGAGCTGAGGTTAATCCATTAGGCAGTGCTTTGAATTGCCATAATTGATTCATCCAGCTAAACTTCAAATATCTCCTATCATCGCAATGAACAGACACTGAGTAATATGCATCCTTAAGATCTATGCTTGCCATATAACACCCTTTGGAAATCAGCTGTTTAGCAGTAGGAAAAGTTTCCATTTTGAAATGTCTATACTGTACAAAAGGATTAAGGCTCGTCAGGTCCAGGATGATTCTACATCCTCCATCCCTTTTAGACCTAGGACATATATTTGACACAAACTGGTGGAGTTGACGAACCGACTTCTCAATCACCCCTTTATTGCATAATTCCTCAAGTTCTGCCTGTATCTCCATATTCTCTTCGTGTGAGAAAATGAGTGTCCGGCTTGGAACATGCTGAGTGGGTGGACACAAATTAGGATAGAATTCAATTCGAAACCCTTCTATACTGCACAGCACAAACGGATCTGATGTTATCTCCTGCCAATCTTTTAGAAACAAGTGTAACCTACCCCCAACTTGTAAATATTTCCCACTTAAACTGTTTCTATCAGAAGCAAAACCACCTACCTGCATGGTTATCGGTGGAACTTGCCCCCACTTGTTCCTCATGGGAAAATTCATGTTTGTCCATGTGCCTGTAGCAGGGCGCCAGCTGCGCATATTCGGGAATGAACGGCTCGTTCCTTCACCAGCCCGGGTCATTGCACCCCGTCGGTAGGGGAACTGCCTCTGGACCATTTTGCTGCCCATCGGCGCTTTGATTAACCTCACTGTCTTTGCCTCATCATCGAGCTCTTTTACTCGCTTTGCGAGGTCCTCCCCAAACAGCAGATTTGGCAGTTGAACATTGCTGGGCTTGCACAGCGCTGCAAATTTAGGGTGAATCGTAGGGCGTATGGCACTTTTTCTCAAACAGTTCACTTCAAAATGTGTACTGCACAGAAGACCTAAAGCATCCTGTTGTGCCTCAGACAGGTGCCCCTCGTCCACCGTTCTGGCGAACGCAGTAATGCCTGCAGCAAGCAACTTCAGCACCCGCTGGAGTTTTAATTCTTGTGCCCGAACACCAACTCCCATTTGGCCCCATATTACATGGTTAACCACCGGTACTTTCAGTAAGCCACAATTCACCGGGGTTTCATACCTCTTTGCGGTATCATCCATTGTCAGCTCTTGGAGCTGATGGGAGAGTAAATAGTTAATCGTTGAGGCCAACTCCTCACCCAAAGGCTCCCCTGATTCTCTGGGGATAGCAAATTTTGCTGCCAAATTTGGTATTCCAATCTCATGCCCTTCACCCCTTGGGCTCTGCTCACCCACTGATTCGGCGTCAGTGTAAACCTGACCCATCAAATTCTCCTCCTCCATGAGGGAGCGACTGAGCAGCCCTATTCCAGGCGCTGCTGGCACAGGCTCTCCAACAGCCCGGCGTGGACACCACTCCTCCTCCCGGAGTGTATCCTTTCCGAGCATCCTCTCCATCAGGAGCTTGATTTGAGATAACCGTGTAAGAACGGTCTCCCTTTGCCGAGGTGAATCCTCCTAGCCCGACTCGGAGTCAATGGGCCTAGCAGACTTAGAAGTAGCCTTACGTCCCAACAGCGCGGCGACGGTGCTCATAGGCAACGTGTCTGCAGTCGCTAGCCCCCCTGCTAACAATGGTACAGGTGAACTAGGCGGGCACCCGCTACCCGCACTCCCACGGTCTTCCAAGCTTTTAGCAGCAGGTCGCCTCGCCTTCACCTTAAAAGCTTTCTGCATGTTGAACTCGCCCTGAAAAACAAGCGTTTCCACCAGAAAGCAACCTCCAACTAAGTTGAGCACTTACCTCGAGGTTTTAAACTTACCCGCTGGAGGAGCTACTCCAGCCGGTCGCTGCGCCATGCGTCTGACGTAATGACGCGCATGCGGCTGGACGGGGTCTTCTTCACGTGACTCCGAAGTAAAATTAATATATGGAGACACAAAGAAATATCTGTACTATGTCTGAAGAAGGGTCTCGACCTGAAACGTCACCCATTCATTCTCTCCAGAGATGCTGCCTGTCCCGCTGAGTTACTCCAGCATTTTGTGTCTATATCTGTACTACAGCTCTTTTTCACCGTTTAAACAACATTCTGCCTTTTTATTCTTCTTACCAAAGCAGAGAACCTCACATTTCTCCTACAATACACCTCATTTACCTAATTGTTATCCACTTGCTTAACGCATCTATGTTCCTTCCAAAGTGCCTCACTGTAATCAACCAGCTATCTTCATAATATTTGAAAATTTGACAATACTTTGAATTTCTTTGTATAAATCATAAGTATATCATAAATAATTCAGGTCCTGTCATTGAATCCCATAATATTCGTATAGCTACAGCTTGGCAAACTGAAAATTATCCAGTTAGTCCAACTTTATTTTATTAATAAATTAATTTTCTATCTACAGTATGCTAAGATATTACCATGCAAGTCACAAAGTCCTATCAAGCAATAATCTAGAATTGCCTTCTAGAATGCTTTAGAGAAATTCAAATACACCACGTCCACTGGATTCCCATCAAGCATCCTGCTCGTTACATCCCCAAAGAACAATAATGAATAGTCAAATATGATTTCCCACCATAAACAATGGCTCTGTTTGATTGGATTAATCTTTTCTCAAATTCCAGTTATAACTTCTTTAATGTTAAAGAAGGAACTGCAGATGCTCGAAAATCGAAGGTACACAAAAATGCTGGAGAAACTCAGTGGGTGCAACAGCATCTATGGCGCGAAGGAGATAGGCAACGTTTCGAGCCGAAACCCTATCAGTCTGAAGAAGGGATTTGGCCCGAAACGTTGCCTATCTCCTTCGCTCCATAGATACTGTTGCACCCGCTGAGTTTCTCCAGCATTTTTGTGACTACTTCTTTAATATTGTTTCTAACATTTTTGAAAATGATAGATGTCAGGTTAACTAAAGGGCCTGTCCCACTGTATGAGGGAATTCAAGAGTTCTCCCGCATTTCCCTTGATTCGAACTCGGAGAATTAAGGTAATAGCCGCTCGTAGGTACTCGGGGCTCTCGTGGACATTTTTCAACATGTTGAAAAATCTTCACAAGCTTACCGCGTTTCCCCGAGTACCTGCCGTTAGCGTTACGAGCCGCTAAGAGATGTCCCGAGCTCCGACGTACCCGCTACGTACATTCCACGTACTTACCAAGAGTTTGATTTTTTTTTAACTCGGGAGAGCTCTTGGGTAAACTCGTATAGTGGGACAGGCCCTTAACTCCCTCTTTCCTTGAATAGAGACATTACATTTATTATCAGCCTTGATAACAAATCATAGATCAGCCATAATTGAATGGTAGAGTAGATTTGATGCGCTGAATGGCCTAATTCTGATCCAATGTCTTATGGTCTTATGGTTATTTACTCTGCTGCTGGGGCCTCATGAAATCCAGGTAATTTTGACAGGTCATAACTAATGCAACCATAATCTATTTTGTAGCTCCAGAATGTAGGGCATTAGTTGAGGGGAGTCTTTATTAGTCTTTAGTCTTTATTCCCATTAATTCTCCAGTATCCTTTCCTTAGTAACAGCTATTATTCTACGTTCCTCCCACATCTTTATTTCCTATGATTAGAGCATTTGTGAAGTATATTTGTCCAACGTCTCCCCTATTTCCCAAAGTTTCCATTGTTAATTCCACATTATTATCCAGTGAGGGACCAGCAGTCACCTTAGTTACTAGCTTTCTTTTTAGATACTTATGGAAACTCTTCATGCTTTGGATTTTACCATTCACTCCCTCTATTTTTTGAGATATCAATATAGTTTTTATTTAATTCCACTCTAATTAATCTTCACAAAACTGTCTAACTTTCTATCAATTTTATTTACCCTTAACTTACTTGCCAAGCTTTCATCGCTGGTATTTTACAGCTGGTACTGCCCATTTCCCAACAATGTTCAAAAACAGGACTAGCATTTTTGAGGAAAAGCTTGATGGTGCTTCCAGGTCAGGTCGAGGGGAGTTTCCCCCGCCACTGGTACCATGTAATCCCGTGCTACCTGCTTCATAGTTGGATAGTCGGCGACTAAACCGTCTCCCCCACCTGGTTTGCCTGGTGAGGAGGGGGCTGTGAACCTCCAGCAGGACCAAAACAAGACCTGTCAAAGGGCGGATGAGCTTCTAGCGAACCAACGGCCATCCACACTTCAGTAGAAGTTGCGATTACTGTCGTACATAGCATTGTAAGGAACATTCCCGTCGGAAACCAGCATCGCTAATGTTTTCAACGAAGATGAATGAATTGATGGTGCTTGGGGAGGGTTTTAACTAATTTGGCAAGGAAAATGGTACAGAATAGATGTACTGTTGAGTGGGTAGTGCAGTCAAATATTGAAAGAATACTGTCAGACCAATAGGTCGAGCATAAATTGGCAGCGGTGGCAGATGGAGCAAAAGTGCTGCGTGTAAGTGGGCTGGGGCTCACCTCCCACCCTCTTGGATGATTCCTGTTTCGCTGTGGGACACGCTCCTTGGCAATGGAGACTGCATGAGACAAGGGGCAGCATGTTCATAGGTCGATGTGTCTGTATCGTTGCATTGGTGGAGTGGGCCGCTGGAGACCCGGCAGCAGCCTGGGGTTTAATTAGATCAAGCTTAAGTGGCCAAGCATGCGGATTGGATGCGGTCTCGGAAGGCGGAGCAGCGGTGGAGTACATCGACAACATTGCCTAGCCAGGCCGACCCCTGCAACGTCAACCCGGTGCTGCTGCCAAGACAAAACGCGTTTATGGTCAATATAAGACAAAAAAATGTAATATCTCTGAACATGAAGGATACAATTTGGCACCTGAAACATGGTGAATCTTGTGTACTTTCGCCAAAGGGTGGTGATCTGTGGAATTCATTGTGGAGGTCAAGTCTTAGGTATTTTTAAAGCGAAGATTGACAGGTTCTTGATTAGTAAGGGTGTCAAAGGTTACTGGGAGAAGGCAGGAGAATGGGGTTGAAAGTGAAAAATAGATCAACCATGATTGAATGGCAGAGTAGTCTCAAGGGTCCCAATGGCCTAATTCTGTTCCTATGACTTATGAACTTACTGCCCCAGTGAAATCTTTTATTCATACACTCCAGTAGTTGAGTATGATTATACCTACGCATGGTAAGATTTTTACTGATCTGCAATAACTTTAATTAATTAATTAATTTTAGCCTGATTACTAATCAATCTGAAGAAGCAATCCAAAATGTTTCCTAACTGTTTTCTCCAGACCTGCTGAGTTACTCCAGCATTTTATATCTATCTTTGGTATAAACCAACATCTGCGGTCCCTTTTTATTACATTAAGATTTTTACTGATCTGTATGCAAACACGGAATTTCACTGTGCCCACATACGAGCGACAATATGGTACCATTGAATGTGCACAATAGGATATCCAAAAGGATTGCAAGACTAAATGTGTCTATTTTATTGCAAGCCTGACAAGTAAGGAGGATGTGCTGCTCAACATGTGAAAATATAATACTGCTGTTATCAGCGAGTCACAGTTGAATGGAAGGCAGAACTAGCAACTCAATATTTCAGGGTATAGTTTCTTTTGGCATAATAGTTGGTGGATGGAACATGGATGTTAAAAGAGGAGGATGCATTGCAATATTGATCAAGTTCATTGCTGCGGTAAGAAGGGACGATATCGCAGAAGGTTGTTCAAATAAGACCATAATGATAGAACATAGGTGTAACGAAAAAGGTATTATGATGTCACAGGAGAATACTACAGACCTCTTAACAGTCAGCATGAGGTGGAGAGGCAGGTACATAGAAAAATCTCAGAGACACAAAAAAGTAATATGGTTATCATAGCAGGAGATTTCAATTTCACCAATGCTAACTGCATTTTATATGATTATTTTATTTTAGTGTAAAAGGAATGGAGGGGGTTGAATTTTGAAAGGACAACCAGAGAGGTTTTTGAGTCAGTATATATATTCTGGATAGATCAGTGGCAGCTAATCTTAAGGAATGTAGCAAATGGTTGGAGTGTCAATGGGAAGCTATTTGCAAATTGGCATACAACCAACAAGTGGAAAGTATTTAAATGTTAAGTATTAGAAGTTCAAGGCTAATGTATTCCTGTAGAGTGAAAGGAAATGACGGTAGGCTTGGGGAATTCTGGATGTCAAGAGATATTAAGGGCTGGATATAAAGGAACAGTATTGACAAGTAGAGAGAATTGAAAACAGGAGACTCGTTATTTCAAAAAGAGATCCGGAGCAGAAGGAGGAGCCTAAAATATCATTTTTTGGCAGGAATACAGAAAATCCTAAAACTTATTTTAAAGTATATTAAGTGCAAGAAGGTAATTAGGGAAAGAGTAGGGCTCACAGGACCAAAATTACAATCCATGTGTGTCACCAGAGGACATAGGTGAGGTCTTAAAGGAACATTTCTCAACCAAGGAAAAGAACATTATAGGTGGAGAATTCAGGTGCAGGGGGTGGGTTGATGGGGAAATTCGGGAAAATATTGCATTACAAAGAAGGCAATAGGTACCTTATTGGGCTTAATGGGGGATAGATCTACAGGATGCAATGAAATCCCAGATTTCTATGGAAAGTAAGGTTGGAGAATACTAGGATACTGACATAGATTATTAAATCTTCATTGGCCAAAAGTAAAGTCTCTGATGACTGAAGGATAGCACATTCACTACCTTTCTTCAAGAGGGCAGTAAGAATAATAGGGTTATAATAATAAAGAATTTGAACTTTCTTAATATCAACTGCATTTTGTACTATCATTTCATTTTAGTGTGAAAGGCACAAAAGGGTGACATTTTTAAAAGACTTCACAGGTGCGAACCTAACATCAATGATAGGGAATTTAAGGGCCTGTCCCACTTACGCGACCTTGGCTCGCAAATTACGCGACCTCGTGGTCGCTTGAGGCATACGGTCACTGTATGGCCGCGCTGGGCCGGTCCCACTTAGAAGCGCGGAGGCGTATGGAGTTGTGCGGGGCTGGTCCCGACATCGCGCGGGGCTCCAAAATTCCTGCAGTGACCGTCATCAGTGACAATTCCTGTTGGCCCGCGTACGCACGCAGGTGTATTGCGGTCGTACGCAGCGTCTTGACGTCGTACGCAGGGTCTTGACGGCGTACGCCTAGCGCGTGGCGTTGCGTTGTGACGTCACCGCTCGGCGTGGCATTGCGTGATGACGTCACTGCCCGACGCCGTGCGACGCCCAAATTCAGTCGGCCCGCCTCCTGCCCAGCTGATTTGTAAGCATGACGTAAATGACGTCACGCGCGAACTTCGCTCGACCTCCGCTTC
The DNA here is from genome assembly GCA_038087875.1 of Malacoraja senta. Classification (NCBI taxonomy): domain Eukaryota; kingdom Metazoa; phylum Chordata; class Chondrichthyes; order Rajiformes; family Rajidae; genus Malacoraja; species Malacoraja senta. The sequence goes on from CM075979.1 coordinate 57,276,445, forward strand.
CGGTTGGTCGCGCCAAACGCACGCAATCGCATGCAAGTGAGACAGGCCCTTTACTTCTGAGGGATTAGAAAGGCTGAGATTAATCAAAGGGAGTCAAAAAGGCCTTTGTTAGTGTCTGACCAAATAGCATTTTTTCAAGAGATAACATGGATGACAGTGGCACATGTGTAGACTTGCTGCCTTGCAGTGCCAGAGACCCAGATTCAATCCTGAATACAGCTGCTGACTGTATGGAGTTCATACATTCGCTATGTGACCATGTGGTTTCTCTACAGGTGATCCGGTTTCCTCCCACAATCCACATACAGGTTTGTAGGTTAATTGGCTCCTGTTATTTGTAAATTGTCCCTAGTGTGTAGGATAGTGCTAGTGTATGGGGAGATCGCTGATCAGTGCAGACTCGGTGGCCCAAAGGGCCAAATTTATTTATTTTTAATTTTTTATTTACATTATAGTCAGACTATGCACTAAATGCACATTGATATAAACTATTACTCTAGATTCCCCGAAGGAGTAGCTTTCCAATTATATTTGCCAGACCAGTCAGTACATTCGATTTTACTCTACCCTTCCACTTTAGGCTGGTTTCATTTAATAATAATAATAATAATAATAATAATACATTTATTTTATATAGCGCTTTTCAGGACTCAAAGTCGCTTTACATTGAGAGTCAAGAATAAACAAAACAAAATAGAGCAGTAAGACAGAGATGCAAAGGGGAGGGGAACATGGGACTAAGGGTAAGCGGAGGTGAAGAGATGGGTCTTGAGGCGGGACTGGAAGATGGTGAGGGACTCAGAATTTCGGATCAGTTGTGGGAGGGAATTCCAGAGCCTGGGAGCTGCCCTGGAGAAGGCTCTGCCTCCAAAAGTGCAGAGGTTTGATTTCGGAGTGGAGAGGAGACCAGCTGATGTGGATCTGAGGGACCGTGATGGTTGGTAAGGGGAGAGGAGGTCAGTGAGATAAGGGGGGGCCAAGTTGTTGAGGGCTTTGTAGGTGAGGACCAGGATTTTGTAGATGATCCGGTGGGAAATGGGAAGCCAGTGAAGTTCTTTGAGAACTGGGGTGATGTGGTGCCAGGATTTGGTGTGGGTAATGTGTCGGGCGGCTGCATTCTGGACCAGTTGGAGTCGATTGATGTTGCTGGAATTGATTCCAAAGAGAAGAGAGTTACAGTAGTCCAGTCGGGAGGAGATGAAGGCATGGATGAGTCTTTCAGCAGCGGGGGGTGTGAGAGAGGATCTGATTTTGGTAATGTTGCGGAGGTGAAAAAATGATGTTTTGACAACATGGCGGATGTGAGGCTCAAGGGAGAGGGTTGAGTCAAAGATCACGCCAAGGTTGCGTGCCTGAGGAGATGGGGAGACAGTGGTGCCGTCAATAGTGAGAGTGGGGTTGTTCATTTTAGTGAGTGTTGATTTGATTGTGATGGATGAGAGCTGTGTTGGAAGACTATGACAATTCTACTTTTCACTGGCTGAACTGTGAGTTGATGGCATAGGTAAAGCCCCTGTCCCACTTAGGCGATTTTTTGGGTGACTACAGGCGACTAGGCTATCGCCACATGGTGGCGGGGTGATGCCTGTATGGTCGTGAGTAGTCTCCTCGAGTCGCCTAAAGAGTCGTAATGTTTTTCTGGTCGCCGCTGGATTTTGAAATGTTCAAAACTTTTCGGCGACCGTGGGCTTGACCTAGCTTGTCTTCTCCTGTCATGGATGCTGTCGTAGGTTGTCGCCAGGATGAAGTAGGTTGTCGCCAGGTGACATTGGTTGTCAGCAGGTGCTGACTTCGGTGAATTCCATTGGCGACTACCTACGTCAACCGGTGACAGGTACCGGCGACTGAATTGTCTTCAGTTGTCGCCGACAGGTTCGTTGCTTGTCGTAGCTTGTCGCGGGTGGACGTAGGTTGACTTCAGTTGTCGCCTGTGTGGTCGTAGGTTGTCGTAGGTGTGGTCGTAGGTGGACGTCCTAAGTCGTGACGATTGGGTCGCCGGTTATCGGTAGCTTGACATCGACTAGGTGGTAGGTTGTAGTAGCTTGTCGTAGACATTGTCATAGGGAGGGGTCTTGTCGCCCCTTTTTCGGCGACTTGCTACGACTGTGACAGTCGCCGGCAGTCGCCAAGAAAATCGCCTAACTGGGACAGGCCCATAAGGATATTGCCAGAGAGTCACTGACAAGTCAAAATATGCTGACATCCTGCGAGATGATGCTATCTTCTGGCTCCAAAGTACCTTTAGTACTTACCCTAGACCATGCATCTAATTGGGATTGATGCGACTTATTCTTTTTTTTTAATTTTATTTTTTATAATATTTTTATTAGAGGCAGGTACATATCATATTGAAAACATTTCATGTATATCAGTCCTACATTACTATTATTATCGATTGATATTAATTCTACTTCTAGTATTTTTTTTAATTTTTTATATAGGTAGAAAATAAGAGAGTAAAAGAAAGAAGAGGAAAAAACCCATGATAAAGAAGAATGGAATAATTTACTAAAAGTACAACATTGGAGATAAATTCGCAAATTTTAAAATATAACTTTTCATCTAATCCTTAATTCGAGTTTCAGTCAGGTTCTCGTGCCGAACCAGTCTGTCCCTTCAAAAAGTCAATAAATGGAGACCATGTTCTGATAAAAAGTTCTTTTGTCCATTAAGACATGTCTGATTCTTTCCAAATGTAAGGTCTCCGACATTTCCATAATCCACATTTTAATTGTGGGGGTTATAGGACCTTTCCAAAATTTTAATATTAATTTTTTTCCAGTTATTATACTATAGTCGATGAAGTTTCTTTGGGTTGTTGTGTTAGACTTTGTTCTGATATTCCTAGTATTATTAATTTTAAATCAGGATCCAATTGAGTGTTGACAACTATAGATATTATTCTAAAAATGTCCGTCCAAATTTTTTTGATTTTTATACAATTTGCGAATGTGTGAGTTAGGTTAGCCTCTAAATGTTGACATTTATCACAGATAGGGGAAATATGTGGGAAGATTCTATTTAGTTTTGTTTTAGAATAATGTAATCTATGTAGTATTTTAAATTGTATTAAAGAGTGTCTGGCATTTAATGAACATTGATGTATATGTTGTAAACTTTCATCCCAAATATCTTTCGTTATTGTTTGGCTTAGTTCATTTTCCCATGTTTGCCTATATAAATCCGTCGGTGGTATCTCACTATCTACTAGGTTATATATATGAGATATTAATTTTTCTGTATTAGGGTGTTTATTCAAACAATCATCAAGGATTTCTGGATCTCTAGTTCTAAAGTTTTGAGTGTTTGATTAAACATAATCTCTAAGTTGTAAATATCTGAAAAAATCATTTGAGTGGAATCCATAAGTCTGGTGTAGCTCCTGAAATGAAAGAAAGGTGCCTTTCTTATAAAGTTGTCCCATCTTTTTAATTCCATAATTTTTCCATTGTATGAAACCTTTATCCAACCTAGGTAGTTTAAATGAAGGGTTGTTCACGATGGGAAGAAAGAGTTATAAATGATGATAAATGTTTTAATTGTTTCCAAATTCGCATACCACTGTATATTATAGGATTTTCCCTGTAAGTTTTTTTATTCAATTTTGAGGTAGCAAACAGTATCGAACCAATTTCAAAAGGTAAACAATCTTCCTTTTCCATCTTTAACCAATCTGGTTGCTGGTCCATTTCGTCCAGCCAAAAATTAATATTTTTAATATTAACTGCCCAAAAATAAAAATAAAAATTCGGTAAAGCTAAACCTCCATTTATCTTTGATTTGCACAAATGTTTTTTGCTTATTCTATGATTCTTATAATCCCAGATAAAATCAGTGATGATGGAATCCAACTGTTTAAAGATTTTGTTTTGGCAGATATAACGGGATTGATTGAAAGAGGTATAACAATTGCGGTAAAAAAATCATTTTTATGGCATTAATTTTACCAAACATTGAAATAGGAAGTGTTTTCCAATACTGAATATTCTTGTGTAGTTTATTCAGTAAAGGGGGGAAATTTAATTTAAATAATGAGGCATATGTCTTAGTGACATAAATTCCTAGATATTTAAATTTTTCATTAACTATTTTAAACGGGAATTGTTGTATTATGTGTAGATTGAGTTCCGTTATTGGCATGATTTCACTTTTATTCCAATTAATTCTGTGTCCGGAAAGCAAACCAAATTGAGTTATTAGATTTAATAAGTTTGGGATACTAATTTCTGGTTTTGTAATGTAAATTAATACATCGTCTGCGTATAAAGAAATTTTATTCACTGTGTCTTTAGTATTATACCCGTATATTTCCGGGTGGGTCCTAACTCTTTCAGCAAGTGGCTCAATAGCGAGTGCAAATAATAACGGAGATAGCGGGCATCCTTGTCTACAACCTCTAGATAAATTAAATTTAGTTGATAACATTTGATTTGTTAATATTCAAGCTGTTGGGTTAGTATATACAATTTTTACCCATGTACAGAACTTCTCACCCAATTGAAGTTTTTCCATCACCGAAAATAAATAGGGCCATTCAACCTGATCAAAGGCTTTCTCAGCATCTAGCGAGATTATTGCTAGGTCTACGTTAGTGATTCTCTTTGAGTATATTATATTAAATAATCGTCTCAAATTAGTACCGTTTCGGGATAAAACCTGTTTGGTCAGGGTGTATTAATTTATTAATCACTGTACTTAATCTTTGTGCTAGGATTTTAGTTAATATTTTCTGATCGGTATTTAAAAGAGCAATTGCTCTGTATGAGCCTGGGTCTTCAGGGTCCTTATCTGCCTTTGGTATAAGTGTTATTATAGATTTGTTTAAAGTTTCTGGCAGTTTCTGTTGAGTGTAAGTGTACTCATACAGTGTTTGTAAACGTGGAGAGACCAAATCATAAAATGTTTAATAAAATTCAGAACCTATACCATCTGGGCCAGCAGCATTGCCGGTTTTTAAAGATCTAATAGACTCTTCAATATCGTTTACCGTAATTTCAGCTTCTAGTAATTCTCTGTCTTTTGAGTCTAAACCTTTTAGATTGCATTTTTGTAAGAATGCTACTATTCCTTCCGGCTGTTCTATAGTTTTAGCTGAGTAAAGATTTTGATAATATTGCAGAAATCTCTCATTTATATCCTTGGGCAGTATTAATAATTCTCCCGTGTCTGATCTAATTTTGTGGATTGTTTTGTCCCCCTCCAATTTTCGAAGCTGTGCTAAGGGTTTTTGTGGTTTGTCTCCGAATTCGAAATGTAGAGTTTTGGTAGAGTTTTATTACTTGTTCTGAGTATATTTTATTTAATTTATATTTCAATACAGCAATTTTATTGTGTTTTATCATAGATGGTGCAGCCGCATTTTCTATATCTAATTGCTTTATTTCCCTTTCCAGTATCTGTTGCTTAACCCGGTTCTCTTTATTATAAAATGCTTGGGAGGAAATTAATGCTCCTCGTGCAAATGCTTTAAATGTTTCCCAAAGAAGGGAGGCAGGTGTTCCAGAGTGGTGATTAGTCTCAAAAAATAGATTAATCTGTTTAGTAAGATATTCCTGACATGCTTTTTCATTTAATATTTGGGGGTTAAGTCTCCAATGTGTTTGTTTCTCAGCCATTCCATTTAGTTTAATCGTAATTGTTAAAGGTGCGTGGTCTGAAATTATAATATTATGATATTTCGAATTGTAGGTAAATGGGATGAGCATAAAGTCTACTAAAAAATAGTCTATTCTTCAGTAGGTTTTATGTACCGGTGAGTAAAATGAATATTCTCGTCCGGTTGGATTTTCGATTCTCCAGACATCCTTAAGATTAGTGGTATTAATAAATGAGTTTAGAAATTCACTTGACTGAGATTTTACTTTTCTATGTCTTGATGATCTGTGTAAATAAGGATCTAGTGTACAATTTAAATCTCCTCCAATTATTAATTTGTATTGTGTGAGTTCTGGGATTGTATTGAATGTTTTCTTGAAAAACATGGGACTATCAAAATTAGGTCCATAAACATTATTCTTATTCTGCTCCTGAATGGCAACAACCTATTTCTGGGTCACTGCTTTCTGATCTTAGAGTGAGCAGCAAACAAAGTTTTAAATAGGGTAGGAGTGTCCACTGAGAGATAAATACCTCCACACAACCCCCCACAAACTGAAATCTATTACTTCAGTCAGTCGTTCGGCGGCTAAATGGATTGTGGTCGAATAGAAAAATTGGATGAACAACCAAGGGTTCACATTAAGTGTTAATTGGTTAACCTGTCACATAACATTGCAAGGTTATGCTATGCCTTGTTACTTGTTTGCTCTACATATTAATGCTAAATTACAACAATCTCTGACAGCATTCAAAGCTGCATATTTTAGGAAAGGCCAATTCAGATCTAGCACATGAAAGGAATAATTATTGCCTGCAGCTTCCATCAGCTACTGATTTAAGTTATCCCTGTTTTCCAGTTGCATGAGTAAATATTATGCAAATAAACTTAGAACTTATTTTTTGGAGAGTGCAACAAAAGAATCTGATAACAATTTGTGCAGTTATAACCAGAAATAACAAGAATCCAGAAGGCTAAAATGTGCCCAGGCAGAAGATGACATGCTGTTCCTTATGCTTGCATTGGGCCTCTTGGAACCGTGTCAGACGTCAAAGTGAGACTGAGAACTGCAGTGACAGGCAAGTGGAAGCTTAAACATAGAAAATAGATGCAGGAGTGGGCCATTCGGCCCTTCGAGCCAGCACCACCATTAAATATGATCGTGGCTGATCATCCAAAATCAGTACCCCCTCCCTGCTTTCTCCCCAAATCCCTTGATTATGAGTCCGAAGAGCTATATCTAACTCTCTCTTGAATACATCCAGTGAATTGGCCTCCACTGCCTTCTGTGGCAGAGAATTCCACAAGTTCACAACTCTCTGGGTGAAAACGTTTTTCCTGATCTCAGTCCTAAATGGCTTAACCCTTAATTCTTAAACTGTGACCCTTGGTTCTGGACTCCACCAACATCAGGAACATTTTTCCTGCATCTAGCCTGTAGCTTGGGTCATCCCTGTGGACCAAGCAAAGACTCTTCAATCAATCAAGTAGATTCTATTCTCATATGCACAAGTATGGTAAGGTACAGCTACAATGATTTTTTTGTTTGCAGCAGCAACAGAGGTATAGAGACTCCGACAACACGCATAAACATTAATTATAAAAAGTATACATAAATTACATATAAATTCAAAGCACAGTGAAAAGGAAAAGACTGCAAAAAAACAAAACATTAGTGCAAAACACATTTAGAAAAAAAGTCACTGGTATGTAAGAGGGGTCTGTAGTGTTCCATTGTTGAGGCAGGATTAGGGTTGTGCAGGTCAATTTAAGAACCAAATGATTGTAGGAAAATACAGTAGCTGTCCCTGAACCTGGAGATGTGGTATTTCAGACTTCTGTACCACCTGCATGATTGCAGCAATGAGAAGAGGGCACAGTCCAGATGGTGGGCATCCTTGCTGATAGATGTCACCTTCTTGAGGTAGCGCATCATGTAGACAGTTTCAATAGTGAGGAGGGCTGTGCCTGTGATGGACTGGCCTCAGTCCTTCACTCTCTGTAGCCTCTTGTGTTCACATGTATTGGAATTGCAATATCAGGCTATGATGAAACCAGTCCGAAAACTTTATTTTGTGAATCTGCATAGATTTGTCAGAGTATTTGGTGACACACCAAATCACTTTAAGCTTCCAAAAAATCAGAGGCGTTGGTGTACCTACTTTTGATTACATCTATGTGCTGGGCCAAGGACAGGGCACCCGAGGAATTTGAAGCTGCGGCTGCTGCCCACAACCAATGCAAACTGACATGCGATGTCCCAATATTCCCTTTTTGAAGTCACCCACTCTACATTTGGAATTCAATCCAATTTCAACAAATTCAGATAACTTGCTTTCTTTGTTTGTATCAGCACATGCCAGTTCTGCTGTAAGGTTATCCACTTGACAGTGCTGCTGTAAGGTTCTTCTCTCCACAGATACTATGGGATCTTCTGAGCATTGCTAATTATACCAAATTTTCCTTCATGTTTCAGATATAGGTGAAAGCTTTAACCACATTTTTCAGCATATACATGTCTCCATCAGACTGTTTCACAAATAGAGTATCCTCACAACAACCTAGGGATCACCCTTTGGCCTAATCATTCCTTCTCCCGCCCATTCTACAAATCAAAACTTACTTATTCTCTAAATTTTACAGCTCTTATGAAAGGTTTTAAGCCTGAAATGTTAATGAAATTCCCTATACACAATTACACAAATACACAATTACGACCCGATCTAATGAGTGTTTCCAGTATTTTCTGTGTTCATTTCAGATTTCCAGCATATTTGTAGTTATTTGACTTTCAAAGAGTAGCCAAATATAGTTTTTTATTCCTATAACAGGGCCATAGAGTCATAAACCCTAAAGTAGACTAGGACATGGTCAATGTGAGCACTGGGAATGCTGCACTAAAGATATGAAAACAGTTATGTTACAAGCATAGCAACTTTACCACCTGGTCAAGATTGGTGGAGATACCCACAAAATACACTGTTACCCTCACACATGCCTTAATGTGTTGCACCCCATGAATTATCAGCTACAATCTTTATCAGAGCTGCAACCCAATCTTCAGTCTCCTATCTTTATAGCATACCCCAATCCTTTACTTAGATTCAAACCTCACATACACATGCCATTTTACTTCGGAGTCACGTGAGTGATTACGTGAAGAAGAGCCCGTCCAGCCGCACATGCGTTATATCATCAGACGCATAGCGCAGCGACCGTGTGTTTGGAGTGAGCAGAGCTCCTCCAAACCGGTAAGTAAAAAGCCTGAAGGTAAGTGTTTACTTACGTTTTTCAGGTCGCTTTCTTCAGAGAACTTGTAGTTGGAACAACACAAGTCAGAATGGAGAAAGGATGTTAGAGGCGTACTGCAAGTAAACTCGAGAAAGACCGCGGGTCTGCGAGTAGCAGGCGCTCTTTTGAGGAGTCGGTGGCAGCAAGGACATCGACTTTTTAAATACGGTTAAAAATATATACCGTTGTAGCGCCATTAGGGCACAAGAGACAAAAGGCCGGGTGGCCAGTAGACTCTGAGGAGTCAGACCGGAGGATCCCCGACTCAGGCAGACATTTTATCTATTCGGATCCGTGTTGGGAGAGCCAGCGCAGGGAATGCCTGGAGAAGGTCCGGGCTTAGCGTTGGCCTATAGGAGAGCCAGCGCATGGAGTGCCTGGGGAAGTTCCGGCTTAGCGTTGGCATACAGGAGAGCCAGTGCAGGGAGTGCCTGGGGAAGGTCCAGGTTTAGCGTTGGCCTATAGGAGAGCCAGCGCAGGGAGTACTTGGAAAGGTCCGGCTCAGCGCTTGCCTACAGGAGAGCCAGCGTGAGCAATGCCTGGATAAGGACATTTTTATGCGTTGGTCTACAGGAGAGCCAGCGCCAACTATGTCTGGAGAAAGACAGTTTAAGCGTTGGCCCACAGGTGAGCCAGTGCCAGCAGCACCTGAAAGAGGGCTGCCTATGCATGGGCCTACAGGAGAGCCCGCGCGGCGAGCACCTGGGTAAGGGTTTACTATGCGTAGGCCTATGGGAGAGCCAGCGCTAGAAACACCTGAAGTAGGATGCCAATTCGGACCCTCCATGAGGAGGATTATTTTACGCAAAGATTCAGAGACGAATCATATGAGGACCAGAGCCCAATAACAGAGCCTAAAGAACCAGGTTTGGCACAATATATAATATTTGTGGTTCCAAAACTATCAGGGGAACCATTGGGAGATAAATTAGCAATGTCAATAAATTACTTGCTCTCCCAGCAGCTCCAGGTTCTGACCATACTGTGTGGCTGTATATGGTAATAATCATAGATGTTTAAAATTTATCTGGATGTCAATTATGGCAATTTAAAGCATTGTATTAAGGTTTAGCCTCAGCTCTGAGACCATTTGTCAGATTGTTGGAACCAAACTTAGCACTACTAAGAGCTCAGGGCCATTTGGTAATGGCCTATTTTGATATATTCTGATTGTAGGAAACACTCGGGCTACAACAGAACCATGAGTGTCAAGAATCTCACTTTGGAGAGGCTGGGATTCATTATCCATCCAGATAAATCCAAACTATTACCAACCACAGTCATTGATTACTTGGGTTCCATTATTAAATGAGAACACATGGTAGTGATTCAGCCCAAAGATAAAGGCTGCATTTAATTGGAAGTTGTATTAAGCTCATTACAGAGCACCAACCCTCAATTAGGCAGATAGCAAGCCTGCTTTGCAAACTATTTGCTTATTTTTGGCTGTACAATTTAGACTGCATTATCAGCATTTACAGCAAGCATAGGTACAGGCATTGATAATACGTTCAGGGCATTTTGCCAGGCCCATGTAATTGCCAGTTGCAGTTATTACTGGAATACTATGATGGATCATGAGTGTCTCAAATGCTTCCAGAGAGATCCTGGTTGAAACAACCTCCATTATTCTACCTAGCTGTGGAGGTAGATGGAATATGGAGAAAGTACCTTTGATCCAATAACAAGGGATCATTTAATGAGAGTTTTAGGAACATTTTATGGGCCTAAAGCTTATTGCTCTAATATGCAAAGTTTGCATGTTTAGGTACAGCAACACTACGGAATAGAAACGTATGTTAATCATTTGAGTGGTATTAAGTCAGAATCTTGTGATAGATTGACTAACGTGATCTGGACCTGGTAGCAATCTACCTACTAGGTAGATTCAAAATAGTTGCAGACTCAAGGTCACGTAAATTCAATGACAATACAGAATGGATGTTGGATCGTGACAAATTTAATAATATTGTTGCACGGTTGGGGATGCCATAGATTGACTTGTTTGCATCCAGACTTAACCACCAATTACCTAAATATGTGTCATGGGAACCTGATCCTGGGGCAGTAGCGGTGGATGTTTCTCGCTGCATTGGGGTAGAATGTTTTTTGTATACATTTTCTCCATTTTGCCTCATTTAGTCAGTGTATACAGAAGGTCAAACAGGACTCTGCTTCGGGAGTATTGATGGTACCAGATTGGAGCTACACAACCATGGTACCCTCTGGTGTTAAAAATGATCACAAAGCCTCTTATGATTTTCCCAAACAGAATTAATCTGTTTGTGCACCCTATAACTGATGATTCACACCCTTTACATAATCATATTGGTTTGTTGATTTGCAGATTCTAAGGAGTGCCATATCTCGGAAGAGGACTATCAGATCATATTATGGATGTTATTGCGGAAACCTGGAGGGATAGTACCCAGAAGCATACATTTCTTACATAAGGAAATGGGATATGTTTTGCTTAAGGCAGAATATTTCATATCACATTGCAGACATTTCAGACGTGTTAGAGTTTCTGTCAATTTTTTATTTTGATTGGCAGTTAAGCTATAGTGCTATCAATACTGCAAGGAGTGCCCTCTCTGCATATCTATGGAGGGAATCAGAACAAAATCTTGTAGGGTCACACCCTTTGGTCTGTAGATTTATGAAGGGAATTTTCAATTCTAAGCCTCCTAGACACAGGTATACAGAAATCTGGAATGTAAGAGATGTGTTAATGCTCTTTCTTCAATGGACTCCTATTGCAGCGCTGTCCTTGGCCTAAATTACCATGAAGGTAGTCATGCTCAGGGCACTGGTTTCAGCACAGAGAGTGCAAACATTGCAGAAACTACGAATAGACATGATGGAAATAGCAACAGATACTATTACGTTCTATGTCTATGATTTGCTTAAACAGAGTAGACCTGGAATCACAGGATGTAAGTTGGGGTTTTCAGCATATCCTACGGATCCATGTCTATGTGTAGTATTACATTTACGGTGTTACATTGAAGCCACCAGAACTTTAAGAGGTGCAGTATCAGCATTCTTTATCAGCCATAAATAACTGCATAAGAAAGTGTCGGTTCAGACTATTTCAAGATGGCTGAAGCAGGTGTTGCTTGATGCAGGTATTGATACTGACAAATTTAAATCTCATTCCACCAGGGCACCATCAACATCGACGGCCAAGGATTTGGATGTTCCAATAGAACATATCCTCGCGGTCGCAGGACAAAGTGAAAGGATGTTTCACAAGTATTACCATAAGGAGATTATAGTACCTGTGGTTATTTGGTGGTGCTGTTTTGGATTCAGTATTAAGTTTCCCCTTGTGATAAAGGGGTTACTATTGTGGTGATAAATTAACCATTAACTGGTTGCATCCATGTTGTGGTTATGCATTGTTGATTGCTTCACTTATTTAGAGTCAATCAATGCAGTGAGACGCCTGGATTTGAATCTACGGCGTGGAATCACAGAGCTTTGAAATCTTCACATAACTCACGTGACTCCGAAGTAAAATAGTAAGATTAAACGAAAACTTACCAGTTTGAAGTTTGATCTTTATTTTATGAGGAGTTACGATGAGGGACTACGTGCCCTCCGCTCCCAACCCTCATAAAGATCGAGCTGGTAGTTCTAGTCTTTACGTATCTTACTATCATACTTCAGTAATTGTTGTCTGTGATTTCACACCGCTGCTTTGAAGATTGACGCCTGTGCGGCTGGACGGGCTCTTCTTCACGTAGTCCCTCATCGTAACTCCTCATAAAATAAAGATCAAACATCAAACTGGTAAGTTCTCATTTAATCTTACTATTTTCTGCACCCTCAATGTTCATCCATTACATGTAGATTACCTGAACACAATACAAGGCACCTACTAACACTTTTCCCTCTCTCTTGCAAGAAAAATCGGTACATAATCTGTATTGGTACTATTAAACGTCATAGTACGGCTTCAACACCCCACCACAGTGGAGGACAATTGACGGCATGGAGACCATTATAAAAGGGATCATTATTTTCCTGCATCCCATTTCTGCTTTTGCCCAGAATCACTTCCAGATTTGCAAGCTACAAATGGTTTAAGGTGAAATATTTTAAAGCAGACTGGGGTGTGACTTGCAAACTTGCATATGGTGTTCCCACATGCTTGTCACTCTACTTCATAGTTGCTGGATTGAGAGGTACTGATAAAGATTTTTGGCAAGTTGCAGCAGTGTAAATTATAAACAGTGTAAACAATAGCTAAGGTGCATTTGTGATTGTGGAGTGAATGTTTCTTGTTGATGCTCGGCTGTGGATCAAGTGGATTGTTTTATCATACAAGCTTCTAAAGTGATATTGGACTCCATCAGCCAGTAGCGAGAATTCCAGCAGACTCTGTTGTGCCTCGGAAGCATGAGAATGGCTTTGGGCAGTGAAACTGAGTCACTCCCTAGAGTACCCAGCATCTGACCTGCTCACAAATCCACTATAATTATCTTCCTCGTTCAGTTATTTTTGCTGTCAGTGGTAATTCTAAAATATTGATGGGGCATAAATCAGTATGCTACTGAACATTTGGGGTCTCGTTTTAAAGTTACCTTACATGTTGCCTTACATTTGCGTGGATCAAGTATTGCTTGCTATTTGTCAGCCGCTAAGTCATGCTCTATGGAAAACTTAAAATATGTTGTTCTAATATTATTTTACTTGATGTCATTAATCATGCAGTATTGTTGTTGATGTAAATGCAAGTTATAATAAGAAGCCTGTTTCAATAAAACAGCCTTGATGGATTCTCTTCATATAAAGCTGCAATGGTTGATGAGTAAATGAGCTATGTTGCAGAGTATAAAATTAATTAATAATAAATTGGCCCGCCCCGTCAACACCATAAGAGGAATGAAAGGGACAAGTTCCAAATGTACAGATTTGTTGATGTGTAACATATGTAATTTCATCAGAGAAGCACAAATTAAAAGAATATGGGGTATCTGTAAACTCAGCACGCATTTTCAAAGATGACTAAATGTTGATCTTTATGATGAAGCACCAAGGAAAAAGGCAAGTAAAGAATCAAAGTTAAAATGGCATGAGATAACAAATGATGAGTTTGACGGCGCTAGGCCTCTACTTGCTGGAGTTTAGAAGGATGAGGGGTTTCCTCAATGAAACTTACCGAATAGTGAAAGGCTTGGATAGAGCAGATGTGGAGAGGATGTTCCCACCAGTGGGAGAGTCTAGGACCAGAGGTCATAACCTCAGAATAAAAAGACGTTCCTTTAGGAAGGAGATGAGGAAGAATTTCTTTAGTCAGTGTGGTAAAACACATACATCAGGCTGTTGTTTATAGACTACAGCTCTGCGTTCAATACCATCATCCCCTCCAAGCTAGTTATCAAGCTCACCAAACTGGGTCTCTGCGCATCTCTCTGTAACCAATCCTTGACTTCCTCATCAACACACCACTGTCTGCACACTTCTTCCTCAATAACCATCAGTACGGGAACACCTCAAGGCTGTGTGCTCAGCCTCTTGCTCTACTCACTCTATACTCATAGTCAGACACAGGACAAACTCCATCTTCAAGTTCGCTGATGATACCGCCGTTGTAGGACGAATTACATATTATGATGAGTCAGAGTATAGAAGTGAGATGTGATGAAACCTGTCTCTATCGACGGGACGATGGTGGAGAGAGCCAAAAGCTTCATATTCCTGGGCGTGCATATTTCTCAACGTCTTTCCTGGACCCAGCACACAGATGCAATCATAAAGGAAGCTCATCGACACCTCTACTTCCTGAGAAGATTGCGGAGATTCAGTATGTTCTCTTGAACTTCTACAGGTGTACAGTCGAGAACATATTAATTGCGGAGATTCAGTATGTTCTCGAACTTCTACAGGTGTACAGTCGAGAACATATTAACTGGTTGCATGATGGCTTGGTTCGGCAACTTGAATGCCCAGGAACGAAGAAGACTGCGAAAGGAGGTGAACACTGCCCAGTCCATCATGGGTACTGACCTCCCACCATGGAAGGGATCTACAAGAGTCGCTGCCTCAAAAAGGCAGCCAGCATCATCAGAGACCCACACCACCCTAGAGTCCACACACTCATTTCACCTCTGCCATTGGGAAGAAGGTACAGAGGCCCAAAAATTGCAACGTCCAGGTTCAGAAACAGGTTCTTCCCTACAGCCATCAAGTTATTAAATACCACAACCTCCAATAAGCTCTGAAATACATAGACTCGGGGGCATAGGTTCTGTCTTTTTGCACTACTATTATTTGTTTATTTTTTACGTGTACATATGTGCGTGTATATATTATGTATGCACCCACACATATATATGTATATGTATATACACGTGGAAACATGAGGAAATGCCGAAAAGACCAAAAGTAGAGATCAAGATAGAGCACTGAAACATAGAAGCTGGTGTTAATTGTTTACATAAATGGTCCAATTTCATTATTGCTTGGTGAACCAACATCTGATTTCTGCCTTTTCTTGGAGTGTTAACATCTGCCTTGCCAACAGGCATTATTTCATTTAAGACACGATAACTGAAAATGCTGTGGCCTTTGTCCAACCATCTGCCAACAAATCCCCCCTTACCTGTATCCACTGGCCACCCTTTGTCCTGCTTCCAGCTTCCTTCACCTCCTCACTTATTACAATCAGTCTGAAGAAGGGTCCCAATCCAAATCACGGCTATCCATGTTCTCCAGAGATGCTGTCTGATTGGCTGAGTTACTCCAAGATTTTGTGTCCTTTTCATAAACTAGCATCTGCAGTTCCTTGTGTCTACAGAATGCAATAATGGTCCTGGATAGGTGATCTTTTCAAGATGCATTTAGTAAGGTAAGTAACAAAAATCCAGGAAGGAAAATAATTTGACTCTGGAGGTAAACAGAAAAATATAAGCAAATCTCTCAATAAGATTACATTCTCACATCCAATATTCAGGCAAGAAGTGTCCTTGATTAAATGTAATAAGAATTAAAACAATGACATGCAGCATTCTGCTGTTGTCCAAAATTCAGACTTGTATTTCAGCTTTTCCAACAGTTGTTTACATAAGATCAACTTAAGTAGCACGGTGGCGCAGTGGTAAAGATGCTGCCTTACAGCGGAGTCCTGGGATCGATCCTGACTACGGGTGCTGTCTGTATGGAGTTTGTACATTTTCCCCGTGACCCCGTGGGTTTGCTCTGAGATGGAATGGAATGCTATTTATTGTCATTCAAACCTAGGTTTGAACGAAATTGAACGAGATATTTTGTTTCTTCCCACACTCCAAAGACGTACAGGTTTGTATAGGTGAAAATTGTTCCTAGTTTATGTAGGATAGTGTTAATGTGCAGGGGTTGCTGGTCGGTGCGTATTCGATGGGTCGAAAGATCTGTTTCCGCGCTGTACCTCTAAACTAAAACTAAACTAAACTGAAGGATCAGTTAGCATTTCCTATGCACTGATTCAGTAGCAGTCAGTTTTGACTGACCAGGCAGTGAGTGCTTGTTCGCACAGCAACACTGCCTAGCTTGGAGGTGATGCAGTCCAGATAGACATGCGAAAGATGAGAACAATAATTGGCAGACCCAAAGAGCTTTGTGCGAGCATTCCCAACAATCACTTAAGGGGCTATCCCACTTGGGCGACCTAATCCGCGAGTCAAGAAGAGTTATTCGACCTTCAAGCTCGAGGGCACTCGCCTGGAAAGCCTTGAGCTGGATCGACCGTCCGCGTTGAGCTGGATCGACCGACCGCACACACATACACACACAAACACATCGCGAAGGCGGGGGCCAGGGAAAGCGGGGGAGCGCTGTCTGCGCGATGAAGAGGAAGGTAAACGGCTGCCACAGTCTACGGTAAGTCCTTTAGAGAGCGCAGGGGGGGTAGAGAGGGGGAGAGGAGAGAGAAGGGGAGAGAAGGGGAAAGAAGGGGGTGGGAGAAGGGGAGAGAAGGGGGGGGAGAAGGAGTGGAGACACTTTTAAGAAGTATAATAACGTTTAGCGGGCATTTTACCTTACAGAGCAGTACCCCGGCCTCACCTCGGCTCCTCTGACCACCTCTCTGTAATGCTCATCCCAGCCTATAAGCCCCTGCTGATCAGAGAGAAACCCACTGTGAAGCAGGTTAGAGTCTGGTCTGAGGGAGCTATAGAAGCACTCCAGGACTGCTTTGAGTGCACGGACTGGGACATGTTCAGGACAGCAGCCACTTACAACCAAAACATCAATGTGCATGAGTATGCCATGTCTGTGTCGGGATACATACAGAAGTGCATGGAGGACGTCACTGTCATCAGGAACATCATAACCCGGGCCAACCACAAACCTTGGATTACTGCAGAGGTGCATGCCATGCTGAAAGCACGGAATGCGGCTTTTAAATCTGGTGATTTGGGGGCTCTGAGAACAGCGAGAGCCAACCTTAACCGTGAAATGAGGAAAGCAAAGCGCGCCCACGGACAGAAAATCCAGGGTTTCTTCCAGGATGATACCAACACCAGGAACATTTTGGGAAGGCATCCGGGCCATAACAAACTACAAGGCCCCTCAGATGTCTTGTAAGGATGACACAGACTTTCTCAATGAACTCAATAATTATTTCGGCAGGTTTGAGGCACTGAACACCACTATAGTGAGGAAATTAGAGCCTCAACCAGGAGAACAGATACTGTCTTTTGAAACTGCTGAAGTCCGCAGAATCCTGGAGGGCATTGATAAGCGAAAGGCAGCCGGACCGGACCGGGCGTCTGCTTAGGGGATGTGCCGACCAGCTGGCCCTGGTTCTGACAGACATCTTTAACACCTCCCTGAACCAGGCCATTGTTCCATCATGTTTCAAGACAGCCACCATCATACCAGTTCCCAAAAAGTCTACAATAACCTGCCTGAATGATTACCGCCCCGTAGCACTCACACCAATAATAATGAAGTGCTTTGAGAGGGTTATTAAGCAGCACATGGTCTCTAAACTACCCCCAGCTTTGACCCGTTCCAGTTTGCTTATCGCCCGAACCGCTCCACAGAGGATGCTATCTCCTCTGCAGTCCACCTGAGCCTACAACACCTGGAGGAGAAGAACACCAACGTGCGGATGCTGTTTGTTGACTTCAGCTCAGCATTCAATACGATAATCCCCCAGCATCTGGTGTGCAAACTGGCACCCCTAGGATTCAATACCACACTATGCAACTGGATCCTGGATTTCCTTTCTGAAAGACCCCAGTCTGTGCGGGTGGGGAAGAACACCTCCTCGGTCATCACACTGAGCACCGGCTCCCCTCAGGGCTGTGTCCTGAGTCCGCTGCTCTTCACATTGATGACACATGACTGTGTCGCCAAGTCCACTACTAACCATATCATCAAATACGCGGATGACACAACAGTAGTGGGCCTCATCCGCAACAACGACGACCAGGCATACAGAGAGGAGGTGGTGCAGCTGGTGAGCTGGTGCAGCAGGAACAACCTTCTCCTAAATGTGGACAAAACCAAGGAGATTGTCGTCGACTTCAGAAAGAAAAATCAGCCCAGTCACACTCCGCTGTGCATCAACAACTTAGCAGTGGAGCAGGTGAAAAGCATCAAGTTCCTGGGTGTGCATATAACAGATACCTTAACTTGGACTACAAACATCACATCTCTGGTAAAACGGGCACAGCAACGTTTGTACTTCCTCCGCAGGATGAGAAGATCACACTTCCACCCTCCCATCCTCACCACATTCTACAGAAGCACCATTGAATCAGTCATGACCAGCTGCATCTCTATGTGGTGCGGCGGCTGTACAGCTGCGGACTGGAAGTGCCTTCAGAGAGTGGTGAGGACAGCGGAAAAAATCATTGGGACTTCTCTTCCTTCCATCATGGACATTGGTTACAAACGCTGTCTGTCACGAGCTAAGGGCATTACCAGAGCCCCCACACACCCACAATATGGACTGTTTACACTGCTGCACTCTGGGAGGAGGTACCGCAGCATGAAGGGCCGGACAACCAGGTTCTGCAACAGCTTCATCCCCCAGGCCATAAGATTATTGAACTCACAATCAAACCAATGCAAAAAACTTTCTTATACATTGCCACTTTTAAAAACTTTCCTTTTTTAACTATGCACATGAAGCACTTTTTATGGACACACTAAGCACTTTTACTGATCGCTGTTACTTTGAAGAGTCAATGCAACAAAATTTCGTTCAATGTGCACTGTGTCTATGTGTATACCTGAATGACAATTAAAGTTATATTCATATTCATATTCATTCATATTCACCTACCGTTAGGTTTTCTTTGGTCCTGAAAACTCCAATGAGCCAATCAAAATGCCCGGTCGGCGAAGGAGATTGCCTAAGGCTGCCCTCGACTGCCTGTAACTACATAGCGACCCCACTCCACTGCACTACGAGTAAAAAAGAACCATGCCGACCAAATTTTACTCGCAGAAATTTTTTCAACATGCTGAAAATGTTTCCACGACCTAGTTCAGGCCACGAGTATTTGGGAACTTCCCTCGAGCATGAAGGAGAGTTCCAGCGACCTCAAAGGACCTCCTAGGACCACGTGTCGACCATGTTGCGAGTTTGAAGGTCGAAGTCACTCTTCTAAACTCGCAGATTAGGTCACCCAAGTGGGACAGCCCCTTTAGGCAAACTGATGACCAGTGTAAATTAAAGATTTCAGAATTACAGGGTAAGCTTGGGAGACAGCAAGCTATTGTTTGTTGTAATGGCCATGGCGGGCATCCAGGAAGGCTCTGATGTAGCAGTACGTTGGTACTGGTCAGAGCCAAAGACAGACACAAAGCGCTAGAGTAACTCAACGTGTTAGGCAGCATCTCTGAAGAACATGGAAAGACGATGCTTCGGGTCAGAATCCTACTTCGAGTCGGAGTCTGGTGGAGTCCCCACCCGAAAAGTCACCTTGAGTCACTCCAGCACTTAGTTGTCTTTTTCTGTAAATCAGCATCTGCATTTCTTTGCGTTACAGACCCAGAAACAATAGGGTTTATACTCAACATTGTTGAGTACAAGATGTCCAATCTATGTTAGTTCCCCCTATCTATGTTTGGCCCATATCCCTTTAAACCTTTCCTGTCTATGTACCTGCCCAAATCTATATTACCAAAAGTAAGATCTTGACCACTTCCTGTTTTTCTGTTTCATGATCTTTGAAAAAACGCTGCCACTTACGGCTGTGATTTTTGGCCATCTTACTCAGAGTCCCCCTCTGCTGCGCAGGACAAGAGGATATTTCTCATCGATGAAAAATAAAAGACTTATTAATGTTTAAAAAATGTTGACATTCTCTCTGCTGCCCCTGCTGGTGGGAGGGGGGAGAGACTATAAAACCCGGAAGTGTTGTGCCTCACTGTCTCTGCAAGATGGAGGAGGCGAGAGGGTCACGTCTCTCAGAGCTGTGAATAACACTGAACACATGTCTACTCAACTGTGAGTGCCCTTAATGTGGTTTAAATATGAAAATGTGTTTGCTTTGAAATGCTGCACTGCAAATGGTCGTTGGTGGTGGTAACTGCTTTGAAATGCTGCACTGCAAATGGTTGTTGGTGGTGGTAACTGCTTTGAAATGCTGCACTGCAAATGGTTGTTGGTGGTGGTAACTGCACAACCTGTTTGCACTGTATATTGATTTTAGTTAAAACGCTACCACTTACAGCTGTGATTTTTGGCCATCTTACTCAGTCCCCCTCCGCTCATCAGGTGTAGAGGATTCTTCCCATCAATGAAAAATAAGTGTTATTAGTGTTTAAAATGTTGAGAATCTCTCTCCTGTCAATCACAGCATGAAAGCCATGCCCCTTCCGGTGGGAGGGGGAGGGATTATAAAACCCGGAAGTGTGGGTGTGGCTCAGTCTCTGCAAGATGGGGGAGGGAGAGGTCATGACTGTCTGAGCTATGAATCAACTGAACACACTGAATGTCTACTGAACTGTGAGTGGTGTTTATGCGGTGTTTTGTGTGGTTTTATAGTGGTTTCACCCTGCTTGAAATGGTATGAAACTGCATTTGAATGTGATGGCCTTGCACCCTGCATGAAATGGTATGAAACTGCACTTGAATTAGGTGGCTTTGCACCCTGCTTGAAATGGTATGAAACTGCACTTGAATTTGGTGGCCTTGCACCCTGCTTGAAATGGTATGTGTAGATGAGATATGCATGTGCCTTTAATATAGTTACCTCATCACTACTAACCACTCCCCATATCACAAGTATAATTACAACCTCCCCACCCACATATCGCTCTCTAGTTTCCGTGACAGACCACGTACAGCTAGTGCTCTCTGTAATGCTGCAGTATGAATAAAAGAAGTAAAGTTACAGTGCGTCGATAACACTTCTTTACATGGTGTCAGTCCTCTTACCCTTGCGCCTCCTGTTTATCGGGTTTATTTGATTTTACCCCAGTTTTCTGTTCCCCCCCTCTTATTTCCTCGTTATGGCCACTTCTTGCCGCAAGCCCAATGTGCTAGTTTTCGATTCAGACATTGCCCATCGATGGGATGTCTTTAGACGTGACATCAACCACTATGTCACAATCGCTCATCCTGCCGCCACACCAGAAGTCAAAGCTTCTCTGCTTCTCAACCTGGCTGGTCCCGATGCCCTGGCTCGGTCAGACTTCTTCGTCTACGATGCGGGTGAATCTGCTCGGGACCCGGTATGTTTGTTGGCTAAGTTTACCGCTATTTGCGACATTCCCTCTAACTGCATTTTAGAATGTTTTAAACTGTTCGGGCGGCGTCAGCACCCTGGTGAATCGGCCGAGAACTATGTCGCTGCTCTGAGACACCTGGCCAGGCGGTGCCGCTTTGACACGCTGACCCCCGAGGAACTGACCAGGGACCTTCTGGTTTACGGTCTCCGCGATGAAAAGCTAAGGGCTGAACTTTTGCGCAGGCCCGACCTGTCTTTTAACGAGGCTATGCATGCCTGCCGTTTAGCCGAAGCTGTCACCTCGGTGGTGTCACCGGCTGATCATGACATTAACTATGCCAGCATTACCAGCCGTCGGCTGAACACGACCCCGCCACGACCCCCGGGGTCCGGCTTTGCTCCCGGGGGACGCACCCAGCAGAGGTGCCCCAATTGTAACTTTGCTACTCATCTGTACAATGTATGCCCTGCTTTGGGTAAAACGTACAATTACTGCAAGAAACTGAACCACTTTGCTGCTGCCTGCCGTTCCTGTGGGAAGCCTGTTGCTGCTCCAAGGCGTATGTTAAACAACTTGGTGCAAGCTGATAGCGAGCTCGGTTCCCAGTACCATTCCAACGAACTCCCTGTGTCTGACTCTGGGTCCTCTCAGGGGGAAACCAGCATATTTTCTCTGTTGGATGCACCTGCTGTGATAACAGACCCTTCAGTTCGTGTAACTGTAAACAACTCGACCTTCACCGCTAAGATTGATACCGGAGCTGTTGCAAATGTTATGTCAACGAGCCTCTTCAAAAAGATAAGGACTAATGAGCAAGTTACTTCTGATCGCTCCACTTTGCATGCGTACGGGGAAGGGGTGCTTATTCCTGTGGGAAAGGCGACTCTGCGCTGCAAGATACTGGAAACCTCTCGGCCCCTCACTTTCTATCTCCTTGATTCGAACTGCATTACCCTGTTGGGCATCCAAGCATGCCAGGACCTGGGCCTGGTATCCTTCCACCGTGACATCCACAAGGTGCAGGCCCTCATGGACCCGTTGACAGAATATCCTGACCGCTTTGATGAAGAGCTGGGCAAGCTGCCCTGCAACTACAAGATTGTAGTCGACCGCAAGGTCGAGCCAGTGGTCCGTGCGCCACACCGTGTCTCCTTCGCCATGAAGGACAAAATAGAATCGACGCTGCACAGCATGGTGAAATTGGGCATCCTAAAGGCGGTCAGCGAACCCACCAGGTGGGTCTCCACCATGGTGGTTGCCGCGAAAAAGGACAAAAGCGAAATACGCGTTTGCATCAACCCCAAGGACCTCAACCTGGCCATCAAACGCCCGCACTACCCTATGAGAACAGTAGAGGACGTCGCTGCACAGGTTGGTCCGGCCACAATCTTTTCTGTCCTCGATGCCAAGAGCTCCTTCTGGCAGATACCGCTTGACGAGCAGTCCTCCATCCTGACGACTTTCAGCACCCCCTTCGGCAGATTTAGGTTCCTCCGAATGCCATTCGGAATCAACTCTGCCAGCGAGGTGTTCCAACGGACAATGGAGCAGCTGTTTGCCGGTCTACCCTGCGCCATCATCGTTGACGACATCCTGGTCTACGGTAAGGATGTCGCCGAACACGACTTCCACCTCCGCCAAGTCCTAGACCGGGCCAGGAAGATCAATTTGAAACTGAACCCCAAGAAGTGCCGATTCCGCGTCCCGGAGGTCACATATGCTGGACATGTATTCACAGCCTCGGGGCTGAAACCCGACCCGCAGAAAATGGCTGCCATCTCCGGGATGTCTTCACCCACTGATGTGCCCAGCCTGCAACGTTTCCTAGGCATGATAAACTACCTGGGGAAGTTCATCCCCGACCTCAGCGAGCTCAGCGCACCCCTGAGGGAGTTGATAAAGAAGGACATGGCCTGGGGTTGGTTCCCTCAACACCAGAAAGCATTCAACATCCTTAAATCTAAGCTAATCAGTACCCCCACACTTAAATTTTTTGACCTGCAGTGTCCCATTATCCTCACCTGCGACGCCTCTAAGTTCGGGCTCGGTGCCGCTTGCCTACAGCTCCATGACGGCCTGCAGCTGCCGGTTTCCTTCGCGTCCCGCACCATGACCCCTGCCGAACAGCACTACGCACAGATCGAGAAGGAGCTACTGGCCGTGCTGTTTGCCTTCTCCAAATTCAAGGACTACATTCTAGGCAACACTTTCACCATCGAAACTGATCACCAGCCGCTTGTCACCATTCTCAACAAATCGATCCACGTTGCCTCATCCCGACTGCAGCGCATGATGCTGCAGCTCCAGCGCTTCACTTTCGAAGTTGTTTATCATAAGGGCAAAGACATGTTCGTGGCCGACACGCTGTCCCGTGCACCGCTAGCATCCACTGATCGCCACCCCTATGAAATGTCTGACCTGATGGTGCTCAATGTGAATATTGTCCCTTCACAGCAGATGAAGTCCCTGGTCGAGCACACTGCCGATGATCCTGCCCTGCAACAGCTTTCTGCCATCATCCAGCAGGGCTGGCCCGACCGTCGTTCCGCTTTGCTGGCTGGCGCCGTGCCCTACTTCCTGGTCCGTGATGAGCTCGTACTTCACGACGGCGTGGTTGTGAAAGGTCACAAGGTTGTTGTGCCTGCTGCGCTGCACGACCACTATTTTCAGGCCGCTCACCGCGGTCATCCTGGGGCCGAAGCCACCTGGTCTCACGCCCAGAGCCAGTTCTACTGGCCTGGTATGGCTCAATACATCCGGGAGAAGGTCTCCTCATGTTCCACCTGCAACAGTCTCGCCCCCCACCAGCAACGTCAGCCACTTCTGCAGCAGCCTGCCCCCGAACTGTCCTGGATGGCGGTTGCCACTGACATTTTCGATTGGCGGGGCAAACACTTCCTGGTCGTGGTCGACTCCTACTCCAGCTGATTCGAGGTTGACCAGCTGCACTCCCTCACCTCTTCGGCCATTGTCGATAAGCTGCGCCGCCATTTCTGTACCTTTGGCACCCCGGACAGCCTGCAGTCGGACAACGGCAGCCAATTCACGAGCTCCGAGTTTAGGGCTTTCGCAACCCGCTGGAACTTCCGCCACTTCACCAGCAGCCCCGAGTACCCGCTAAGCAACGGTCTGGCCGAGCGCGCCGTCCGCAGTGCAAAGAACTTGCTGGAACAATGTCACTTGTCTAACTCCGATTTTTTTCTGGCCCTCCTTAACCTTCGCAACATCTCCCGCGACCGTCATGGGCTCCCCTGCTCAGCGGCTCATGTCTCGCACTACCAGACCACCGATCCCAGTGGCCCAGCGCTCCCTCATCCCCTCTGTCCTCAAGCCCGCTGCTGTCCAGGAACGCATTGCCTTTAAGCACGATGTTCAGAAGCGCTCCCATGACAAGTCCTGCCGCCCCCTGCCGCGCCTTTTCCCCGGTCAGGTCGTCCGCATGCAGACCCCCTCCGGTCATTCCCAGCTCGCTACCGTCGTCGCCTCTGCTGGGTCGCCCAGGTCCTATCTCGTCGACCATGTGGGAACGGTCTACCGCCGGTCCCGCCAACACCTGCGGCTCGTCAATGAGCCACGACCGGCGCCCGCGGATCCTTTTGCTCCCCCTCTGCAATTTCGGCACCCGGGCGGTGCTCTGCCCGCCACTCCTCGCATGCCACGGTCTCTACCCTCTCAGCTCTATAAGTCCAATCCTCCTCCGGCTCTCCCTCACTCGCCTGCCCGCGCGCTGCCCGCTGCTGAACCCGCATCCCCTCCTGCCTTTCTGCCCTTGTCTTCTCCGTCCCCTCCCGGCTCCCCCGTTCCAGTTCGGCCGTCCGCACCTGTTCCTCTTCTTCCTGCCGGGAGGGAGAATGGCGAGATGCGAACCCGGTCGGGACGTGTTGTCAAGCCGCCTGTCCGCTATGGTGACTTTGCTTAACCGTTTCTAGCGCATGAGACGTGGTCGCCCTGTCACTACCTTGTTTGCCTTTTGTTTCCAAGGGGAAGGATGTAGATGAGATATGCATGTGCCTATAATATAGTTACCTCATCACTACTAACCACTCCCCATATCACAAGTATAATTACAACCTCCCCACCCACATATCGCTCTCTAGTTTCCGTGACAGACCACGTACAGCTAGTGCTCTCTGTTATGCTGCAGTATGAATAAAATAAGTAAAGTTACAGTGCGTCGATAACACATCTTTACAGTATGAAACTGCACTTCAATTTGGTTGTCTTGCACCCTGCTTGAAGTGGTATGAAACTGCACTTGAATTTGGTGGCCTTGCACCCTGTTTGAAATGGCATTAAACAGCACTAGCACTTGGTGGCCTTGCACCCGGCTTGAAGTGGCATGAAACTGCACTTGAGTTTGGTGGCCCTGCACCCTGCTTGAAGTGGTAGGAAACTGCACGAGTTTGGTGGCCCAGCACCCTGCTTGAAATGGTATGAAACTGCACTTGAATTCGGTGGCCTTGCACCATGCTTGAAGTGGTAGGAAACTGCACTTGAATTCGGTGGCCTTGCACCCTGCTTGAAGTTGTAGGAAACTGCACTTGAATTTGGTGGCCTTGCACCCTGCTTGAAATGGAATTTCAATGGAATAGCCGTGAGTCAACTGCTCGCCCACCAGCCATGAGTGAGCTGCCAGCACATCAGGCTTGAGTGACTGAGCTGTCACCCCAAGAATTCATGGCACCCACAATGTCCATACCAGCCCTCTGGAAACCAGTCCGTTCAGCCCACAATACCCATACTAGCGCTCCAGAAAGACCCCCCCCCCCCACACTGGCCACCAATATTGGAATTGGTGGAGAGGTGAAATATTGTGTTGGGGGACCGGCCCTCCCGTGTGAACATGGGACCGAACGGTCCCACTTAGTCTAGTATCATTTAAATGTTGTTATACTTCCTGCCTCTTTTGACAGCTCATTCCATCTACCCACCATCTTTTGTGTGAAAAAGTTGCCCCTCAGGTTCCTATTAAATCTTTCCCCTCTCATCTTTAACCAATATCCTCGGATTCTTGATTCCCCTACAGAGTAAAAGACTATGTGCATTCACCCTATTTATTCCCCTCATGATTTTATATACTTCTCCTCCTGTGCTCCAAAGAATAAAGTCCAAGCCTGCCTAACTTCTTCCTACAGCTCAGGTCATCTGGTCCTGGCAACATCCTCATAAATCTTCTCTGCACTCTTTACAAATTAATAATACCCTTCACAAAGCAGGGTGACCAAAACTGAACACAATATCCTCACCAATGTGTTGTACAACTGTAACATAACATCCCAACGTCTATACTCAATACCCTGACTGATGCAGGCCAATGTACCGAAAGCCTTATAGACCACCCTATCTTTCTGTGACACTACTTTCAAGGAACAATGTACTTGTACTCCTAGGTCTCTCAGTTTTACAACACGTTCAGAGGCCCTACCATTCACTGTGAAAGTCCTATTCTGGTTTGACATCCCAAAATGCAACACCTCACACATCTGCATTCCTCAGTCCACTTGCCCAGCTGATCAAAACTTGCTGCAATTTTTGATAATCACCTTCACTATCTACGATACCACCCACTTTAGTGTCATCTGCAAACTTACCAATCATGCCTTGTACATTATCATACAAAGCATTGATATAAACCACAAACAGTATTGGGCCCACCACAGATCTCCTAGGCACAGATCCACTAGTTACAGCCCTCCAATCCGAAAGACAGCCTACCACCATCACCATCTGCTTCCTTCCAAGAAGCCAATTCTCTATCTAGTCAGTTAGATCACCATGGATCTTATGCGATCTAACCTTCCAGAGCACCCTACCATGTAGATGTGTGTGGCTCTGCCCTTGTCAATCTTTTTGGTTACTTCTCCAAAAAACTCAATTAAATTCATAAGACACGATCTCCAATGTGCAAAACCATGCTGACTATTCCTGATCAGCCCTTCTATCCAAATGCATATATATATTTTCCCTCAGATTTCTCTCATGTTCATAAGTTGCAGCAGCAGAATTAGGCCATTTGGCCCATCAAGTCTACTCCATCATTCAATCATGGCCAATCTATCTTTCCCTCCCAATCCCATCTGCTGCCTTGTCCCCATAATCCTTGACACCCTTACTAATCAAGAACCTATCAATCTCCACCTTAAAAATATCCATTGGCTTGGCCACCACAGTCTTCTGTGGCAATGAATTTCCACAGAATCACCAGTAACTTGCCTACCACAGATGTTAGGCTCACTGGTCCATAGTTCCTAGGCTTTTCCTTGCAGCCCGTCCTAAATAGCAGCACATCATTTGCCACCCTCCAGTCTAATTCCGGCCAGGGTTCTGGAAGATTTTCCTCTAGCCTCCTACATTGTCCTCGGATATATCTGATCAGGCCAGGGAAATTTATCTACCTTCATACGCCTTAGGATGCCCAGCACCTCCTTAACCATAATACAAACTGTCGTCAAGACATCTCCATAAACTGTCCCGAGTTCTCAATCATCATGTATTTTTCCACAATAAAAACAGAGGAGAAATACTCATTGAGGACCTTGCCCATCTCTTATGGCACCACAGAGATACTACCGCTTTGGTTTCTGAGAGGCCCTATTCTCTCTCCAGTTACCCTCTCTCCAGTTCCCTTAAAGTACTTACTTGCAGACTTACTTGCAAGTAGTTTCTCCCAGTATTCTTCAGCTGATCCTGTCATGATATTGAAATCAGCCTTCCCCCTTGTCAATCCTTTCCATTACATCCTTAAAAAAATGCATTCCTAAGATTACATCCAGTCGTGTTACTTTTCTGGTTGGACTATCTATTTACTGACTATAAAAGCTCCCTGGGACGCATCTTGAAAATTCTATCCTCTCTAAGCTTTTCACACAAAGGTATTCCAACTTAATACTGGGGAAATTGAAATCTGCAGCAACTATAATGTTATTATTTTCACACCTCTAGAGGATTTGCTCACATAATTGGCCGATTAGGAAAAGGGGAGATGCAACGAGACCTGGGTGTCATGGTACACCAGTCATTGAAAGTAGGAATGCAGGTGCAGCAGGCAGTGAAGAAAGCAAATGGTATGTTAGCATTCATAGCAAAAGGATTTGAGTATAAGAGCAGGGAGGTTCTACTGCAGTTGTACAGGGTCTTGGTGAGACCACACCTGGAGTATTGCGTACAGTTTTGGTCTCCTAATCTGAGGAAAGACATTCTTGCCATAGAGGGAGTACAGAGAAGGTTCACCAGACTGATTCCTGGGATGGCAAAACTTTCATATGAGGAAAGACTGGATAGACTCCGCTTGTACACGTTGGAATTCAGAAGACTGAGGGGGGATCTTATAGAAACTTACAAAATTCTTAAGGGGTTGGACAGGCTAGATGCAGGAAGATTATTCCCGATGTTGGGGATGTCCAGAACTAGGGGTCACAGTTTAAGGATAAGAGGGAAGACTTTTAGGACCGAGATGAGGAAATCATTTTTTACACAGAGAGTGGTGAATCTGTGGAATTTTCTGCCACAGAAGAAAGTTGAGGCCAGTTCATTGACTATATTTAAGAGGGAGTTAGATGTGGCCCTTGTGGCTAAAGGGATCAGGGGGTATGGAGAGAAGGCAGGGATGGGATACTGAGTTGGATGATCAGCCATGATCATATCAAATGGCGGTGCAGGCTCGAAGGGCCGAATGGCCTACTCCTGCACCTATTTTCTATGTTTCTATACCTGCTCCTCTATCATCTGCCATGGGTGGCACATTGGTGCAATTGGTAGAGCTGCTGCCTCACAGCGCCAGAGATCTAGATTCAATCCTAATTTCACTGTGTCTGTGTGTAGTTTGCAAGTTCTCGTCTTGGTTTTCTGGTTTCTTCCCACACCCCAAGGACTTGCGGATTTGTAGGTTAATTGGCCTCTGCAAATTGTCCCATAATGTGTAGGGAGCAGATGAGAAAGTGAGATAACATAGAACTGGTCAGAATTAGCACAGTGAGCCGAAGGGCCTGTTTTCATGCTGCTTCGTTAAACTATCTCACTAATGGCAGCTATATATCTTCAAATGTATAGCGCTAAGCCCTAAACATCCCTCTAAATTTCTTTCCATTTGATCATTTAAAATATTCCTTAAAATCTACCTGTTCATGCTTTAGGTAACTTGTCCTAATTTCTTCTTTTGAAGCTCAGATAACACTCCTGTTATGAATCTGGAAGAGTGTTGTATAAAACTTTCATTCAGAGACAACATAGAACATAGTATAGAATGGTACAGGAACAGGCCCTTTGGCCCACAATGTCCATGCGGAACATAATGCCAAGTTAAACTAATTTCCTCTGCCTGCACAGGTCTTATATCCAAGCATTCCCGGCACATCCATGTGCCTAAATAAAGTTCCTTAAATGGCACTATTGTACTTGCCTCCTCCACCATCCCAGGCAGCACGTTCCAGGCAACAACCACTCTCTATTAATGAAATTAATAAAGCACATTTCCTTTAAACTTTGCTAGTCCTTGATATTTCCACATTGGGTAAAAGGTTCTGATTGTCGACATTATCTATGCCCCTCATAAATGAATAACAATCCAAGTTTATCCAATCTCTCTTTATAGATAATACTGTACAATCCAGGAATCATTCTGCTAAACTTCTTCTGTACCCTCTCCAAAGAGTCATAAAGTCAAACACTAGAAACCAGGTCAGCTTAACTTATCCATGCTAATCAAAATGCCCCATCCAAGCTAGTCCCATTTGCCCAGCTTAGGCCCATATCCTTCTAAACCTTTCCTATCCATGTATCTGCCCAAATGTCTTTTAAATGTTACTATTGTACCTGTCTAATCTGCTTCGTCTGGCAGCTTGTGCCATATACCTTCCACCTTCTGTTTGAAAATAATTGCCGCTCAGGTCCCTTTTAAATCATAATCTCACCCTAGACATATGCCCTCTGGTTCTTGATTCCCCTATCCTTGGAAAAAGACTGTGCATTCATCCAATGTATGTCCATCATGATTTAATACACCTCTATTAGATCACCACTCAGCCTCCTGCACTCCAAGGAATCAAGTCCAAGCATGTCCAATCTCCCGTTGTAGTTCAGGCCCTTGAGCCCCAGCAAGATCCTCATATGTCTTCTCTGCATTATTTCCATCTTAATGACATTGTTCCTAAAGCAGGGTGACCAAAACTGAGCACAGTACTCCAATTGCTGCCTGACCAGGATCTTGTACAAATGTAACTTAACGTTCTAACTCATACACTCAGTCTGATAGATGAAGTACAAACCAAATGTCTTCTTCACTACCCTATCTACTTTTGATGCCACTTTCAAGGAACTATGTATAATTTGGTAGAATTCAAATACTTTACCACACAGTTCAGGTAGCAACCTAAAGATTGTCCCTTTCGTTGTTCTGTAGAACGCAGCTGCTCATATCTGTTCAACAGAAATTCTTTACTTGACGTGTCTGTGTCAATGGCATCCATGTGGACCACAACAGCTGAATCTCTCCCTTCCCACTCTACTTCCCTCCAGTTCCAAAAAAACATAACACAGCCTTCCGGACATACATTTAGAGCTGCAGAGTAAATATCTATCAACAAACTATACTGCCCCCTATTACTACTGTATTCCTTTTCACTTATAAAACTTCAATAGCTCTTTATAGCATGGTGAAAATTTACAAAATGCAGGAGGAACTCAACTTGCAGTTGTACAGGGTCTCGGTGAGACCACACCTAGAGTATTGCATACAGTTTTGGTCTCCTAATCTGAGGAAAGACATTCTTGCCATAGAGGGAGTACAGAGAAGGTTCACCAGACTGATTCCTGGGATGGCAGGACTTTCATATGAAAAAAGACTGGATAGACTCGGCTTGTACTCGCTAGAATTTAGAAGATTGCGGGGGATCTTATAGAAGCTTACAAAATTCTTAAGGGGTTGGACAGGCTAGATGCAGGAAGATTATTCCCGATATTGGGGAAGTCCAGAACAAGGGGTCACAGTTTAAGGATAAGGGGGAAGTCTTTTAGGACCGAGATGAGAAAATCATTTTTTACACAGAGAGTGGTAAATCTGTGGAATTCTCTGCCACAGAAGGTAGTTGAGGCCAGTTCATTGGCTATATTTAAGAGGGAGTTAGATGTGGCCCTTGTGGATAAAGGGATCAGGGGGTATGGAGAGAAGGCAGGTACAGGATACTGAGTTGGATGATCAGCCATGATCATATTGAATGGCGGTGCAGGCTCGAAGGGCCGAATGGCCTACTCCTGCACCTATTTTCCATGTTTCTCTGTTTCTAACATATCAAGTAGCATCTGTGAAGGAAAGGAATTATTGATGATTCAAATGAAAACCTGGCAGCAGGACAGAGTAGTGAGGTAAGATAACCAATGTAAAAAGAGGGGGTGGGGGAGAGCCAACAGATGAATGGTGAACTGAGATGGGGTGATGAATTGTAGGATTTTGTTAGGGGTGAATTTGAGTGGGAGGGTGGTGGGCGCATAGGTGGAGGCAGACAATGGAAAAAAAGGCAGCGGACTCAGGTGGACCCAGGGACGGGTGAAGGTGGAGACAGATGCTGGAGGGTGACATCACCTACTAGTGTGAGAATGCAAATTATTCATTGACATGAAGGGCAGATGGAACTAGATGAGGAGGTGGTCCAGTGGATGAAATATGGGAATGGTGGGTGGATGGAGCTAGGAGGAGGAGGGGAATTAAATAGGTGATGCGGGGCTAGAGGTAAGGGTATACGAAAGAGAATACAAATGGGAGGACCGGAAGTGGATCAGAAGAAGAGAAGGTGGAAAACACAGGAGGAAGGGTTCTCTGAAATTGTAAATTTCAATGTTCATACTGAAATTGTAGACGCCGGGTTGTAGACTACCCCAGTGGAATATGAGGTGCTGTTCTTCAAGTTTGCTTCGGACCTTACCCAGGCTGTGGAGAAGGCTGGTAACAGGCTTACCCAGGCTGTGGAGAAGGCCGTGTGGCATTGCATTCCAGGCACCTACCACTATAGGTAAAAAAATTGCCTCGCAAATCTCTTTTTAAACTTTCCCCTTCTCACTTTAAACCAATGTCTTCTAGAATTTGACATTTCTAAGCTGAGAAAAAGACTGGCAATCGATTTCATCCATGCCTCTCATAATTTTATACACTTTATCAGGTCGCCTCTCAGCTTCCGACAGTCTGGATTGTCCAACTTCTCCTTATAATTAATACATTACAATCCAGGCAACATCCTGGTGAACCTTTTCAACACCAAACCCTCCATACCCTTCCTATAGTGTGACTGGCAGAATTTCAAACAGTGCTTCGTACATGCCTGGACCAAAGTTTAATACTTCTGCAACATGACTTCCCAACTTTTATACACAATGTCCCAACCAATGAAGGCAAATTTGCTGTACACTTTCATTACTACCAAGAACCTCACACTTGTCCAGATTAAACTTCATGTGCAATTTCCAACTGATTCATAACCTGACAATCTTCCTCTCTACCCACAACTCTTTTCGCGTCATCTGCAAATTTGCTAATTGCTAATCTTGTAGTTAACATTGTGATGCTATATGCAATCAAGTTATGCAAATAGAGATGGACAATAAATGTTAGCCTTGCCGGCTACACTGAAAAAGTATGCAATCAGACTGCATATATTTTGTTCATGCATCATGCATTTCAAAAAAGTCCATAACAGCCTTTATAAATATTGCACACATGCAGAATGACGTTATTCTGTGTGCAAATAACTTCCTTCGGGGGGGATGCAACTTTTCTTGCCGTATCCCCCGTCTCCGTCTGCGCTGAGGCCTATCGCGGAGCTGGCGGCCTCCAACTGGGACCGACCTCGAGGCTCCGGAGGCAGAACCAGCCGGGACTTACCAACGCGAGGCTGGCCGACTTCGGGGCTGTGGCGGCGTTCTGGCGGCGGCGACCCGACTTCGGGGCTGTGGAGGCGTTCCGGCAGCAGCGAACCGACTTCGGAGCCTCGGAGGCTCGGCCGCGGGCCAGTGGACGACATCGTCGGGAGCTCGCAGGTCACAGGTCGGTGA
The DNA here is from genome assembly GCA_038087875.1 of Malacoraja senta. Classification (NCBI taxonomy): domain Eukaryota; kingdom Metazoa; phylum Chordata; class Chondrichthyes; order Rajiformes; family Rajidae; genus Malacoraja; species Malacoraja senta. Next base: position 57,310,049 of record CM075979.1, read on the forward strand.
CCTGTTTTTCCGGAGCTCCGATAACAGCTTCGTCCGCTGGACTGGAAGGCGGCAGCTTCAGCAGCTTCGACCGCCCCAGGCCGCGGAGTTTGAACCGGCCCGTTCGCGGAGCTCGGATTCAGCCGCGGGACTTGCTTACCATCACCCGGCGGGGTTACAACATCGGAGGCCTGGATCGCCTCAGCGCAGAGGGAGAGCAAGGAGGGAAGAGACAAGGACTTTGGGACTTTTTGCCTTCCATCACAGTGAGGAGGTGCCTGGTGGACTCACTGTGGTGGATGTTAAACTGTGTTGAGTGTGTGTTTTGTTATTTTATTCTATGTTATGACTGCAGGCTAAACCATTTCGTTGCACTGAAAAGTGCAATGATAATAAAATTGAATCTGAATCTGAATCTGAAATAAAAGATCTATTCTTATTTAGCTGAGGTCCTCAAGTTTAGTGCAATGAGCCATTAATTGAATTGAATGTTACATGGCCTTACACCTCAACATAAGCAGAATATTTTTTGTTGGTTGGAGGTGTCTACCACCACAATCCCTGCTCAAGGTGCTCAATGATACCGCAATGTCTTATTGGCCTGTTGAGAATTGTCCCTTTACCAGCACACACAATGGTGGGAAATTAGGCATCAAAATTCACATGCTGCTAAGCCTGTTTTATGGATGGTTAGTTCCTCAAATCTCCTGATTTGTAAAGCTACTATGAACAGCATACCCCACGGAGGTCTCCTACGGCTCAGCACAAAACTGGCATATGCCAATGATATTTGTTCTTTATTGTTGCAATTTTTGGCCATTATTTTGCGAGAACTTAGCATTTATCAGTTAACTTCAATCTTAATCAGGAAAATGAATCAGAATTTTGTTGCTCATAAATATCTCGGTAGTGTTTCCATATAAAACCATCACAGGATAATATCAGAAACAAAATGGTTGCAGATGGGTGAAATAAGAAAACAGATGTGCTTGTTAAATGACAGTTTCAGTATACACTCTGTTGTGTATACAAATCACTTTTGGGAAAGAGCATTGGGACTGCTATTCTTTAGCAAGATGCTAGATACAAAGGAATGATATTCAACATTGACAAAACTTCCACTCCTAAGGAAAATATGTCTTGTTCAGCACAAGAAAAAAAAGACAACTGTGTTTAACAAGGATAGAATTGTGATTCTAAAGTGATATAGGGCACAATCTGACAGATATGGATGGTGTGCCTTCACATCAATGGGAAAATAGGTTAATGATTAGATCCAATCAAAATATGGCTCACTTCGGCAGGCAAGAAAAGAAAAGCTGAAATTATAGACACAGAGTGCTGGAGTAACTCAGCGGGTCAGGCAGCATCTCTGGAGAAAATAGATAGGTGACAGTTTGGGTCTGGGCCCTTCTTAAGACTGAAGAAAGGTCCCGACCCAAAACATCACCTATCCATTTTCTTCAGAGATGCTGCATGACTCCTCGCTGAGTTACTCCAGCATTTTATGTCTACCTTTGGTATAAACCAGCATCTGCAGTTCCATGTTATTACATAAAAGCTGAAATTATGATGTTCATCATTTGATCTATGATAACCTATGACAGCTATATGGTGACCTAGTGAGTTAAAGTTAAGAACTGGTCAGGAAATCAAGGTAAAGTGCTATCCACCTTTACTTTTAGATTTGGTGTTATTTTTCTTTTCGTCTAAAGGGTTGCATTTTTGTAACCATTACTGAAGTCCTACTGACGGTATATCAATAAAGTTAAAACTAAATTCTAGCTGAGTGGCTGTATTTAAACCTAACCTAATAGCAACTTCAGCCAGGGGCAGGTACGTCATTAAATATAGACATTGCACTGCTTTGCCATTTTCTTCACAAAATTGCATATGCCTGACTAACCATGAAAGTACTTTCTGAATTCAGGTTTTGAAATCTGAGCATCAGTGGAAAATCTAGATTTATATTTCATTCCTGAATTTATTTCAAGTTGTTGATGAGCCATCTCCTTGAACAGTTTATTCAATAGGCCATCCATGTATGCCAGGGCCTAAACCTTTAATACTTTACAAACAATGTTTTGTGTCCATGTCTTTATCTTTCTGGTATTAACATTATTGTTATGTAGGGATTTAAACCAGTCTTGATGGGGAATACTAATATCTATCCAAATTAGAAAGATGTTGTTTGGAGGAGAACTTGCAGATGGTGATGTTTCCATGCACTTTCTGCCATTGTCCTTCTTGGTAATGGAGCCCTATTTTGGGCTTTGATCTAATAAAGTAGCCCAAGAGATTAATTTTATACTCCCTATAGATGAGCACATTAAGGTGATGGTGCACAGTGGATGGTGCTGGAGGAAGTACGTTCAAAAGTGGATAGAATGTCAATCAAGCAAACTACTTTAAAACATAGAACAGTACAGGTAAGCAATAGGCCCTCCGTCACACAATGTCTGTGCTGAACATGATGTCAAGACCAACACTTATCTGCCTGCACATAATCCATATCCCTCCCTTCCCTGCATATCCATGTGCTTAGCCAAAAAACTCATAAATGCTACCATCATATCTGCCACCACAACCCCAAGAGTGCATTCCAAGCACTCATCACCCTCTATGTAAAAAAAAACTTGCATCACACATTTCCTTTAAACTTTGCCCCTCTTACATTAAACCTACGCCCTCTAGTATTTGATGCTTCCATTCTGCTTTGTACCAGACAGTACTGAGCATCTTGGGTGTTGCTGGTACTGCACTCATTCAGGTAAGTGAGGAGATTTTCATCATGCTTTTGATATGGAGATGATATATAAATGTTTCAGATTCCAGAACGGGAATTGCTCACTACAGGATATCCAGCTCTTGTGACGCCAGTGGTCACTTCAGATGAGTTTCTGGTCAATGGTGCCCAGCAGGATGTGAATGATGGTGACTCAATGGTAATTGCCTTAAATGCAAGGATAGGCACTGAGACATTTCCTTGTTGGAGGCTGTTATTGTCTGCCATTGTTTACTGCAAATAAAAACAGAAAATGCTGGAAGTACTCTTCAGATCAAGCAGTACCTGTGGAAAAAGAAACAAAGGTTTTTCAGGTCAGTGATCTTATATTGGAGCTAGGAATGTCTAAAAAATCAGATGTATTTCAAGTTGCAGACAAGGGAGAGTTTAATTTAATTTATAGATACAGCATAAAATCAGCCATCAAGGCCACTCCAACTACGATCACCCATTCACTAGTTCTAACCTGCACACTAGGAACAATGTAAAGAAGCCAATTAACCTACAAACCTGCACATCTTTGGAATATAGAAAACGAGCACCCAGAGAAAACCCGCGCGGTCACATGGACAATGTACAAACTCCATACAGACAGCACCCGTCAGGATCAAACCTGGGTATCTGCCGCTGTGCCACTGTGCCGCTCAAATTGGGGGCGGAGGGGGGAGTTGTTGGGAGGAGAGGGAGAGAACAATGGGAATGGCTGTGATAGATTGGAAGTTGTTGGATAATAGATGATATATTCTTGTGCTTTGCTGACTGAAAGTGACAATGGCTTGTTATAATGGCAATTAATCTGTCTGAGGCCATGTAAATAGAAGGGAGTGATTGAAAAAAAGAGAGTTTATGAGAGGAGAAAAAGCAATGCCAAAGCTCTGGAGAAACTGACACAACAATTGTTGGAAATCTGATACAAGGGAGAATGATGGAAAAGACCGGAAGGTCCGGCAATAATTGTGCAGAGAATGTTACAGGTATGTGAGTTAAAGGGCTGTCCCAGGTGAGCGACCTAATTGGCGAGTTTAGAAGAGTTTAGGAGAGTTTGAAAAAATGTCATGTTGAAGACCTCCTTCGACTATGTAGAAGACCTCCTTCGTCCTCCTTCAACTATGTTGAAGACTAGATTCGACTAGGTACGACTAGCTACGACTAACTTTGGGAAAATTGGACACCGAATAGTGGAGAGTGAAGACGACCTCCTTCGATCCCCTTCGACCTCCCTACGACTATGATGAAGACTATCTAGGACTACCTTCGACTACCCTCGATTACCTACGACTAACATGCCGACGTACTACGACCTACTACGACTAAACCTACGAGTAAAAAAAGTAGCGATTTTTTCCATGGCGACCTTTTTTTACTCGTGGGCATTTTTCAACATGTTGAAAAATATGCCACGACCTAGCTGAGGCCTCGAGTACACGGGGACTACTCTCGAGCAAGGAGGGTTGAAGGAGACTTACAAAGACCTCCTACGACCTTGTGTCGACCATGCTGCGAGTATGAGTCGAGGGCAAACTCGCCAGAACTCGCGGATTAGGTTGCCCAAGTGGGACAGCCCCTTAAAGGTTACAAATTGGTGATTCTACCTCAAGAGGCAAACAGTAAAAAAATTGCAGATGCTGAAAATGTTGAACAAAAAGAGAAAATGTTGGAAAATCTTATCAGGCCAGGCCAAAACCATGGAGACAGAAACAGTGCCAATGACCAACCTCTCACACCCAATCATGAAAGTGTCAACTTGAAAGACCTAAACTGCCATCACCACCAATTGCCACCTAAACTGTTTCAACAAGCCCAGCATTTCCCATGCTTATATCTGAACTGGACATTTTTGACACAAACAGAAAACGTTGGTTATCTGAAACTGTGAATTCAGATTAAATCTGGGTGGTTGTGACTTGATCCAAAGATAAATGAGATATTATTTCTAAAGCTCTCTTTGCCAACAATCAAACAGTATAAGAGGCCACAAACTGAGTCAGAGTGGCAGCGAGATGGAGAATTAAACTGAGAGGCAAATGGAATGCTCAGACCATCTTTACAAACCAAAAATTATAATCCCACAAAATGATTACCTAATCTGTGTTTAGTTTCTCCAGTGTAAGACTATGAGCACCAAACTAAAGGAAATATTTAACTAAAGGAACCACGAGAATTTGGTGCTGATGATATGGGTCTTTTTCTACAAAGGAGAAACCCAATGCAGATTGAGTGATAATTTTGAAGAGCATCTCTATTCAGTCAACAAGAATGACCTTACACATCATTTGTCCAGTTGCCCATCATTTTATGTTTCTATCCCATTCCCACTTTGAGATCTTCATTTTGGCACATAATATTTCTTTGAAAAGAAAGTTAACTAAAGCAACAACATTTCACCTTCTGTCCAAACATGCTACAACCCTCAGAACACAAAAGGAATTTATCAATTATAGATGACCACTCTTTCTAGTTCCAATGCAAGAACAATAGTTCAGGAAGTCAGGCAGTGCCAATGCATGGTTTGGGTGGGTGGCAAAGTTGGCTTTTAGGGTCAATGATCTTTTGTGATTGTGCATTGAAAGGGTCATCAACCTTGGTTTTTACAGAACAACTGATGTTAGAACAAGAAATTAGACAATTAGAGTTAGATAATGCCAAAGATCCAACTACAGATAAACATAATAAGATAATACTATTGAAATCTAAACTTAATCGAATTTTATCGGCAAGAGTAGTAAGATTATTCCAAATTACAAAACAGGAACATTTTGAACATAAACTCTTAGCTCGTCAATTGAAAAAACAAGAAAAGGAAAATACTATCACTAAAATTAAATCAGAGAAAGGTGAATTACTAACATTACCTAAGGATATTAATAAAAGATTTACTCAATTTTATCAACATCTATATACATCTAAAACTAAAATAGAAGATAGTAAATTTATAAATGTTTTAGATAACTGTAATCTTCCAAAAGACCTCTCGGAACAAGAGGATTTACGAGCTCAGATTACACTTGAAGAAATAGGAGAAACAATAAAATCGTTGAAAAATGGTAAGACACCTGGACCAGATGGTTTTAGCTATGAATTTTACAAAAGATTTCACGAGATAACGGCTCCACGTTTACTTAAATTATATACTCATGCCTTTAAAGAAAATAAACTACTAGAAACATTAGCTGAATCAACTATTATGCTTATACCAAAAAAAGATAAAGATTTAGAAGAACCGGGCTCATATAGAGCTATATCACTTTTAAATACATGTTCAGAAAATTTTAGCAAAGACCTTAGCAAGAAGATTGAGTAAATACATTAGTAAATTGATAAATCCAGATCAAACGAGGTTTATACCCAAAAGACATTCATTTAATAATTTGAGACGCCTGCTTAATATAATGTACTCACATAAAACGGAAGAAGAAGATATATCAATTGTTTCTCTGGACGCAGAGAAAGCATTTGATCAGGTAGAGTGGCAGTATTTATATAAAATACTGCAAAAATTTAATATGGGAGAGAATTTTATTGTATGGGTGAAACTATTATATGACAAACCGATGGCAAGAATATTAACTAATAATATGTTATCTCCAAAATTTCAATTATCGAGGGGCAATAGGCAGGGATGTGCATTATCACCCCTGCTATTTGCCCTTATGATAGAGCCCCTGGCTGAAAGTATAAGAATTCATCCGAATATTCGGGGATATAATACTAAGGACTCAAATAATAAAATTTCATTATACGCAGACAATAAACTTCTATACATTACAAATTCACAAACGAGCATACCAAACTTATTAAATTTAATAGAGGAATTCGGTTCTTTTTCAGGATACAGAATAAATTGGAATAAAAGTGAAATCATGACGTTATAACCTTAACAATCGACACACCTATTAAAATCCCCCTTTAAAATTGCAACAGAAAAATTTAAGTATTTGGGTATCCAAATTACTAGAAAATACAAATCGTTATTTAATGCTAATTGTATGCCTTTATTAAATAAACTGAACGCGTTGATTAAATTCTGGAAAACACTCCCGTTGTCATTAATAGGCAGAATAAACGCTACAAAAATGATCTTTTTACCACAAATATTATACCTATTTCAATCTATACCAGTATATATACCAAAAAACTTTTTCAAAAAACTAGACTCTAATATTACCAACTTTATTTGGGACTATAGATCACATAGAATTCAAAGAAAACACCTGTGTAAACCCAAAGGCGCTGGGGGACTTTCACTTCCGAACTTTTTGTATTATTATTGGGCAGTGCATATTAAGAATATAATTTATTGGTTGGACAGTCCTACCCAACAGACAGAATGGATAAGAATGGAGAAAGAGGATTGTTCTCCTTGTAATATAGGAGCGATCCTCTTCTCCCCCATAAAACTGAACAACACAATATATAAGAATAACCCAATTATCCATAATACAATAAGAATTTGGAAACAAATAAAATTAACTTTAAAATTAAGAAACCTATCATTGTTAACGCCAATAGTGAATAATTCTTCATTTAAACCATCTCTTATCGATAAAACATATAACCAATGGGAAAGAATGGAATTAAAAGGATCGGCGATATGTATGAAATGGGAAATCTGTTATCATTCCAACAATTACAATTAAAATTTAAGCTGAAAAATAACCAATATTTTAAATACCTTCAGATCTGCGACTTCATGAAGAAATACATACAAAGACATCAAACTATAACTTTAGACCCACTGGAAGAAGCAATGAATATTAAGGCTGACTCACAGAAATTAATATCATATTTATATAATAGTATTTTAAATATAGAACTACCTTCGACAGAGGCTCTTGGGAACGAGAATTAATGATAACAATCACGAAAGAAACATGGGTAAAATATTTGATATATATACACAAATGTTCGATTAATGTAAGACATAACTTAATTCAATTAAAAAATTTACTAGACTGAATAGATTCTATCCAAATACTTCTCCCATTTGTGATAAATGTTTATCTCAAAATGCTACTATAACACACTCTTTTGTTTCCTGCATAAAACTTCATAAATTCTGGAGCGATATCTTTGAAATATTTACAAAATTATTCAAGATAAAAATGGAGCCTAACACTGAAAGGATTATACTTGGAGTAACGGAAGACGGGAACAAATTGAACACATTTCAAAATTCATTTTTTAATTATGGGTTAATAACGGCAAAAAAACGTATACTTAAATTTTGGAAAAATACACCCATACCAACGCTTAAAATGTGGATTTCAAACATGTTGGACACCGCACATCTTGAAGAAATGCGATTCCTCCTAACAGATAAACCAGACCAATTCTTAACGAGTTGGTCTCCATTTATCGACTTCTTGGAAGCATATGGTGCAACAAAATCGTAGAAACCAACTGTTTCAGGACTGGGTGATGGATGGTCAAGAATATAAATAACTATCTCCTATAATCTCCTACTTTCTACTCTTTCCCTTTCTCTCTCCTTTTTTTTTCACTTTCCCTCTTTCCCCCCTTTTCCTTTTCACACACCATACATCACACGTTTTTTTATTTTATATTATCTATTCTCTCTTTCTCTCTTTTATTATTAATTTTTTTTTAAATGAAGCTGTACATAAAATGTAATATGCCAATATATATTAGGCACCTCGGTGCCACATTACTGTACTTACTTCTAATAAATTAAAATTTTAAAAAATGGGTTTTTACCTTTGTGGATGTGTCCAGTTTGTGTGATTCCAGTCTTTTGTTTCTTCCTTAGATACCATTATCTAGTTTTTCTGCTTTTCAATGTCTGATTAGGTACAATATTACATCTGATCTGCAACATTAACTCAACTTTTCTTCTTTACAGAAGCTGTCTGATCTGTTTGATTTTTCCTGCAAATTCCAGATGACCAAAAACTGTTACTCACAGTTCCAACACTTTATGAATTTATTTATTTTCTCCGTTCCTGTTCTTAATCATCTCCCTCGATTTACACTTCCTCCAGGCAGATTCATTGCCGTTAATAAGGCTTCACCACCTCCTCTCAGCCAACACATCCAACATTCTCTCCCACATCCCAAAGACATGCATGTTTGTAATTGGCCTCAGTAAATTGCCTCCAGTGTGTGGGGAGTGGGAAAGAGGGATAACATCACAACTGTTCTTGTTCTTCCCACTCCTCCTCATTCTCTGCAACTTGAAGCATTTCCATTTTCTAAACTTTTTCTAGATCTAATGAAAGGGCATTGACCTTAAACATTTCTTCAGCATTTCCACTCACTAATGCTGCCTTACCTGCAGGACTAATGCATTTTCTGCATTTCATATTTCTAGCTTCTGTGTTTCTAAAATTGGGGCAGAGCAAAATGTTACTTAGCTTTACCAGCCCCTCCCTGGTTGCTATCTGGTCCTCGCTGCAACCAGGAATGGACAGTTCTATCTGAGAGGATAAAAATGGAATCAACCATCAACTTATCATTAGAGATAGACACAAAATGCTGGAGTAACTTACTGGGTCAGGCAGTATCTCTGGAGAAAATGGAAAGGTGACATGTCAGGTCGGAACCCTTCTTCAGACTGACTGTTGGAAAGAGATTGGGGAAAAAAAACTAGAATTGAAAAAACAACAGGAAAAATCAGGGCCAGCAACAGGTGACATCAGAGGACAAATCAGGGTTGGCAGCAGGTGATGTCAGGCAAAGAGATTCACTGATTGTCGGATAGAGGCAGGTGTGAGCCAACACATCAACCGTGGAGCTGTTTTTCAGTGGAGGTAGGGTAAAGGGGGAGGGGAATGATGGGGGGAAGGGGGGGAGGATGATGGAGGGAGGGGGGAGGATGACGCAGGGGAGGGAGGCCGTGGAAGATGTTTATAGAAGTTACCTAAAATTGGGGATTTCAATGTTCATACGGCTGGACATTGCAGAAATTGGGCAATTTTCCATATTACCAGGAAGATGTCACACTGCTACTGCTAGAAGTGCAGATAATTCTGTGAATCAAATTTTAAACACAACAATTGGGATTCTCCAGTTCTATTACCTTTGCCTATATCAGTATTCTCAACTGTTTTTTCACTAAACCTTTAAATTGGGTTATGCATGGTATTACACCAAATATGTCCTATGATACTTGGGCTGATTCTCTGCTTGATTGTTATATGAATGAAGTAACAAATTAACATGAAGTAACAGATTAGATTAGTTTTTTATCATATGCATCACAATGCGATGACATTTCTGCTTCATACGAAACAGAGTAAACAGCATACATTTGTAATGATAAATGCAATAAACATGATGAGTGCAAAAACAGCAACATGGTACATAATTGTACCATTGCAAGATTTGAGTAAAAAAGAATATTAAAGTACAATAGCAGAATAACCAAATGGGGTACAGTTAAAATTTAGAATACATGGCATCACCTCAGGAAATGGGATGGGAAAGAGGTGATTGATGCAGGATTCTGAGAGCAGTGGTGATGAAACTTTTTTAAAGTCTGGATGTTCATCAAACAGGTTGTGCTGGATGACAATTCTGCTGTTGCTGATGGCCCAAGGTGTTTTAAGAATATCCAGTTTTGAAATACCAATTCTAAGCCATTCAGCACAATGCTACTGCCAGTCAACATGATGAAGAGTGTCATTGGGGAGAAGTATGATTGTCAGGCTGTTGCTTATTTAATCGTTAGGCAGCTTCTCTACTTTCGATGTAAACCCCGGCCATTTTGTGAGGATGATTTTGCAATGGTCATTCGCTTTGTTGCAAAGGTCATTCAAGTTGTTAAAGTCTTTACCATGACCAACATCAGAATCTAGGTGACACTGGTTGATTCATAAGTTTTTATCCTTATTCTGCTTCAATATAACGGGCAAGCTTTCAACTATAATCCACCAATTGATGAAAAATATACAAAAAAAGTGAAATCATTTAATTAACAGAATGTAAATTCCACAGCTATCCATTATAGGATATTAACTCACGTCTCTGGATTGTTAATCCAAGATTTTAAATTACTAATCTAATAAATTAACTACCACACTACCACCATAACCTCCAATATATTGAATAATATTGTGTTGCTATACCAGTGCGCGACAATTCCCAACGTGTGATTAATTCTTATCCATTCAAAGATAAATATTCCTTCAACTCTAGTTTTAAATACTGCCAAACGCGGTTTCTGGCAATGAATTTGAAGTCTCATTCTTGCATGCTTAACGTGTTCTGAGACTTGACAAGGTGGAAAACATTTTTTATTTTTTATTTTCTGACAACTTTTTCTCCAACGAAGTCCAATTATTATTTTGCTCTCTTTTTGTGTAATATTTCCCATTCATTTCACCCAATCTCATTTACAATTCTCTCTTAGTCTCTATACTGTTAATTCATTTCAAAAATTATCATCTTACACTTTCCAACAGTTTATAGAGCTTAATCTAATTGAAATTAAAGGATAAAGCCCAGTCAAAATAATAGCATATAACTGTGAAATCAACAGTAATTTCAGAGCAAGAAATCACAGATGCTGGAAGTCTAAATAAAACACAAGAGGCTAGAATTACTCAACAAAAATTGTTAAGCTGTTTGTTACAACAACTTTTAGGGCTTCAGTTTTCAAAGCAATTAAAATTTGTTGTGCATGGTTAATTCAAAGCTTTAATAGAACAATTATAAATAGCACATGGTCATTTTGTTCATCCTTTGTTTATCTATCTATCTATCTGTCTGTCTGTCTGTCTGTCTGTCTGTCTGTCTGTCTGTCTGTCTGTCTGTCTGTCTGTCTATCTATCTATCTATCTATCTATCTATCTATCTATCTATCTATCTATCTATCTATCTATCTATCTATCTATCTATCTATCTATCTATCTATCTATCATCTATCTATCTATCTATCTATCTATCTATCTATCTATCTATTATTATATAAAACTCTGTGTGTGTCGTCCGTCTGTACGTCCGACGGCCTGCTTGACTTTGCCGCGCGGCCTTTGATACGGCCCCTGGCCCACGCGGCGCGCGGGAAAGGCCGATATTTTTTACCGTTTCTAAAGAGGTTACGTTTATCTTTACATAAACCCACTCCTGATTAAATTCTGACCTGTTTATGTACACGTTTTTTAAATAAAATACCTCTCCCCCCCCCCAAACCAAATACTTCAAAATGTTTTTAAAAAACAGCTCAGCCATAGAATGTTACTAAAGATTCTGTGTGTGATGTCACAATGCACAATGGTCACAGATGTCCAATCGGAATGGATCCATTAACATATGCCTTTGCGGCGACCCAAGCCCCGGCCCCTCCCCCCCAACCCCCGCAGCATTGGGCATTGTGACATCACAAAACGGAACCTTCATTTACATTCTATTGCTGAGAGCTGTTTGTTTAACATTTTGAAATGTCCCCATTCCCTATCACCCCCACACACGTGGCGACGCCCTGCGACACGTGTGACAAATCGAAATAAATCCGTTTACATATGCCTTGGCAGCACCCACAGCCCCAGCCCCAGCCCCTCCCCCCCAACCCCAAAGCCTGTGTCGAAGGGCGTCGCCACGTGTGTGGGGGGGATAGGGAATGGGGAAATTTCAAAATGTTTAAAAAAAACAGCTCTCAGCAATAGAATGTTAATGAAGGTTCCGTTTTGTGATGTCACAATGCCCAATGCTCAAAGATGTCCAATCAGAATGAATCCGTTTACATATGCCTGCAGCACCAGCCCCAGCCCCTCCCCCCCACCCCCACAGCCTGTGTTGAAGGGCGTCGTCACGTGTGTGGCAATAGAGAAAGAGGATTGGGGGTGATAGGGAATGGGAAACAGATGGACTGTCCCTACCCCTCCTACTTCAACTCTCCCTCCCCACTCTTCCCCCTCTCTGCTCTACCCCTCCCTCCCCTCCCACACCCTCTCTTCCCCCTCCACCACCCCTCTTCACCCCCATCTCCCCCCTACCCCCTTCCCCTCTCTCTTGCACCACTCCCCGTTACCCCTCTGCCCCTCACTCCCCAATGTACCCCTCTCCCTCCCCCTCCCTCTCTCCCTCTCTTCCCCCTACTCCTCTCCCCTTCCCCTCATCCCCTCCCCCCCTCCCTGCCCTCCCTGCTCTCCTCACACTCCCCACTCTCCTCCCCCTCCCTCTCACCCACCCTGATCTCCTCTCCCTCCCCAATCTCTCCCCTTTCCTCTTCCCCCTCTCCCCTCCCTCCCCCTCTCCTCTTCTCTCCCCACCCCATTCCCCTCTTCTCTCCCCACCACGTCTTCCTCTCCACCCCTCCCCCCGCCTGTGTTTGGGGGGTGGTTAGTGTGAGTGTGATGCCGCAGCCCACCCCCCCCCCTCCCGCAAACGCGCGTTGGGAAAACAGCCCGCCAACAGTCTCTCTGTCTTTAAAATATTAATATAATATCAAGGGGTGTGATGAGTGTGTGTGTTTGTGGGTGCCAGATTCACACCCCGCAACCCTGCTTTGGAGGTACAGACCCAACGGGTGGTTAGTGTGACGTCACAGCCCCCCGCCCCAAACGCACGTTCGGTGTCCAGACCCAACGGGTCTGCACTTGGTCTGCACTCCCCACTCTTCCCCTCTCCCTCCCCACCTCTCTCCCTCCACCCTCCCTCTCTCCCTCTCTTCCCCCTACTCCTCTCCCCTTCCCCTCACCCCCTCATCCCCTCCCCCCCTCATCCCCTCCCCCCCTCTCCCCCCTTCCTGCCCTCCCCGCCCTCCTCCCACTCCAAACTCTCCTCACCCTCCCTCTCACCCACCCTGATCTCCTCTCCTTCCCCAATCTCTCCCCTTTCCTCCTCCCCCTCTCCCCTCCGTCCCCCTCTTCCCTCCCTCCCTCCCCTCTTCTCTCCCCACCCCGTCTCCTTCTCTCCCCCTCCCCTCCTCTCCCCAACCCCGTCTCCCTCTCCTCCACTCCCCCCGCCTGTGTGTTTGGGGGGTGGTTAGTGTGAGTGTGATGCTGCAGCCGCAGCCCCCCCCCCCCCCAAACGCAAGGTAAACAAAAAATGAAGTATAAACTCAGCGGGTGCAGCAGCATCTTTGGATCGAAGGAAATAGGCAATGTTTCATAACAAAACACGTCTGAAGATGGGTTTCAGCCACAAACATTGCCTATTTCCTTCGCTCCATAGATGCGGCTGCACCCGCTGAATTTCACCACCTTTTTTGAGTGTACCAGTCTCTCTGTCTCTCCCCTCTCTCTCTCTCTCTGCCCTTCTCTCTTCACAGCCCGCAGCTTAACTCATGAAAACCAGCTCAAAACACCCCCCTTCACCTATCTCCAATATCCTCTCCTTACTCTCTCCACACCCACCTCTCTATCCCCCTTCCTCGCACCCCTTCCTCTCTCCCCCCTTCCTCTCCACCCTCCTCCTCCCCCTCTTCAAATTTTTTTAATTCTAACATTAAATTTTCACTCTCTGCCCCCCCCCCCTCTAGACGCACCTGAGAGGCGAGGGCTATTCGTCAGTGGATAGGGTGGAGATGGGATAAAAGAAGCAAATTAAAAAATTAAGATAATATCAAGGGTTGTTATGAGTGTGTTTGTTCGTGGGTGCCAGATTCCCACCCCGCAACCGTGCTTTTGAGCAAAGGGGGTGGTTACTGTGACGCCACAGCACCCACCCCCCCCACCCGCAAACGCACGTTCGGTGTCCAGACCCAACGGGTCTGCACTTGGTCTAGTATACTTTTAAAACTCTCTGGCTGTCGTCCGTCTGTACGTCCGACGGCCTGCTTGACTTTGCCGCGCGGCCTTTGATACGGCCCCTGGCCCACGCGGCGCGCGGAAAGGCCCACGTTTTTCGCCATTTCCAAAGACATGACATTTATCTTTACGAATAGCCACTCCTGATTAAATTCGGTCCTCTTTATGTACACGTTTTTTAATAAAATCCATTCCCCCCCAACCCCAATGTTATTTTCTCCGATTGTCTCCGATTTTCTCCGAAAACGACGCCATCTTTTTTTCCCCGATTTTCTCCGAAAACGACGCCATCTTTATTTCGCCGATTTTCTCCGATTTTTTCCGAAATCGACGCCATCTTTTTTTCATCACATTTTCACCCCGGGGTCTGAAGCACGTTCGGGAACAACACCCCGGGGTGTCAAGCACATTCGGGGACCAGACCCAACGGGTCTGCACTTGGTCTAGTCTACTATTAAAACTCTGTGTGTGTGTGAGAGTGTGGGTGTGTGTGTTTGTGTCAGATTTGGCCTTTGATTCCTTGCTCCGCCAAAACCACACGCGAAAACTCCGAGATTTTAGCTGCTGCCGTCCGGCTCTCCTCCACTACCACCCCCCCCCTCCCCCCAGGCCGTCTCTCTCACGCTGGCTCAAGCCAAAGATCGGCTCTTCACCCTCTGCTTTTCGCAGTCCTGTGTCTATGCTGTC